>VNJO01001547.1:0-594480 GCA_008042535.1 Drosophila tani | reverse complement strand
CCCGCCGTAATAAGCCCCAGAAAATCTTTAGCAAACTCTCCGCGGCAGCAGAGTTTTTATATTTGGCAGCTTAGGTGCACTTCTGCAGTTGTCCTTTTGCCGCTCGTAATGCACTGCACAAAATACGTATACTAAACAAAAAAAGGGAAACAAAATCCAAACAATTTCTAAAGAGCACGAGAGAGAAACAAAGGCACGAGCAAATACATGATGCAGTGAAATTTTATGCGCTTAGTTTTTATTGCCGAATATTTTGCATGGCAGGGCGGTATAAAGAATTATCCACTAAAACTGCTGTAAAGTGAGTCAAGTGTTTGTTAAGAAGCCCGGCCCCGGCCCCGAGCCCAGCTCAAGAGTGCCGAATAAAAAGCTTCCCCCGACCATCATTTTGTGTGTGATTCATGAATCCAAGGGGCACCCAATTTCCAGCTCGATGCGAATTGCGTTTGCGCGGCCAACGGGGCGTATGAGTAACATGTGCACTTTATGCATTGTGTGCTCGAGGACGGAGAGTGGGGCGATGTAACGGGGGCCTATTTGTTTTATTTATATTTCGCCACCGTGCCGTTTTGTGCGCGCATATTAAACAGGCAACGGCACTGCCACTGGCACTGGCACTGAAACGACGACTGGCTGTCCTTTGGCAGGAAGGCAGGCCAGCGGACAGGATAACAGCGGACCGATGCCCGAGGCCCGAGGCCCGCGGCCCAGAGACAGCACGGCCAAAGTGGAAAATGCAGTAAAATATTGAAATTGTACAGTTCCGTTGTGCAATGAGCCGCAATGCCAGCGACGCTTTTTTTATATGCACATACGTACCCCACAGCTGAAAGGTGCACTCACATGTGGGGGAAAATTTTGATTTTACGTGACTGGCGTGCGACGATTGCTCGGGGGTTGGGGAAAAGATACACCAAAATGGCACCAGAACGGCAGAAATGCACGGGGATCGATTGGGGGCGGGTGACTTCGGAGCAGCTTTTCTCTTATTTCCAATTAGCATTGCAAATTCATTTGCAGTTTATCGGTCTGAAATAATTCCATGCGATCCTGCGGATACTGGCTGGAAATTACCAATAATTTAAGGCCCTGAAAATATCTCGATTATGGTCGGAATGCTTGAGGAAATTTGAGAAAACTCGAGAATTGAATAATACGAACTTGTCAGAAAAATTCAGAGAGCCATCAAGCTTATGAAATGGATGGCAGGCAATGATTTGTAATTAAGCTTGCTAACAAATTGATTCAATATAACTCCAAATAATTAATTTTGCCATTTTAACTTAATTTACCACACAATTACCAAAATAATATATAATTAACTAGTCCAGCTAGGATTAATAAATTATGCTATATCCGACTCGAGGCTTGGAAATGTTTGGTAATTGCATTTTCCCAGAATCACTTGAAACTGCTTAACTTCAAGCTTTGGCTTTGTACTTACCAAAGTCCTTAATTAACTTACCTTTGCAAACATATTAATATTTTTGCTTAATCTCTTTTAATTCCTCGATCCAGCTTAAGACCCCCCTTTGATAATAAAAAGACGTTAATGGTTTTGTTTTTTAATTTTGTTTTTCTGTTTTTTGATTAACATTTTTCCATTTTATTTGATTATTTCTCTCTTGCACGGCTGCAATCGCTGGCAGCGCCTTTTCTATGCATATATTAACGTGTTTGCAGCCACACACTCAAGTGTGCTGGTGTGTGTTTGTCCATAGCTGAGTGTGGGTGTGGTGTGTGTGTGTATTTGTGAGTTTGTTCTGGGGGCTTCGTTCGTTCGGCTTTGATTGAATTGGATAGGCTTTTGATAGGCGCTTAACATAATTATGGCATTTTGCTTGCACACCTTTCATAATTCTCCTTTTATACGCTGCTCGTATTTTGTTTGCGATTTTCCTGCTGCTGTCACAAATGCAATTATATAGCCGTAATGTGCTTGACTCTGTGTTGTTGGGTTGTTTGCTTGGTTGGTTGGTTGGTTGGTTGGATCTGATGGGGCTATTTTATGATCTATCATATGTCTGCGCCGGGCCCATGCCAAACAGCTGCTCTCCGGCAGCCTTGTTTGCACTGGGCTTTTTACATTTATATGCAAATATTAATACAATTTCCTTTTAGTTAGTCTGCCTTTGTTATGCGCACATATTGCTGTTTTTTTTTGTAATTATATGGATTTTTTATATAGATCTTGTTTCCTTTTTGTTAAATATATTTTATATGTACATACACAACATTGAATCATTTATTTATATTCCTTTTGCTTACACCGTAACTAAGTTTACATAATTAAATATAATTATGCTATTATGTATATGTCGTAGAGTATTTCTGATTTTTTCCGCCACTTCCTATCCCTTCGCTTCATTATATTTATTTCGTAATTTTACCATAATTTTCCAACATTTCCAACATATGTTCAGCTACAATTTTATTTAATTTCCATTGGTTTTCGCCATATACTTTTAATTATTTATATATTTATAATTACGCATAGCTTGCTTGCTCTTGCACACAGTTTTCTTGTCTGCTCAAATAACATTTAGTATATAGGTGTATATATATATATATATATGTATATATATAGATTTGTATATATGTAAAGTGATGCATTCGCCGATGCACAGTTTTGTCGATGGCTCTCAAAAAACACGTTATGCCAAGTTGAAAAAATAAATCAGTTTCCTTTGTCCGTAACATCGATTTGCTCTCATCACAACTTATAGAAATTAGACTCGCTTCTTCTTGGCTATACTTCTCCTATTTTGTCATCCAATTGAAAGTTCTCTAATTTTGATTCATCCTTTTTTGCATTATACTGCCTTTTTGTGTATTTTTTCGGTTTCTTCGGTATGTATAAAATAGTTTACAATTTGTATTCGTTTTCGTTTTCCGTATTCCGTTTCATTTTCACTTCTAAATTGTTAATTTGCAGTTTTGCCTCTGTAAATACCATAAATAATTGTGTTTAGGTTTACATTTAGTGTATAGTTTTACAGTTACACTTACGATTCTTAGCTAAACATTGACTACATTTTGTATTTTGCTTTTGCTACACGTTTTCTCATCATATCCTTGTCTAAATATTTCGCTAGATTTATGCTCCTGCTGCTCCTCCTGCCCGCTGGCCATTTGTTCTCTTATTTTCTTATATTTAGGTATTCCCCTTAGTACATTTACACGTTACACAAACACCGATACATGAATACGTTGTGTGTGTGTGTTACCTGGGTGTGGTGTGTGTGCTCAGTGTGTGTGTGTGGGTGTGGTAGCCTCTGGTTTGAATATCGTTTAGGGTATATAGTTTTATCTAGTCACGGGTCCATCTACTATTATAAATCTCCGGCTCGATCGATCGGGCTCGATCGGTATTCAGTGCAATTATCTACTCGATTTCTGGTGTGTTGTCGGTGCTTAACTCAGTTACGCTTACGTTGATATTTCTCTAGATAATGCTGGATAAACACTCATAATTGTGAATCAACTGATCGAAGCTAATGGTGGAACATTTGACTTGCCTCTGGACTACTTGCTAACTCTTATGCCTATGCACATCGATATATCGGGTGAAATGATCATCGGAATGGTGTCTATTGCGAAGCTAACTCATGCCAATCGAAGATACATAGGTCACAAAATTATCTAAATGAATTCTCAGTCAACGAAACATTTTTTCCTCTTAACCATTTCTATTTCCTTGGGCTTAGACTATTTATTTCGGCTTAGACTAGGCTTAATAATTAGCGGTTTCCATTTTTCTCCTCCTGCTCCTTGGGAATCCTCTCTCTTTCGCAATGTGAAACGGCAAGCCTTGGTAAATCATAACTACTAGCTTCCTTATAGCACCCACTCTATTCTTACTCTGGTATGTACATACCTACATACTCGTGTATATGTTTATACCTACTAAAATACATTTAGAGCTTCTGCTTTTTGTTTACTGTGGCTTTTTTAAATTATTTTTGATTGGGGGGAAGCAGCCCGCCATCAAAAATAGACACAAATAACACACATTCATAACTTGGGGCTTTGTTTTCGGGTATACTTCCACTGCGGGTTCGCTTGATTAGATCAACTTGAATTACGTCTATTGCACTGTCTGGCCAGTGTGGTTGCTGCGGTTGCGCTTGCATTCTGTCGGGCTCGAGTACTTAGTCTAAGGTTAGATCCGGGTATCGGGGGATTCGTGAAAATATGTGCGTCCATGGCCACATATTCATGAATCCGTTTACACTTCGGGCAGGCCGTAAACCTGCGACACCGCCGCCTGCTGCTGCTGCTGCGGCTGTTGCTCGTTGCTTGCTACCTGCGGAAGTTGCTGCTGCTGCTGCTGTTGTTGCTGTTGCTGCTGCTGCACCCAATGCGATGGATAGTACAGCTGGGGGATGTAGTGCTGCTGCTGCTGCTGCTGCTGCTGGGGGTGGTGATGGGAGTGGCTGTGGGGCTGCTGCAGGGGATGGTGCTGCTGCTGGTAGGTTAGCTCCTTCACATACTCCCCGGACGTCTGCTGCTCATGTTGCTGCGGCTGCTGCTGTTGCTGCTGCTGCTGCTGCTGCTGCTGTGTGGGATACATGGCCATCCCTCATGGTAGCTACACGAGCAAACTGGGCGCCAGCCACTCATCCTCCGCCAGCTAAGCGATTCACAAGCGTTAGGCACCAGCGAAATCCACATAGCTAAGCCAACTCACCTGCGGACTGACCTGGAACTGCTGCATCGGATAGGCCACCACTCCGGCCGTCGGGGGCAGGGCGCTGCCCACGCTCTGTGTGATCTGCGGTGCGGTGGCGGCCGCTGCACTGGCCAGCTGCGGCTGTGGCGGCACACTCTGCCAGGTTCCGGGCAGCTGGACGCCCATTCTGCAAGGCGGTAAGGAATTGGGAAGGAAAAATTTAATTCAGGCTCTTAAAACAAAATAAAATAAATCAAAAATAGTTTAAAGTTTATTCCAATTTGAAATTAATATTTAAATTTTATTTTTGAATGAAAACTAAATTAAAAAATTTTAATTGAGCTCACCCCATGTAGCCCGCCTGCTGGTACCCGGCGAATTGACCGTAGGTGAAGCCCTGCATCCCCTGCAGGAACTGGCCCGGCTGCAGGGCACTGGCGGGAGCTGCCGCCGGATATGTGGGTGCCGGCGGGTACCAGTATCCGGCCACCTGCTGTCCATAGGCAGCCGCTGCGGCCGCCGCAGCTGCCGCCGAGCCAAAGGGGAATCCCTGGGCCAGAGCCTGCCCGGCAATGGCCGACATGTGGTTGGGGTCGCCGCTCTCCTTGCCCCACGCACACTTCACCGGTTGCTGGTTGATCTCCGTGTTGTTCACGGCCACGATGGCATGAGTAGCCGCCTCCTTAGTAGAGAATCTGCGGGTGCACATAGAAAAAGTATGTCATTCAAAACCTAGGAACTAGGTTTAACTAGGAATAGTTAAATTTGGGGAAATACATAAGTTCAAAGAACTAGGTAGTATGTCAGAGATTTTAAGCGGGAAATTATTTAATTTATAATTTAAAACGGTTTTAATGCTTTTAAAAAAAGGCTAAAACTCCATAGCTTTTACTATCCCACCAAATCTTTTATGATATAATTATAGAATAAAGTCAAGTTTCTTGCTAAAGTATTATCCCTATTACTTAAGTTTTTCTTTCTTTTTTTTTTGTACTTTTAGCAGATTGGCCTGGTTTAATTTCCGCTTAACCCGCTGCGGCAACAAAGCGCAAAAGTGGTACAAGCGTCTGTGGAATTGTTTCGTTGTTGCCGGATTGGCTATAATGATGCAGCAACTCTGCCACAGCTGCTGCTGCACTTGTAGTCCCCGAGCTCATTATGTTACAAAATGCCAAACAATGCCTCCGCTCCGCTTCTGCCCCTGCCCGCTCCCCGCTCACTTTCTCGCCCGCGTTCGTCTCCCCTTCGCTGTTTTTTGCATCACGTTTTGCAACACACAAATGAGTTTTGGAGCAGTGCACAAAAGGCGCCCATGGACATGGCCGGCAACTGCAATGCGTTTGTTGCCCGCCCTTCGCCCTCATCACACTTCCCTCCTACACTTGGATAAAAAGGTAGAAAGTAATTGACAAATGCTAAAAGATATTGTTAGGAAGAAAGAAAAATATATTTCTTTAATTTAATTATGGTAAATTATAAGAAGTAATAATATTTAAGAAAGAAAAATATAATTGTGATAAATTATAAATAGGTTTTCATATAACGACTGAAGTCGTTAGGTTCAACGACTGAAGTTATTGGTTCATTTTCTTTTGGTATGTATTTTCTTAATTAATTTTTTTGTTTGTTTTTTATTTTCTTTGAGTGCATAAATCCTATCCGTATCCCGCCATTTGGTTGCGGTGGGGTGAGCTCGGTTCGTCGTGGGCCAACGGCTGCCATTAAAACCCTATCAGCATTCGTGACGGCAGCTGCGATCTCCACCACCGACACCATTGCACCACCAGCACCACCGACTGATTCCTTGGTCCTTGCTCCTCCTTCCATTTTTTTTCACTCGATGCAATGTGGGACTATTTTTTTGTGCTCCCTTTTTTGTGCCGTGCCATCGTCGTTGTCGCTGTTATTGCGGTTCATTGTTCTGTTTGTAACTTCAAATTTGCCTCTCGTTTTTGCCGTTGTCGTTGTTGTTGCTGTTGTTGTTGTTGTTGAGTGTAAAAGTGTTGTTGATTTATTAACGGCGGGTGGCTTGGATGGGGGCTAACACACACAGACACACACACAGTGACGCGCTGATGCGGCGGGCGTGTGTGCACTCAGCGACGACGACAACGACAACGACAATGGGAATACAGCGACACCGCAGACCGCAGTTCACGCACACAGAGACGCCAAATCAAAATGGCGGGCAACAAAGGGTTAATGTAGTATACCTTTGAGGGCAGAAAGAAAATGAAGCGGAGTAGGACTGCTCATTGATTGCGCTATTATTTGATCGATTGCCTGATCGGTTTTTAAGTTTTCAAAAAAAATTGCAATTTGAGAAAAGTTTACATTAAACCAGTAATCAGCCAGAGGTGGAACTAATAATTGTTTAATAGACCGACTTTAAGTGCTATCCAAATTAAAACATTTAATTTAAATCAAGCCTTGCAATTATCTTTTCTTTTTTGTTCGCCTAAGCCACCCTAATTCCTTAACTTATTCTTATCGCTATCCACTTACCGCACAAATGCATATCCCTTGTCCTTGAAGACCCGTATCTCCTGTATTGTGCCATACGGCGAGAAGGTCTTCTGCAGTATCTCCTCGTTAAGGAAGCCGGAGAGGGCTCCGTTGATGCCGCCACAGTAGACAGTGCAATTGGTGGGGCTGCTCTGGTTGTAGACCTCGTCAAAGGTCAGCGGCTTGGCATTCACTACAACGAGCGGAGATTAGCATGGCGGTGACAATGGACAAGTGGGACGACGGGACGGGAGAGTCGGGGATTCTAGGTCTCTGTGGGAATACTTGGATACTCACTGTCTGCCTTGGTTGCCGGCGGCTTTCGGGTGGCCCAATTTGTGCGTATCGAGCGCGAGCCCAGCCATTGGCCATTCATGGCGGTGATGGCGGTTTCAGCCTCCTGCAACGAGCCAAATTAAATGGAGAGAGCAATTAGCTAAAAGCCCAGCGCCATTTACGCGGGTTTGTCTAGCCGCTTAAGCCGCTTACAGCGGCTGCTAAGTCTCCGGCCAAAGACAGCTTCTGTTGCCGCTGCTGCTGCCAAGGCAACCCAAAATTTATAAACAAACAACTTGGAAAGTGTTAAGGAAAAGGCAATAATACAGCAGCAGCAGCATGGGCACTTGGAAAAAATTTTAGTACCACAAAAATCAAACTTAATTAAAGCAGGAGTTATCAAAACAGCTAAGAGAACTTAATATTGTTACCGGATTACACTTTACTCAAAGATCTTCTGTTAAATAAAATATAAATCAATTTTTTCTAGATTTTTCAAGTGCAGTAAGTAAAGTAAAGTAGAGAAAAAACAATTGCGTTGGCTGAAAAGTTGCTCCTTGTGGTTAGCCGGCGACATTGTAGCCGCTCTTTGATTTCCTTGGCTGTGTGTGTAAAGTACATGAGAAGGGGATGAGAGGGAATGAGAGGTGACGGGGGAAGGTCTCCTACGTAGCATTTACAAGGCCGTGCACAAATTATAATTTCAATTTCGCATAAAAGGTAATTCGTGCGTATCAAACGTGATTCATGCCGAAATGATTGCAACTGCCAGAAGGTCTTGCATGCAGTCTGCTTTCAGGCAGCGTGTGAGTGTGTGTATGTGTGGCAGAGTGTGTTCGCCAGAGAGAGAGTGTGTGTGTGTGTGTGTTCGCCATAGTGGGCGTTTCATAGCAATTTACTTGCGGCAAACCGAAAGACCGAAGACCGAAAGCAATGCAATGCAATAATGGCATTTGCGGCGCTTCAGACGTTGCAGCTGCTCATTGCACGTTCTTTAAATGGCGGCCCAGGCGAACCAGGAAGCTCGGATCCGAATCCGAATCCAAATCCGGATCCAACTGCGGTTGGCAGCAACTGTAACTAGGCACCCAACGAAATCCACCCAACCGCCTTACCCTTCTTTCCTTTTTTATTTCCATTAATTTTCCCAGTCTTTGTGGCGGGGCTGCGACGTGCAATGCTCGAAATCGGCATTGACGTGCTCCGGCTGAAAAACGACGTTTTCTAACCCAAACTGGTCTTGAACTTTGAAGGGGAAAACTTGACTGAGTGGATCCTAATGAAAAATGTCTCTAATTGCTTGGCATTTTAAAAGGTATCCATGTTTTTATACATGTTTATATCACCATCATGTGAGAAACCGAGCTAATCTCTAATAATTTAAATGGGAGGAGGTTGTAGGCAGTCGTTTTTTAGAGATAGTTAAATAGATATTATATTTTGATGTAATTTATTTTCATTTAGATATATTTTTTTGAGGTCCCTGCTTTAAAATTCAATTATTATGTATTGCTTTCAATATTTTAGTAAAGCATTATATTTTATAGAGTTTTTTGAAACTCAGTTGAAGAACTTAAATTTCAATTCCCTTAAACTTCAAGGAATCCAACGCGTGTTATATTTGCATATTTCGCATATTTTGCTCCCATTTAATGTATTCTGATAAATGAAATGACATTTTTATATATCCACGCGAATACCTCAAACATAAATTGCTGTGTATTGGCTTTCTTGGGCCTTTAATTTAACCACTTGAGCAAAAGTCAACAATTGAGTGCCTGCCCCGTCAGCGATAAACCACGCAACTGTCGCCCAACTTTGGCCGTAATTTAATGTCTGCATGTGTGCGTGGTGTATGAGTGTGTTTGCCCGTGGTCGGTGTGTGTGTGTGTGTAAGTATGCGTTTATTTCCCGGGCAACGTCGCTCAGTTTGCGTGCGTGCGCATTTTTATGCATTGCCAGTTGCATTTTTCATATTTGCATAAACTATAAATTTTACATTTTTTAAGCGATACGCATCGTTGATTGCGGCACACACACACTCGCACTCGCACATATATGCACTCACGTTCAACCACAACAAGAACAAGTCCAGCAAACAATGCCACCACCCCTTCGCCATCCTTGGTCCTCTGATTTCCCTCCGGGCCTGAAATGTTATTTAAATATTTCGCCATTTACTTTACTTGGGCTTAAAGCCTTCGTCAGGCGCTTTGTCCTGTGTTAGTGTTTTTCACTGCGGAAAACATCAGTCAGGACTTATCAGCAGGAGCAGAGACAGTCACTTGAAGTGCACTTCCCGTCTTCTTCGCTTTCTTTTTTGCCAATTCCAATTGCAATCGCATGTGTCATTGGAAATTGTCTTAACAAAACGCTCGCTCTTGCCCTGGCTGGGACAGTCAGCGAGGATATTGTTGGAGCAACTTTGACCAGGGCTAATGCAATAACCAGCTCCAGACTCCAGACACTCTCGAAAACTTTGGACGAGTGCAACGAGCATTTTTGGTCGAGCGCTGTTTCCCAGCTTTGACATGTCCTTGAAGCCAAGAAACTTTATCAATCATTTTGGCGCTAAATTGCTCGGAAAACAGCAGGTGAAAGCTTATGAAAAGCCCAAGAAAGCTATTCAGATAATGGCACACTAATGGGAAAATTAAAACTATTATAGATGTGGCATTATTAAAGGTTACTATGGTGGATAATAATATTTTTAAGTATATTAAACTTTTTACTTCAATAATATTGGATATATAATATAATATAATATTTTTAATAATATTAAAAATTTCACAATTTAACCATAGAAAATCAATAAACAATCCATTTCCTCTTAGTCTTCACTTGATTCCCGACAATGCCATTATTTCAAAAGGTGCAAATGCCCCAGTTTCGTGCTCCGAGTTAATCCATTCAATTTCCGAAATGTCGAAGCAACCCTAATGAGTTGATTATAACACAATTTCGGGGCTCAAGAGTCTCTCGAGCAATTTGCCAATTCATCTTGCTCAAGTGGAGGCCCGGCGACGACCGCAATATAGCACCCACTACGACTTGCCAAACTATTTATGAATCCTGAAGTCAAAGTCGAAGGCCCGGCCCAAAGCCGAAAGCCTCACCGAATCGAAACCGAAACTGTTGTTGTCCTGGGTCTGGGCTAATTGCATCTCTACGGCATTGGGTCAAGCCGGTGACAGAGGACAATGGGAACTGCTCTGGGTTTATGGCCGCATCATTGGCAGTTGAAGCGACACATTTTCTTTGTGTGTGCGGCTTTGGTTGTTGTTCGGTTGGGCGAAATTAATTAATGGTGAATGGCAAATTTGCAGCTAATAGGAGGAAAACTTGAATCGTTTTCCGGTCTGTAGCTGTGACAACCAGCCTAGTTTTGGTTTCGGTTCCAGCTAGCAAATTAATTCGCCTTTGATTAAAAGTTCAGACACAACACACAGGCCTGAGTCTGTGACTACGACTGCGAAGAACTTTCTGGCACTGCGACACGCGTCGAACATTTCGCGCTGAAAATTTCCTAAATGACAACTTCCGCTTTCGGGATAAGTTAATTAATTTTCATGGACATGCCGCGCGGTAAAGTTTCCTCCGGCGCGACACAGAAATTTAAGAACATTTTGCTTGGCGTACGGATTCAATTTGCAGCGAAAGTTGCGTAAAGTCAGGCAGGCAGGCGGGCTGGAAGGCCTTTTGTAAATATTGATTACTTGATAAGGCGGAGAATCCTTTAATGCTGCTGTGGACGATGGCCAAAAAACGGAAATGAGTGTAAAAGGAGGGGGAGTTTGGACGCAAAGTTTTGGCCAGGGAAAACCGGGTTAACAGGGAAACAAAACCGAAAAGGCGAAATACCTTCATTAAGCGAATGAAGAAAGGCAAAAGTAAGTTGAAGAATTTTTAAGTGGTTTAAAAGGGTTTTGTCATACTTTTCATGTGGATCTCGCCGGATCGACCGACCGACCGACGAACCCCCGTATCTTATCCCCATTTTCACTGGCCGCAAAATGGTTGCTGCTGGTTGCGGCTGACGTTTCGTGTGCCAAATACACAGCCCCGTAAGCCGAGAGCAAGACATTTTAAATGTTTATTAAAACAATAAGGAAATGGCTTGTGCCAAGGCGGAAAAGGGCAAGACGCCAACGGAAAAGGAAAAGGGAAACCAAAGCGAAAAACTGTAGCGAAAGAAGGTGAAAAAAAAGGCAAACTGGAACTCGAATACAAAAAGGGGATAATCCTGCCATACACATAGACACCCTCGCATACTATACACATCGCACATTCAGGGAAAATAAGAAGGTTCTGGCTTTCGCTTTTCTCTTGGCGACCGTTTTGTCTTAAAAAGGTAGCAGACGCCGAGTATTTAGTGCCGGCCTGGCCCCCTTTCCTTTTCGGCTAAAAGGTTTTCTTTCCTGGCCAACTCGTAAGCCGGTTTAGCTTTGTTCTTCGGTCAGATTCATTAACGTGGCTATTTAGATAAGCGTGAAGGAAGCCAACCGACCCCAAGTTGAATATTAAAGCTTTCCAGATAAAACTCAACCCCAAGCCAGTCCGCAATTCCAACTCGGAACCAGAGTCCTGATGATGATTTTTTGATATTTATAAAATAACTCAAGTGGCAAATCGTTTGCTCAATGGCAATGCTCTTCCATTTGTCGACTCCTTCGATGATGATAATGATGCCTGGCTTGGGCCAGGCATGCCCATGGTGATGATGACGATGTGGCCATCGAACGGAGCAGAGCGGAGATAAGGCGGCCAGAATCCCCAGTCATCTTTGAATCTGTCTGGCCCAGTCAACGGTAAAAACTGTTTTCATTCCGCTTAGGCCCAAACGTTTTTCGATTTTTGACCACACATCAACGTTCGGGGGAGTTGTTGACCAAAAAATCAGTATTTCACGCTAGAACGCATTTTTGTCAAGGCATAATTCCATGGGATTTATTTATGTATGCCAGTTCTGGCCGTTGTTTCCCATTCCGGGCATCACTCCCCTCATCTCTCATCCCTCATCCGATCCCATGCCGGCGAATGCTTTTTTATAGTCACTGCCTCCGGTCCTCCGGGGCCTTACGCGTGTGTAGGCTGTTTGTAGTCCGTGGTGTCCCTACATCGCCCTCAAATCACTAGTTCCTGAATTATTATGGAAAGCATAAAATGAATGTCCAGCCCATTTATATTTATAACCGAGTTTTGTACGCTTCAGCAAATTTATTGCCTGGCTTGAAATTAAATAAATTGAAAACCAGTCAAGGCGGATGCCGAACTTTAAGGGCAAACTTGAACTTACTGGGAATTTTACAAGGAATCGGGCTAGTTTACAATTAATTGATTGTGCTTATTATTCTTTCAATGAGAGTACTTTTTACTGAGTATATTTTTCTACATAAAAAATAAGGAAAATATCTGCTGCTGAGGCAATAATTAATTCAAGATACTTCGGCTGTAATTGCATTAAAAGAAATCTGATTAGGCTGCATTACAAATATATTCAGCTTTATATAAACAAACTACAACTGCCTATAAATAACAATATTTTTCTAAGATACCAATTAGATTTCTAGAACTATCTATTTACTCAGTGAGCTCCCCAATTAGTTTTTCTCTAAAGAACCATCGAATGGGTTAATCAATCTTGCAGTTGTTGACGTCGCTCGCCATATTTTCGGGACTGGCAAAATGCAACGTAGCGCAAATTAAGGCCAATGTATGCGGAATGCTTTTTAATTTAAGTGCACATGCACATGACAGGGCAGGCGGGCAGAGCAGCAACACGCAGCGAAATCATAAAAGAAACATCACAGACTGGGAGGCGGATGGCTGAGTGGGTGCTGGGCGTTGTGGGGTTAACCACAGGCATTCTGGGCGCCGCGACAACAGCAGGAGCAGCGGCAGCAGCAGCGACAACAATAAGAACAAATGATAATAATGCAACAATGAACTGCACAAGAAGATGATGAAAAGAATGCGGGGGCGTGGCCGGGAAGTCGACATTATATCTTGTTCGCTGCACACATTGTCAATTCGTTTTCGTTCTTGTAGCGCCACCCATCTGCCATCACCCCTGTTGCGGCAACTTTTAAATAAATTTAAGTGCATTATGCTACGAAAAATCTGTCGTGATGGAGGCAAGGCGAAGGGAGTAATGCGATTAAATGCAGCTCGGCCCTGAGCCTGCCTTTGTCTCCATAACGCTGGCAAATCAGTTTTGTGTCAAAAAGAGAAGCCACTCAAGATGCAGCATGCGGGACTTT
This sequence comes from Drosophila tani, assembly GCA_008042535.1. NCBI lineage: Eukaryota > Metazoa > Arthropoda > Insecta > Diptera > Drosophilidae > Drosophila > Drosophila tani. The sequence goes on along the minus strand of VNJO01001547.1, from coordinate 580,767 downwards.
TCCCATGCCTTTCCCTGATCTTGTATTTTTTTCTGTTGTTATTTTTTTTGTTTGCCATGAGAGTGTGCAATAATATGTTAATATGCCTCGGTTGTGTGACAATAACAGAAGCCGTCGACAGTGGCAGGCATTAGCATTTCGGTTGGAGCTCAAGGAGCTCCGGAAATGATTTTACACTAAGGGAAAAATTATTTTGGCATCGAAATGTTATAAATAAATTAAAATTTGTGACCTTTCTGTTCCTAGATATTTAATTAATTTATTTATAAAATATAAATGCAGTACTAAATTGTTATTTTATTTAATAATAAATAAATAATTATTTTATTTATTCTGCGAATCTAGTATTTATTTTATTATTGCTTAAAAAACAATTAAAATATTTTTTACTATAAAAATTAATAAAATTATTCACTGCTATTGCTCTGTACATAATTTCTCAGCGTCTCCTCCGCCTGGCATCGACATGTTTATTGCGTTTAATGTTTGCGTAAATTTTTTCGTACTTGCTGCTGCTGCCACTGGTGTTGTTCTTGCTCTTGTTGTGATTTATGATGCTAATGACACGCAGACAGGCATCGTCTTCCCGGCTCCTCATGCAAATGCTCAGCTTGCCTTGATGGTTATTAAATTATGGCAATTTGTATGCGTCGCACAGGCAAAAAAAAAAAAAAACGGCAGACGAAAAATATATAGAGGAGGAGCCATGCTTATGGTGTTTATTTAAAACATGTTGCCAAACAATTTGCGTTAAATATTTTTCGAGCTGCCTGAGCTGCTTTGGCACTTTGGCATTGGCATTGGCTGCATGGGAAAAGGCCAAGCGATTGGCAAAATTTCATGCGCCGGCAAACGGAAGTGCTGAATGAAAGAAAACTGTTTCTTCCTTTTCCGCTGGCAGCTGCACATGCACACTCGAGACGAAAAATAACTTTTCAATTTCCGCAAAACCACAGAAAATATCAACTTTGCACAAAAATTTAATAAAACTTTTCGCATAAATAAAATTTGCATTAAATCAGCTGCAAGCGACGCCGCCGGCGCAAGGACAGGGGGCGTGCCAGCTTAGGGCGGATGTGTGTGCGGATGTGCGAGTGTGACTGTGACTGTGTACAAAACGCATGTCGAGAAACTTAATTTGAAATATTTGAGTTTGCTATTTGCACTTCTTTCTTCTTATTTTCTCCTCCGCATTTGCGTTTGCATCGAAACTAATCGAGAAAGTTCGAAAATTGGCAACCCATTCCATGTCATTCCCCACTTGCAGCGCAAAAAGTTAACTAGTTAGCTTGGTAGAGGCATTAAGTATACGCCACGTTGGCCATAATTCCAACTAAAACAAGTCAGTTGCCAAAGGGCTCCCTGCCGAAAGTTCGACTTTGGCTTAAATACATGAACATATATATATTTATTGATATATATATATATATAGAAGTAGATGTGAGTGACAGGCGGCGGGTGGGCTTAGGGGGCGTGGCAGGAGCCAAGTGTCAGAGATTATGTTGTATTTGCACACGACACATTCCCACGCAAATCCGCGCTCATCTGCTCGATGTCAAGCAAATCATCCGGCATCGGCCATGTGCGGCGCACATTTCATAGCTTTAGCATTAAAATTTAATTAATAATTTTGAACATTTGCCGCCTAATTGACTGGCAGCACCTTTGGCTTTTACGCCTTCTCCGGAGCATCCGACTGCTGCATTTGATTTGGCTTGGCTGTTGGCTCTTGGCTTTCCCCGGCGTCTATATGTATCTATATCTTGGAGTATGTGTGTGATTTGTGGCTCTAAGCCTTAAGCTTGCGCATTTTTTCTGCTCGACTGACTGACACGCCATTCGCTTGGCTCGAATCTGACGTCTTTGATGCTATATATGTGGGTTTATGCATTGGAAATCATGGGTGCTTAGGAGAGATTTTGTTGAAGGAAAAATAATCTATAAATTGTATTGGGCAGCAAATATGTATATAAAATCATTTAAGTTTGTTAATGGTAAGATATCTAACAGAAACAAGTTTTTAATAAATGCGCGCTCTAAGAAGAATTATTTCCGGAGAGAAAACGTAAAGGTAAATTACCATTGATTGTTATTATTAAGAAGATGGGATCCCTTTAGGGTAAACTAATATTTTTGTAAACCGTTTTCATGGTACATCTTTCAGTAAAAACACTCTTCATGAATTGATTTCACCAAGGACAGGCCTCGCATAAACTTAGTTATAGTCTCAGCCTGTCGGTCTTTGTGGCCCTTTGTCGAATTTTCTACCTATTAGGCACATGAAATTCAATCACAACACACACACACCATACACCACACAAACACACAGGGAGTCGTCGGAGCCTTGCCAGCAGTTATTTGGACCCTTATCAGTTGCGGTTTAAACATATTGAATATGATGTGTAAATGTTTACAGTGCCCCGGGCGGGATCGAGGGTGGTTTCTTGGGATTTTTCTTTGGCCCGGGGGGAACCCGTGAGACTCGCTGCATCTGCGGCCATAAAAAAACATTACAGATTCGTGAGCAGCCTGCTTTTGATATACGAGTGTGTCCATGAGGAAGAAAATAAAATCAAATACTCGCCCCTTGGCAGTTAACCGAAATAAGGAAAGGAGGAATGCATTAAATCTTAAAAATGTGTGCGCTTCGCTTGGCTTTTCTCTGGCTTAAATGTGTCTTATGGAAAGCAAAGGAAAATGTATGTGGGCGGGGTAGAAAGGTGGATGGATGGGCAAGTGGATGGGAAAGGTAGGGTAAGCCACAGGTGTCTTTTGATATGTTAAGTTGCTCGGATGTCAAGCGGGATTCCAGCTAAAGTTTCTACTTGTTTTAATTAAGATTTCAGTCGACAAACTCCTGAAACCGAGACCCCAAAAGATATGAGCAGCAGCTGCCTTGTGTGTGTGTGTTGTTGTGTGTTTACTTAGAAAATTAAACTTGTGTAGCGACTAATGCGAGTTTGATTGAAACATTTCTAATTGGTGCCGAGAGGCGCCTCCTTTGATGTTACGAATCTGTTGGCATAGCTTACCGATTTCTTGACAAAGCTGACAAAGCCATAGCCCTTTGATTTCAACGTCTGCGGATCACGCACAACTCTGCAGTCTCTGTAAAAAAAGATGAAGAAAATATGTTAGAAACAATTTAATCTCGTTGATTCATGCCACTCCAAGGGGAAAACAATTAAAATGCAGCCCCAAATAATTTATTTAACCCATTAAGCCGTATCTGTTGATGTTTATAGACTTCTTCTGCTGACCCTACGAGGGGATACAGAGAACCAAGACCCTTTGGCGAATTAAAAAGCCAGCGTTGGGGCGAAGTAAAAGTCAAGAGCCAAAGACGATGTCGACATTGGAAATCCAATGGAATTACGTGTGAGGAAATATGAAGCGTTGCCCAGGAAAAGCCAAGCCAAAGAAAGAGGATTTCGTAATGGAAGTGCAGATATAGTGTGCAGTCCACCGTCGCCTTCGTGGATGTGCCAGTGGGCGGGGTCGTAGGCGTGGCTAAGGGGATTTGCCACGGCCTCCATTCCCATTCCCAGTCCCAGTCCCAGTCCCAAGCCCATTCCAAAGCCCGTGGCCACCAAACCACGTGTCGTGCCATGTCGTGGACGCTGCTCTAGAATCGGGCGTCAGCATTCGGCTTAAATATGTTGGCCCGTCTAAGCTAAGCCACGAAGAAATATTTCGCCCCCCCTGCAGATCCCCTCGCTCTCTACGGCCATGTGTGTGTGTGTGGGGCAACCGCAGCAGCAACAACAAGCTGCCGGAGCTGGTGTGGCGGCTTCTGGGGCAACCTAAACTAAACCTAGGCACTGTACAAAAATCAATTCTGGGCTTTAAATATATTTTATATTTGAATAATACAATTACAACTTGGTTAAATTCAAAGAATTAATAAATTAAAGATGATAAATGACTTTTATCGAATTTTCTAGCAACTTGAATTGAGATAATTATATTTCAAACCTTAACTTAATATGCATTCTATAGAAAATACAGCTTTAAGCATTCGATTTCCCCTTATCTGCAAATTTTACAGCTTTCAGCTATTTTCTTAGTTTTTTTTTCAGAGTGCAATAGGAGCCAGAAAGGCAAAACCCGCATGTCGACCACGGCATTTAAAAAAGGCCAACTTGTAAATCACGATAAAAGTCAATTTTTAATATGAGTTTTAGTTTAGCCCATGGTCCCCACTCCCTCTTCATGTTAAGTGGCCGGCGAAAAAAAAGAAACGTATTTTAATGGCCTTTGGCTCGTTCGGCTTTGGTGGCGCTTCAAGGTTGCAAATTTATGGCTGAGAGCTGGCCAGAAGCGAAATTGCACTGCGATTGCCAGTGAGTTGCAGTCGATGCCCACATAAATATCGAGTAAAAAACATATTTAATTAAAGTTTAATATTTATTAGCTACCGGAGGAATTCGGCAGCAATTCGGGGCCGAGGGGCAGGGATTGATTCCGCTGCGTCTGTTTGAATGGGCCGGGGCGAAAGGTCTGATCCGGCTACGGTGTTCGGCCAGGCCTCCTGGCCAGGCACGCAAACAAACGCAAAATCACGGAATGCAATACAAACAGCAGAGTAAACGTTCACTGATGAACACACACATGGAGGAAATAAGTTACTTAAGCGGTCTCATTAACTAATAATATTTTTAATTCGTTTTCCCTTCTAAAAAGAAACGTTTTTCATTAAGTAAATGAGTAAATTTAAAGTCCCTTGTGCGGCACTTGTTTATGTGTTTTATTTTAATATTATTATTGTATTAATTTAAGGTAGATAATTTTATTACTTAAAAAATCTCTAAAAAACGCGGATTCGTTATGAAACAAATCAAGCCTTTATAAGTATGAATTATTCCCTATTGACTGCCCATTCTGGATAATTTTTCCCTGTGCAGACACACACACACAGACAGTATATGCCTGTCAGCGGCGGTGGCTGCCGATGGGATTGTGCTAACAAATTAAAGGCCAAACCAGTGTGTGTGTGTGCACTTCCGACGCCAGTCGCCCCGTCCCCGGAGTATATCATATTTCACAATCGATAAACATCACAGTTCATATTTTCATAACGTTTTTGTTTGAATATTTTAACATGCAGACACAACAACAAGCCGGGTGTGTGTGTGTGTCGGAGGTGGGGGTGTACAATTTCCTGCTTGCATGTAAATACGAATTCGAAAATGTCTGCAAGTGCGCTCTTCACTGCGCTCTCGCACATCTTCGGGCTGCAATAATATATTTGAACATTTAACAGAAAACAAACACAACCTTTGCCTTCAGCCAAGAGATTTCCGTGGAGGAGCATCGATGGCCCTCGAACTGCGTTGCCACACAGTTGTTATCATGCACGAAAAGCTCGGAAAATTTCAGTAGTGGGTAGGGTAGGGGTTTTGGGGGCGTGGCATATGTGCCCAATGTTTGTCCAAAGAATTGAGCGACGTAGACGCTGAGGAAAGTGTGCCTCACCCAGGAGAGATGCAAAACACAAGCAGAAAAGTTCAATAACTTGGAAGAGGATGGCAGAATACCCTTTAGGAAATTGGTTTTAAAATATTTTACAAAGCTGAGAATAAATTTTAATAATTAGACGGTGATAAAATGTTTCCTAAGACATTAAGAGTAATAAATTAACCAAAGTATGGCCTTAAAGTTATATATAAATATTTTATATATGGAATAAATCTTCTCAAGAATACTTTCACATTTTTAGCTGCGAGCTTTACATCCTTGTATAATAAATAAAAATTATTCAGTGTTAATTTCGTTTGCAATAATAATTTTATACTTCAACACCTCTGCTTCAAATATGAACAACTTCAAAGGGAAAATAAAGCGCAGTCATATATCAAAAGGAAAAATCCAGAAACTCTTTGGAAAGGCACAAATGCATGTGCATAAGCAGGATCTGTGTGTGCATGTGTGTTCATAAGTCAAGAGACAGACCCCTCCTTCCATCTCACCCACTCCCATGGCTCTGGCCAATCAATATATATTTTTTACAAATATTGGCAAAAGTTTTGCTTCTGGCTTAAGCTCTGTGCCTGATACTCGAATATAAATTTAACGAGCAGCAGAGAAGGAAAATATTTTGCTATCTTAAGTGCATAAAACTATAAACGTTAAACAAAATATTTCGCATACAGACACGCTCACACACTCGCCCGTGCACGCATACAAATGTGGTTATTTATACGACATACATATAGTTTGGCTTTATTCCCAAAGCCTTTGGCCCGGGACACGAGTAGCTTTTGGCCCGATCTGTTTTTTGGATTTTCAAGCAGAGAGAGAGAGGAATGTTTGCGGTGCGCGCTGAGCGCATTAGTTGTGGAGTCCTCGCTATTTTGGCCTTTGCAATTGGTTTATGCCAACAATGCAGCTGGCTCTCCCGCCCCGTTTCAGGCCCCGGCCCAAGTGTTGGAAATTCTTTTGTATTTGAATTAAAATTGCATAGATGATTTATAGACGCTTCGAAGTTGGCTGGCTGAAATAAACTTATGCATGGGATTTTTACGGGCCCCGAAAGTGAAATGGGAAAATGCCAGCCAAGTCATTGATAACGGCGGGAGAGATATAGCTCTTGAGTTCGAGAAGGCTTGTAAGCCAGAGTGTTTCTGTACTTAAATTTAATGTTAGTAGTTCGACATTCGACTATCGATTCGATTATCACATCACGAAAGTCCTCATTGTGTTCAGCTTAAATTATGGCTATTGCCAACTCAAATATAGACATAACCAGGGTAGACTATCATTTGGAACGGCCAAGAAATCGACTGGTAATATATTTATCAGGGCGTAACTCTCGTACGCAACTTAACCAGCAATTTGCAATTTCCTGGCCACTTTAAGAGCGCTATCTGCACCCCATCGCCGCACTTGGCAGACATATAATTTACAAATCCGAGGGGCCTGGCAGCTGGGGATCGGGGGTAGAGGAGGAGCTGAGTAGGAGTAGGACATGCTAAACACATCAACGGCAATGGCAAACACAAATTACTCAGCAGTGCAAACAAATGAAAAGCGATAACATCGCGTATACGCCACGAGGGAGAATATAGAATGGAGAATATATATCTATATACAGAGCTGGATGGAGCCAAGTCAAAATCCCTGGCACTAAATCAATGAATTGCGGTTGTCCTTCAATTTCCTTTTGGCCAAGTTAGAAGCTTGCCGCCGCTCATCTCATCATTGAGTTGCGTGTTTGAAATATTGAAATATTTTTGTTGGCCATGTTTACACATCGGGCTATTGACTGCGCACAGTTATTCCGTTTCTTCTTCTCTTCCAGCTCTTCCAGCATCCCGTTTGAATTTCCCAGCGAATTTTCGCCAAGCATTTTTATTCGATTTGTGTTTGTCTCGTGCTTGCATTTTATTGGCTTGCTCCACGCCGATAACCCTGATGGCTGATGGTTCCGATGGCTGATGATGATGATTTCCATTTCCTTGTTGGTTGGTTGGGGGGCGTGGCACGTTGGTTACTTCGATCACACCGCCCCCGCTTCCGTCCCCGCCCTCGCGGCCCGTTCAAATACCGAAATACAGTTGTAAATTCAAATGAAATGCAAGCGAGCGCATTGTTTGAGTTTTGGGGGTTTGGGAGAGGATAGGTGGTGGCGGGGCGGTGCCACTCGAATTCTGGCTTTCTGGTTAGCCAAATATTTAAAGTGGATTTCTTGGAGCATTTTATGAGCTTTTCACTGCGGCTGCCTGCTGCCTGCTACTGCTACTTCCTCTTTTATTTGATTTGATTTTCCGGCCAGTGGCATCTGCCGTCCCAACGTCCCAACGTCCAACGGAATTAAGTAATAAATTTCGTTCGAGGAAATATGTTTGCGGTTGCCGAATCGAAACGACAGACCGTGCGGGATTGCTGTGAATTACAAATTCGTAAATGCCGCATCTTTGATGCTGCATGCACTCTGCGAAATGGGCCAAAATGGTCGAGGAAAAAAATCCGGAGCCGGACTCATCACGTCCTCGTCCTTGTCCGTGTCCGTGTCCGTGTCCCTCCCTTAGCCCCCGACATCGTCGTTACATTTATTTACACCAACATGCAAAACTCGCATTGAGACAATTTCATGCTCATCTGCATAAAATCAATTCCATTTTGGAGACAATTTGAAGATTGGAATACAAATTTCGAATTATCAACATGGGACCCGGACTCCCGAGGTGGAGTCGTGGCAAAATGGCCGAACCGGCAGCGATCGCAATCAGCATTGAGACCTGACCCCCCACTCCGAGTTCTCTGTTCCATTTTCCTACCCGGCACTGGAAGAAAAAATACAACTTTTACCAAAGAAATAATCAATGCAATTTTCACGCCTTTTCTTGTAATTTTAAAACATATTTCATTTTATTTTTACTTTAGTTGTTCTAAGCATCTTTCTTGTACTGGCTTAATTTTTTTTTTTCAGTGCATAGAGGGCCATCTATCGCTTGGTTTGCTGCTGCTGCGGCTGCTTGACTTGTGTTGCTAGTTTTTCCTGCCTTTTTGGGGGAAGGAGCCGCCAGCCGGCTCTAGCTTCTGTCCAGGCATTTACGCCATTCAGCAGTCGGCGCCGCTGTTCCAACTCCAGCCTTAGCCTCCTGGCCCAGCATCTCGTCCGCCTCTCGTGGCTCCTGCCAACGTCATGCATACGTAATGCGCCTGGGGATCCTGACAGCGGCGACGCAGCAGCGACAGTCTCACTAATTCCAGGACAGCCATTACGCGTCTGTCTGCTGTGCAAGTGTGCGAGTGTGTGTCTCCGGTGCAGCGGGAAAATTATGTGGTGTGTGATTTGCCATGGACACTGAACGTTTCCCGTTCGGGTTGCCCCGCTTTGCTATTGAAATTTCCCTTTGAGAGAGGCGGAGGTGATATTTCAGAGCAGAGCAGAGAAAACGAGAAACAAAAAGGAGAAATTTGCATGCAACTCGTTACGCTTGGCACTTGTGTGTTAAGCCCGCTCACCCCAAGGCCCCTTGGCCCCTTAACCCCTGACACCCCGTTCGGCATTTTTTTTGCCACCCCTTTCGAGCACGTAGAAACGGTTGCGGGTTGCGGGCTCTGGAAGGGGAGGGGCGGAGCAGAGCGTGTGGGGGAAAAAGCCATATCGATTTTGCAGTAAATAAAACATTCAAAGATTGAAGTTGCCGCTTTTGAGCTTAGCCGAATGGTGTGTGGCCTCCTTTTTTATGGAGTGCGCTTCCTTTTATGGCTTCCGTTTCTATAGCAGCTGCCGCTGTGGTGGCTCCACCGAGCTCCTGCTGAAGGGACACTGCCGCTGCCACTGCCAAATTGTAAATATTTTTGTCGGCCACGTAGCGGCGCAGGAGAAAATATTGCATTTCTCGCTTGGCATAATAAACGATGTGCTGGCGAAAAAAAAATACTCGTACTCGCACCGAAACCGAAAGAGTACCGTCAAAAACCACGCAGAAATACCAACAGCTGCACCGCACAATGGCGGGATCTTTGTAAAGGACGGATAAACAATATGGTGGCTGGTTGGGTCAGCTAAAAAAAAATATAAACAAGGAAACTGTTTCATAAAGGCGACGTTCTAGCCATGAATTGATCATATCCACAGATTTTAAGGGAGATTAAAGGGCTTGAATTTACTTAACATTTATTATTAAGATAGCTACATATGAGCTCATAACCCTACATCGGAAGATTAAGTTTTTATCTTAAAGATGTTCATACATACTAGCAGAAATTATTTATATTTGGATCTAAGCTAAACAAAATCATTCAAAACGTACGTAACATAAAACTAACACAAAAGTATCAACAAAAGAAAATCGGATTATCCATTTGCTCAAACCGTTGCCTACATTCCGGGGCCTCGGCGGACATTTGGCAATTCTTTTTATTCAATTTGCGTCCGCTTTGCTGGATTCTCATCAGCTAAAATCCTTAAATGGTCAGTCCTGTCACATATTGCCAAAACGACGCCAGAATCAGAGAGGCAGAAAAAATAAAACTGGTAAATTCAAATTAAAATGGCGCCGTTGTCCACATACACGCAAATCCGCCAACTTTGCCATCCGCATGTGTGTGCCCCAATAAATTATATAAGATATAGCTTTAGCCTCTTCCTTTCGGCATTGATTTGACATGAATTATTGCCGGTCGAGAGTGGACAAAAGCAATTGCTGGAAATCCTTCTCGTAAACTTTAAGGCTTTTGAGAATGGATAAATTCCATTAACCGATGCCAGCCGCAGGCTAAACGTTCAAGTGCATTTTCCACCGACCGACCAATGAAGCAGGCGTTATTTATAACGCAACAGCGACGGCCCCACCTCTGAAAATCCCCCGTTGGAAAAATCCCCTTCCCAGCCCCCTTAAACCCTGCTGGATATATCTCCTTGAATCTATGGATCCAACCCCTCTCGTGACCACGCCCGGACACACGTCAATAAAACTGCTTCAAACTGTCCACATTGAAGTTGTTGTTGGTATTTCTGTTGCACTTGGAAAAATAAAGAATTATATTTATATTTTTTAATAAGCCTTTTAAAAGGGATAAAGTTCAAAGGATCTTGTACATTTTCCATCTAGCTGAATAATGTACTATTTTTCTTAGCTATTTTTTTGTTGTATTTAGTTTGTTGCGCACACATTTTTTCTGTGTGTGCTGCTGCAGCTATTGGTGTTGCTTTTGCCGCTGCAACTGAAGCTGATGCCGGGGCGATAAGGCTACTTTAACGCTGTCCCCGATTTCTGCATGATGCCACACACGGTCGGCCCCTTTCGTGTTTGGCCCCAATAGTGGTTGATGGCCAGTGAATGGGCATGGGGTGGCGGTTGGGGCGAAATGGCGGTTTCAAACATGCAAATTGCTTGAGGTTCGCTTCGGTTTTCCCCGCCATCGCTTTCCCAACCTCTCGCCCTCTCGCTGGCGCTCCCTTTGCCCCTTCTCATCGGCGTTTTTCGCTTTCATTGAGTGCTCCGCTTACAGTTAACTCGACTTTATCATGTGTGTCGGGGGATGGGTGCGAGTGTGTGTGTGTGTTTGCTTTATATGCACGAGTGCAAAATGCAACAACAAATATCCATTTAGATTAATTAGTTTTTGAGCGAAGCCAGGCGATGCCAGGCTACTAAGGCAATGCTTTAATATTTAAAAATAAATATAACTCTGCTTTAAATTTAATTCATTTCATCGCTTTAATCATAAAATATTAAAACTGTACACAGGATACTTTAAAGGAAACCAGAACCATTTTAAATTCCCATTTCATTCAGGTCTGAGTGCATTAAAAAGGGCGTCTGGAAGTCATAAAATCTCTCTGATACCGTTTAGACTCACTTTCTGCCCGACTACACTTGGCCAACTCCGTGGGGCTGGATGAGTCCGCACCTGCCGCACTCCGTATCCCGAAAGCGACGACTCCCGTCCGCAAAACGGCGCTTAATGGAGCCAAAGATGAGCGACCCCGGCGTGTCAATGGACTGGATGCGACCAGCGACCCCCGGACATCGGCCACGTCGGCTACATCATCTCTTCGTCATCTGCATGGCTAACTAAGCGTGCCGTGTTTGGCATCTCCTTTGGTGTTAAACTTGTCGTACATGCACCACTCAGCATCCGAGCGGGGCGAAAAAATGCGATGCGAAACTAGTGGACTAAAGTTTGCTCAAAAGTTTGGTTATTACACCGGCAACGGGCACACTCAGCGGCAAAAAAGTACAAAAAATGCGAGTGGCTTTCACCACCAAAAGGGAAGAAGACGGGCCAGGCTTTCTCTGTGACCAACTTTGGGTAGTCCTTTGGATATTCATCATCTTTTCAGCAGCTTATGCGCCTGTTTGCTGCCTACTCCCAGAGTCTAGAGTCTACAGTCTGGAGTCTGAAGTCTGCAGTCTGGCGGCCCAAAAGTTCTTTGTTTCGCTCTATTAAAAACTTGTAACAAGTTGGCTCGTTATCCATTTTTTGGTAAGCATAATTTCATCCGAAATTCGTTTGCATGTCACATCGCCGGCCATAGTTATATTGATAGCCGAGCGCTGCCAGCAATTAAAAGTGAGTTCGAAGCCAAGACAAATGCCCCAGACATTTGCTTGAGTCGAGCCGAGAAACTTTGATTGCTTCGGGGGCTGAGAGCGCTAAAAAGCGGCCGAGGGAAACTTTTGCCAAGCTGTGTGTCTCAGCAGGGAGATAAAGCTACAGTCCGGGATAAGATAAAGGACAAGGGAGAGTGCCTTGAAATCGAAGAGGATCTACCCTTTGAAAGCTGCCTTCTTAAAGGGTTATATACCAATACCTGTAGATCAATAAAGACTAATTAATAGGCATATTTTGGACCTTTCCGCATGGTTAAACATTTTTCTAGCAAGAACATTACTTAGCCGTAAATACCCTAAAATAAAAAAAGTACTGGGTACTAAAAGCAAGAGAACATTTTACAGCATCATTAAGGATAAGCATCGGGCTGGCTTTGAATTTGTTGGTTGCCATTCTGCTCTTTTGTGCGATTCACTTCCTTGGAGATAAGTTTTCGGGAGTCGCGACTCGGGACTTGGGGATCGGGGGCAGCACCTTAGACACCGATAGAGTATAGCTTTAATCTTCAATTCAACACCAGTCGCGGTGGGTTCATTACGAATACTCCCAGCCAACGTCCAGCCAATTAAGAAATAATTTACAGCGCCAACAAGTTAACAAGTGTGACCTTTCAGTGCGACCTGCCACCTGCCTTCAGCCCTCCCTCCCTTCGGCACCTCGCATGTGGATGTGGCCAAAAGTCCGTAAATAAAACTCGAGATCTCCAAGCTGACCTGGGCCGTGAAATCCTAGCGAAATCCTTGGAAATGTTTTATTAGCCGTACGTACGCTTGAATAAGCCAGCTTAGCGGAAGCTATCGGATTTTATGCTTTTGACTTTTGCAACGCCGGCCAGCGGAGTCGAGTGCAGCGTTCTTAGCCCTCTCAACTGACCCCGGTCGGGAGTTGCATTTTCCCAACTGTCCGACTGTCCGACTGTCTGTCTTGGCCAGTCCATCGGCGCTTAAGCTGTGTGCCTTGCAGCAGATTCTCCTTGCCGCCTGTTAGCTTTTGTAGCTCTTTGTATTTCGTTTCGTTTTACGGGCTTGTGTGGCGAGTGCACCTCTGGTGTTGATTATCTGCACGTGGCTAATATTTGGTTTTCTTTTCGCACACTTGGAAAAGGATTTTGTACCTTAATGCAATCTATTGATATGAGTAAAATTATAATTGAGATAATCTGGTGGCTTCTGTACAATTTCAGAGCCTAACTTAGGCTTCACATTAATGAAGAGTTTACTAAATAAAATTCAAGTTATACTTAATAGAATAATCTCAAGCACAGATTTACAAATAATTCGAGAAGGTCTAATCAGCCTTCACAGGTCAGTAGCCCGCTCCAAAATTGGCGGCATTTTTAGGAGCATTCCTGAGCGACTGGGATTTCTGTCCAGCTGATTGGAATTGGAATTTCTGTTCTTCGAGACGGGGCCATAATATAATTGAACAAATATTTATTTTATGCCCCGCTGGCGGGAGAACTGGCTGCAATGCAGCGTGAGCATAAAGACGGGGCATCAATTTTCGGTATTTCGTATTGAAAGGAATTTCAGTGCACTCGCCAGCATATGTTGTGGAATACACGCAGCCTGGCTGGCAGCCCCATCCTTCCGGATCCTGGATCCTGAGTCCCGAACACTGAACTCTGCCGAACACACACCACAACAGCAGCAACAACAGTAACAACAACAATAACAGACGGAGCCTGGTTAATCCTGCAACAACAATGGCCATGATGGAGCTCCGACTTCCCCGCCCGCCACTTTCCTTCTGGCCAGGCTTAGTGTGTGCGTCCGTGTGGCTGAGTTAGAAATATTGAACATTTTTTTTATTGAAGCACGATATATGAATCGCAGACGCAGACTGCTCCTGCAGACCAGCCCGCAGTCCCAGGGGTAAAAGCAAAACAAAACCTAAAATCAAATTCCATTGCAAAGGAGTAAGAGAGGCGGGCGGCGTTGAGAAATATTTTAGATTTCCAACAGATGTTCTCGTTCGTAAACAGATTTTTAGAATCTGTCTCCCGCCATGATTTGCATAATACTTGTGGCGAAAGCGGAGCCTTTCACGCGTTATTGAGAACGGAATCGATTCGAGCCGCGCCGAGTCCTTGCTGTCTTCCAGCCTGCCAGGGCTCTGTTTATGGGCTCCCCCGAGTGTGTTTTGCATATCCCGTCGCAGCGGAAGTTGCCATTGTCCTTGTCATTAATTATTCACTGGCATCAGCAGCAGTTGGGGGGCCCTGCCAGATCATGAGGTGGGCGACTCATGTTGCTCCCGCTGTAATGGGAACAAAATAAGGATGCGACGTAGACAAAAATGTAACTTCCGGTGGCCATAATTGATGATGTGCTGCCTCAGATAAATACAGTGGGCCAAAGCTCCCTCTAAGTGTGTGTGCGCAAGAAATGTAATATGGACCCCACTGTTCACCGTTCACTGTTTCTGCAACAAACAGGAAGCAGCAGCCACTCCATAGACATAAATATTCCACAGCTAATAACACACACAAAGAAGAACACTTCCGCTTACGAGACGTAAACTTGGGGATAAACTTTTCCCCGATTTCGGGACTGATTGAAGACCTCTTGTGTGTGCGGTGTGTGCGAGGGTGGGCGTCCAGGGAAGTTATATCTTTTTTGTACATTTCTTTGCCGAGCGTGCTAGACAAACATCAGCTTCATCATATTTATAAATTAAACGTCATCGATACATCGCTTCCCGGGGGCGGGGCAGGAGTGTGGAGAGCCCGCCAGACCGAGACACGAAAATGAAATATTTATCATCTAAGGCAGTATCACTCGACGTCCCAATAACAATGTTCGAATCCGCATCCGAATGCGAATGCGAACGTGCGTTGGCATCTGTCGATTGCCGGCAATCAGCGCCGAAGAACGATATCTGACAAATTCGAGTGTGCGGCTGACTGCGAGATACAGATACTGGGATATATGTCCACGTGCTGCCTTTCAAATTTGTCATCGTTTTGTCATTGGTTTTTCGGAAACTGGTCCTGCTTAATTCCCTTTTTTTTTGAGAGGCTTTTGAAGGCCCTAAAATGACTAGCTATGTCATTTTATTTAGACAGTTGAAAAAATTATTGAGTTCTTACTTCTCTTAGAAATGGATGTAATAAAATAGAAATATATAAAAAAATTAATGAAATAAAGGTTTTTAATTCTATTATCACAATCTATAAGTAAAGTATCACATTTCTACGAACTTCCCAAATTTATAAGCTTTTCCCTCCAGTGTACCATAAAAACTGGCAGCAAAACATATTTAAAAATTGAAAAGTTTAATGCACAACAAACAAATTTGTTGAAACGGCATCAACTTTTTTATGGCAATCAATACTAAAAGGCAGGAAAATGGGAAAAAATAAACCCGAAAAAAACAACTTGTACCAATTTGGAGTTTTGTCATAAAAAATTGAAAATGTCAAAAACAACGTGGACGCTTCGCCAGTTAGCTACCACATGCCATGTGTGTGTGTGTTCCAGCTACAACCATGTGTGCTGTTGTGCTGGGCTGTGTGTGTGTGTCGCCGGCATGTAGTTGACATCATTGATTGATTTAGCTGTCAATTGCATAATCACTCAAGCGTTATTGTTCGACCGCCGGGCCAAAGTCGGGCCCTTGCTCTTGGCCTGCTCCCATGTTTGCCAGCTCTGCTGCCACGCCCCCTTGGCGCCTCTGACTGCTGTTTGTCTGACTTGGCCGGACCAAATCAACGGGCCATCGTGGGGGACAGGGAGTGCAGGCCTGTCCACGTGTGCCGGCCAAATAAAGCAGCTGCCGGGTGTCAGGCAATTGTCCTGCCTCCCCTCGTTTCGTCCCCAAAGTTGCCTTGCAGCCCCTGTTGTTGTTGCCCCTACTGCTGTTGTAATAGTTGTAGCTGCAAACCGCAACAGCGCCAGCTGTCGGTGAGATTGTTACACAAGCATCCCGAGTCCCTGAGTCCTGAACGGGCTGTCTATGTGTGTGTGTACACCAAGAAAAACTCACAAAATAAATGTCTTTAATGGGAACTTACTTAAATTCAAAGAGTATGAAAAATACTGTGGGAATTCAAGGAACTTCTGAATATTTGTTTAATTTTTAAAATAAATGTATAATAAATAAAAATAAAATAAAATATTTTTTAAAACTAGAAAATAAATAGTTAAACGCTATACTAATTTAAATTGTATTTATAGGATTTTCTGTTCTCAACTTTATATATGGTATTTTACCAAAAACTCAAGAAATGTTTAAGCTGAATCTTTTGTAAATAAAGGAGGTACATAACATAATTAAATAAGACAAGTTTAAGAGTCGCCTAATTCCAAAATTTCCCTCAGTGTTCTGGTGAATCTCTGAATGGGTGTGCGTCGTGTGTTTGTGCATGCGCCTCGCATATTGGCAGCAGCAATTGATGTGGCAACAAATTAACATGCCGCAAATGGAAGTAATGGCCAAGTGTTAATTGTTGTGTGAGTGCCGCACACACACACACACTTGGCCAGCATACCAACACATGCCGCCATTTATAGCCATTTAATAATGACGTGATTTAAAATTGATTTATTTCTATTTTCGGGAAAGGACAGGAATTGACCCACAAAACAGAAAAATCAAGTCACAAAAAAATAATAAATTACCTTCATGGAACCCCGATTGTCGTTGGTCGTTGTTGTTATTTGCGTTGCCTTTGGCCAATGCCATTGTTATTCCCATAATACACACACACACATACAGAAATAGGGGAGAGCCAGCATAAGTCCTGGCAAATAGAAACAGAAAATAGAAAAAGAATGACCAGGCAGCCGGAGGGGCCAGTGAGCTTGTCTAGGCTTGTAAAAAATGGATATGTCAACGTCCGGCATGTCAACAAGATAACATGACCATGCCCACATCGGCTGCCCCTTGTCAAAGAAGGAAAATAAAAAAATGAACAAAAGTTCAAATCAACAAAAGCCAAGTCTCAACTCGGAGCAACAATTGTGGGCAGAGGCATGCTCCTTCCTGCCTCTTATATTTTTTTATTTCTGGGTATTTCTTCCTGTTGTATTGGTCACCAAAAATCCAGCTCAAAGTCAGCCGAAAGGCTGCTGAAAACATCCTGAGTGGGTGTCCTGAATGAAGTCAAGATTAAGCAGCCGGAGAGATCGTTGAATGCAACAAGGAAGTGCACTGGGGAAAATAATGGAGAAGAATGGTAAGATATTGCCAGCACATATTTTCCGAAAATATAAAATTTTTAATTCACTTAAATAATACATGTTCTTGGCCATTCGGTCAGTGTATAAATTGTGGTCATATATAAGCCCAAGGAGACGGCGGCCTCGAACTGAATGTAATTCCACGACTGTGCTCCGGACCAATCGTCCACTGCCAAGTATCCGTTTACGGCCAATGCATTTGGGCTGCTTGTCGTGTCATGCCGGATATCCGGCGGAGTTGCAAGTGCACGGCGAGGACCATAAATCTTTGAGGAGCAGCGACCAAAAGAACAGCGTTCTCGAGTTCCGAGTTCCGAGTCCTTTAATCGTGTCACAACACACAACAGTCGGGGCCAAAACAGCTTTCACCAAATTGCAGTGTCATAAAAGTGGCAGCGCTTTCTTGGCTCCGTTTTGGCCGCTTTCCTTTTCCACTGGCCGAAAACATTTTATCGCTCGCTTTGACGGCTGATGGGCTCTTGTTAAGTCGCCCGGCGGAAGCGCCTAAGCAGCGCTCGCATTTCTGGCATGTTTTTTAACTGCCAGCCGCATGCAAAATGCAAAATAAATTCGCAATGCGAGCTGCTGATGTGTGGGGGTGGCTTCACTCTGCAGTTGCGGCCAATGAGGGGCTTGTTGCATATGCGTTGCAATTGCACGTCAGTGGCATGTTTGCACTTGACAATTCATTTCATTGTTTGTAGATTGCATTTGTCGCCTCCACCCGCCCGCTTCTGAGCCGGCCTCGCCGCCGCCTTCCCTGCAAATTGTTAATGCAGGCGGGGAGGCGTGGTCGTGCAGCAGCTCCAAAATTGCATTCGCAGCACGCGATGCGCGCATTTCGGTTGGCCAGCCCCTCCTTTGATTCCTTTTGGTTTAAGCCACCTTCTTTCCATACACTATGAAAATTTATGCTGAAAATATTTAAAAATATACACCAAGCGTGGACAAAGAATATTTTCAGCTATGTAACTTATTTCTTAGCATAACATAATATTGAATAATTTTGTCTTAAATAAAAGAGCTACATAGTCATCAAATAAATATAAATAAATTTTAAAACTGCTTTTCTATTCAAGAAAAATATTTAATACTTTTGCTGGACAACCTGGTATTTGTTTGGAACAGTTTAGGCCATATTTTAACTTTATATCCTTAACTATTTATTTTCTGGCGAGTGTACAATTGCCTCTGCCTATTCCCGGACAAACACAAAATGCTGGAGTTTATTTCCCAGCTGCCTTTTACTTATTTTGCACTGTCGCCAGTCGTGGTTGCTACCTTTTTCATGTTTCTCCCGTTCCTGCTCCCGCTCCTGCTTCTGCTCCTGGGAAAATGCAATTTTCTTGGCATTTTTCGGCAAAACTTGAGAGTTGGTTTGTGTGTGTTGCGTGGGTTGTTTGGATTGCAGTATGCACGTGGTCAACAGGTTATCCTGTCCGGGGGACTGGTCCTTGGTCCTAGGACCTGGAACCGGGGAGTCCTTGGCTGCCTGCCTGCCTGCAACGTTTATTTCCGCTTTTGTACCTTTTTGGCATTTTCGTTTCTTTTATTTTCGTGTTTTGTCGGTTGCTGTTGCATTGTGGTTTTCTCATTTATTTTGTGCTGTGCTGCACCCTGTGCAGCAAAATAGCCGCAACATATTGTTGTTGCAACAGGAAATGACTTCAATTTGCTGTTAACAAGTTTAAAATTTCGCAATTGCAACGGAAATACCCAACATGATTTCCCCCCGAGCCTGAGCATTGGCGCACATAATTACTCAGCCCGAGTTTCAGCTTAGCTGAGGTGTGGTGGCGAATTAATATCACTGCCTTGAGTGGCAAGGGGAGCTCTGTTCCGGCACAGGGAGGGCAGGGGCTGGAACTAACTAATCTGATGACTTCATCTGGTCGCCTGCTTCGGCTTTCACAGCTGGCTCAAAGGACGAAGCAATCAGTTGGTCGCAAAGCTTAGCATCTTGGCCGGCATCCGGCTTATCCAAAGTCCAAAGTCCAAAGTCCGAGGACCTCCCACACTATCCTGTTACACTGCAGCAGCTGTTACACGATGCCAATGAACTCCTCTGGCCGGCTACATCTGCTTACATCTTGAAAATAAATTCACGCCATTTGGCAGAAACTTCACAAGTTGCACCCGGCCAGGACTCGGTGTAGTATATGTATAAGTACATGTATTCATATGCCGTGTCTGAGATTCCTCGGGCTGCGTAGGTGTAGGTGTGTGCGAGATGTCTGTGATAAATCAACAAATTCATCAGCCCAGGACTGGCAGCAGCTGGCGACACTTGGGTAAAGGAGGAAGACACTTAAATTCTAGGCGACTTCTTGGTTACTTTTTCAGGATTTTAGCTTAACTCTCTAAATAGAGATAGAGCGAGCATAAACTTTTGGAATTAAACTGAGGCTTTGGATTTATTTCTTTTAATTTCTTGAACTATTTTTTACTCTTTGTTCAAAGAAACAGCAGTTGCCTAATCTCTTTAATAAATATAGATATAATTAATGTTAACTTTATATATTAACTAACAAGACAATATAACATTTTCTGGCCTTTTTATTGGAATATATGTATGTATTAGGTTATTACTAATTAAACAACCATAAATGTAATTGAATCGATTCTCTTCCGTTTAGCAAATATATCCCATCTGATTTACATTTTCAGTCCGATTTATTATTCCACAGAATGCTTTGTCTTTCGTTAGTGGTGATTTTACCCCGAAAACCCATTAGGTTTGTCACTGCTAATGAGTGCTAGCCTGTGAGCCCCTTTGATAAATAAGTTATTCCTGGAAGCTGCTAGCAGCTATTTAAATGTAATCCAAATTAACGAATTTAATTTCTCCCGATCTGGTACCCCTGTATATGCCGCATTGTTACTTCTTTTGTAGAAAATGAGGTCTGTCGTTCCACTCCCATTGGCCCTGGGTACTTCATATAAATTGTCAGCGTTTTTATTTAATTTGTTGTGGCTTTGCGCTTCAGTTTTTCTATTTGGTTTAATTAATTTAAGCGCGCCCCCGCACACACTCGACAACGACAGTGCCGAAAGCCCCACACATGCACAATTTTATTACCTATTTTAATCATAAAAAGCGCGTGGCCATGTGGCACAGACAAATTGACATTATCAGGGGCAGGAATGGGAGTTCCACTCGCACCAGCACCCGCACGCATTATCCTGCCATGTACGTACGTGTGTTTATGTGTGTTTCAGTGCAGATGCGTAAGTTGATTATTAACTGGTGTGAGTGGGTGACGAAGCAGGGAATGGGACTGGGACTGGGACTGGGTGGATGTGGGCACGAGTGTAGGTTGTTTCTATAATTACGAGCGTGCCCAGGCCCAGACTTTGCTCATGGTTCATGCCCAGTTAAATACAGACATTAGGCATGCATAGCTATTTAGCTATACAAACATATCTCACTCCGCTCTTTCTTCCGCAGGGGTCATTTTTACACCGAGAAAAAGAGGGAATATTTAATTCTATAAAATATAATAAACAGGAAATAAAATTAGTTAAATTTAATAGTATATAAAAAAATGATTAAGCTTTAGATTGTGAGTACCATTTATCAATAATATTGTAATTAGCTATGAGAGTATTAAACTAATTTCAAAATAGCTTTGAACAGTTTAATAAATATTATTTCGTGTTTAGATTTAAAGAATATTTTTTTCATATTAAAATTATCAAAGAGATGAGAGATGGGAGAGACCTATTATCGCTTATACTGATCCCTTCAAGGAGGAGTTTTCTCTCAGTTTCTTGGGTAATTCCATTAAAGCGCGTGCGCTACAGGATTTCACTGCGGTCGTCGGGTCTCAATTATAATTTCGTTTGATGGCAGCCCAGAACCGTAATGTCCTTCGTGCGTTTTGCAATAACAACAAAGAAATGAAATTAGCCCAGGACACAGGCACAAATTTGGGGACCCTCTGCTTATGAGTATAAGTATGTTGATGCGAATGATGCGAACTCTATGTGCGTGCTCAGCGGATAATCTAACGCAGTTAATCGACTCGTCACTACGCACACATGTCACTGTCCTTCGCGGTAGCTGGGAATGTCAGCGGTCTAATATGCAAATTAATCTGAAATTACAGCGCACTGCGACTGGGGCGGAGACTTTTCAGAAAGAGGCCATACCCTTCTATGCCGCCCCTTCTATTCTAGGGGGGCGTGCCAGCTGGCCATTCATGTGTTTTAATTAATTTTAATTGCAGACAAGCCGAGGTGGAGTGGCGCTCGGCGAGGCTTTGAAGCTTTGAGTGAGAAAGATTAATTTCGAATGCATTCAATACGCCCCTGTTGGGACTGGGACAGCCATCCCCAACGAGTTTCGAACAAATTGATAGACCCCGAAACTAAATGGAAATCAAAAAGACATTATGCAAATTGTTTCTGCCCCAAAAACACATTAAATGGATATTAATCTACAAGAAAATAATCTAAATATTAAATATGTATGGCTGCCGGACCAGGGCTTCGTCACTGCCATTTAACTAGATGCCCGAAAAACCCCTCTTGGCGCCCAGACAAATTCAATCAATCAAACAAGGGCCAGGACGGGCCAAGCAATGCCAATGCCGTTACGTGCCCGTAATGAAGTCCTGTCCAAATTTGCCTTTTTCTAAATTAGCACAAATGTTCTTTTTACGACGACGAAAGCAGACAGGGCAATGGAAATGGCAATGGCCCTGCCATCGGCTCCTATCTGCGGCTCTGCGGCTCTGACTCTGGCATTGTCTCTAATTTCTCATTAATTTGCAAGCGAAATCAGTGAACACGGCGCTGTGCTACCGAAATGACAACAAGCTGAGAGCATGCACTCGGCGAAAAATTTGTATTTGTATGAGAGAGAAAATTAACTCAAACTTTTATTAAAACTATAATTTTAAATAGTAAAATCTAACATTTAAAAAAATAAATAATTTATTTAAGGGTTTCTGTGTTTGCTTCATAATATATTTAATAGGTTATAGTAAAATTGCAATTGTTTTCAGTGCCAAACGTAGAGGCAAAAAGGTAGCGACAAAAGCGAAACGAGGCAACAGGGCGTATGAGCGCTCTATGCAAACGGCGGTTGTGGGCGGTCGAGAGAGAGGGAGGGAGGGAACGAAGGAGATGGCTAGCTTGGGGCAGGTGGCATCGAATGAATGCTCGTCAGGTGTTTGCGGTGGTTTTTCGAGTATTTTGCCAGAGACCAATGCCAACGAACGACGGCACTGTCAGCGGCACAGCCACTGCCAAAGTCAATAAGAGACGACTGCGGCAACGACAACGACAACGAGGAGGCGGAGTAGGATAAGGAGGAGGACGTGGACGGGCATGGCCAGCTGCTGCTTTTCCTGCTTTCGACTTAATTGAAAGGCGTTTATTTGGCTTTAAAAACGTAAATCAAATTCATTTAATTCCCCCACACTTCCCCGGGAGCACCGCGGCCTTTATCTTTTATATAGTACTTTGAGCCCGCCCCTCGGGCGTTTACCTTTGTCCGGCAATTACAGGGCACTCGACACTAGGCACTCGGCACTGGGCACTCGGCGGAGTCTGCGGCAGATCTGCATGGCCATCCGTATCCGCCGCATCCGCATCCGGCAGCTCATTTTATAGCTTGTATTTTAAGTAAATGTCTACCATTGCTGGGGCCCTTGAGTCTGGCCAAGCAAATTTCCGCGCTTACGCCACTTTGGGCAAACAAAAGGAGCTTGACATTGCCCGCCATTCGCTTTTGTTGGATTAGCTTTGATTAGATTTTTCTTGTTTGCAGCTTCTTCGTCGCCATCCTCTGTCTGCCGCAGAGTGTCACCTGTACGGGCACCTCAACACTCAGGGAAATGGGTATGACATCCAATCGAGACTTGAGGAATTTGTCAGCAGTTTTCCCTGGCTCTGATTGAAGCGAATATCAGTTTATAGACAACATTTTATAGATTATTTGCTTATTATTTTAAATATCTTCAATTTCTTAACCTTAATTTCTTTCAAATGCTTTTTTCTATCTGCAAGGATGGACTCTTTATTGGTCCATGATTATATTATATTGTGCCTCTGCCTGCCGCTAATTTTTTTTTCTGGCTCAAGTTTCTGGCAGGCTGGCAGGCGGCTGGCCCAGAGGTCGTTGAGTGCTTTAAAATTACATTTCCGTGTCGAAATTGCACCTGTGACTCCAGGCCCCTGGCCCGGGGACCATAAAACCACTCAATCTGTGTGACTCATTTTGTCAAATTATTTGGGGGATTTATGCGTTGGCAGCCATTTTTTATTCGCTTACTTTAATGGCAGTCAATTTATTGCCAATAAATTTGTAGCCAAAAAGTTTAGAGCAAGGCCGGCCCCGAGTAGCAAGTAGCGAGTAGCAAATTTTTATTTGGCCAAGTGATAAACTTCCAGCATATGTGCGGGCCCCGGAGGGTCGACGCCGCGCCGCGTTTTGGATTTTTTGGCAGCGGCTCAACATGGGCGAAAGCGAGAGGCCCAGAAACTGCAGTTAAATTCAATTTGTGCCGCGCTGCCTGCAAATGACAGGCAGCCAAAGTGCCATTTTAAGCGCCAGCCAAAAATTGTCGCCCCTCGTCTGAGGACTAAGGCACAAGGCACAAGGCCCAAGGACGAGGGTCCAGAACCAAAAGCCAGACCAGGACTCGTTGTCGTCTTCATTGCAGCATAATTTCTGGCGCGGCTTTGTTGGCGCGATAAAAAAGTTCGCTGCTTCCCTTATCCCCTGTTGTCCCTTTTTATTTCCGTTGATTTAATTTTAAAAGGCGCCGCTCTTCTCTCGGCTGAAGCACTTTTATTTATACACATTTAGCCACTGCGGGGCGCCGTTTTGCAAACTGTTTTGGCTCCGTTTAGTTGGCCCCGAAAACGCAGGACATTGTCAGTCAGTCAGTCATTCACTCAGCCAGATAGCCAGCCAGGCAGCCATCCAGCCATTCATTCACTCATTCAGACATTCACTCGCCGAGCATTTGGCACTGACAGTGTCCAAAAAGGCAGCCACCCGTGCCTGGCACTCGTCGTGTTTCGCCTTTGTCAACTTTAATGAATTAATGCGCATTTTATGTGAAAAGTTGCCGCAGCCGGTAGGTAAATTAAATAAATTTATGCTCCAGGGCCGGCGCCTTGCTCTGTCTATTATCTAAGCATTAAACCTGGGCTGGGTGTATTGATACAAAATCTGGACAAATTGAAAAAGAAAATTGTTTTGCCATTTAATGATTTTGCAAAAGTTTGCCTGAACGCCCGCCCGACCCCCCGCCATTAAAATTATATTAAAAAGTTTACACAGCTGAATGTCCTCGGACCGGTTTCAATTTGCTTTAATTTGCATTGAGTGGATTTCGCTTTAAAGTCGGTGGAAACTTGGGCCGATTTGGTCGGGATAACTTTTGACACTTGCCACAAATATAAATCGTCGCAGGCGGCATGAAAAAGTGTCAGGCTCTTGCGGCTGCAACACAAACTGCCAAGACTCATTTTTCACACTACGCACAAACAGAGCAAAGGATTGGCAAATGCGGAAAATCGGGGCGAGGTTCGTGGGGAAATTCGGGAGAAAATCAGGGGAAAGGATGCGGAGTACAGAGTTCCAAGGAGATGCTTGACTGATTGTGCGCGTTTTGGGGCAAAAGTTTTTCGCATTAACTTCCGCTGCATGCCGCGTCGCATTTGAATGCGATTTTGATTTGTCACTCGCCGCCTCGCAACAAAAGCCGCCGCCTACTTAAAACCCGGAGTTAGATGGCGCGGCCGCTCAACTTTTTCCGCCATTTCCGCCGCCCACTTGTCGCCGATCATTGGTTTCCGTTTCCGCTTGCCCCCTCCTCTTTCGGCACTTCAAAGAACTGCAAAACTGCAGAAGGGAGCGAACGCAACTCGACGACGTGCACAAGCGCATTTTGAAGTTTATGAAAAGGGGCCGAGAAGCCGAAGCCGAAGCCGAGTCTCGGGCTGAGCCAACTTTCTGAATAGATTAAGTTGAAAGTTTTGCTCATTTTCAGCATCGCCCCAATCGAGGGCTGTCGCTGAGACCGGCGACAAAATTATATACCCCCGAAAAGGCGAAAAAAGGAGAAAAATCAACGTAATGATGTCGGCGACGGGGGCGGGGGCAAGGTGCCGGAGTCTGGAGATGGTAGACAGCAAACCAAAATCAAAACTTTCCCAAGTGTCATTAAAAGTAACCGAAAAAAGCAAACGAGATAGCGAGCGAGTTTATTTCCATTCCCACTCCGAGTCGCAACTATCAACTATTATCTTGTTGATTTCCTTTCTTTTTTTCCTCTACCTCTTCAGGACTTTTACACGTGAGACCGGCACAAGTTTTTCCGTGTGTACACATGGAAGAAAGATATAGTAAACATTAATTCTTGAAACATATTTTAAAACTACCCAACAACCATTAAATTAAAGTTCTGTATAATTTTTAAAATTGTTTTAAGACTTTGTTATAAATGGAAGTCGTACAAGGAAGAGATTTAGGGTAAGAAATTGTGTTTATTCCTGTGTATCCTTTTCGGTAAAATTTGAAATTTGAACCCGGGTCAAACTTGTGCACAAAGGCCAAGAGTTAAGCCTTTTGTGGCCAACAATGAAGGGCAGCAGAGGCAGCAAGAAGGACTGCCAATTACAGGCCGAGGGCTCGTTAGCCATGCAGCACAAAAATGTAATTGAATTATGAGAGCCAGCCACAATATCGAGCAAACTAATCAGGCAAACTACAATCCCGGCAATGGGCAACGGGCACCGGGCAACGGGCAATGGCCAATGGGCAGGACGTGTCCATGTCCCAGTCGCTAATCAATTTGCCCATTGTGCCGGCCGCCTTTGTTTGTCTCTGCCTCTGGTTTTATTTATGAAAACGCCTCGTGAAACGAGTTTCGAAGTCGGACCAGAACATATTGCATGTAATTAATCAGGAGCAATGCTATCTGGTTATGGTTATGGTTTCGGCTCTCAGATGCGGCGACTGCATCGACAAGCAGACGCAATTTGTGCCGCCCACCGCAGGCGGATAATTGAATTTCCGTATTATATCCCATATTCCCCGAACCACTTGGAGTGGCCGTCATTATCTTAACACTGCTGCTTCTATTGCTGCAGTCGATTGGTTTTGGCGAGTTTCCCTAATTGGGCAGCAAGAAGGACACAGGAAGAAAATCGAGTTGATTTCGTACTTTTATTATAAGATGATATGAAGACTTGAATATTTATCAAATACAGTTGTTAACCATAATATTGTTTACCCATTCGCATCGATTTCTCTGTGTGTATGGTGTGGATTTTATGTTGATCCTTTCGACCAGTCGAATAATTAATTAGCTGCATTAAAATAAGCACACTCGCCACGGGGCGTTGTGTTTTATGGCCGTTATAAGAATGCCAGCCTTCGCCTCGTGATATCTTCTAATCGGATTTTTGGTGTGTGGTCAGTCCATTAAAGTGCCGCGATAAGGAAGCTATATGTATTAATGGGCCAGGGCCCGCAGGGTATCGGAGGCTACTGGGAAAGTGGACAAGTGTGTTCGGTGCTTTTGATTAAGCACAAGGTGTTGATTGATTTGGAAACTCAAAGGGACTTAATTATTTTGAAGGGATTATGAGTATGATTACGGCTATGATTGTGATTTCCGTGGGCAGATGAATGCCAAAGGCGAGCAATTAATTGCTGGATTAAATTTCTTTTGTTCCCTTTCAATAATTTCCATCCATCGACTTTCATAATGAGTTCTGTCTGTCTGTCTGTCTCTTGGTCTGCCGGTCTGGCAGTCCCTAAAAGGAAAACCACAAAAACTTTGAGTTATAGGGAATTTTCCCCACATATTACACATCGCAAAGTTTCTACTGTTCACCGCAGTGGGAAAGTTAAGTCAGTTAATTAAAAACGAGTGGGCGGGCGGGCTGAAGCGGGCCGAACCGGGGGCAGAAATTGTTGTATAAATTTAGCTTCCTAAATGAAAAATCCACCCATGAGTGCTGTTAACCTGATGATGAAAAGTAGGTAAGGCCGGGGACGACAACATATTTGCGATTATTTCCCACGCGGGCACTCAAGGCATAAAGAGCAATAAATTAAGAGTCAGTGCGCAGCCAGCGACGAAGGATGTCCTGGCAAAACGAGCTGCCAGCTCCACCAGGATGGAGGATGTCTTTGAAGCCGCCTGCCCTCGGTTTCTCGGGAGCCCTAAAGGCAGAAAAGAAACACTTCAGGTGTAGATGAAAAATGTAATTATTTCCTAGATTTGCGCTCGCCATAAAATAAACATGCGGAATAACAGTATTTGCAGATGGAAGGCCGCGGGACAAACCGCGCCCAAAAATCCGCCGAGCACTTCAAAAGACCAAGCCCATCTAAAATGTTAAATGTACATTTGGTTCTATGCAGAGAGAAAAAAATCAGGCTTTAGAGTGATTAAATATTTAAGCAGAGGACATTATTTTAAAAAGTAAATGATTATTATTATTAATGGTAATATTTCTTTAAAATACCATCTGTAATATCATTAAACATTTTAAAACACCATTTTCTAAGCCTGGGCTAGTATTTTTTCTCTGTGTGCACTCGAATAAATAGTTTCTGGCAAAATGAGTTCAACGTTTCTCAAAAGAAAGAGAGCAAATAGCGAGGGGACGACTGGAAGATGGAGACGAAGGCTGATGCTCATTAATTAAGGAAGTGGCAAATGAAAAGCCTGCGAAACACGCTCCTAGGACGTCTTTTTCTCTTTATTTTTTTGGTTACTGACCTGATGAGCAGGCGCAGCATAAATACATATAGATATATATACATAGCCCCACCTGAACAGGGGTGTACGTACGTATATAAATCAGTTTTATTTGCTTTCACTTGTTCTGCTCTAATATTTTTTTGGGCCACTCGCCCGGCATTTGTTTGCCCGGCGTCGACAGCAGCTTGTGGCTTTCAACTGGTCCCCATTGCAGTTTGTTGTTGCCCCCTCCTCCCCTCTTGCTGCCCCCTTGCTGCTGCTCAAACAAAAAAGTCGAAAATTAAATTATTAATTTATTGCCCGTTGCCTGGAAGCCTCCCTCCGCTTCTATGGTCCATTCACTCGTGCCTTTCAAAAAAAGCCAGCAGGAGAAACAAAAAAGCAAAGCCAGAAAAAGAGAGAGATTTCTGTTGCTGTGGCACAACATTTCGCGGTTTCCTTCGACATGCACCCTCGGCTCGCTAATTATTCATAAATTAAGCGCAGATAGGCCGCTGGAGGCACGGGGCGAGAGGCGGGGACGGGGACTTCATTTGCCGTTTGCTTGTTTATTTAACAATTTTCTCGGCCGGCACAAGTGCGGCAAAATGTTCTTTGATTGGAGTTAATGTGCTGGCCGAAACAGGGATTTGTAGTGGGGGTTCAGTTTCTGAAGTGAAAATATAAGAAACCCTAAAAATAGTTTTACGAATGAGATTGTAGTAAGCCAGATAACTCTATATTATTATTAATATAATATTTGATATTAATAATTACAAAATCTCACATTTTTCTATCTAATTATGATCTATTACATCAGCCTGTATATTTTTCAGAATTTATAAAACATTTTAAAAGCCTTCTGTACTTACGATATTTCTCCAAATGGGGTGAATGCATCTTTCAACTGTTGCGTCTCGATTTCAGCACTCAGGTCGCCCACAAAAATGTGAAACTGTTCTGTAAAGACAAGAAGAGCGAGAGACAAATTTAGCGGCAATTACGAGACGAGCAAGAGTTAAACCAGAGTTGCTTAGTTCTGCCATCGCCATCGCCGTTGCCGTTGCTGTCGCCGTGCGAACGAACCGCACTCGACGATGGCCCAGACAGATACTTGAGATGCCCATGTGTGCTCGACCAAGTGGCAACTGGCTGAAATCGCAACGTGCAATTGTCCAACCCGGAGACCACCCCGCCTCCCCCCAGTTGGTCGGTGTCTGTTGCTGATTTGGGGCTTGACATTATCAAATGCCGCCTGTCAGCCC
The DNA here is from genome assembly GCA_008042535.1 of Drosophila tani. Taxonomy (NCBI): domain Eukaryota; kingdom Metazoa; phylum Arthropoda; class Insecta; order Diptera; family Drosophilidae; genus Drosophila; species Drosophila tani. Next base: position 551,532 of record VNJO01001547.1, on the reverse strand, counting down.
GGCTCCTGCTTCTCCCATTCTCCGCTCAGACCCTGAGCCTGTCACTCTCGTTGCCACTTTGCTTGCCGGTTGTTGCCGGCTATTTTCGGCACTCCGGCTCCAGCTCAGCGTCAGAGCTTCTGGTTCCGCATCCGGTTGCAGCTGCAATCGCCCCGGTGCCAGCTGCCAGGAGCCACAAGCTGGAAGCTGGGAGCTGGGAGCTGGGAGCCGGCTGCCAGGTGGACACGAGTGCCATCACAAGTGCGCCAAAGTGTCATGTTTGCATGCACACGCTGCGGCCAAAATACAGTCAGTCATCTATAACTTAAGGCTTAAATATTTCTGATCAGCATAATAATATAATATATTATACCATTTTAATAATTAAAAATAAATGAGCAATTTATAAAAATGTAAAACAAGTAAATATGATGTAGATGAAATTCTAGTCTAGGTCAAGTTATTTTTGTATTGAAATCAACTTAATAGAAATGATTTATTCTTAATTATACTATTTTTACAGGTAAAATGTATTACAATTTGTGTGTTTTATAACAAATACCACATAGTTTGATTTACGGCAGCTTGACTGTATCCTGGGCTACTTGGGCCTTGCTTTTCGGCTCGCGTCCGTGCCAAAATGACATAGTTTCGCATTACACAGAAATTGCACTTGAATGTGCCAGTCAGATGTGTGTATGGGCTGGTGGGCGTGGCCGGCCCTAAATTCCCACTGCCGCACTATCCCCCTCACCTCATCATGTGTGCAGTGGAAACAGAGTTGACAAATATGCCAAAAAAGAAAACTCCCCCAGCGACATGAATTACAATTCTGGAGCGAGGCGAGCGGGCGGAGGTTTTCCTGCGCGTCGTCCCATAGCTGTGGATACTTTCATTTGTCTGTCCGTCTGTCCGCCGGAGCGACAGGAAGTTGTGCTAAGCGTCATTTCCGTTGTTTTGAGTGATTGCAATTGAGATACGGTTTTTGCGGTTTCTTTTTTCGGGCACCGCCGGGGATTGAGGACCTCGGTCCCAGTCTGGCCATGGAGCACGTGTTAACGCTTCTCTTTTCACTTAAGCGGTTTAAATTGCACAGGAATTGGGTGTCTGCCTAATGTGCTGTAAAATGCGACCTTAAAGACTCACTAAGCGAAAAACTTAAGGTTTTTAAAAGTAGAAGTTGCCAAATTTAATCAATACTAAATTTCTTTAATATAATAAAGTAAGTTATTCTGTTAATGCAAGATTCCAATGTAATTCAACAAAAAGTATAGGCTATATTCAATAGTTCTTAATCCAAAAAAAATATGTTTTTTTTAACACTCTTACAAAATATATTTTTTGTTCAAGTGTAGGTCACACAAAAAGGATTAAAGGGAAAATATTTGGCTGGGTCAGGCATTCAGCTGGAATGGAATGTTGCCATTTTGATGTTGACACTCAAATGCCTTTATCTCGGTGGTAATAAATTGCTCGGCAAATCCCCCAAATCAATCGCTGACCAATTTATTTTATGCAATCTCTGCATCTGACACATCTCTCTGGCCCCTGGCCTAGGGTCCCTGCCCCCTACCCTCTGCAGCCGAATGGAGCCAACAATTTATTGCCCTAACTAACAAAACTGCAGCTGCAATCGCTGCGTTTCCAAGCCCTTTCCCTGCCAAACAAACCCCTGAACCAATGCGAACTCCAACCCAAACCGCGCCAAAAACAAATGCCCATTAAATCTGCACCAGTTACAACATTTTTGTTGGTTTTAGTCAATTGGTCAGTCGCAAAACAATTTGGACAGAGCATTTTATTTGCCCGGGGCAGATTTTTCAGCTTTTCCTGCGCTCTTCCGTGGGCGTGGGCTATTCAATGGTCCGGGCCAATTAAGTTCCAGTCCATAAAATTTGCATCAAAAGGCGACCATTGACCTTTGGGCGTGCCCATAATTAAGAGCCCAAAAATATACCCATCCGGTATATGTACATATATACATAGAGAGCGGCCTGCATTACGCACTGTTCCACAATTAAAGAGTCGGGTCCATTAAAAGCCGGGCCAACTTCCCGGGACCAAAGGAATTCACAGCCAAACACCAGAGCACGAAAATGAGCGAACATCAACGGCTGCGGCAGCGGCAGCGCCGAGGGGGGCTGCTGCGTAATTCGACATAAAAATATCGTAAATCTTAAATTAGAAATTTCGCACATTAAAAACTTGGAAATTGCATTTGGCTTTCTGGCTTCAACTTGGTCGACCGTTAGCATTCAGGCAAAAGTCGGGAAATTCAAGCGAAAAACACCCGAAAATCTACACCTAAAAAAATAATTTGATAAATATTAAAAGTTGCTTTTAAAATACAATTAAAAGGAAGAAGCCCTTTTAATATGAATATTTTTTGATTGGTTTTCAATGCTTGTTTAATTAGTTTTAAATTTTTAGAGGATGTTTTCAACATTTTTTTCAAGTGCCTGGATTCCGGGTATATTTCAGTATGTGTTTGTGTGGTAACAGAAGGGAGCTTGAGCCAGAGTCGGAGAGGAATCAAGGATCCCTGGGCTGGCCTGCATAAAGTTCATTGGCGCACATTTTTAATGAGTTGGACATAAAAAAGTTTTAGCTTTTGAAAAGCTGCTGTTGAAATGAAGCCAATGAAACCCTCACAAACGCCCAGCGAGAGAGATGGCAAATCAAGGGGATGGAAGGAGATGGATGCAGGAGGCCATTGTCTCTGAGGGGATTTGAGTGTTGTCCTGCCTGTCGTCTGCTGTTTTATTGCATAATCGTGAGTCAATCAGCGGCCGAAGGGAATCCTTGCCAGCTCCAGTTCAAGCTCCTGCGTCTGCTTCTGCTTCTCCTGCTCCTGCTCCTGCTCCTGCATTAAGTCCCTCGCAGAACCACCCCCAATCACCGCCCGCTTCGGTGGATCACGCACTCGTTGGTTCGACCTTCATCAATGCACGTCAGCTAATAAATACGTGCTGCATTTTGCCCTGACCTCCCCAGAGGAAAGGCGAGCGAGAAAGGTGGGAATCGGTCCCCCATGCAATTAAATTTCACTTCAGCGTTGCCAGTTCGCTTTAATTTGCCGAATTTAATTGAATTGCGAGCACATCAAATTGCGCATACGCCCCGTGGTACCAACACAGAATAGCACTCGCATACACACACCGAACGTTGTTCGAAAACATTGAATTCCGATAAAAATGCTCTCTAATTTCGTTGAAATTATAGATTTGTATGGTAATGCGTTTCAATTTGCCGGCATTTCTAATGCATTTTCCGTGCTCTCTCGATTATCTAACCAAATGCGAATGATGAGGCATTAAATGAGAAGTGGTAATCGAAAATTTCGGGACTCTCGTTGGGAATAACATAGAGATTGGCGAACTGTTTTTAGGGAAATAATTATAAGTGGATAAATTAAATAATTCTTGAACATTTTCCATTCTCCGATCATGCACAAAGGCTAGTCACCTCCATATAACAATCCATCTAGAATTATTGCCCAGAGGCAGAGTTTTGTCATCCTTCTCCTTGCGACCACTTAAACTTTTTTCCGGTTCTCTTTTTTGGCGTTTTTCCAAAACCGGAGTGACTACAAATGTGGTTGAAATGTACGCGAAAAGCGGCAAACCGCAAAAGTAGCTGAACAAACACAAATGTGCCAGGCCAAATCGACAGAGAAAAAAATGGATAAAGGCGGTGTAGAACGGAGGTAAACACCAATACATGTGCACCGACAAATGTGACGGACATGGACATGTGTACGCCGCTTCATTCCACCGCTTACCACCCCTCGCCAGCTAGCATCCCTTGCCGACAGAAAATGCAAAATGCAAACACAAATATAAACACAGATGCTAACTAACCACATCAACATATCTGCCTGAGTGTGGCCGTGTGTGCCGGTGTGCCGGTGTGTGTGCGGGCCACTCATAGTTTAGACTGCTGTGCAAACATATGAAAATGGAGATTTCCACGATGGTCCATTTTGATGTATTTTGCACGGAAATTATGTTACAATGCCACTCGTATTTGCATCGCTCGAAAAAGCCAAGCAATTACGACGAAAAAAGGGGATAACAGCCCCGGAATCGCTGTACATTTTACATACGAGTCCTCGACTTTGGAAATGCATGGCCTCTTGAATTAAATCAACAGCAGCTCAAGCTGAAAATGCCGTGTAAAGGGTGGCAATACCCCGATCCGGTTTCGAGTGTCCCGACTCCACATTATAGCCCTGGGCAACGCAGCTCCTCTTGGCCAAAAGAGCCCTTAGCATCCATTGTTATCCGAATTTAATGCATGGCTCAGTCAGACATCTTCATAAATGATACCAAACGAGTAAAATAAGCTTAACAAAAATACAGATAAATGTAAGGAATATTGTAGTTGTAATTTACAGAAGATTCTTTAGTCTTCATCTTTGAATTTAAATACTTGGAACTTAATATCCTTGCAGCGTTAATTAAAATCAAAAACTCTCGGTAAAATTCTAAGGAAAAGGACCTAAGCAATGATTAGGCTTTCAACAGAAGCCTTAAAATTCTCAGTTCTCAGACTCGTTTAAAGTATACTCGAAGCTCCACAAACCAGGCTTTAAATGCTCCTAACTCGTAATAGTTTTGCGGCGGAACCACTACTTCTGTTTATCAAAGTAAACTGCATTTTCGGATATGAGTTTCCTTTTGTTGTTAACATTGTCAAATGGATTCGGAGCCGCCGTTGCCGCCGTTAAAAGCGAAGCGTAAAAGTGCCACAAAGTTAAAAGCGCTGCAGGTGCAGGATCCGGAGGAGCGGAGCTGCAGGCGCTGGAGGACTGGGGCTAAAAGCGAATGGATTAAAACACGCGAAGCACGCGACCTCAAAGAGCATTATTTGTTGTAAAGAAGTATTATACACTCACACACACACACACACGGCCGAGCAGAAACCAAATGGCAATCACACCAACAGACACACACACACACACACCGGAGAAAACCTAATAAGCTTTTGTGCAATTGCAAGCCATTGTACTGCAGCTTTGCCCAGCCAACCCACGGAAAGCTAATTCAAACACCTGCCACAAAGGGTCGGAAAAGCCCTGGGTGCGAGTGAGCCAAGAATATGCAAACGTCGAACACAATGCAACAAAATAGAGGGAAAAAATAGGAGAAAAACCATAGGATTTTGCCAGCCGCAAATGCATGCAGCGCGTAACATTTAGCCTTTCAGGGGGGAGACGTGAGAAAGGGCGGCGGTTGCGGTGGTGCATTAACACATGCGCCAATAAGTATGCAATGCGCTGTGACATTTTTAACGCGCCCAACAAAGACAGCAGCAGAGGAGGAGCGGCACCAACAATGACAGGCACCAACGCAGCTCTATCTCGGTGTCCTTCTGCCGCCTCCCGTCTGCTTCACAGGAAATCACGATTACAGTGAGTCACAAGCAGCTGCACCATTGCCAATACACAGCGGGAAAAAAGCACACAGATTGCTATCTTTATTTGGTATTTATTAGTTTATAAAGAGTTATTAAAGAGTTTTAGTACTATTTCCTGTTAATTCTCCGTTGAAAGCAACTAAAGGCAACTTCAACCTGAAAGCAGTTCTTCGAATATTTTTTTTTTTTATGACAGATTAATGGGGAACGAATGGCTGTACCTTTTCTCCTGTGTAGGAGCAGCATCAGTTGCATGGGGAATGTGTAAGCGTGTCGCTGTTTGTTGAGTGACAAAATTAGATTTAAATATGCCCCGCCCGCAAACGCCTCTTGGCGAAATGTCACCGCATGTCCTGCTCGTTCGCTGGCTGGCTCCTCTCCTGGAAATTCTCATCCCGATGAAAATGAGCTGTCGGCAGGGTGAAGTGTTTTTGTCGCGCATATGGGACGCCAGCATTTTGCTGATTGTTTTTTATTTTATTTTATACATCCAAAGCGGCTGAAAGTTTCCACGGGCTTGTAGAAAAATCAATTCCCTATCCCTATATACGCTTATGTGAAAAGTTTTCCCATGAAACTTGAGTCGCTATTTTCCCCTCACAATGGAGACAATCGAAGGGAATTACATATTTTTTAATAAGCTTAAAGGTCCTTTTCAATGCGATTGTTTTCATTTGATAAGTATGGATTACCATCAACAACACTAGACTAATGAAAGGAAAACTATTGATCCGATTTACTTATAACCAAAGCGACGACGTCGCTCATTAAAAAACACTTCGCCCGGGTTCGGGCGCACCAAAATTCTCTTTGTTTCATTTTTTTGGGAACTGCTTCTTTCATTTCCGCCCATTGTCTGTCAATCGGCATGGCTCGCCTTCCTTTGGACTCGCTGCCGCTGTCTTTGTCATTATGAAACGTAAAACGAAAACGATTTACAGTAATGCCAACACTTTGCCACCCTGCCAGTGTCTTCCTCTCACCTACCGCCCTTCGCCGGCACCCCCGTCGCCGCCTTACATTGTTGTTAAATGAAGAAAGTATTTTTCAAATGCGAATTTCCGTTATGCTCCTCGCCCTCGACATGAAGACGTTTTTGACTATTGTCTGGCTGAGAAGCGGGCTAAGAGTGGAGAAGCTGTGACAGCCGAAAACAGCAACAAAGTCGGTACACCGAGAGAAAAGGTTAAGTGGAATTTAAAGGGTGCTGTTTGGGAACAAGCAATAAGGATCTTTTATTAAATTGGAAATTTCCATAGAATATAAAACATTTGTCAATATTTTGTTATTAAAAATAATTGGGCAAATTACTCGCGGCTTGCATCTAAATTTTAACAAACTAATTTAATTATTTTTCAATAGATTTTCCCCTATTTTATAAATTGTTTAAATTTACCCTAGTCAATTTTCTCCTTGTGTAGAGGAAACTATTGCCAATGACAACGAGAACGACAGCGACAGCGAAGGAAGATGAGCACGACGCTGATGATGGCAAGCGTTTCCGCTTTGGTTGTTGTCACTGTTGTCGTTGCCTTGGTTGTTGTCACTTCTTTTGTTGCTGTTGTTGTTGCTATTGTTGTTTTCGCTCCTTTTCGGGACACACAAAACATTGAATGACATTATCCTTTATTGCTTATCCCACGCTTTGCTCCGTGCTCCTGCGGACTGCGTCAGCAGCTGCGCTCCCTACACATTGGCACGCAAATGGACGAAGGAGCTCGGGTCTAGGCGAAAAGTCAAAAGGGCATACGCGGCGTATGCGTAATATTAACTGGAACTTGTAGGACAAGTGGTTGCGACGGGGTGAAAAGATCGGGGCCAGGCAGCCGCATTGTGTCCACCAGGACAAACTTTTTCATTTCCCCGCGGAAAAATTTTCAAAAATTTCATTTCACAACGACTGAAGGCAAAACTTTGCGCCAAAGACATAGAAACTAGTTAGAAGTGCGGATATGAAGGGGGACGGTCGCAGGGGGTTTACCAGGGGAAAAGTGGGGCCAACAAAGCTGAAAAAGTCATGTCGTTTCACTACCATCTATCCCCCTCTTTTACTCTCCCTCTCTCTTTATCTCGCTCTATCTTGCTCCCTCCTCTCGCCCACACACACACACAAACGCATTTCACGAAATAAAGTATTCAAATAAAATATGCTAAAATCTTTGAAGTACTTCAAATAGCAAAAAGTAGAAAAGGAACCCAAACGAAACGAACAAAAAGAATTCGCCGCACACAGAAACAGTCGAAAACTTTGGCCGAAAGAGAGCGGTATAGCAGCAGCGAGAGAGAGGGGAGATGGGAGATGGGGAAAGCAAAGCTCCGCATAAAAGGCATTGGCATCGGCATCGGCATCGGGAGAAATAAAGAAATGGCAGGCGAAATGGCAATAGCCAGGCAGAAAAAAGTAAATATCGTTTATGTTGTCATAACGCGCAATGCCCTGCAGCCGAAAAGGGCCGAAAACCACCCACGTCTAAGGGCCAGAACCACCCACCAGGCAGCACCCATTACCACCCACAGATTGTGCCACAGCCTTATCATTTGAATTTCCCGGCGACGTGTTTGTCGAGCTGAAGCCGATAAAGATGCGATAAAGTGAGAACAAGTTGTGGGGCAGCCGGAGAAAAGTTTTGACCGAATTTTGACTTTTGCATGGCTCGCCTTGACGGACATTATTCGGCCAGCAGAATTGCCAATTTGTGTAAATTATTGCCTCAACTTTTCGCCGTCAAACTTTCGTTTCAGTCCGAGTCAGTCGCCCCCCTGACTCGCCGCCCGGCTGGTCAAGTTAATATGACGTAATAGAAATTTATTTGATTATTTCAATCGGTTTGACGACATCTCACTGTCGACTGTCAACTGTAGACTGTCGCAGCGTGCGGCCACGCCCACTTCAAGCATACTTAATTAAGCAGAAGCGTCGCACAAAACTTTCCGCAATTGTATTAAAAATTCATATTTGCCTAAAATTTGTTCGTCCGCACACATGTAAAATTCACAGCTGCTAGGTTTAATTTGACTGCAAATAATATATGAATAAGGCGCGGCGCCTGTGTTGGTTTTGCGTGTTGGTATTTGTCTTGCCTGCACAGAGAGAAAATAAATATGAACAGAAAGTATTATAAAATATTTAACCATAACTCGAATAATTCTAAAAACATCACATAATATTAATATAAAATGTAATCACTGTGGAATATTGATTTAATAACTATGTATGATTATTAAATCATAGTTTTAGAAATCATATTTAAAGTTAACCATCACATATTAATAATATCGTTTTACCAGTGTGCCATTGTGTTAGCTTTCAGGGAAAGCTGGTGGGAAAACTCGGTTCAAACTCAAACACTCGACACTTTCACAGCGAAAACTGTTAACGAAAATTGTGTAATGCCCGGCAGGCGACAAAATTTATGCATTTTAAATGATATGTGAGAATGTGGGTGCAGCTACAACAATATTTGGATTTGCCAATGTGCCGGCGCTCTAGCGGAATAACCAGGCATGTTTGCAATTCAACAAATGCAGCCAGATTATATTGTCGTGCATGTCAGTGTGTTTTTACTAATGCAGCGGCAAGTCTGCTGGAAATTATCCACATGCCAGACGATTTTCCGATTGGCCCGCAGCTGAATTTTCCATGGCGAGGGTTTTCTGACACATCCTGATATTTGTTTTTCATTTTTCCGCCGGCTTCTTTTTGCCCTTCGTGCTTTCAATTATCATTGTTTTGATTATTATTTTAATGTTTTGCACAAACATTAAGCTCATCCCATTCGGGCAATTCATCTGCATCTGCTGCCTTTTTGAATTTGGCGCTGTCGTTCGTTAGCCCGCCATTGTTTATATATTATTTATGGTTTTTGCTTGTTTTTAGAAGAGAGACCAATATGCAATATTCTTGATGTTTCACATCAGTGCACTTTTTGCGACTATAAGCTTTTGAGTCTGTCTACGGATGGTTGGAAAATGTAAAAGCTTAAGTTAATGGTTGATTATTTTTAATCAGATTCCTTTTAATTGATTTGCGCTTTTAATATTTTATTTTCAAGTATTTTTAAGGGTATGGTACTTTTATTAAAGTCAAAATTTTCAAGAACTTCAGACAAGGCTTTAACCATATTTTACACTTTAAGGTCTGAATTTCACCTGCACCATATGTCACGGAAACCACTTCAGGCGTGAGGCAATGCAATCATCTGTGTACGCTCAGCAGTTGTGCCTCTGCTTCCTAAAAAAAACAACGCACATTTAAGCCAATTTTTTTTTTGCTTGGGCTTTAGTGTCCATATGTGGAAGGTTTCAACGTATCACACTTTTTCAACCTTGCAAAAGGGACAGCGATTTTTGCAGCCACTTCCTGCGGCTGCCTCGTCAAATTGTCATATCGAATTTAGCCGGTCAACAAAGCTGCATTGATTTGGCTGCCAAAGCGATGTCCTGGTCACGTTTATTGTGTAATCGTGGCAATAACGTTCAATTTACCAGATCCAGAACAAGTTGGGAAAGAAAGGGATTCAAAGCCAGGGAAAAGTTCACCACAGAAGAATTTTTGGCAATTAGACCTGCAACGAACACAATTTCGATTGGCTTTCTACTCTTACCTTGAGCATACAGTGATGGGACAGGCTCCATGTTTTTATCTTGAAGAATAAATATTCTTCATACAATAATAAACAAAATAAATTATAAATCAAATAAGTTCTTGACATATTACGAAATACCTGAAATAGCAAGTGCATGTACTTCGATGCAACTACCTGACCCATCACTGCCGACAACGTGTCGTATGCGCAACGCAAACGCACCGCTCGGAGCAGGGAATATTTTTGTGCATATGGCTCGATCCTCGGAGCTCTCAATCACCGGCCATGCTTCTTCGGCAACTTAAAGCGAGCCAAGGCAAGCCACATTTATTGATGTCTCAATTTCCTTTGCCAAATCACCTATTACAAATCGACAGCATCGGCAGCATTGTTGGTTTTTACAACTGCTCGGCGATGGTGCGGTGCTGCTGCAATTCGTAGAAATTTGGCTGGCAAATAAAGCGCCTGGAAAAGCTGGAAAAGTAAAAATTACCCTTCTGGCTGGTAATGGCTGGCAATTTGTTTGGCTCTCGCTCCTGCTCTTGCTGTTGCCATTTTGCCATTGCACAAACTGCAGATACGTGTGTGCTAGGATGGGGCTAAGGGTTGTTGCTACACTCATTTGGGGTGGAATTGATAAGAGTGCGGCGCCTTTTATGCCTCATTTCCAATAGTGGCGCCCCGCTCACTGATAGCAGTTTGATCATTCTATTACAGCTCGCTGCAGCTGGAAGCAATTTGCCACAAATTTCAATCAAACGTGCTCGCTAAAAAGTTGCCATAAGTTGCACCACCCACTCAGGTAGTGCCACGCCCCCCGCCCACCGCCCACCACCACCACCACCACTTACAGCTAACAAACTTTTACATTAAGACATTAGCGGAAAACTTTTTTTTTCCGCTCAGCGCTGTTTGCGATTTTTCTCTCATTCGGCTGCAGCTGCAACAACTTTCGCCCCAACTAATTTCTTATTTGTTTGGCTCTTGCGGTGCAGTGCGAAAGACGAAAGGCGAGGAGTGCCGGGATTGGAAATGGGAATGAGACTGGGACTCGGACTGGGACTGGGATTGCACATTGCCATGTGGCAGCGACTGGCCGGCAAATGGAGTGCTCCATTTTCATTTGCTCCCGCACTTTCCACTTCTCGCTCATCTGGCCAGCGGGATATTGCACATGAAAAAGTTTTCGCATTTTCATTGGCTTTGATTTGGTTTTGCAAATGGCTTAGCATTGTTGAGGAGTCGAGAGTTAAGAGCTGATTGGATGATCTTCTGATGGCCATGCAGTCGTAATGGCGAATAATGCTAATGAAGGTAGCTGCGAAACGGATTCAATTAAAGTTTCGCTTAATTATGCGAATTTCTTTCAAGTACTTGAAATACAAAATACTGTTTAAAGCAGCTGGTTCTTATAATGCTACTACTTTGAATAGATTAATTAGTTTTCTTAAGAAGAATTATCTTTAAGTCTTTGGATCTCCAAATCGATTTGATGAGGTTGCGTACCTTGGAGATAATTAGTTGGTGAAATAATCCCTGCTTATATCAATTTGTATTTTCATTTAGTTAACTTAACCATATCTCAGGAATAACCATGCTCTTCCTGTAACCTTGAGTTATCTTTCAAATGACACTATTATCTGAAGAAGCTTTGAGGGATCAAATCAGATCCCTTAACCGTTCTAAGCTGCACAGGCTGATCCATTTCATCCACAGATATAATTTCCTCTCCATTTCCCAGCAACCGCAGCCTTGACATTTTCCCCCCTGCCCGCTGAACCGCTTTAAAAATGCAAAACGCGTTAATGGCTGCCCGGCAGCACCTGTGCAACATAGCCATTGGATGGGGGTGAAAGCCGAGTGAAAAGGGGTCGAAAGCGGATGGAGAGGGGCGGCAGAGTCATGGTGTCCACGTTATGGCTCGCTGCCTTTTTGCACCACTGCAACGCACTTGGCTGCGCTACGCAATTTCCGTTTCCGGTGGCGCAGGACCAGGGCCAAAGGCAGACAACTGCAGGATAACATCCCCGGCCTCATCCTCATCCTCTGGCTCATCCTTGCCAGCCATTTGGCGCACAAACAATCCGTTAACACTTTTCTCTGCTCCTTTTCCCGTGCACTCCGCTCCCTGGGCAACTTTGTGGCGGTTGTTTTGGGTTTCCGTACTGGGAAAACTCCTGTTGCTGTCGCTGACGCGACTTCAGGTTGTAAATTTCCATTAAATGTGCATTTTTGTACAAGTTTTTGAATTAAACTTTTTTCGCTCTGGCCATAGCTCAGCTGAGCTGGCAAGGCGACTGCCGGGCTTTTAGCCAGTTCGCCATCGCCTGGCAATCTTGTCCAACCGCTGGAGCGAAAACTTTGCCCTGAACTGAAACAAGTTCATTTCCCAGGCTCTCATTATTTTGCCAAATGCAGCAGATAGTCGGCAAGTAATCGTGTGTGATCTAAACTATATTTATTTTCTTGTACTTATTTTAAAATATTTTAAGCAAATCTTATATATTTTATACATTTCTTTCATCTTCTCTCGCCTTGGAACATTATATATTTGGTATTATCTAAGCCATATCCCCTCGTGCCTCATAAATCCGAATGGGTTTCCTTGGCTTTGTCTAATCTCTGGTCTGAAATTTGTTAAGCTTTCGCTTTCAGTTGCAGGCAAATGTTATAATTTCCCGCACACCGCCCCCTATTTTTCTCGCCACTTGGCCAGCAAGCCCGCAGTGCAGCGGGGCACCCGCATCCCCCATATCCACACGCTGCATCTGCGGCTGGCTGGGCGGGTCATAAAAATCACACGAAGGGTCAGGCTAAGTGGGGCACTTGACCGGGGGGTTCAGGGGACTCCCAGGGCGGCGGTGGCGTGCTATTATTTTTAGAATATGACCAAAACATGCAAAAGATTTCTCGCCAGCAGTTTGCCAAGGGCTGGGCTGGCGAGCGAGAGTGGCAGAGAGACAATGCAGCCATGGCTTGACACTGAAAAATGTGAAAATTATGCAGCAAACATTAAAGAAACTATGTAAATTGGCTGCTGCTGCTGCTTCTGCTGCTGCTGCTGGGGGTGTAGCCTCTGAAAGAGACAGGACTTGGCTAGATCCTGGCCCTGCGCGTGACGCCATCAAATCTTATTCCCCCGCCAAGTTTGACTCACGCCTAATAGTTTTAATTAAGCGACTGCAACTCCGACTCGTGAGTTGCATGTCATGCATGAAATTCATTAGGTTCCGCCGACGTCTGCTTAGTGTCTTACTAGAGTCTAGAGCCCCAGTCCCGAGTCGCGCTTTCCCAGCTTCCTTTGATATACTTATACTTGGCATTTTCTTAAGCAAAAACTTTTTGCTGGCAACTAAAACCAAACTTGACATAGTTTCGGCAAAAATTGCAGCTAAAAACTTACTTAATTTCTACCAACTGCACTTACTCTGCGCCAACTGTCGCCGGAGGGGCTGGTCCAAATGCTGCTCCTCAACTGCCTACACTGGAAGAAAGTACTGCACAATCTTGAGTGACTTATTTTGTCTCCGTAGAAAGGTGATCAGCAAGAACTAGGGAAATATTATTGGTATTTTTCATTTCTTTCTTAATAAAAAGCGATTAACTGGCATCCTGATATTTTCTTCACCGTGTACACCCCACACACACACATGCCTCTCTTATTTGCATAGTTAGTCAAGTTTTCTTTGGCCCAATGGGGATGGCTAAAATGGGGTCGGGTGGCTAAGACAGCGGCAGCGCTTCCCGCATGTGAAGAGTCCACTCACTTTGACACTATTTCAACAGGCAAATAAATAGTTTACTCGGCGCACGGGCGGGGGAGTCAGTCGTCGTCTTTTATTTATCTTTGACACTTGCTAATTTTTGTTGAGTTCTTGATGAAAATATTTTGCCTGGCAAGTGTCAAGTTCTTAAGTTGTTTAGCAACCAAATACAGAAAATTTGACTTGGCTGCCAGGGGCCAGGAACCAGGGGCTGGGATCAACGAAAAAGACACACGACTGCTGAAAGCTGAGTGCTGACTGCTTCCTGCTGCCTGCCTGCCTGCCTGCCTGTCACTCGCATTTGGCATCAGAAATTAGCCGGTCTAATAACTTGAATTCCACTGCCAAGGAATGCTGGGAATTTCACTTGAAGCCATGACTACTGGCTGGCTTGCTGGCTCGCCGGCTGACTCTTCGGCTGGCTCTCCGGCTGGCTAAACTTTTAACGGGTGAAATGATGCTGAAATCTGTGCAACGGTCTAATGATTGTTCATGTCAACAATTTGCAAAACTAAATGAACACATTTCGAAAGCATAAATTATGCAGCATGGCTCTGGCAAACATTTTCCCCATATGTGTGCCACTTCGCCGGTTGGCAGTTGCCAGTTACCAGTTACCAGTTGGCAGCAACTTGTTAGCCAACTATGAGACTCGGCTGGCCATAAAACACAAAACGGGAGAAGCACAACAGCAGCAGCAACAACCATGGCAAGACACGGAGCTTGTGGAGGCCAACATGGCACACTGACAACATATGTTTTGAGGTGAAGCTTATAAATAAATTATTGATAAGCATCTGGCATAGAGGAAACGTCAAAAGTTGTATGCTAAAATAAGCGCAAAGCGGCAAACAAATGAACGAGTGACGTGGGAAACTTGTTGTTCTTCTGGCTTTTGAATATTTAAATGCACTGAAATTACTGCGGGAGGACTCAGACCCAGCCCAGCCCAGCCCAGCCCAGCCCAGCCTAGAATAAGTGGGATGAAAATTTAAGTTGCACTCAGGCCGAGCAAGAACAAGGAGCCAGGAGCGAGAACAAGCCGAACATAAACGAGGGCAAACTTTTCGCAGCAAGTTTGTTGCGCATTTTTAATTAATTTTCTTTCCTGCCTCATCCCCATCCCCTCGAGCGCCTAAAGGTATGCCATAGAATTTTTCGCGCTGGCTTTTAGCCATATTTAAACTGCACACTGTGTCCGTGTGTGTGCGGTGCATTGACATGTCAATAAGAAATGAAAATGAGAATGAGAGGCGCGCGTGTGTGTGTGGGCTGCCCGCTTGCCTGGCAGCGTTCTGAACATCGACGGCGTTGCAATTAAAATTTTAAGACAAATTAAAAACGGCAAACTGTCAGTTCACACCTGGAGAAACAAAGGCAAATGATAATATCAAAATAATAATCACTCCACTTAATACAAAGCTGGATACAACTTTTACCATCAAAATAGAGTTGGCTTAAATTACTAATAATGAAAATATAGGTCCCGAAAAATCATATTAACGAATATTAGCCATTTTATGTATTTATCATCATAAAATAACTATTTATTTCTGTTAAATGCAGAGAGCCTTCCTGAAATTTCTTCCAGTGCACACACGTAACACTTGCAAATGCAGAAGAAATCAGCGAAGGAGTGAAAAGATTTGCACTTGGCTGCTGATTGCAGTTCCCGACTCGTGTCCTCAATTTGACATTTATGCGAGCGCAGGCAAGCGTTTCTTAATCGAAGCAACTGCGATTCCTTGTCTTGGCAATTGTGTGCGTCCTGTATGTGTGTGTGAGTGTGTGTGCGAGTGCGGGAGTGCGTGCTTGTATGTGTGCGTATGTGTGTTAGCCAGGATCTCGCCCCCGGGCAAGGCAAAGTTTGCCATTTCTCTCCAGGCCACGCCAGTGTTGAACAGAAAGTTTTAATTAATTTATTTTGCCCAACATTCGCTTTGTCCCGCTGACGTTGTCTGTTTGCCTGGCAGCCAGCGCCTCAATAAATGTTTTTGCCCTGACCATAAATGATTTATTTGTTATTTATGCGTGCCATGTTGGACAAGTGATGGCTCCCTCCTTGGGCGGCACAATCAGTCCAGTCAAACAACTTTATTTAATGTCAAAGTAAACACGCTGTCACAGGCTCTCACGGCTCTTGGTGGTTACACTCTTAAAAAGCGCATTTCTGGTACTAAAAATGCTGTAAATATTTTATTTCAAATAATTTACAATTATATCGAGTTCTGAAAGTAATAGGAAATATTATTATTGGTTTGATCGCTTCAAAAACCTACCGTTTCCAAACTTTAACTTATTTTCTTCCGATTACTGCTGCACTACATTTTTTTTAAGTGCACTGCAGTTCCATTCTGTCACCTGGAAATTCCGCTTCATTTTCCCCATTTTCCCATTCCCATTTCCCACGCGCTGCCACCGCTGCGTTTTTAATTTGCACATTGCGGTCGCCGGGGCGGATTGCGCGCGCATTTAAACGATTTTTGGTTAATTATACGCCGTTACATAATGACATTTGCGCAGGGCCACGCCCACTTGCCCATCAGCCGTTAACCAAGCTTCCTGACGGCCGACCGACTGGCTTCCATTTCATTTCAAGTGTCTTGCGCTGTTTGTTCACAGCGCATCGCAGCGACTGTGATCCTCCCTCCGGACCTCCGGTTTGCATTCCTCGCGGTTTCATTACCCTGCCGCAGTTGCCGTTGACAGTTAGCCGGCATCCAGCACCCAGGACAGCCCCGTGGACCACCCACTCCGTGCCCACGCACAGATGCGAGTTCATAAATAGCAGCGTATCCTTCTGTTCATCGGTATGTCCGTTTGGTCTGAAGCCTCGAAAGACAATGGCCGGAGTTGAAATGCGTGTGTCAGATTGCAGAAAATACCAGAGCCGAGTGGCGTGCAGTGCATTAATGTAGTTAAATTCCAAACTATATAGGCATTCGTATGTAAATCGATGCTCATTTTTCACATTCCTCGCATATAAGCTGGCAGAACATCCCTTTATTAATTGAGGAAATCCAAAATTGCCGGGATAACATTATATTTTATAACATATTTCAAAAATACTCTCAGTATATTTTAAATTATTTAATGATTCTCTTTAAGAAAGCATCCCTTAAAGGAAAAAATTTTAAATTAAATATCCCGATAAAAGCAGCGGATTGATGATGAAATACTAAAATTATTCATAACAAAATTGTTTACTCATTCAGTAATTGAATAAGCATAATAAGTGTACGATATGTAATCCATAATATGCACTGATATTAACCATATTTATTATAAATATTTATAAATAATATGCCCTGGTATTCTGCTACATATTATCCACAGTTGCGGTTAAGTTATATGATGGTTTTTTAAAAGTTAAAGCTATGTGCACTAAAACTTTTTTAAATTTATTACGGCAAATGCTAATTTTATGCGAAGGCATTAATGCAATTACATTCCAGAGCCTGTGTGTACTCACTCTTTTGTATTCAAATAATTCATTGTGATTTTTTTTTTAATTTCACAATTATATCCCGTTCTAGCCACGTTTTCTTTGATATTTGATACAAAAAAAAAAGAAGGTCCACACAGCATGGACCCATTCGATATTCGTTGTTAAACGAACATGACCACAGAAACCATAAAACTAACAAGAATTCAAGTTAAATACGAATTAAACACGCCGGGGAATAACTGTGAAAAAATGCATTGAAATTGCGCCAGGAGCTAACAAAACTTTGTGTTGGTCAATTACATGCTTTTTTTGTGTCTTGCAATGGAGGAAAAAATATTCAATTACAAAAGGACGCAAACAACGGCAAAGACAATAACACCAGCAGCAACATTTTGCAATATTTCGCCTCGCTGAAAAAGGTGGAATTATTTTTTTGTATATGGCTCGCAGCCCTTACATACATACATACATAGAGGCTGTGGCTGGACGCGTATTTATGTATTTAAAATCAATTAATAATTAAGGTGTAAATGCATTTGCAGGCTGGTTAATTAAATTTGTGCGGCTTTATTAAAGGAAATTACGTATTTTAATGCGGCCAACACCACAGGCCACCACCACCACCTCCACCATCGGCCATAAAGCCCGATCAAGGGACGGGTCCTGCGATTGAGGATAATGTGAATGTGAATTCCGTTCGGATTCCCGGCAGCTGTTTGCCAGCGGGCTTAAAGCCGTGTCGAGCAAACACTTAAAGCGCCGAGTGGATGATGCCCGAACGCTGTACGGGCGCATCTATAAATATTTCATGCGTTGCACTGCAGTCATTATGGCATTCATTAAATATGGAGTGCATGACATCCATGCAGCCGCCCGCACACAGTCAACTAGGAACGCCTCGCCTCGCCTCGCATCCTGGTAGCCTCGCCATCTCGCATCCATAAATCTCGCCCAGCCTCCTTTCTGCGGACGTGGACGTGGACGTCCTCATGGCCATGCCACCACTTTTGTCAGTAGTTATTCATATAAATACAATGGCGCAGACGCCCTGGTGTTAGTGTATTTCTGATTTGTGGTCTGACAGTTTAACCAAAACTGCATGCATGGAAATTTATTTGTGCTCATTTTTGTTGCCTCGCCGCCCCTAGTCCTTGCTGCCACGCTTACATATGTCAAAATATTCAATTTATGCAGCGGCAGAGACAAAATGAGCCCAGAAGAGAACGTCAAGGACCACAGAAATGGCGAGATACCCGAAACAGAGCAATGAGCCCAAAATGTCAGCCATAATTTGATGTCTTTCCACTTTAGAAATATAGAACATGAATATAAACCATAAATGTATTTCTCCGAAAAGAACAACTTGTTTTTAAATTGTGTATAAAAGAAGCAATTATAGTGGTTTTATCTCATTCTATCTTATAAAAAATAATATGTTAAAAATCGCAGAAATAGTTAACCTTATAATAGAAAGTAAGATTTTTATGAGCTGAAAACCTGTTACTTAACTTTGAAGAATCTGCAGGAAATATGAAGTAATGCCCGGTAATTTCCTTTGGCACTTGAGTTCATTTGCCAGCAAGGGTATCTGCTGTGCTCCCAACGATGGATGCATTTACATTTGTCATTCAACCGACCACTTGGCCGGGGTCCGCTCTCCCAATCTCTCGGTAGGAGTCGCCCCCCAGTGCCTTCCTGTGCCCCCTTTCAGTTCTATTTATTTTGCATGTGTGACATTTATTTTTGCATGCTGCTGGCCACTGACAATGGGTCAGTTCAGTTTCCAGTTGCCGGCGCCATTGTTCCGACCAGGCCCAAAAGCGAAGCCAACCGCTGCCGTTGGTGGCCTGACATTTCTGACATTTGCAACATTTATGGCTCTCTGCTGATACCCATGGGCGGGGCCAGGTCTCCCCCCTTTCCTCGTATCCCATTTCCCAGAGACCGCACGCATAAATGGATTGCAATTTTCACAGCCATTTGTGGCCATTTTGTAAGCCAATGTGCCCCTTCGATCATCTTATTAGATCTTTAGGGGTCTTAAAGGTCCGATCTGGGGAAGACGACAGTATTGCTTTAAGTTGCAGTGGGCAATCGACCCTCACCTTCGGTTTATTTGTTTTTCGTTATTGTTGACGCTCTTTTACGGCCGACACATTTTTTTATAGCGCCCATAGCGTTTTATGGATTTTTTTTCTGCATTATTAAAACGGGCCAGCAGGACAGGAAAACCAGCAGCAGGCAGCGGAAAAGCGGAGAACACAACAAGTTAAAAACCTAACGTGCTACTTTATTTGCAACTTATTCACATCAGCCCGCACCCTCTTCCTCGCACTCGGGCCTGTTCTATGGTGCTCGATGTAGATGTAGTTATTATTTGAAATTTCATAATACTTTTACAACTTTATGCAACTGTTTCGCTGCTGGTGTGCTGCCTTAACACGGATTTCATGCTTTATTTTTTGCGGTTGCCCCGAAAAGCACCCCACCCCGCCCAACCACTTGGGTTGTTTACTTTTGCAATTTTCAACGCTCCAACTGCATGCCATTTATTTCAGCTTTCAGCTTTCCGCTTTCCCTACCCCCATCGCGGCGCTGTTTATTTAGCCGTGCTTCTTGCTTTTGTTTCGCCCGGCGGTGGCTCCCTTTTTATGTAAAACATATTTTTCTTAAATAATTTATTTTTGGTTTTTGTTTTCCTCTTGCGCTCTGCCTCTGCTACTTTTCTGCTGCTTGAGCAAACTAAAATGAAGCTTTTATTGAGTTCAGGTGCGCCGTGTTGCCCAACTCCCTTACTGGCTCCCTTTATAGCCACATCTACACTCTGCATGGAAAGAAATTATTACCAATCCCGAGAAATTCTGGGATCAGATTAAATTATTTCGTTATTTAATGTTTCGTAAGGAGAAAGAAAGATTCAAAGAAATCTAAGCAACAGCAATTACTATATAATTCTATTAAAGGAGGTATTTTGTTGCCTTCAGTTTATATTAGAAATTGCTAAGAAATCATTAAATAAGTTCAAGGAATCGGATTTTAATTTTAAAATATTGAAAAAGTTAAAGTGCATTCTCAGAAGAATGTTCCCCTTATTTTCTCTGTGCACTACTTGGCTGGATTTCTTTGGGGCAACTTTTGATTTCGCCTCTTTGCTTCTTTTTCAATTTGTGGCCACATTAACGTTAGAAAGGAAGAAAAAATATGAATGCACACGAAAAGTGTAAAGAAATGGCCTGGCCTGGCCCGGCCTGCAGTGAATGCAAAAGGGGGATGATGCCGGGTGGCTTATAGGGATGGCTTAGAGTGGGTTAGACCCCGTTAAGCCGGAGTCTTCGCGTGCACGGAAACGTTTAGCCGCCGCATATTGCCGGGCTCTGGTGGCCGAAGAGCGTCTGCTTTTATTTTTAGAAAATATTGGCACTATTTTCCCCACTGCCACTCCCCGGCCGGAGATTCAGTTTACATTTACCTCGTACGCCACTCGATTCGGAGGGATTCGGCTTTGTTCCCGGCTCCCAAATTGGGGTGAAGTGGAAATGTCTGGCCTGGCAACTGGATCGAGCGAAAGAGTTATGCTGCAGAGCTTGCTTACCTGCAATGAAACCAGAGAAAACAAGAAAAAGCAAATTAATTAGAATGCAAGTCCTGGCTCTTTTTCGACTGCTCAGCCTTCCGTATTTGCCAGCTTATTATTTGTGGCCCAACTTATCTAACGCACTCAGCCCGGCTGGGAAAACAGAACAACAGACTCGGAGCAGAGCAGAGCAGAGCCTGGGCGAAAACTTAATTTATTATTTCGTGCTTATGCAAACACATCAATTTGTCGCAAGTAAACACTTCAAGCGCTTTTCGTTATCTTCGGCCAGCAGTTGAGGCAGAGCCAAATTCATTAGAAATCCCACAGCAAATAGGAAAAAAATATAGATACAGATATGTTTCGGTTGGTCAAATGTTTGCTTAGGACCCGGGACCCGAACGAAATAACTTTCTGACCCAAAAGGCACCTGGCCAACGGGTTTTCATAATTTTTCAATAAATTCGTAGACCATTATATCGATCTAAATGGGGCTTCGTTTTCAATAAAGTCGGCATTAGGTTTTGGCAACCCTAAATAGGGCTGCTTGATGGCTGCTGTCCCGCAGCCACTTTGCCACTTTGCCACTTTTCTACTTGGCTGCTGTTTAACCGCAATTGAAATTACGCGCTCGCTTCCGTGACGACGAAGGCCGCTCGGAAAAATTTATGCAAATTGCGTCACGTGCCCCGATGATTTCTTTGGCTTTTCCGAAGCGAAGGCGGCGGGGGAGCCAGGGGATTCGAGCTACCTTTTGGCACTCCTTTCGTGTCGCCGCTGAAGCCAAGTGAATCATTATTTAATTTAATGTAAAATAATTAGCATGAGCCGCAGCTCTCGCTGCCAGTTGGCAGTTGCCGCCCTTCAGTGGTGTCCTTGCGCAATGACAGTGATGAATACTTGAAGCCCTCGGCACACACTTGCCGATATTACTGACATTTTTTTTATCTTCTTTTTTTCAGCCAGCCATCCGAGTCCCATTTGCGGTCAGTCGATGATATATTACACACAGATACACACTCTCGGGGCGATTACAATTGAAGCCCCCTCGAGTGCCACACACTTGTCTTATTCTTTCGGAAAGAAACTTTTTCCGCTGTTAACATAATTTCCGCAGTTGATTGATTCACTCGGATCGGCAGGACTACGGAGTGCGGACTACGGACTCCGGATACGGGCGGGCATCCATCCGGCAGGAGCACTTAAGCTGCCGCCTGCCAGCTCCCGATTCCACATCCGACTGGCGCTTAGACAAATTGTACTTTAATGTAATTTTATTGCAAAACTTTTCGATTTGCATATTAAAAGACGAGAAGCGAACACAATAAAAATTTCATAAGCGGTCGGCGAGGACTTTGACACGTGCCAGGAAAAAAATTGTGAGCGGGAGGAGCCCGCAATATAAGTATTTACGTGTGTACAACTATGGCTAAGAAAGGAGAAGCCAGGCTGGTTAGTTTGTGAAATTTACGAGTGCTTTCCCTTTTATTTTCGTTAATAAAGATAAGAGTAGAGCAACTATAAAGAGAATCCAACTACCTAATAGCCCTTAATAACATGTTTTGAAATAAAAGGAACACAATTTTTATAGATCTAGCATAACAATATAATGCGCTTGTGCTTTGTGATGTCTAGAACCTTCTACATAATACGGAAACGTTTTTATACAACGATTTTGTCATATTTCACCCTCTCTGCGTTCCATGACTCGAATCACAAAAATAGAAATCAATTTATACAAGTGTCGACACAAAAATAACCTAATTGAATGCTCGTTTTCTCTTACGGAACCGGGCTAAACAGGTAATTACGGGCTAAGAATACAACTTAACGTGATGCAAACACATATATAACCCGGAATCGGGGCAATCGGGTCTTCTCACTATCGGGGATCCGCCCGCCGAGGGAAAAAGGTCAGACTCGCACTTTGCCACTTACAAAATTGATGCAGAGAAGTCAACCTCGGGGTCATCGATGCGATTGCTTAACAAAGCCAAAGTCTGGCGGGCTCAACTTTCGGGCATTAGCCCAAATTGGCAAAGGGAGAAGCGGCAGACCCTTGGGTGGAGTGGGGCCGAAAGGGTCCTCATTTTTTATTCATAAACATTCATATTTTCCCATTCGAGCAGCAGCTGCTGCTTCCGTTTCCCTTTGTCCTGCCAATATATTTTCCTTTTTCTATTCCATTTTTGCTGATTTCATATCCACAATTTGTGTTGATTGATAAGCAATAAGCGGAAGCTTTGAAGTGCGGCCAAATGGAGGACACTTCTATTATATATTCATCTCGAAGCCCTTGAATTTCACTAATTAAATGCATGTTAGAGTGCGTATTAGTGCGTTATTTATGGGAATGTAAGGCCCACCTTGCTTTGGGCATGAACAATAATTGAAATATAATAATTCCACAACATTTTGTTTAAAGAGCATGTTACATTTTATTATCCCATCGGAATTGAAAGTGTTGTATTTAATTTGCCATACAAATAATATAATTTTATCAGCGTGACAAGTTAATAAGCTTATTAAAGATCAATGTTAATTTATTAGTCTTAAGTAATGGAATACCCTTTAAAGAATGAAGACTTCGTTCTTAAAGTAATTACCGAAATTAGCAATTTGAGCTTAGGAGAGCTGAGCCTCTAATTTCAGCCTTTAGAGGAGCACTGTGGCGTGCATATATAATCGTATCTCACTGCCCCCCATCTTAATCGGTGTTAATTGTGTGTACTTGCATTCGTCCATATACATTCGCATATATATGTATATATTTGAGACCTGGCTCTGCCCCCGAGCCCTGTGGCGTTCATTGGCATTGTTGCAACGACAACTTCAATTTACACGCCTCGTCGGTCGCTCGTTCGCTTTGTTTTCCCGGCGAGGCTGCCTTCTTGTTGTGCTCCAGTAGCTCTATATAATTAGGGCGTCCGCATATGTGTGCGTGCGTATATATTGTTGTGCGTTGTTGGAACAACAATTATCCACCCACACACTCACTCGCTGGCAGTACACAGGAACGCTGCCGATAGACATTTTCATAAATTGTTAACAATTATTGCCGTGCGCCAACAAAGCAAAAGTCCGCCTGTGTCTAGCCAACTCGAGACTCATCCTCTTAGCTCAGTTTTCCTCCTCCTCCTCCTCGCATTTCCCGGCTGCACTGTCTGCTTAATACAATTTCAATATTTGCCGGGGCAACGTGGCGTATACGCTGTGCTCACATACACACAAATACGCCGCAGTTGCCGTTGCACTCATGTCTGATTAAATTAAATTTACAATTCATACGTCTGCTCGGTATTATTATTACTGTCGGTTTTCTATGCCTGTGTTTGTGAGGGAAAGGAACCTGCACAGAGGTTGCAGAGCCAGCCGACAATGTTGTTGTTTAATTGTTGGCTTCGTTTTAGCCATCTGCGCGAGCCACGCCCTCTCCAAATGCCAGACGCTTCCCGCCTCTAATTAGGGTTGACAGGAATAAAAAACGTTTGAATTCTCCCCACACGGGACGCAATTATCATTAAAATGTTCCATTCGTTTAAAAAACTCAATTCCCATCGATGACATATGGTAAATTTAATAACAAAATGATTATTTAAACATTTAAATGATTACCAGAAGAGTGAATGAGTTGATGCAGTGAGAACTGATTCTGTATG
The DNA here is from genome assembly GCA_008042535.1 of Drosophila tani. Classification (NCBI taxonomy): domain Eukaryota; kingdom Metazoa; phylum Arthropoda; class Insecta; order Diptera; family Drosophilidae; genus Drosophila; species Drosophila tani. The sequence continues at coordinate 527,104 of VNJO01001547.1, read as the reverse complement.
TATTATGAATATAAGAAAGACTTTCGGCATATTTATTATTTCTTAAATCACAAGAAGTGGCAAGATAAGTTGACATAGAATTGACTTCTCGTTAATTAAAGCTAAATGTATTGAAAAGTCAATTCGCAGGTGCAACTAACTCACTCGACCGCTTGCCCCAAACACTTTAATTACCGCAAAAGTTTGGGCAATGCCAAAAACTCCTTCTTGCAGGAGTTGAGAAATGACCAGAGAAACGATTACAACAAAAAGTAATGTTCAAACATTAGCCAGAACACGCTCTACATTTTGCATTTGGCCACAAAAGAGACGTCGACGAATCCGGGCAGAGCATAATTGCATTTGCGTTAAAACGCAAGCAAACAATTCACTTAAAGTGCAAATAAGTGAAGGACTCTCCCTCCCTGGCAATCTCTCTTTCTCTCTGTGCTCTGTGTCCTTAAATCTATGTATATAAATACAGGCAGAGAAAACATATACAAAATTGGAATATGTGCCTGCTTATAATGAAGGTATAATCAGTTTCGCTGCTACTTATTGTACAAACAACTCTAAACTTATTTTAATCCGAATGAAATGAATATTTATACTTTAGAAATATATTTTAATTTTATTTTTCTCTCTGTGCATGTATATCAGTGTGGGGACAAAACCAAAATGGCCAAACTGACAAACGTGGACAACGGAAGTCAATCAGACGGACCCGACAGACTTTGATACGCAAGCGCAGCGGAAGTTCAATTGCAGTGAGCCGGCGACAAGGGACGAAGGATGGAAGGATGGATGGATGGGGTCAAACCAAGGACTCGGGAGGCGGCAATGTCCTGGCGACAGGCCAACAACAGCTGGCGATTAGACGAGAAGGCAGTCGGAGAAGGAGCCGAGGATGACCGACCACGACAAACGCTGTTTAACTTAATTCAATAATCATTGGCAATTGCAATTTGCGGTCTGGCGACGTCCGGGCGACATTTGTGCAAATACAGAAATTATAATAATGACGGACTGCCAGGACTTGAGGGCGAACTCCTGACCTGGCCGACTTGTGCAACGTCCTGTGACTGCAACGGCATTAAGTGGCCGAAAGCCGAAAGTCAGGCACATCGATCCAGGCCCTGGTCGTCACCCAGATGCTCCAGTTTTTGTGGTCCGCTTGGGCAATTACCATGCGGACTCTACGGACTCAACCGGCTCCACATCCATGGCCGGTGGAAGACATTGTCGACGGGTACGTGACATTTGGACCAAAACAAATTTCACTTATTGCCCGATAATGTTCCCAGCTTGTATTAAATAATCATTTGGGTAATTTCGAATTATTGCTAGGTGACCCGAGCGAGCGCCGGGGCCGAGAGCTGTACTCGATGCACTAATTGCTGAATGGGCTTGGGCAGCCGGCCAAAGAGCAGGGGTGGCCGGGGGACAGGGAGTAGGGGGTGTTGGAGCATTAGGAGTGCACAACCGCAATATTGAATAGAAATTTCATTAACGTATTAGTGCACACGGGTGTGCACACGCAGGCTCACAGGCCAGCGAGTGTGTGTTTGACAGACAAATGGGCCAAGAGATTAAATGGAAACAGTTGCACATGCCGGGGTGTGGAGAGCGCTATTTTCGTGGCCAGGATTATCAGATATAAATGAAAGGTTCCCTAATCAACGCGGACAAATCTTAGCTTAAATTATTATTTTTCTGGTTAATTTGAGTAGAATTTTGTATAAGTTTACACCTTACTTTCTATACCTATAAGTGCTTATCTTTATTAACAATTAATTCCATTGAAAAAGGAGTACCCAAGTACCGCCCCCCTACCGAATTTATTGAACTTCAATTAAACACTTACACAATGCTTACTGGGGGATTACAACCGCTTAACATTTTTCCCAAATATCCCAGCCACACCGGGGGTTAACTCTGCTCGTTTTGGTCTCGCTTTATTTTCGTTTGATTTCTCAGCAAGTGGCTTTTGCCCTTGCCACTCACCTCATGTGAGTATAATTAAAATAATAGCAGCAAAGCCTAGTTTTATTATTAATTATGCAAGAGCACACAAACACACACAGACGTCACGCCCATTCATTAATAAAACATGGGATGTATATGAGGGTTAGGGCGAGGGCGAGGTAACCACGGCGCATGGCATATTCAATATTGAAGTCGGGCAGGAATATTTTTTGTTGTTCCACCGCCGCTACATTGATATTTGTGTTTGGCTTTTAATGCCAATTAATTACATAATATTTAATACACATGTTTCTTTCGCCATTGTCTGGCCGCTGCTTCTGTTGTTTCTGCAATATTTTGTGGCTAATTTATGCATGAGATGTTTATTAGTTAAGTTCCTTACGGAGGCTGCGAGAAGTACCTATTTTGTTGGTGAATATAAATGGTACAAGTGTAAGCGGAATCTCTAAACTAATTTTATATACTTAAGTGTTCAGAAAAAACTAAGTTAAATTATAGAAAATAAAATTTATACTTGATATTATTATGTTTTTAAAATTCTCTCTTTGTTGAGATATTTAAGCAGACATAATAACGGAAAATTCCTGTGCCTCTCTTTGACAATTGAAAAGGCTCCTATAAAACGCCTTCGGCATGTAAATGTCGAGAAAAATAAGCATTGTGGAAAATATGTTTTTCGGTACGCAGAACTAATGCCAGCAGCTTTCGCTGACCCATCAAAGCCGGCCCGTCGTTGCCATGGAAGCATATTCTGGCGCCTTCAGCAACTTTAACAATAAATTTATGAGCGATTTTTAATGCTTTAAAAATGAAAATGAAAATCTCGGCGGGGCGGAAAAAACGAAAACGAAACGGCGAGAAAAGAAAGCGGAGAAGGGAAAGAAATCCGGGTCCATCGGCCGGAGCGCAATAAAACTGCGTCATTTTGGGCGGCATAAAAAATCGTTTTTGTGCCCTGACAGTGAAGCATCAGTTGGTGGGACGGAGACGCAGGGCCGGGCGCAAAAAATCATGTCATGTCATTGTCGGCATCGTAAAAATGTTATCAGCCATAATAACGAGCCACGATTTCGGGGCCGCCCCCAGCCTAGCACAATGTTGTTGGGCTGCTGGATTTTTCGGGGTGACGCCGGGTGGGAGCACTGGCAAGGACAGTCGCCAGCGCTAATGGTGCGCAGCTAATGACTGAGGAGAGCCGGGAGATGGCCGCTGCCGGGTGATGTAGTACTGCAGCTCCGAGAGCTTTAAATTCCAATACCCAATACGGCACGGACCGTATTAAATTGCCGCATTCACAGTTCCCGGCAAGCCGGCACTCGGGCAACTTACGCTTAATGGTAATAAAAAGTAAATCAAATCAGTGTCCTTAATCCCTGAATTGATGTGGGGCTTCCTCGATTGCGACACAGACTCCTCGCGCCTCTCGCCCCTCGCCGTCGCCGCATTCATTGCTGGCCCCCTATTTTGTGCCGTATTTATGCGAAGGCATTTCCTTTGCTGGCTGTCCTTACTTACAATTCAATTTCTGAACCGACTTGGCTGAGGCCACATCGTTGGCTGCCTTTTGTGCCCGCAGCATTGCAATGGCAGCACTTTGACCGCTCTTAAAGCCGGGATATTATTGCACATGCAGTGGGGTTCCCTGTGGCTTTCTGACGTCCTTAAAGTCCTTAAAGGTTTTAAATTAAGCTTATGATTCAATTTGAATGCGATTATTGTGCTAGAAAATCAATTATTTATTAAAATCGTTTGATAAACAATTTCCTAAATTGGTTTAGTAAAAACTTGATCCCCCAAGCTACAGAATGCCTTGTTATTTGCCTTGTTGCAGGCCAATCGATGCCAGCATTATACTCCTAGTGGCAGCCGAGTTGAATGGATGGCGGGCAATGCTGCGTATGCGCAATATTCGGGGCAAGTGCCTGAAGCCGCCAAAAATGAACTGCCAGCTCGAGTTGCACTCATTAATCAAATGTTAAGGAAGAGAGGTCTTCTCCTGAGCTCCGAAAAAAGAGGGGACTTTGGCAAGATTTTTTGCTCGCCCCAAAAAATTCAAGGATTTCGGTAGGGGTTCGCCTGGGTGTGTGTGTTTGAGAGTGTTTGTGCAAGCTGAAAATGCATTTAAAATACACAAAAATCCGCAGCGAGAAGCTAAGTGAAAAAGCAAGCTGGGGGTGAGCGAGTGAGAGGCCGAGGGAGTGAGATAGCGAGATGAGCTTGAAGGAGGCGCCTCGGCATTGTGTTTCATTCTATTTGCATTTTCTCTCCGTTCCGTCCTCTTCTGTATTTTTCGTTTTTTTTTCTTTTCTTTTTTGGCAAGGCAAATAGCAGCGAGTACATAAAAAGCTGAGAGGGTCCAAGCAAACACACACACACTCATTTATGGGTGGGGCACTGAAAAAAAAGGTTTTCGAAATGGGAATAATAAATAAACTTAAAACTTGTTCATATCAAAATTTATATTTAATAAAGTAATGTTTTTATAAACCTTTTTAACGGGATTTTTTACATTGAATTAAGAATGCTCTTTTTCCTTGCTAAAAATATTTTTCAACATATTTCCTCACTCTATTTTCTCAATGTACTTGGGAGATAGATATAAATAATAAGTCTGTGAGCCAGTGTGTGTGCAAAAAGTGGGCGTGCCGCCCCTTCGAAACAAGGCAAAACGAACAAAACCCAAAAAGAAAAAACAAAACAAAAGTGAATGAGAAATGCTGCAAAAAATGCATTTTATATGCAGATGCATGGCGTAAATTGTAGTTACGTACTAAATAAGTAAAATAGCGCTGAGTATTTTTCACTTAAAATGCAGCAAGGCAAAAAAGCAAAGGGGCCAGAGACCCCCGGCCCGGTCCGGCCGAAATGCTGCTGCAAAAACGGGAGCAAACGGGGTTGCCAGGGGCGGCGGCACGGACCTCTTAATTGGATGCATGCAGGCAAAATAACATGCGAGGCGTGCGCAAATTGTGGGCACCCCCCGTTTTGCCCGTTTTGGGGTTGAATCAAAGCGGAGGCTAAGTTAACTAGCCGACGGCTAATTAAAACCTGAAAAGTTGGCCACACTTGAATATCCAACTTGGGTGTGCTTCTCTGAATGGAATTTGCATTGGGAATTGGACTAAGACAAGAGCCGGCTTTTGTGAAAGTTGCTAAAGTCGAATTGGCTCAGAGACTTGGCTCTGGCTGTGTCCTTCCCCCGCGTGCCTCCTCCCAAGCTTGTCCCCAATGCTCGCATTAACAGATGCTCGATGGGAATGGAGATGGAAATGGAAATGTCGCCTGTGCTCTCATTTTCCGGAAACACGCACACACGGAAAAAAATTAAGGACCTCATATTCTGAAGTGGAAAAGTTTTCCTAATTATAGGCATAGAATGTAATATGGATTTCCTTACTATGTGTCTTTCTGTGGATTACTCTTGCAGTACTTCTTGCATGATTTTAGACAAGATTTCTTCTCAGTGCACCCACACACAGAGACGCCCAGTTAGCTCTATTTGCATAAGCATTTTGTGCCTTTGCTTTTGTACACATGTTGGCAATAAAGCCAGCAGCAACCACAAGAGCGTCAAAATTAAACACAATCAGAGCAGAAACTCATTTAAGGCGCTAAGCATTCGCAACAATTTCGCAAACAGCCAGACTTTGACGACATAAATTACAATTTCCTCTCAAGCAACTCTGGGTGAAAGACAAAAAGAAAGAATAACTGGAGAATTGAAGTGGCTGGAACGCCTCTAATGAAAGGATTAGCCGGGAGATCTAATTTTGCCGGCAAGATTTCCACTGATTGCTATCAAAATATGAAAATTTATGCCAGCTGAAAAGCCTTCTGGATTTTACGAGGTCCTCCCGAAAATCCCTTTTGGCCGAGAAATACTTTGAGTTGCCGCCTTAAATGAAACATAGCTGTCCCTTACTGGTTTCCTTTTTTTTTTGTCTTTCTTGCCTGTGTTTTTTAATTTCATGCTGAAGGACATGCCTTGGAGTGGCGTCCCGCTCGCCGCCTGGTTCCCCGCTCTGTTCATTTTGTCAAGTTAATGGAGAATAATAAAGCGCAAAAGTAAATAAGTAAACAGAGCGGAGACGCAAAACTACAACAATAAAAGGCGGCAGGCACAAAAAGCTGAGACGGCAAACGGCCGGAAAATAAAAGCGGACGACGACCAAAGCCTCGCCAAACGCCAAACGACCCCCTGCCCGCGCTCAACCCCACACCATTAAGAGAGCTGGAGCAGGCCCCAGTCCAGCACAGCGAGGCATCTTTTTGTTTTATGCGAAATGCACTAAAAATATATTTAAATTTATTTCATTTTCCCTCAAATGAACTGCGCAGGACATGGCCAAAGTGCAGCCTTGCCGTCTCGGGTGGGGAGTGGGGATCAGGGCGGTGGGCAGTTGGCGGTTGGTAGGGTGTTGTCGGACGTGGGGCTGCCATGTCGCCAGCCAGGCGACAAGGACGATTACTCCGCTCTCCCCCCTGCGCTTACTAGACTGCACAAGAAGAAAAAATATTTAGTTTCTATTTTTTCTATCAATTGTAATATTTTTTGTAGAAAAATCTGTACTTAGAAATTATTAAATATATTTTAGTTCTCTAATCAAAATGTATTAATAAGTTTTCCGTGGAAGGCCTCCTTCGTTTATGAAATATACCAAAAGGTTCATTTCAAAATCCTGCCAAAGCCTACATCTTTTTTCTCTCTGCAGAACCCTGCCCCTCTGCCGTTTGTTTGCTGTAATAAACTTGATTGCGCATCTCTCTTATGTTGTATTTTTTTTTTCTCGTCCGCTGACTCGTTGTTGTAGTTGCTGGTTTTTAAATAAAATTTTTATGAAATTTTTGGCAATTGAACTCAAGTTTTAATGGAACGCCATAAATTAGTGGCGCTGTCCTTCTTCTTGGCCACTTGAGTCCCGCTGCGAAATTGGATACAAGCGCTTAATAAAGCACTCGAGAGGCTGAGCGGCGTCGTCTGACCGTTTCCCTGTCCCCTGTCCCTCGGGTATCCCCCGATTTCACATCCATTTCATTTGCGCTTGGCAACGACATCAATTCATTTTGTGCGCAATTAGAGTGTTGTTGTTGAGCCACACACAAACACACACACGCACGCACACGCGCGAGACTAAAGTTTCCAATATGATCCGTTTTATTTTTATTTCCCTTTTTAGCGCCGCGCCGTCCAACTTTTGGCCATTGAGAGAACGCTCCGGCGCTGGCCATGGCAACGATTGACTGGGCCCCGAATGGTTTCGAGTGTGTCCCGAGTATTTCGCACTCAAAACTTTTCAAACTCATGACCGCGATAGATAGATGGACAAGTCAAAGCGCCAACTATAAAAAAATTTGAATAATCCCAAAAAAGTTCAACCCTTGGGGAGTAGAATCAAAATGGGAAATTCCAATTACTTTAATTCCTTGCTATGTATAAGCTTCACTTGTAGTGTTGAGGGAGATTTCAAGCGTACTCATAAATGTGATCCTAAAACCTAACTTAGTAAGTACGTAGCTCAAAGCATTCGTTGTACGAAAAATATCCTAACTAAGGAATTCACTTCCTCTATATGGGTTAATTATAAAATCTGATATATCAAGTATATAAAATATCAAAGTACGTAATTTTTAAGGACCTCAGATATAGATTTTTTGCCCTGTTTGCTTTTGAATTTAGTTTTTGTTTTGGCATTTGCATTGAGCATTTTCTGCGTGCACTCTGATGTTTCATTAGTTGGACTGCAAAACGAAAGTTTGTGGTTTGTTGTCCCTACTTCCCAGGACCTCCCAGTCCAATGCCATCCATTTCATTTCTCCGGCACCCTTTTTTTGCCAGCAATACATTTCTGCTGCTGGATCCATTGGGGCCGTTGTAAAGTTTGTCCTGCAGTTTGTCGGGAATGGATTGCCAAGGGGGTCAACGGGGTCGCACGGAGGTCCGAGGGTAGCGATTCATTGGTGCTTGTGGTTGGTCATTGCCCGAACGCGTTGATGTGTAATTGAGGACCGGCAAATGGATGGCAGATTTATGAGAGAGTTCCACATGGAAGCTGGATATCTCAATTTCCTCCGATCAAAGGTAGCCGCAAAAATGGGTCAAATAAAATGGCACCGCAGAGAGGAATTCCAAAATAAGATCTTCAGATTAAAGAGAATGTTATTCAACTTAAAATCAATTTAAATTAAACATTCTTTTGATTACCATTAGGAGAAATTATATTTCGTTCCGTGTAACCTTATATAAACCTTATGGCACACTCCTACTTTCAAAGGGCACTCCCTTCTCTACGGCTCGCAGAAGCGGTTGGCAGTCGGAAATGCAGTTGCATGTTCCATGTGCCAGACGTGACTAAAAAGTTGCTGCTATCATTTTAAGTCGCAACAGTTTCCACTGCCGGCAATTAATTTATGTGACAAACTGTTTAAAAAGTTAAAGCCGCTGCTGCAACGGCTGCCCAAGCAGCCGGAAATGGATTCAGCTAAATCTGCTGCATCTGATTTCAACTGGAACTGCGGCCACTTAACTTCAAGGGGATGCTGGAGTGGCGGCAAGTGAAAAGTTGACTAAAAACGGCGATGAAATAATCATGTTATGGCCATGGCTCAAACGCAGGAGGGTCAGAACTTTTTGGCCCCGACCGTGGCCCTGGCCCTGGCCCGGGGAATGTGAAGCAATCAACAGTGATGAAATTTATTATAACTCGAGTTGGCCACTGCAAACTTTGCACAACAATCAACGGCAGCGAAACATGGCAACGGCCAGATATAGCCGCCCGATAAATGAAAGACAAAGAAATGCGGCCCAAGGAGCTGAAAACACTGAGGCTAAATTACGGAATCCTTCTTGCATTATCCGGCTGCTAGATTAAAATGAACTATTGCATGGCAACAACGAACAATGGCAGTGGCAATAATAATACAAGCAAGCGAGGCGATAAGCAACACGAAACAGGGGGAAACCGAATCGAGCCAAGTGCTAAAGAATGAATGAATAAAGGAAGCTTCTTCGGCTAAGAAATCTGTGAAAGACGCCGGCAATGCCGAGAACACCAAGAACACCAAGAACACCAACAACTACAACGGCCATAATAATGGCTGGGATAATAATAAGAATTAAGCAAGAAAACACATCAGACAGACAGCCAAGCTATTGCCAGGGATTCGGCTCCAGTTGGGGACGCTCCTATATTTTTTGTTGTTTTTTTTTTTTTGGGTCTCGGATTGGGTCTGTGAACAGGGAGTTGAACACAACACACGGCTTCCGTTTCCGCAGCCATTTTCGTGGGGATTTATTAGTTTTTGCTCGTTAGAACTGCGCACAGCTGCCAGGCCATGTTGAGAAGTGTTTAAGCAGGACTACACGGAGAGAAAATAGCAATAGAAGCAAACATATATTTGAAAAAAAAAAAATCAGGAATACATAGAAAATCATAGTTTGCAAGCAGATAAGGGAACGATGATAAGGAGGGGAACCTCTATCTTATCTAAAATTAACTAAATCCCCAAATTATATACGTTTTCGAAAAATCCAACCATGTTTCTCTTTGTTTCCACCATTTTTCCCTGTGCAGGAATAGGGAAAGAGGAGCTCGAGGAGCTAGAAAGCTCTAGGAGCTGCAGACGACTTCATGAACCAACAAAAATTAACACCCAGTGCAAAAAGCAGAAAACGAACGACTGAAACACACATAAGCTGCTTGTTTATAGTTACAGCTTATGCTGCCACGCAACCCCTACCCCTACCCTTTAGCCGATTTTCCCGCTTTCCCGCTTTTCCAGTGACCAAGCCATTTCGCCTATGAACCATTTTCTTTGGCTAAAACTGCAGTCGAGGCAACGACGGCAGCTTCTGTTGCTGATGTGCATCAAAGTGAGAATGATTGATTCAATTTTAAAGTTGTTGCTATATGTGTATTGGTGGGGTAAGCTCCTACGTGTGTGTGTGTACGTACAAGGGGTATGTATGGATCGGGGTGTGTGTGTGTTTTAAGCACAGTCTGCTGCTCAGTTGCTAGCTTTAACAAATAATCTCGCTGCCGTCCATTCGTTTAGAGTCGTTGCAGCTCACTCTACACAGAGGGAAATACATTCAGCATATAACGATCTTCAATTGGAAAAATAAATACTTTAAAAAATATGCCTAATTTTTTCCGTCTTAAAAGGAATTTCCCCAGATGGCCCACTTATTTTTTAAATATTTTCATAAAGTCTCTAAGCTGAGATTATGGCCAGTGTAGGGACTGGAGGGGATCGATGGGGTTAGAGGAGCTGCTGCCATGATGGAGTTCGGTTAGCGGCAGCAGTCGTTGGCTGACTTTTCCCGCTTGTTACCTCAGCTACTAATACCAGAAATAATTACAAAAGTGAATTTATGTTGCTGCGGCGATAACAAATGCCTTTTAGCACTACCGCCCCACGCTGCACCGCTGCAGCAAACACACTAAAGTCGAAGATTTATTTTTTTCCCCGAGGGCTTTTCGGGGGCTGGTGGGGCTTTGAAATGCGCGTAACTTTTGCCAATGACGCAAAGGAATTTTCAGCCAGAGCAGAGAGCAGATGTATGAATGGCCATAGATGGAGGATTGGGATGTCAGAGTGAGCTATGGCCTGCAAAGTGCAGGGAAGCGGGCAGAGCCCGGATCCCAGTGATGCCTTGGGTGGGGCATGGCATCCATCTAAGCATGCGGCGTACAGGACTGAACTTTCTTTATCAAGTTTTGGCAACATCACAGATTAAAATTTGGCTTTCTGACACTGCCGAAGAGACAGACTCTGGAATTAGTTCCTCCTATTCGGGTGTGTGTGTGTGTCTGTGGAGCGAAGGGCGTGGCAGTGTTGTGAATTAAGCTGAGTGACTTTCAAATGAGTGGATGCGCCCTGAAGTTCATTAGCAAAAGCCAAAAGTTGCTTGATTGACGCCCGGCATTGACTGCAGTTCAGCTTGCTGAAGTTGCATGATTTCTGCTTGCACTTGACAGTTGCTTTTGGCTTGGCAAAGCTTTATCCACACTCTGAGAAAAATATCAGCTATATATTATGTTATTTATTTTATTTTAATAAATATAAAAGTATATTTAAGTCTCTTAAAATTAAATCTAAGAGAATGCTTTCCAAATTCTTTATCAAATATTACAGGGCAAACGTATCCTTGCATTTATCTAATAACAAAAATATATATAGATATACTATTTTTAACCCTTTTAGCAACATTAATTTCTCTAAGCAAAATTCGCTAACACGTCGCCTTCCACCACCCGTAGAGCAACCAATTAAATCCTTGTCTGGCGGCAACTCTTTCCGCCCGAACCTCTTTCAATAATTATTTTTCGTGTCCGCAATTACGTTTCCCCGTTTTCCATTTACATAACCTTGCCTCAGCCGGCAAAAGCAATCACTTAAGTGGCGCTAAAAAATTATCTAACAAAATTATTTCAAGCGAAAAGCGAAAAGAGCGCCGCAACGAGTAACAATCGATGCGAAATACTTGGATAATTGGCGCTTATTGATACTTGAGCGCCACATAATCGTCTTAATTACTTTGCAAACTAACTTTAATTGGCCCGAACGGTGAACGAGATAAAAGGGCCCAATTACAAACGCCCGCCCGGCGAAGATTCCGGGCTGATTGCATGTCTGCCTGCCATTTGAGGCCAGCGAAAAAAAGTGCTAGAAGAAAAACTAGAGCAGCAGAATAGGAGGAAAAATAGAAAAAAAAAAGGCAAAAGATGCCGGAGCCGATGCCACCGTTCATTATCTGGCGCCTGAGCTTGAACCAACACTTGAACCGGGCCCGGTCCCAGACCCAGACCGATTCAATAAATATAATAATAATCCAATCATATTGTTACTTCCGCGACTGCCAGTCATCAGCTGGAGCTCCTTCAGAATTTCCAGCGCCAGCGCCAGCGTCAGCTTCGGCTGCATCTGCAGCTTCCCCTGGCTGCCCAGAGCTGTCCGGATCAAGCTACTTTGTTCCTGCGCTTCCGCCGTGATGCTTCCGTCGCCTGTCCACCCGGAATCCACTGGCAGCCGGCTAATATGCGTCCCGCCGGCGCAGCGGAAATTGCAAGCGAAGCCCAGTGGCGGCGGGCGAAAGGGGTGGCGCGAGAGGCAAAATGGGGGGCAGAATCAGGATGCGGACAGAGACTAAGCAGCTTAAAGGCGCATCATCGATGCCAACGCTTCCAGCTGAAGATTTATCGTCCTGTTCGGGTTCAGTTCGGTTTTGCCACGTGAGATGTTTGGACGGTCCTTAGGACTTCGTTGCCCAGGGACACGTTGCTTTTAATTTGAGTTACAGCCACAAGACATGGACAAAAGAGTGAGGAATAGGTGCTTTGGTTCACAAACTCGTATTGTGATTTATTTAACATTTTTCTAAGGACAACAGAAACTTAAAATTGCATTTCACAGATTATTCATAGTGTAATCTCTAAACATTATCGTAGATTTGGAGTAATCTTTGTATATCTCTTAGGAATTAAATAAAAATTCTAAATAAATTGCTTATATAATTTAAATATAATATAAATATTAATATGGTATTCTTCTAAATAATATCTCCTCCAATACATTTCGATACCATAACAGCCGCAAAATAATCGACATTCATCTCTAGCATTAAAATTTCATTTTATTTATTTTGAATTTATTTTATTCAGTGAAGGAATGTCAAAATGTGGAATTTTTCGTATGACAAACATCGAGCAGAGTTCGGTTGGTCTGCCGCAACGTTTACCTAAAATTCCGAGTCCATATTCAGGCCCGCTTTGATTCCCGAGGCTGGCAACATTGTGCAACATTAATTCGGGTCATTTGGACGTTACAGTTTGCAGGCTGCAATTTCAGATAGCGATCGGTTTTAGGCCTCCCCCCCCGCCATGTGCCTATTTATTTATGCCAAGGGGAAATATCAGATTTACGGCCGACGCCTGCCAAATGGCTGAGCCAAAAGCGAGAGCGGCATCCATTATCATCAGCGGCAGCCAAGCATTACGGCCTCGGCTCGGCTCGGCTCAACTGAGCTGGATTTAATGTCATTTGGAAGGCGCCGCTGATTTGTCAACTCTCGGCGACCCCACACCACCCTCGAGTTCTGATAATGGTCTAGCTCTCAACGATTTCCTTCCCGCGATTTTTCCCTCGGCGGCAAGGTGAAAATTGCAAATTACAGCCGAGCAAATAAAGCAGCCGACATAGACCTACGAGGAACCCGGGGAAATTGCCAACGGAATGGGCCGGGCTTCTTCCTAAACCAAATTGAATTCAGTGCTTTGATGGCAGACGACATTGCCCCCGCCCTGGACTCTGCCAGGACTTGCCGGCTCCTTTTTCCTTTCGAGAGTCGTGGGTCGGGGGCGGAGAAGGACATTTTTTAGCTGCGGCATTTCAAAGAAATTGTCATGACAAATTGAAACAATTTCTTTGGCTTTTGTGGCTTGCCAGCATAGGCAAACCCGAAACATTTTATGCAATAAATTAAAAAATTTGCGTACAAGCCTCGGGCGGCTCCTTTCACTCGGCATTTGTTTGCCGCTTAATGGAGCGTGTGCGACCCGAAAAACCCGACACAACATTTCAAATTGAGTGATTTTTGAAGGGAAGATTGGCAAAGTGTTGTGTTTAATTGCATTTGCCATTCTGCCATTCGGGGTTTGACTAATGTATGGTCATGGCATTCCTAGAATTGCCAATAAATAAATTCGCTCCCGAATTCCCGCCTCATATAAAAGTGGCGTCTCTCTCGCAAATATCTTATTTCCAATTCCGAGCAATTGTCAACGCAAATGTCTCAACTTGGGCGCTAAGCGTCCAGCTGCCGCTCCCGTTCTTCTTCTCATTCTTCTCCTCGTCCTCGTCCTCGTCCTCGGCCATCCCTGTCACTTTCGCTCCGTCCGGACAATGTGCAGAATTCCCGGAATGTCGACCCGTAGACAGGGCCAAGACATTGGCCAGGGGGCGGAATAATACAAACGTGAATGGGAAACAAAAAGCACAGAAACAGAAACGGGCCATGGTCACACGGCTAAACATTTAATGTAAACGTTTTGTCGACAAATGTCAAATGGCCACTCCAGGACTCGGACTGACGAAAGGGAAGCGGAGAGCGGTCACCGAGAGCGCCCGAAATTAATTCGATTTAATGCTCACCTTAGTGCGACGTTCGGCCGGATTAAGCAACAAAATCAATGATAATTTGCCAGGGCAATGAATAAAAGAACAAAGGGGCTTCCCATCTGGCTAACAAGTTCATTTCATTACGGAAATGAAAATGGCATAATTAAATGTTAACGATGCTGTCGCTGTAGCGGTAGCTGGCCCCCTTGGCCTTTTGGTTTACTTATTTTCTGGTTTTCAGCGCCCCCGGGTGCATCCACGTGCCCGAATAAATCAAATTTGCCACGACTTCCAGCCGGCATGCGGCTTTTGCAACTCACCGTTGTTGCGTTGCCCCAAAATTACCGTCTTTCAATTGAGTTCTCCTTCCTTTCTTAATTTTTTTTTTTGAGGTTCCTTCGGTCGAGACTCGAGACTTTTTGCTTACCTGTAAAGAAAATAAGACGGAGAAGACGGACGAGAGATAAGCATTAAATGTTGTTTAAGAAGTAATAATAAAAAGTGCGCACAGTTTCATTAGCCGCATTCATAGGGCATTAAAACTGACGGCGGGATATCAATTTTTGTGTTCACTTTGCCCAGACACGAGACCCATTAACACCCACACACCCACACACACACATATATATATATATCTGTATATATCTCCTGCTAAATAGAAAATATGAAGCACGAAAATTAAAAAGGGCAGCCACGCCCCCACGCCTTGCCATTAAAGTGTAAATCCCGCCAAGGCATCGAAAATGAAGAGATTCCCCAGCGGTTGCCCCAGACGCCTTGCAACATTATGATCACCGCTCACACACACATGTGCATTATGTAGCCAGTGTGTATGTGTGTGTGTGCGTCCTGAAATAATTTTTATGATTATTTCTTCCTTCCGTTGCTGGCTGGCTCATTCCCAGCCAACTTGGCTCAGCTCGGTTCAGCTGCTAAAAGTATTTCTGCAGCGCTCGCCTCTATTTTCCTCGTGCGCCATTTAAGTGCGCCAAAGCTAGGACCTCGCACGCGGCCCCTGGATCTGCCTCTGACTCTGTCCAGATAAGCACAGTGGAAATAAACATTACGAGTTCCCTTGGATTCAGATTACGCAATGATCGTCCTGGCATTAGCCATCAGACGGATAGAGCAACTCAGTTGAGGCTATTACTTGGCTGAAGGTGGAAATATATAATGAGGGATAACTGGGAAGTTGGAAATTGCAATTAAATAGTTATTAATTATCATTTTTAAATGTTGTCATAAATAAATATTTAATTAAGATTGCATTACTAATTCTAATTGATTTTAAACTAAAGAAACTCATTAGATGCAGACTTCAAAATATTTTCATTAAATTCCAGAGGGTATTATAATTGAATTGATGAAATTTCTTGAGACTAACCCTTCGAACATTGTTAATTTCGTGGGTATTAGCTGAGATTAACAGCTCAGGCAAAGATTCAACTAATTAAATGGTGATTGCCTGTTATTTCAGTGAATACCCAAACTGATAGTTCTGAAAGCCCTTCTAGGGTTACGTTGCCCTTATTGTTTGCGGAACCACATTTCCCACCCATCAAACGGCGACTTTGCTTCACGGTGCCAAATGTTCGTTGCCTTCGCCTGGCTTCCCCACTGGCTGCGATATGGAATTCCTTGGATTAAATGTTATGTTGGCATTATATTTCTTTCTCTTTACGCCCATGTCGGTGAGTGTGGCTGTGCGAGTTGGTAGCGCATGCTGGGCCTTAATGTCTTCATCCTTGTGTCCTGGCTATGGCATTGTTGTTGCCATTTGGCTCTGCCTCTGCCTCGGTCCGCGTCGCTGCTGCACTAATAGCTGCGCCACAAAAGTAGACTTGACTTTTTGGAGCGGCTAAAATAGAGCAGAGCCGAGTTAAGTAAATAATGCCAACACATGTAATACATCAAGGCGGGTGCGTGTATGGGAGTGTGTGTTGTGCGTGGGCGTCGGCGTTTATTTATGATTTTTGTGGTTGGAGAAAAGCTTTAAGATCTTCTGGCAGTCGTAAGTATTGTCTTTATACTGATTTCTGGGTTTATTTTATTTCATTTAGTAGCAAAAGAATAAAGGAAGTTGAATGAAAATTATAATAATAGTTATCAACTTTTCTATATTTACTTGGAGGATATTTATACTTCACGATTCCTCTTGGGTAAGAAAGTACTTTGTGGAAGAACGAAAAACTTTAAGAATCTGTGCCTTCCTCTGCTGTCCCGGGCTATTTAATTTAATTTGAAAGCAAATGAAAAAATAGCAAGAATTGCCAGTGCACATAGAGAAGAAAGTATAATAATATTAAAGCGTTTTTTTGCGACATAGAACTAAGCACTTGTAAATCCCCATGGAGGATGTGCCATCAAGTTAGTCTCAAACACAAACACCCACGCGCCCCCACTCGCACACTCGCACACACTCGCTGCACTTTTATCCACATGCAAACAAGGGTGAGCTGCCACCCCGGCCATGGATATGCATATATGTATGTATGACGGCAGAGCAGGGGTGCGCTTGTGTGTGTGTGTGTGGCCAAACTCATAGGAACTTATGCATAAGTGACATTAAGAAAAAGCTCTTCAAATGCAAGAGAAACACTTTGGCCACCGCCACCGCAGCAGCCGACAAGGAAAATAGGAAAAACCAAGTAAAAGTTTTCTCAGCTGAAAGCATCACGGATAAAAAGAGAGCCGGGCGAAATATATGGCAGGAAGAAAGGACGAGAAAGAACGAGAAGAAAAGGACGAATCCGGCTGGCATGCAGCAGCGTGCAGCAGGCAAATGAACGCAAACTTTCGGCGGCATTAGGGATATGGCAGCGTCTCTGGCGAAAGGATATGCAATCATCATGCGGATTTCCATAAGCAGCCAGCGAGCAGCGAGTCGAAGGCAAATAGAAAACCAACAGAGGACACCACCAGCACACCAGCACATGAGCAAATATGCACTGTGCACTCGGGGAAAATCTTAAAAAATATCTAAAGTAATTTATAAAATATTTAGGAGTTAGACGGTTATAGAGATCTCATTATAATATTCTTATCATTCCCAAAACATCTGATGAGGATCCTCAAAGCAACAACATACACTTGCCGTCTCTCTATAACAAATACTGAGTTTTATTCCTCACTCTCACCTCTATTATCATAATTATTTTAACCTTTTTATTTAACATTTTTTTGCACAAATTGTTTCTAGTGCAAAAGAGACACCCACATCCCGACCCCTAGTCCTTGTTGTAAGCTCCAACTGGCTTAGCTCAATATCCTTTTTGGTGCAACTTTAAACTATTTTCAATGGCATTTCCGACTGCATCTCCGCTTCGTTTTGACTTTGCCATCGTCTCTCCGCCGGAGTCCAATGTTTGTACAGTCTGCATCTACATCCCGATCCCCGTATGCCCCTGACTTCTCCGCAGGGATCTTCTCTAAGTGGGTTTGAGCATGGAAAAATTGATAAGTTGCCGGGGATGTTCGGTGTGCGTGCTTATTGACATATCTAACTCTGACTCGCTTCGGCTTGAGCGCTGAAAAGTGCGATGAAAATGTTTAAAGTTTGCTTTTTGCGGAAGAAAGGGACATGAGAAAAGCCACCGCAGATCCGGCAAAGTTTGCAAATTGTTTTTTGCGGCTTCCATTTAACTCTCGGCCGAGCAACGAATGTGAAGCGGTCATGGCAACTGATATTTATAATTAGAGTAACTTTTTGCAGCCAGCACAAAGCGGGCTCGTTGCGTGGTTTGGTCAGAAGCGCATGAGTATCTGAATCATACTCAAGTTTTGGGGATTTGATGGTTGGCGGCTTTAGCTTCGAATTGACTCTTTCTGCCAGGCCACGGGGCGAAGCTTTTACCGCTTGCCATATGCAATCGTTATTGGAGTTTCGCTGCCCTTGGCGAGGTGTGGGCACAAAAAAACCGGGCTAAAAGCATTCCCTTTAACAAAGAAAAAATATACCTGGTGCCTAGCAGCGTCAGCTGGCAGCAAACGCAAGTATGCAAAAATAACGGGGAGACACGCATCCTGCCGAAAAGTGCAGCAGTTGTTCTTTTCCGTATCGCCAATTGGCAGTAGTTAGCGCCAGTCAGACTCCTACACTCAGGGAAAGGATTTATTCATGGAATATGGACTAATTTCACATATAGGCTCCTCCATAAATTAGTTACTTTTCTTGTAAGATACCGGATTCTTGAGGGAATATTAACTTATTGCCAAAAAGGAATTCCAGGTTTTTTAAAAACTAGTTTCATGCCAAATTCTAGTGATCCTTTTGTGTGTTTCTTTCAGTGTCGCTACCCACACACTCACAAATAAATCTCACACCGAACAATACAGTGGCACTTGTCGCCGTTTATTGATTCAATCATTGGAAATGTGTTAAGGTTTTTAAAGCAGTCCCTCTATTTGCTTCAAGTTTTTTGCAGGACACCCCAGCTGGTCCCGGTCCCTGTCCCTTAACCCTTGAGCGCCCGCCGCCTCCACTCGACCCTTTCGCCTTTCCGGCGAGCTGCCTTTTTGCTTTCTGTGTGTGCTTTTTGTTTGTTTTCTGTTTGCATTTTTTGTTTGTTTCGAGCTCTGCAGCAACTCAACTGTCGACTGTTTGCTTTGCGTTGCTTTAACGCTATTTTCGCTCTGTTCTGCCTTGTTTTGTTTTGTTTTGTTAAGCACTTTTGTACGGCTTGTTGTTGCTGGCTGACCCTCCAACACCATTTTCCCCCGCCCCCGTCCGCGCCGAAGCCAGTCGTTGATTTTCCCCATTTTTATTTCACTTGTTTTTTTTTTTTTTTTTGGTTTTTTTGGGCTGTAAATTTATGCTAACAGCTCTCCATTGAAAATGCATAAATTTATGTGTTTACACTATGTGCAGGCATTTGCTTTGCGGGTGCGGAAACTGGGGGTTGGCTGCAAAGGGAGGGTGGGTGATGGTGGCTGCTGGTGGGGCACATGTGTTTACTTAGCACTTTTTATGGCCAGGCCAAGCCGAAAACCCGGGGCAGTCGGCAGTCCATGTTTTATTTACCTACAGTTTGTTTTATTTAGCCCGAACTGTTTTTATTTTCGGCTAAGCCCGGCCCCGGAAAACTATGCGAAATTTTATAAATTATTATTTGCATAAATTGCCGTATTTGCAAGCGCAAATGAGACCAAAGTCAAACAGAAGCTCGCACGCACAGCTCATAAAATTTAGCTTAAGACTAAACGCTTTTTCCACAGACCTGAGATCGGCGCTCTGCGAGCTCCGCTCAAAAATTCCATCAACGCACCAAATGACTTTATGGAAAAGTTTGGCCAAGGCATAAAAACGAAGGCAAAGAAAGCTGTGGAGTCGGAATGGCAAACGAGCAAAACAATGCGGACACGGTGGTAAAGGGTTAAGGAAAGGACCCACACGTACGCGGTACACGGAAAGTAAAAAATATTGTTCAAATTCGATTAGTGTCAATGGAAAAGCAAAAAAGTAATTGGATTACAAAAAAATTATGCAAAATTTCTTATTTTGTGAAGGAATTCAATTACGGAACTTCTAATTATCTAATTCTAATTTTAAAATTTTATTCAATCAGTTTAATAGAATATATTAATATTTTAAAGGCTATAATTTAATACATAAATAGAAACCATTGAATCTTTTAATATACAAGGCAGATTTTTAATAGTTAAAGTAGATATGAGTATGTAAAAAATTCTTGATTATTTTCTATCCTTTTTCTCCGTGTAACTTCAGTCGCAGCTTGCCGGCAGAAGGAGGCACTGTGGCCAATGCATTAAAACGTGCCAAAGTCAGCCAGTGGCTGAGGAAAAAATGAGGATGAGTTGGTGCTGGGACAAAGTCTGGGGCGGGCACATAAATGCGAAATAAAAACCATTTGAATGGCAGGCGACACTCAAAATCGATACGAACCGAACCACGGGAAGGGAAGGGAACCAGGATCAGGGGTCAGCGGGCTGGGCGCTGTTCACTGGGCACTGGGCACTGGGCGAAAGTACGAAAATGTAAATGGGCCTCGGCTCTCGAGCCCAAGTGTTCTTTCTGTGTGTTTGGTATATATGGAGGGGCTGCAGCAGTAAAATAGATGGGCATTTAAGATGAGCCAACTCGCATTTGGCCCTGTTTCTTTGCAGCCTCTTAATCCACAGTTGCGGTCATCAGAGAAGTTCCTTAGATATATTTTTAAGGTATTTCTTACCACGAAGTTCTTTAAAAAAATTTAAGAATAGTTATACAAATAAAGTTAATACTTAATTTCTCAGGGAAATGTTTACCATAAACTTAGAAAACATTAGCTTAAGCTGTCTTAGGGGCTTAAGCTTGTGGAGTGGCTATTACAGTCATAAACTATTTATATTTAACTCTAAGTTTTCCAAAACCACCATTACTTGTTTTTCCCGCGGCTGTTGCACTCTTTCTTGGCCCGTGTGTCCGTAAAAGAGTTCATGTCCTTGTCGCCGGGTAATGGAGGGCCCCAGTCGAGTGGTCGCCTCCATTTTGGTGTTAATGAAAAATGCATGAAATTTAAATTGCGCCAAAGTGTTGACCAGTGGCTGCGCCCCACAGCGCAGTAACACCTGGCCTCCACCCACCAGTCGCCAGGCACCAAGCACCGGACACCGGTAAATCCGCCATTCGAGTCCGCGTCCAAATCCGATCCATTCGGATGCGGTGCGGGCATCAGCAATTTGTTACACCGTGCAACAAGCGAGCGGATCGCAGACACTTTTATTATGAGGCGCCAACGAATCGGGCGCGGAAAGCGACAGACAAAGAGCGACAAATGCGATGACAAACAATAAGAACAACAACAATGACGCCGCTGTCAATTGTCTGAATTTGGAAAGCGAAAAAAGCGAAAAAAAAGCGAGAATTTACAGACAGAAAATCGGAGACTGTGCAAAAACTGGCACTGCGAGCACTGTGAACCTCATTTTCTATGCCAGTGCCGCTGCCAAATGTCAAATGTCGAATTGAGCAATGAAATGTAAACTTTTCATTTGCCGCCGCCAGCAGGAAACAAAAAGAAGCACACAAAAGGAATTGCAGTGTAAGGAATGGGCCAAGGGCCTGCAGAGTGGATGGTCGAAAATGTTACCAATCAAATGAAATGTAATCAAACGGAATGAACAGGCCAGCGCAGGGGCATAAAATCGAGCAACGATTTTGGTGTTTCACTCGGTGACGACTTCTTTAGCTGGAAGCGACCTATTTTTAGGCGGACATTAAGAGTGTAAGTCCTTAAAGATGGCTTACTTTAGTCTGCCCAAAAGAGCTTAAAATATTTAACTTAGAATAACTCTACTGAATAAAAATAAATCACATATTTGTCTTCATTCATATTTAATGAAGGAAAAAATATCTAACTAAATAACTAATAAAAGTTGTCTAGTTAAATTTACTTATGTTTAATCTTTACCTAGAGAGGGATTAAGTTGTGTATGTTTTCTAGAGAAATTAAAAAAAATTCCTCGCATTCTTTATCCTTAAAGTTGCTTATTTCCAACCGAACCGCATTAATTCATTGACACGATTTCCTTAAACATTTTATCGCATCCTCCACTTTGTACCCAATTCAATGGGAATTTATTGAGCGTCTTTAAGCACGAGCTCTCCGCACCAATACCAGTGCCAGTGCCAGCACCAATACCAATGCTGGTGGGAATTCAAATGGCTAACACAGACACTCGTGCATGGCGATGGCTGTAGCTACTCAATTGTAATGGCCGCTGGCATAAAATAAAGCTCACAACGAGCTCTACCCAAACCCAAGGCAGCAGCCGGGCACGCCCATCAACGTCCACGCCCACAAGGCCAACCAACACCTTTTTTATGCGTTTTCATTTGCAAGAGCGTAGGAAATATCTTGCCCACGGGGCGTATTAAAATCAATTCATTTAATTTTGATCAAAGCGAAATAAATCTTTGCGCTTTTTGCTTAATTTCCTTCGTTTTTCTGGAGGAAAGAGCGGCGGCGGAAAGTGGGGAAAATCCACAACAACGTCAGTGAGTAATTTGGCCCGTGTGTATATATATACACACAGCTATATAGCTGTATAGCTGTGTTTCTATAAAGCGCAAAGTAAGACAAAAAGCACAAATAACAGGGAAATACCGTAAGCGAAATGAGAAATCATTAGTAAGTGAAAAGCGTGTCAATGTGTGTGTAAGTACACACACACTGGGAAGATAAAGACACCTAAAGGGAGAGCGGCGGGCAAAAGTTTTTCCGGCTCTGCTTTTCCTTATCAATGCCAGCGACGGCAACTGAATTAATTTTTCAATTCGCCAAACGAATTCATTGACTTTTTGTGTTCGCCCGCATCCTGGAATCCTGTAGCCCCCGCACTCGCACACCCACACAAGCAGCTCCTTACACACAAACCGACACACACACCCAAGGATACTGATGCAGACTCCACGTTCCTGCTGGGGTATTAAAATCCTTTAAACAGATTTCATTTCGAACGCTTTGCGGTCGATAAATGCATTTCACTTTGGTGGTTTTTTACCCACACAAGCACACACTGCCAAAAACACACACCACACACACACATTATACGCTCTCGCCCGTGTGTGTGTGTGTGTTTCATTTGGCATTGCATACTTTTCGGCTGCTCAGTCTCCTTCGGTTTTTCCGCCTTGGAAGTTGACTCCTTCCAATGATTTGCTGGCAAATTACTTTGAGGTGTTGCCCGCTGTCTCTCGCCTCACTTTGCCACTCACCCTTATATTCCCCCTTCTTTTCTCCTCAACCCTGGCAGTACAAAAATTTCCAAATTCATTTCCAAAACAAACATTTAGTGTGTATGTACGAGTGTGTCATGTTGGGGGTGTGTGTTTGTGTGTGTGTATGCTGCAAGTGTTGCCAACCAATTTAAAAGTTTTGCTGTCGCTGTCGCCTGAGCGAAAGTAAAGCGCGCTCGTTGCTGCTGCTGTTGTTGTTGCATCATTTGGGCCAAAAGAAAAACAGCCAAGTGCTGGCGGATCACAGGCAGATGGAGATAATAGTGCGAAATACAGTGGAAATTAGTTGGACAAAATAGGACAATGACTGAGTACCGAAATATAATATAATTAAGTAGAGAACGAATCACTTAAAATGCAATTTCATGATTTTATAATTTTAGCTCCCTATTTGTTGAGAGTTTTATTGACATTATGAGTAAATTTTAGAGCATATCTACTTACGTAATTTTAAAAGGTTTTTAATTGCAATTTTTCTTAATTATTTTCAAATATAAAAACGAAAAAATAATTAGAATAACAAAACTCGTTCTCAATAAATATTTATATAACGATTAATCGTTAATCTTTTCATATGTAATTCAATCTATAAACTAACAAAACTACATTTAATTTAAATTGCAAAAATATAGGAATGACCGAAAAAAGGTCTAGAAAAGTCAAATTAAAGGAATAAGAACGCTGCTTTTAAGGGAATACCCTTTCTCTCTACGGAAGGTCTTACAGGGAGTAAATGCCACTGTGGTTGGCCCTTATAGATGTCGTTATTGCTGTTGTGATGCTGTGGGTGGTTCCCCTTCCGCCAACAGCAACTACTGTGGCACTTGTTGGCTCGACTGCTGCTGCTGCCGCTGCTGTTGCAGTTGCGACACTTGAGAAACTCGCAGTCGCTGTTTGTTTTTGCAACAGCGGCGTGTAGGTGCAGCCGCCACCCCCCTTTCGCCCAGTGTATGTGTAAGTGCTCCTCGAAAGTTCATGCACCGTGTGCCACTGCAGCTGTGAGTGTGCCCTGCATATATAAATTTATATGCATGTGTCTGTTACGCTCTGCTCCTTTCGGTTTGCCGGCAGTTTGGCTGGCTCTGGCTCCTCCTCCTGGCTCCGGACTCCCTCACATTTGAATTGGAGATTCAGCGGCGTGCTTAATTTTCAATTTGCAATCATTTGGCCTGGTAATCAATGTTTGCTTTGTCGGTGTGCGGTTGTCGACTTTTTCTAGTCCTCTGCTAATTAGTAACTATGTGAGGCTCATCGCCAAGTCAATTGTTCCTCTCCTCTATTTCCTTTTATTTTATTTCTATGGCCACCCGCAAGTGATTTGCCTTCGGATTCAGAGGATAGGTATTTTATTGAGTTGGTTTGTCAATCTCTCTTGAAACTACTGAGCTATATAACGTGTAGGAGTGCGCATTGAAATTAAATTTAACATAATAATTGTATATGCTCCTATTTCGATTAGTAATATTTTCTCCGCTAATCAATGCTCGTTTACTTCCACTAATTAGTAACTAAATTCCGCTCATCTTCAAGTCAATTGTCCTCGACTCAAAGTCATTTCCGAGGATTTTCTGGTTCTGGCCAACGACTACGCACTTACTCCACTTTCGCACTCATTTCACTGGGTTTTCCGCAACGGTTTCTTGCTTTTCGAGTAAGCCACCCCGCATTAAGCCAACTTACACAATGCTCGGAACCGGCAGACTCTTCACTTTCACCCCGGAACCTGGATCCGGGATCCTGCTATTTATACCCTGCCAGTTGG
Organism: Drosophila tani; assembly: GCA_008042535.1. NCBI lineage: Eukaryota > Metazoa > Arthropoda > Insecta > Diptera > Drosophilidae > Drosophila > Drosophila tani. The sequence goes on along the minus strand of VNJO01001547.1, from coordinate 502,523 downwards.
TGTTGTCTTGTCTAGTAATTTTCTCACACTTTGCAGCGCTCATCAACGCTCCGCTGGCCAAAGGGAAAGGCAAACTTCGCAGACTCAAGTGTGGAAATTTTCACTTTTTTGCCATAATTAAATTCATTTTCAAGTTGCTCTTGCCTGGCTTTCTACTCGGCGGCCCGACGAGATGCCGCCCCACACAGCCGCACTCAACTTTTCACTATTTTTAGTAGACATTTTCCATTTTTCATTACAGTCCAAAGTCAGCAGCCGGAGCTCCCCGGCATTCCCCCGTTTTCCGAGAGCCCGTTTCATTTTCATGCAGCTTCCTGTGCCGTTGTTTCCGGTTTTATGTCTGCCTGTGTCTATTTGTGTATAGTTTTTGCCATTAGCAACGGTTGTGCGGGAAGGGGACATCCAGGGAAGGCCTACAAATTGGAGAAAATTCCCAATCCCATTCCCACTACCATTCCCAGAATCAGTCCCTGCCTGTCCTGCCTGCCTTTGTTTCCAAGTTTCGGCTTAAGTTGTTTTTAAGTTGTAAATCTCTCCGGCTATGCAATTTCCTTGCCCTGCTGCCGGGCTGTATCAAATTTTTCATTTGTGGTTAAAAATATGAAAATTGTAACTGATATTTATGCTTGTAATGCCTACGCTTGACATTTCGGCCTGCCAGCTAGGCCAACCAGTCAGCCAGCCAGCCAGTCAGTGAGCATTTTTCGGGGGTGGTGTCCACAATAATTCATCTCAGAAATGCGTGTTCGAGCTTTGTTATTTCCAGATTACGTGTGCGAATTTAGCCATTCGCATTTCCTCCGGCCTCTCCGAATTTTACTCATTCAAAAATAGCAGAAAGCGATACTTGTGCGGCACACTGTGGTTTATTGGAATTTTTGAAATCTACCTGCCACTCGTCCGACAGCCTGAGATACGTTTAATTGAATGTGTTGCCAGGATGATTTGGCCATGAGGCGCATACAAATGTTGTATATAAATGTGGAATACTTTATCGTGCCGTGATATCGATCGCCCGGGGTATTTCTGGTTCGAATTATAATTGCTGGGACACTGGCTTGAATTCATAAGCTCAAGTCTCTTCTGAATTGCTGCTGGTTTTAATAATAATCTAGCTTTAAGCTTGGAGAGGATTTTACCGAGAGAGTCTTTCCTTAAATATTTCGATGACAAAAAAGTAATTGTTTGAATGGGTTTACTTTAAACTGAACAGTGAGAGCAGCACGTAACTTTTGAGTTTATATTTTATTGTAATTCAATTGTTTCCCAGTTTTTTAGTTTTATTTAACATTTATCTCGAGCCTAAACTCAACTTTAGAGTTTCAGATAAAAAGCTGCGTTTCATAATTAAACTTGAATGAAATATTATGTTGTAGCCGTGATTATGTTGCGAATACTAACTTTTTAAGCTTTCAGAAATCCCCGGCTGAAAATGAAATGCAATTATTTTGGGAAATAAAATGCATTCAATTAAATCCTAGTTGAGAGCCAACGTGAGTTCGTTTTGAATTGCAAATGAGTACGTTGAAATTTTTCAAATTCATTTAATTGTTGATTTATTAGTTAAAAGCAAGAGGATATTTTTACACAGCATTGCTGCAAATTGCCGCTATCTAATGCTCTTCATTAAAGATTAAGTGGTTTAAATTATGTTTGATTTGTTATTGGCTGCATATTGGGTTGTTCTAAAATGTTTTTATAATGAAGACGGTTCATAGTTTTAGTTACTCGCGTATTTTATTTATTTCCTTAGTTCCACTGAGTTTAAAATTGTTGTGAAAAATTACACCATGCAATGCTGCCAAGCTCAAAAACCTGCTGCATTCGAGACACGTCTCAGGGGCAAAATGGCAGCGACATCTCTCAATTTATGCAACACCTTTTGCCGGTGGCAATTCCGCCAAAATTCGGAGGACATTCACCCGCAGAGGTGAAAAATCGGGCTTCCACTCACCTGGCTTGGAGTTGCTGCCAACTAGCTGCTGCTGCTGCTGCGACATCTGCTGCTGCTGCTGTTGCTGCTGCTGCGAGTGCTGCTGCTGGCCATTGTGCTGCAAATGGGCAGCTGTCACCGACTGCTGCTGCTGTTGCTGCTGCTGCGAGTGCTGCTGCTGCTGGGCGGCGGCCGCAGCAGCTGCTGCGGGATGGATGGCCAGCAGCTTCGTTTCCGGCGGCTTGTGCGGACCCATTGTGATCTGCGGGGCGCCCATGGCTATGGTCGGTGCTGGCATCATCAGGGTCGACATGGTCAGCATTATTTGCGAGTGAATTTTGGTCGCTTTCTACCGTTGCACGTTACACGTTGCACGTTGCCCGCTGCCCGTTGGCCGCTACTGCCGCTTTGTCTCTGCCGCTCTATTGATTTGCTGACCCCTCCGCGGGAGCTGAACTCGGTGCCAAAGGTCGTGCGTTCGCCTTTGTCGCCAGCTTTCTCTGATTCTGGTTCTGGCTCGGGGCTCTGTTTTCTATGTATGCTATGTGCGGAGTGCAAACTTATGAAATATGCTCGCCTCTATGTATTTTCACTTTTCGTGCTGGCTGGGGATTTCTTTATTTTTCTTATTTTTTTTTTTTTTTTTTTTTTTTTTTTTTTTTTTTTTTTTTTTTTTTGGTTTGTTGTCGTGGGTATATATAGTGGATATAGGTATGTGTGTGTATTTTTTTCGCCTTTTCTTTTATGTTTCGCTTATGTGTTTGTTCAACCGGAAATACACGAACTCAAGCGCACTTGGCTTGTAATTTCTGCGCTGCTACATTCGGCTGTGTGGATATCGTTTCAGGGATTTCCTTCGCCTTCTGCCTGCCAGTAATCGCAAATTATTCTTTCAGTTCTTTTCTGTTGTGTCTGCCGGCAGCGGAAATTATAAATATTCCTGTCATGCGAGTTTGAGCCCGAGTACGAGTACGGGTACGAGCCAGTGCCCCCAGACGTCTTCTGTTTTAATATCAATGTCGGGTATGTAAAGTGTCAGCGGGAAAATAAGTGGGAGGAAAGTATGGAAAAGAGTCGAAACAAAAACTGAAGCCCTGCTCAGCCGGCTCAAAGTCGCTCGTAAAGTTTGAAGAAGCAGCTGGGCTGCAGCAACACCAACATCGGCGGAATCGTTGGCAATTATTTTGCCGGCAGCTTCCACTGATGATGGCTTTTGGTGGCGTCGCGCGCGAATTCGCTGGCAACTTTAGAAGTCAGTGACTGCAGTGCGAGAATCGTTCGCAAACACCGGCCAAAGTTTAATGAAAGTTGCCAAAGTTTAGCGACGAAGATGCAAACAAACTCTGGCCAAATCTGTGATCATGTTGGTTACAAACAAACAAACAACAGAAAAAAAAATATGATAGAACAGCATGAGAGTTTCCCAAGACCAGAAGAACAATTTGCCATTATTGCAATCAGAGTTAGGAGTCTGTGTTTCGAACAACGCACGAGCCAGGCAGACGAGATCAATCGCACACACAGGATATATTTTTACAGGATATACAAAGCGTTCGGTATACGTTCGTACTAGACCGCTGGGCGACGCTTTTCTTACTGAACGCCAGCAGCACACGCATTGGCCAAAATTCAGAGGCGCTGCTGCCACTGCAACGACGGCAGAAAGGCTGCCGATTTTCCTGCTGCCGATTTTCCCGCTGCCACGGCTGCCACATTCGCTGCCGCTGTCGTTGCTGCCGCTGCCACTGCCGCTGCTCCTGCGGATGCGTTTCCCTACATTTCTCCGAGCTCCGATGTCCTGGCGAACGAAGGCTGCCATCGCTGCCGTCGGTCATGAAATATTCACGAATGGCTCGCTCTCACTCTCGCCGCCGTCTCCGGCCGTAGCTCAGTGCTCTCAGTCCGGGTCTCTCGCCGTCCCGCCCTCGCCTTCGCCTTCGCCTCCGCCTCGGATTCCCAATCCCAGTCCCAGCTGCCTCGTTTCCGCGCTCCGGGCGCCATTCACAGGCTCGTTCTCGGCCTCGTCCTTTTTGGCCCGTTCGGTTCGGCTCGGAACATCGCGCAGAATCCTGGCTGCTGAGAGGACAGGACTTTTCGAAGAAGCGCCAGACAAATTTGAAATATAGTTGAAAGACTTCCTTATTCTTAATTCTTTCCAATATAAATGATATTTAAAAAATCTGATTAATTATTTACTTTATTTACATAAATAAATAGAAGTCTACAGTTTTATATACTAGATTTTATTAAGTTCAATTGATTTATTTAACATTTCAGCTCTCCAGAAGGACTTCGAAAAAAGTCCTTATTCCCGCCTGCCAAGGAAAATCCCAGTATTTTTATGGCATTTCAGGCAAAACTGTTATACGAATGGATTTCCAAAGGAAAAGTTACTAAGGGACTCTTTCATTATTGAGTTAAAATAAAATGAGAAAATATTTAAGAGAATGTAAAGATTACATATTTTAAAATACTTTAAATATAGATGAGTTAAATTATTTTCCTGAATTTAATATTTAGGCCCAACACTGGGATTGTTATTTAATATAATTTTAACTGTGTATACTGTTAGGCTTGGCGCATTTTTTTTTTTTGTAATATTATTAATGCTCATTTGAGGAAGATTTATGGAATAATATAAATATACAAATTTAAGTCCAAATCGGTTTACGAGTCTTAAGTAAACTCTACATTGTAGGGTCAGATAGGGAACATTCAAACGCGGCGAAAAGCTTTAAGAAAGATGAAAGAAGGATAACTTTTCCAAGATTCTTTGATATTGAATTGCTTAGCTTCATACAAGGTATACTCTCCTTCTATGTTAGCGATTTTGTTGCCTTAATTATAGCCAACGAACGCAACCAAAACATGACAACAAAAACGATGCAATCTCAGGTGTAGCTCCCCATTATTGCACTCCTTCTTCCTTCTTTATATTCCTGTTTTTTTCTGTTATTAACATACTTTTTCGCGTTGACGGCGGTGACAGGGACAGCAACCGAAGCGTTGACGGTGTTTGAGGTAATGTTGCAAGGAGCACTGCTCGAAGGAGAGAGCGAGAAGTGGGGAGTAAGTGGGGAAAGCCAACAACCAAATGGGAGAAGAGAAAAATACATAATTGCATGTAATTTAGCATGCGACATTATCATTGTTCTGCTCGTATTTAGCATAGAATCAGCGTGGCACGGCACAGACGTGGGGTGCCCGTGGAATATCTCGTGTGGCGGACAACGAGTCCTGAGTGTCCTTTGTGCCCGCTCCCTAACTCATATGTGCACTGAAAAAATATAGCCATAGCTGAAGTTTGTCAAAATTATATATTTAGATGCAAAAGTAGGAAAAGGAAAGAGGTATTTTGTTTTATTTACACTTAAAATACTGAAACATGAAATAATATATATGTCTCGATGATTTCTTTCTCTGTTTACTATTGCACGAGCTTAAATACAACAAAAACGGCAGCAACTCGGCGTAATAACAAAAGTGAACTAAACAATAAGAAGCGGCCCTTAGAGCGATGCAAAAGACGAGTTCCTTTCTTGGGGTCTCTCTATGTCCTTCTGATTCCGTGCATCTCCCCATGTGAGTGTGTTTGTGCTATGACAATTGCCCTTTGAATTTTTTAAATCACTTTAAATGAAAACAACAACAGGAGCTTCCCCCTCTGAGCCCTGCCCCCAATGCGCTGCCTTTTGCCTTTTGTTCTTCGAGTTGCGCTTGTTAGGTAAATCAGCGCCAGCTTGTGTGTTGTGTGTGTGCGATGGAGTGAGTGTCTTGCAGCAAAAACAACGAGAACAACGCCGAACACAACAATATCATCGTGTGGAAAGTTATAACGTGCTTAAGCGTCTTTAGTTGAAATGAGGCTAAAAATATTTGCTTATAATGAAGTGCACGACTGTGTGAGTATGACCTGTGACCATGCAGAAGTACATCCACACATACATCTGTTTGTTTCTCTGTGGCGACACAACAATGGCGCATTGGGTACTATTGTTGTTGCACTTCAGGCGGGAAGGGGACTCCCTTCAGCCCCCCCCTCCCTGCCACTCACATAAGCAGAAAATTAAGGCATTGTTAAAGCCAATTAGGGTATTTAGTCGAGAGTCCCGTCGTGCTGGCAGGGGCAGCGGCAACAGAGTGTGGACACAACACGGCGTATGCGTGATATTTCATGGCAGATGACAGGTGCCAAGGATAAGAGCGCGAAACTGACAGGAAAACTTTAGCGGAGCTTAGCAGAAACTAAGGCAATTTCTTTATAAAAAGAAAACCATGGTGCAGATAGATTTCGAGCAATTAGAGCAACTGCAATGGGTATTTTTCGATCTAATAATTGTGTATTGTGTATTATTCGGGAAAAATAAGCTAGCAATTTAGATAGGGTCTCCTATTATAATTATCTTACTTCTTTAATTATCTTATTTATTTTTAAATTAAAATATAATAAATAATCACAATAACCTGTATTAGAAGTAATATTAAACATTTTTAGCGTCTTATTTAAATTGCAAAAAATGCCCTACTCTTGGCAATTTAAATTTCTTCGACCAATTAGAACCTAATTTTGGGTCATGTGCCATTGTTAAGAGGATTCCAATTTATTAAACAGCACAAAGCCTCTTAAGTCGCCCCAGCTTTAGATTATCATTTAAAAGCAAAGTTGTAAGTGAAAATTAATCGGGTTCGAGCCAAATCAAACCCTGGGAAGACTAAGCCACAACAAACACGCCACTTCTTGACATAACCAATTGCCTGGGCTGGAGCCAAATAGGTCGACGGCAGCAGACCCTTTAGAGGACAAAAGGATAGACAAAATGGAATGGGGAAAAAGTGGAGAGCTTGGATGGGAAGCATCCGCTGGCGATGCTTGGAGCGAGAACAGCTAAGCACCTTTTGGCCAACACACGCACTGGAAGACGCAGGCCGAGACAGCTCCGAACGCCTCCTGGGAGGTCTTGGGACATTGATGGCTCAGCAAGGAATTTGCAAATTTCGGGCACCCCAAAACTGCCACTAAATAAATTCACGTTCGCATGCTCAAGACAACGGCGAGGACGCCGACGACCCGGCTCTCTAAAAAGCCAAATAAGTAAATTATTTATGCAGACCCTCCTCTTGGTTTTAGGTGCTACCTAATGGGGGTCACACTTGGAGATTTAAATTTTTAAATAGGTGTGTCAGATAATGAAAATAAGTACCCGGCCGGGGACTTTACCCCGGGAAAAGTACGAGCTCAGGGCTAGTGGTTGCTGGAACACTTTTCGGGCCGCTGTGGTGTGTCACAGTTTTTGTTTTCCCTGCTCTCGGGCTGCACTGTGGTGGCGGCTTCTCTTTTTTTCTCCTGATGTGCCTCCTGATGTGGACACGGCGTGTAGGCCGTGGCCATTTGCCTTTTAACTTGGCTAACGATAATTTGTTTGGCAACTGCCGTCGCTGTTGTGTTTTCATCGCCGCGGCGCTGCCACTGCCGCTTCCGCTGCGTAATGAATTTTTATGCTCCTTTAATGTACTTTACGCAGATATGAAATTATGTGACCAAAGCGACCGAATCCACCAGTGTGCCCACCCTTCACTTTGAGCGCCCTCCGAACGGCCAAGCAGGCGACCAGCCGAACGAACGACTCGACCGCCTGCCATGTTAATTATTAATATTTTTTAATTAAAATGTACTCTAGCCGAGCCAACACAAACCCACTCGCCTGTTAGGCAAACACAAGCGGGTGCTAAAAGTGTACGCAAAAAGCAAGTGAAACACAAATAAAATCTCACACACCGAAATAAAGAGAAATAAAGAATAAGCAAGCACTAAATCAACACGAAACTTTGGTGCAGCAAAAAATGTTGAATTTAAAACGAGTTGGAGCGACTGCCAGCTCGTCAGTCTGCGGTCTGCCAGATAAATCTCCAGTGGGTCTGGTCCCGGCTCTGGCTCCGGGCTGGGAAATGCCCGCATGAATTATCGCATTCAAATATAAGGCCTGCGAGGCCTCCGGCCAAGTACGGCCCGTAGATACGCTCTCGCTCTCGCACTCGCACTCGCTTCCGCTTTGTGCGAGTGTGCCCGACTTAATGTAGCGCGAAATAACTCGAATAATTCAAATGTGAAACTGTAGCAAATCGTGGTGTTCATATATTCCGCCTGTCCCATTATGCATCGCCAAATTATGACTGCCAATAATCAAGAGAGAAGGCGCGAACATTTACAGTCCGAAAGAGTTACGCACCCTCCAGCTCCGCTTTATTTGACTTGAGTAAGTGAGGCCATTAAAAGGAAATGTGATCTATAAGTCACGGTCCAATAAATAAGTCGAAAATCTATGATTAGAAAACTCAGGAATTTCATAAAAAGGATTTTACAGCTAAGCAGAAACTTATATTTATTCTTTGTTAAGTACCACTTACCAATTTCAAGAAAATAAATTACTAATCAATTAATCCGCCTTTGAAATAGGTAAATGGATTTATGCTTCGGGTTGTTTTTATTCCCAAAAATATTAGTAAAGAAGTTCTAAAAGAAAGGATGCTTTCATCAAGCCACGTTCGCCATAAATAGTAAGAGGATTTGATTTTCCTGTCTTACCTAAGCATTGACTTCGATCGAAGCTATTTTTGGTCTCAATGGCTTTCGCAGTAATTGCCTCAGGACTATTACTACTGGCCTTGGCCATTTGATGGCATTTGAGCGCATTTCCAACCGGAAGCGCGTCCCATCGATTTGTCTCTGTCGCTGTCTTTCATTCGGTCGGCGCTCGCAGCTTCAGTTTCAGCGCTGGCACAATTTACTGTTTAAGTAATATTTCGTTACTTCGAACGGCGCAAGAGCGGAGCGGCGGGGACATTAGCAACTGCAGGAGAGAGTTACACTGGCTGCACATAACTGTGTAATTTATATTGGCCATTTCGCTTTGAGGCGCACACACTGGCAAAGTGCTGCTGCTGCGACAAAGTAAATTGTAAAATGTCACCCATAAAGCGTAAATTGTAACAAAAAGCACTCGAGGCCACGCAGTGATTTAAATTTTGTCGTCTGTAGGCTCCGGCTGTAAAGTTATGTGTATCTGCGGGCACCCCAAAGCCTCCTCTCCTCTGCCCACCAACATCCTGCCGCTCCAGGACGTATCCCATTGGCAAGCCCAGCTGGCAAGGGATCGCTGCACAGGGACAAAATCTGGGAATGAAAACAAATTTGTTTTAATAATATCTACAGCAATAACAGGAGAGATGACTATAAGTGAAAATCAGAAGGATTTCCTTTAATGATAAAATTTCGAATTCGAATTTGGATTATATATAAGTAAATATTATTTAAAATATTTAAGTGTGTCTTTTATAGGATCATTCTTATTAAACCATAATTATAACAAGATAAAAATTACCCATAGATAAGCATTTAAGTCTTGACCTGTATGTTTTCTTAGTGTAATGTTCTGGCCTGGTCTTTTTGGTCGGGGCACTTGGCAGCATTGGCGACAAGTTTTTTGGCCCGATGCGAGCACACACTGGCACACGCAGGCAGTGTCCACAATTTACACAATTCATAATTCATGCGAAAATATTGTTCGTACAATATATATAGAGCGATGGGGCGATTTCTGCATTTCGCAGCCGCAGCTGCAGCGACTGTAAACTTTAATTATATCTCTGCAAGTGTAACTACTGAATCCGTATCTATGCGTGTGCGTTGTAATTGAGTTTTGGTATGCAAAGCACTGGGCCAAAGTGACAAATTGATTATCAATACTCATGCTTTATGCACGCAGCCAGCCCTTTAAATTGTTCAACTCCCGTTTTGGCAGGACTTTAAGCGGCTGCCGCCGCTGCTGCTGCTGGCAAATTAAAAGCGGAAACAATTTATTTCACGCACTATTGAACCCGGGAATGAACGATGATTTTTCTTTGCCGCAATTTGGGCAAATATTAATTTTTTTCCTCGCTCCGCAGACTTCGTATTCATGAACCTGTCCACAAAGTCTGGGAATTTCCTTTTCCCTTACAAACTCCGTCTGTGACTGTGGCGGCAGAGTTTTCCCGTTGGTCGTTGGTCGTTGCTCGCTTTTCGCTCTTCGTTTTCCATTTCTCGCTTTTCGTTTTGGCGACGAGAACGAAAGGACGACGACAATCAATTTTTCTTCATCACAAAATTGCATTCTTCAAACAGAGCGAAAAAGAGCGGAAGGCGAACGAGAACACAAAATTCGCACTTTATTCATTTCCGTCCGACATCAAATGCTTTCCTTCTGTCGGGGCCAGCGATCTTTGGCCACCAGCCCATCCCATTGCATTCCGGATTCCGGATTCCGTATTCCGTATTCCTTAGTCCGTAATCCGTAGTCCGTAGTCCGTATTCCGCATTTTGTATTCATTAATCAACTTTCAAATCTTACCACAACAAACGAAAGGCTGGAGCTGGAGCCTGGGAAAAACCTCGCCGTGTCCTGGCAACGCGGGTGGCACTTTGCACTAATTTGCGGCCACATCTCCTGACAGTCGCAACAAGCAGCGACAAGCTGTCCACTCAGCAGCAGGCCTTCCACTCTGCCAACGAGACACCGAGATAACCGCCCGGAAAGCCACCCCGATGTCCACCCAGACGAGCACCCCGCAGGACACCCACCTGGCCTGTATCATTTACGCGCCGCGAATTGAGTCGCGGCTCACACGGCGGATGCTGGCCCATTTCAATGGCAGGAGCAGCAGAGTCACAGTTAGCGGGCGTCAGTTTTCATTTGCGTCAATTGTTTGCAACTGGTTAAAGCTTGAGGGTGCCATGGGGACAAGGAGCGGGGATGCAGCTCGCCTTACAGAGAACAAAATGGGAAAAAAAAACTCGAGCCATCGATGGGAGCCTGCGTAAATTTGTTGTAAACTAGCAAGTCAAGTGAGAAAATAAAAATAAAAGAATTACCCTAGTACTTACAAGAGGGGGAAGGTTGAATTATTAATATTTAATTATACAAAATAATCGCTTAATATTTTAAGTTTAATAATGATAATAAAATACAATACAATTGTTACGACTACATGCAATAAAACAGTTAAGATTTATTAGTCATTGCAGTGATTGATTTTTCACAATGTAATTAAATATGGAAGTATTATTTGTTTCAATTATAGGCATATATCAATGTGCATGTTTTATTACAGAAATATAGCAATTAAATTTCATTTATTTGGCATAACTATGAGTAAGTCTGATCCAGTTAAAGCCCATCTTTTCTCCCAGTTATTGGCCTTTAAAGTATCTGTGTCGCCTTGGATGCTTGAGCATATTACGCTGCTTGTCTTGTCTTCCAGCGGCAGGCAGCAGTCATTAACAACCGGAGATGAGTTTGGTTTAATGCGGTTGCCGTTTACAAATGGAATTTTTTAGTGGCCCAGCAGGATTCAGCCGGAGAGCAGTCAAAATGTGTTCAGATGTGCAGCGAAGTAGCCGAGCAGGCTGAAGGATGCAGGATTTGGCAGCGGAAGTCACTCAATGCCAGCAGCTTGTGGGAGTAGTGCGTGAGCGGTCCTTGGCAGCTGAATTTGTGCATTTCTCAAATTTAATGCTCTGCCCGGGCCCGACTCGGAGCCAATGAAATTTCAGCCAGTCATCAACGGCATCATCATTACCAACATCGCAAAAACTTGGCATACTTACTTTCAGATTATTCCATCCAGCACTGGGCCGGGACGGGGCGGTGTGTTCGGCAAGGTGCAACTGCAATTGCATAGAGTGGCGAGGAAAATGGGGAAACTTGGAAATCCCTAATACTGACCGGTCATTTTTCTATGCGCACTCGTACGAGCTTTTAATCCATCTCCATCAAAACGAATGAATCTCCGAATCATTTTATTTGCCAGGCAAGAACAAGTGCTATTGCAGTTGATAAAGCTGCTTATAATTGTGAAAGAGGTCCTGTGTGTGTGCATGTGAGTGTGGTTTTTACTAGGGGGCTTAACTGCGTTTTTCCTCCTTTTTTGGTCGTGAGCTATTTGCTAATGTCAGCCATGCAAATGATTCAAAATCGATGTAAGGGGAAGGCTTGAGATCATAAATCCTAAATTAATGAGCTGGCCGAGAGGATCTTAAAGTAAAGGGGCTTTTAAAATTCTAGCTCTTAAAACTTAATTAAAGACCCTGATAATCCATTTTGTAAAATTAATATTTCTAATAATTTTGCAACTTTTCAAAACATTTGAAGATTTGATCAATCCTTTTTGTGTGGTTTCCTAAGACAGTTTTTGATAACTTTGAATTGATTAAAATGTTGCCGGATATCTGAGCAACTCATAAACTCGTATATATGTCTGGTCTCCAAAGTCGAAAAACTAATTAAAAATCTTCTGGATTTTTGTCCTTTATGCATTTCTGAAGCGGATGGCAATCTGCACTTCTGGACTTGACTGGCCCGCTGGGCAAACTTTTCATTAGCCACATTTGGGTGGAAAAGTTTCGGGCCGAATCTTTTACACTTGCATGCCAAGCATCGTCGCCTACTTATGCGCAATTTTTCGACAACTATTTATGCAGTGAAAACTTTATGTTTGCCACCCGCAGCACAGTCATCCCTCGGGCTTCGACTCCTCCGTCCCCGGGCCACGCCCACTCATTCACTTGGCTTCGAGTCCGAGTCAGAGTGCTCAACTATTTATGTTAGAAGTGCAAAGCGTAGAGCCGAAACCAATGAAATTTCCTGAAATACTTGGGACAACGCGCCGAGTGCAGCCTATACATGGAGAGAAATTAAGTGTTTAATAGGTTAAATTTAGGGTATAACAAAAATAACATAAGCTGCACTCAAATAAGAATATATAAATTAAGAAGTTATAGCTTTAAGCAATGGTTTCCCTTACTGAGAGCAATTATGAGAATTTTTCAAAATTATGCTACGTTCAATATAATAGTAAAAGCTATCGGAAATACATTTTTAATATCATATTTGACTTATGTTTAGTTTAATATTAATTTTTAAGGCTTTATTTTTATATTCCACTATAAAGGAGTATATTTTATTATGAAGGTCTTTAATAATTCATTTTCACAGATGACTCTCAGCAAGTTAATGATTCCACAAACAGTGTAACCTTATCTCTCCGTGCATTCAGTGCATGTGGGCGGTGGGCGTGGCCAGGTTATACACTTTGACTTTACTTAGTTGGCTTTTACCTTGCCGGTGATTTTAGCCAGCTGCCTGGGAAGTGGCGAGCAGTCAGGCAGCATATTTTTCTTAGCCACTCGGCTCGTTCTTATGATTTGGCGTGGGTGTGTGCGCAGCCGAAGGATCAGGTGGTGCAGGTGGCTCTGGCGGCTCTGGTGGCTCCGATGGCGGAGGGTGGCTGGGGTGGAGGTCCCGTGTATGCGCATACATTAGAAGCGTTAAGCTTCGGCTTCGGCGTGTTTGCACAAGTGCCGGTAACTAAACGCCCTCGAAGAGGGGCGAAAGTTTGCGACTTGCCGAGTTTATGGGCAAAGTCAATGGTCAATTTGTTTGAGATTTGAGAATTTGTGCTACCCCGGGTCTTGGCCTAATTAAAATTGCATTAAAGCTCTGAGCTCTGGGCGCTCTGCCTTTTAAAGGGACGCGCGCGTGGCCTTCGCCTGCGATCTGCTCCCGAATGTGCCAGCGAGCAGCAGTCTAACCAAGCGAAACGCGGCCCGTGCTCCATACAAATTGCAGTCAACATGGCGCGTAAGTCAACCGGAACTGGCAACGCCAGCAATGAAATACACATGGGCGCTCCGCTCCGGAATCCTCATGAGCTGCCGCTATAGAGCCTATATGCTATACACTATGTATATATGGTGTATGGTGTATGGCGGATGGCGTATGGCGTATGGTTTTTGGTATCTGGCACAGGGTCGGGGGTGGCGGAGGCATTAGGCCAGGCAGTGACAAATAAACAGTGACAGGAGGCAAACAAACAAACCAAGCTGGGGAATAAAGCATAGGCAGACGAGGACAATTCGTCGTCATCAGGAGCCTCATTTTGGACTTAATATAATACGCAGCGACGCGTCAAGGGACTGTGGATGGATGTGGACTGTGGATCTGCTGGAAAGGCGTAGAAAATCATTGCAGACATATGAAATATTAAATATGTATGGCCCCAAACACATAAGCAAACGTACAGACAGAATGAGGTACACAGGGATAAAAATGATGTGGTATTTACTAAAATATTCTACAGAAATAGTTGAATTACAAATAATAAATTATTTCTTGAAGAGATTCTTCGATTAAACAAGTTTAAATAATATTAACAAGATAATTATTATTATTTTAAAGGTTTATAATTCATATCTGTGACTATATTTATTCTCTAAACTTTGTTATTGATTAAATTAATAGCCTCTAAACGGAACATTGTTTTTCCCGAGGTGTATCCAGTACACATAAACAATCATTTGGCCCCAAATGTCTGGGGCTGTTGTCTAGTGAAGCAGAGCACCGAGGAAATGGCAGGCTGATGATCCCATTTCCGAGAGGTAAGTGATGCCAGTCAGCTCCGCCTCGGAAAATGTGGAGAAATGCGCAAGGGGGAGACGGAGTCGGAGTCCGAGTCCGAGCTGGAGGAAAATGGGCGGAACGGAAAACTCGCAGAGCGACAGAAACAACCTTCAATGGGACAAAATCGACTTGTGCATTCGCCGTTGCACGAGGGAGAGACCGGCGAAAGCACTAAGGAGAAAGGAGCAAGGAGAAAGGCGAAATAAGGTTACACTGCTGCTGCGCGAGTGTGTGTGCGTGAGCAGCCAGGAGCTGCCCGAGTCCTTTTCATTATAATTTAAGCATGGCAACATGACAACGTGGTTAACTTTTGCTTTTTTTCCTCCACATTTCGTTACTTTGTTGCTGTGATCAGTGACTGTGGGGATTCTGTTGATGCTTCGGGGGAAATGAAATTGCCTCAAAATGTTTGCCACTTTTATTCCGCTCCTTCGCTTTTTGTGGCCTTTGACGTGTACGTGTACGTGTGTGGGTGTGGGTCTGGGTGCGGGTGTGGGTGCTTTTCTGTGTGTGCAGCAAAGGTTGAAGTATTTAATGAGCTAAAATTCGGAACGTGTGTCCTTGGCAGGGCCGGGGAAGCGCCAGAAATCTGTTACAGCAACGTTACAGCAGACTTTGGCAAGCTCTAATGAGGAGGAGAGTGTGCTCAAAGGATGCGATTTCAATGCGATTCACTGGCGGATTTTTCAAGGGGCTCGTGGCAGTCTCCGCGAAATGAAGGCAATTAAATGGCTCAATCACGCAACGTCGCTGTCCGATCTGCAAACATGTTAATTAAATTCCAGCAGCGGACCCAATTTGCATACAATCAAATTTAAGAAGCCTCCAAGAAAGTCCATTCTGCCACTTCCCCCATATTTTGCAATGGGTGACATGTGCCCGCAATTTGTATGCGGAATACAAATACATGAGGCACTAAGAAAAGCTTCTTAAATAAATTTCTATTAAATTATATATCGAATTTTATTAATTGTTATTTAATACTTTCTCTTAAACATTTGGAACTTAGACTATTTTTCAAGAAAATATTATTGATACATTTTAAAAAGTTAATTATTATTTATTTTGAATTAAATGTCCTTAATCAACACCTTTTCCCTCAGTGTTACATGCGTGTGGCATTATTATTTATTTTTATGCTTTACAATATTTATGCTTTTTGTCAGCCGCCGGCATACGAAACAACCTCGACGGACAACGCATTTAATTAATGAAGAAACCGCCGTTCAGCCGCGATCATGGGTGGCGGCCAAAAGGGGTTGGGCATAAGTGGGGCGGCCTTTAATAAAGCTGAGCAAATAGAAAGACAGAAAACCGGACTGGAGGGCTGTGAGGCCACGCATTAAGCCTTTGACATGCGCCAATCGTAAATCTTGGCCAACATATCTGAGCAATGTTTGCCCAACGTCCAGTGTCCAGTGCCCATTGCCCACTGCCTGATGTCCAATGTCCAGGGGGGTTAAGGCTGAATCCAGGATCCCAAGCACGCATGGGCCAAAAACAAAAAAAAAGGCGAAAACGAAAAAGTGCCCGGCGGCGTCACTTTGTCCGGTCAAACGCTCGAGAGGCAAAGTACGAACCAGCAGCATTGACAAGGCCGCCTATGCAAATATTTAGTAAATGAATCAGCGCTTTGCGACTGTTATCATTTATGTCCCACACCCCCATTGCCAGAAATTCCAGCTTGGCCGGGATTGTCCATCTCATTTGCCTTTCCCAGAGGCAAGAGAAGGAAGGATGCAGTCGAGGTAGTCGATTTCGAGATACCCTACATCCTGAAAAAATAGAAAAGTGTATAGTTCAGATTAGAAATACTTAATTGAATAATTCAAAATAATTTAAAGAATAGATAAAAGCAATATTGTTATATTTAATTATCTTTGGCGACTAGAAATTAAGCCTGTATTTAATAATTATCTTACTAGCATATACATTGCGTTAAGGATGTAGTATTTATTTTGAAAATATCGTAATATTCAAACCCTTCAAGATGCCTTTTCTTACAGAAGAATTCCTTTTCGTGTTACAAACCCCTTCAGGATATGGTATACCCCTGCGATCTATGAGTAGCGGGTGTAAAAAGCGGGTGACAGGCGACAGCGAATTTGTCAATTTGTAGCAATGACTGTAAACAGACTGGCCCAGAGTGAGTGAGAGAGCCAAGAAGAGGAGAGCCAGGGCGGGCACACAGTGGCCCCTGCACATGCGGGCCTGAATTTATGGCCCAGCTTGTGACGCACTTGTCCGGCCAAAAGGCCGGGAAAGGGGTACGGGCTGGTGCTGGCCATTGGCAGAAACTGGAGCTGGTAACTGCCAACGGCTATGCATACAAAACGCTGCGGCAATTATCTGAAATGCAAATGCTTTGCTTGGCTCGAATCCGAGGGGAGATGGCCATGGCTAAGCATGTAATGAATTGTCTTTTTGGCCATTCGATAAATTTGCAACTCTATGAAGTTGCCCAGCTGCAGTGCAGCTCAGCTCGGTTTCAGTTTCAGTTTCTGTTTCAGTTTCGGCCACGGAACGGATGCAGCTCCCAGATTCGGCTGCGAAGTCCCCGGATCCGGCCCCGGCCCCTGCAGCGTCGTAAAGTATGCAACGTTTTATGGGACAAAGGCAGGGGTTGGAGGGCTCGGATCGGGGGGCGTAATTAAAAATCATAAGAAATGGAATACAAACAGAAATAAACATGCCATAGCCGAGAGCATAAAAGCAGCTGCAGCTCTCCATCTCTGTATCTGTATCTGTAGCAGTAACTGTAACTGTATCTGTATCTGTGCGAGTGCCATAAAAATATGCCAAAAGGAAAGCAAGCCAAAGCGAAAGAGGAAATAAAAATAAAAGCGCTGAAATAAAATAAATTGCACTCAAAAATCCTTTTTCCGTGCCTGCAACTCATTACAAATTTTATTACAGATACTTGCCCGGCACTCACCCAGCGGCAGGCCCTCGGGCCTGAGATTCTGGGGGGGTTAACACACATCTACACACAGCCACCAGATAGAGATACTGCACATAAGCACAGAACTGACATTTAATACAACACTTGATGTCGCTCATTAAGAAGAATTCAGCGCACGAGCGCCACTGCTTCTGGCTAGCTGGGGCGGCCAAAAAAAATGGGAATAGGACTTGTTGCCGAATAAGCAGCTGCCATTACACACACGCACACTTTGGCAGGTACACAGGAAAAAAATACAAAGCACTTATGATTTTCCCAACAATATTATCCACAAAAAGTATTCAGTAAGAATATTTCAAGGAGCTAAGAGGCGCAAAATTGTCTTTCTAACAATTTGTTAATTTGTTAAAATTAATTTAATATAATTTAATCCCAGTGTAGCCTCATACACTGCGGCAGACATAATGAGCAGACACAGCCAAAGACAAGACAAGACAACGAACGCAATGCCTGCCGGGCGACAAGTGAAAGCATGTGTGATTGCTCCTTCTGCTCCTCTGCCTCTGCCTCTGCCTTTGCCTCGTCCTCCGGCCGGCGGCAGCTGCACTTGCATCCTGGTTGCTGGTGGGTCCTGCGATTCTGGGATTCTTGGCGGCGGAGATTCCCCAGCTCCTTCGAGCGGCATGCCGAGATAGTGCCTACGGCAAGGCGTTGGCTGTCACCTGCCGCCGGCGTCGCCGCCTCGCAAAGCATGCCAACATGACGACAACTTGTCTACATTTCGTCTTCTTGTCTGCAGCTGCATTTGCAGTTGCCGGGGATGTACTCAGACATGTGTAGCTGACATGTGCGCACACCCACTCGGTCACACACAGTTGCACAGTGGCGGGACAACGGTGCGTATGCGTCTCATTTATACATTTCACACACTTTTTCCACTTACTTAGCATATTACGTGGAGATTGCAGCCCAGCTGGCTGCAGTTGAGGCAAGAGTGGGTCTCAAAGGACTGCAGGACTTCCTTTTTAAATCAATATAATTTCAAGATTAAGAACAATACAGTAATAGGTTTATCCTCACATTCCTTCAAGGAGAAAGGCTTTCACTCTAATAGGTTACAGCTTGGGCATTTTCATACCATCAAAACGCTTTTATAATTGCGGAAAACATTTAACCAGAGTACACTTTTCAATTTTTATTAGCCTTTTCGTTTTATGGCTACATCCACAGCGCGGCTTGCGATTTTATCGCGTGTATTTACTGCCAGTGTTTTATCTCATTAATCGCGGGCACTTCTGATGGGGAATGGCGATCGGCGACAAGAAACTATTTCCATTTTATTGAGGGTTTGCTGTGGTGGGAAGCGGGAGTCGGGAAGCCGGCCACAGTGATTATGCATATCCCTTTCGGTATTCGGTATTCTGTATTCGGTGTGCGGAATGCTTTGGAGCCGTCATGCGTCCAACTTATCGCTCTCATTGTGCTGCGCACTACAAAAGTTTTTATTCATATTTTATATGGGCCTTTTATGTGGCAATCAAAGCCTATACAAACAGGCCGGAGTCAAGTGATACAGCGGCCAGAAGCGAGAGCGAAAGCGGGAAAGAAACCCAAGTATGTCAAATTAACAATGTCATCAAAGCGATTTAGCATGTTGGCGCGCCATGTCCTGCGTCCTGCCGCCTGCTGCCTGCCGCCTGCGTCCCGTCGACGTGTCCCTCTGCCGCATGCGATTACATGGCAAATCTTTTCAAAGCTTTTAACAAACACGCTCAACCGCACACAAAATGGCGAACGCAAACACACGAGCATGGGTTAAAGCGGGGGCGGGCTGCGGTGGGGTTAAGGGTTCAGATGGGGGTTCCCCGCACAAAAGACAAGCCAAAAACTTTGAATTAAAATGCGTTTATTTGAGCTCTTTACACACACCAGAATCCGGCAATTGGACCCAGCCATATACGAGTATATGTATGTATTTTAGCCAGCTTTTTCGGTTTACGCTTCGGGGGTGGTGTGGCGAAAAAATCTTAACCCAAATAACTTGGCGGAGAACTATTCAAAACATTTACTTAATATTCGCAACTTGGGCCCGGCGCCTGGCGACGCAATGAAAGCGTCCTCTAAGCCTTTGTTATCTTGATCTCACTTCCCCCGCTCCATGATGTTTAATATTAAATCATATTAAAATATTCAAAGGACTCTCCGCCACGCAGCATTTATAAACATTAGCACGCCGACATGGACGCGACACCGACAAAACACGTTTGCAAACATGAGGAGGGCACAGAGAAAAAAATATTTATTAATAAAGTCTTGTAATTTATGATGACTCAAAGAATTTCATTTTATAGCTATAAAGAATATACAAATTAATATTATTTGTATGAGAATCATATATTTCTGGGAATAAAACGAGAGAGAGTTTCTTTAAAATATACATAGCAAACATTTTTAATAAAAAGACAATTTTAATCAGACTTTAAAATGCAATAAATATTATTTATCGTTTAAAGATTATTCAAATATACCAAGATTCACAGGTTTTCTCTTTTTTTGTAACTCTAAGTATTTATATGTAAAGCTAGCTCGTTTTAAAATATAATTAATAATAATAAATGAATAATAGAGCATTTTCTTCCAGTATGAGAGCCCAAAATGTATGCAATGCCCGAAAAGCGTCACCCAGAGAGTCAGCAAGTTGCCAAACAAACACACAAACACGGAGAAAGGATGTGCAGAGTGTTGGGAAGGACTGGCCCAGTTCTACGAAATTGTTTGCAAGAATTTTAGAATAATTTTTTGCCGCCTTCAAAGTGAGTTCGCAATTGTGTGTGCCAATGTGTATGAACCTTCGCCACGAACTCATGGCGGGCATAAACTGCATGAGTTGTGTTAGCGAGTGTTTAGAGCGGGCTTAAAAATTTATCAACGGCATGACTAGTGCGGCCGTAAGCAGCCCTCCGTTTCCCCCCATTTTTTGGCTGCGTAGGCGCTTCGGGCCAAAAATGCCTCTGTATGCCGCATCGTTTTTCTGGCATTTTTACGTCCATTGATTCCTAATGGTTCGGTGGCAACTTTTGCCGAAAGTCATGCCAAGAAAAATAGTTTTGTTTGTCAAAGCATATTTGCGGCAGCAGGTGGCTACGTAGAGGAGCTTAAAAAGCATATATTTCAAGGGGCTGGGACATGTCAGTTATTTCAGTCAATGACTTGAAAAGATCACATAAACACTGAACTGATAAATAGGTAAAGGGAATTAATGAAAGGAGGTTTAAAGTGTAAGTAAATATTTGAGATGTCAAGAAATAACTCTGTAAATTGTTTGATTTCATAATATATTTTTCAAAGAATATAAAACAATTACATTCTTATAATGTAAATAAATAAATCAGTCTGGGATACACTCTATAAACTGCACGTTCAATGCATTTATTTTGTATTCGATTCAAAGGGCAGCAATTAGCTGCATATTTCACTTTGCGCCTCCCAGTCGAAACTTTATCGCAGGACGCAGGACGACAAGGAAGGGCCATCCGGGGACATGGCTCCCTGCAATCCTGAGTACGTTTAACACGCTCCGAATGGCGAAAAGGCAGCATAAATTTACTGCCAGCCACTGCAGCAAAAGTTGTTCCATTTGTTGTCATGGCTGTTGTTGCTTTTGGGACACACGCAGCCAGCATCAGCATCAGGTGCAGCGGCAACAATGCCAACAACAAGGACATCGGGGAGACAGAAAGAAAGCAGCGCAAGATGCATTTAATTAAACTTAAACATTTTCATTGTCAAGCGAAAAATAATTAGTTGTGTGGCAAAGAGAAGGAAACAGGCAGCGGAACATTTGCCGTATACGTAACGTGCACCGGAAGTAATATGGATCGCACACACATACTCGTACAGCGGCAGACAGGGCCTTCCAGTCAGCATGTGTGTGTGTGTGAGGAAAGCCGGGAAGTACAAGTTTCAAAATTAAAATGAATGCACGGAGCTGAAAGAAGGATACAAGACTTTTGCACCAGCAGACATTTACAAGCGCCATCACACACACACAGACAAGCGCACACGACTGTGTGCGCGCAGCGAAGGATGCCAATACATGTGCACGGCGGATGGCAGTTATAAACGACAAAGTCACATGCATGAGCCTGTCAAAAAACCTAGTTAGTCCTCCTGGCAGCGACAGGAGCCGAAGGAGACTGCCAAGCGAAAAACAGGCGAAAAAAGTCTCCGAGATTGTTGTTCTTGTCGAAATAATGTGCAGCATTAACTAACTGCGCCTGCAAGCGACACTGCGACTCCGAAACAACGACAGCGACTACGACTACGACGGCGAGGATGCCAAGGACAACGCGGCAGGACGGCTGGCAAGCTCAGCTCTCAAGTTTACCCAGGATCGTGGCCAGGAGCTGCTGCAACATTATATATTTAGTTAAGGTATTAGCAGCAGCTACATCAATGGCAGCCAAGCACACTGGTTAACCCAACTGGGATCTTAAAACCGCAGAGTACTTTGGACTTAACACTCATCTATAAGATGAGTAAAATTTGTAATTTCTTCCTTAAAGAAACCATACAAATTTTGAGAATAGGCTAAATTTGGCAACATGTTCAATTAATTCTCATAAATTCAAGGACCTTTTTAACATAGTTATCCATGTTGCCTAGTGTAGCAGAAGAGCCGCTCAAGTTTTTGCTGCGTTACGCTTGCATGGATTAATTAAATTACGGCCGTGTCGAGCAGCCTTTTCCCTAGTCGGGGCGAACCCTTTGCCCTTCCATCGATGTGTCGCTCTGATTTTCTTGACGCGCTTTTCCAGCGGCAACGCAACGATGGACGGTAATCGATAGACCTGGCACAACATCACCCCTCCCATTGGACGCGCTGCGTGGCTAGCTAATAAATTAAGGCTAATTATGTTTTCAATTAGGCAACAATAGCCAATTTAATATTTTACCCAGCCGCCGCTCGTCGTCGTCGTCGTCGTTGTTATTCCGCTTGCCCCTGATTGATGTGCGTCGCAATTTTTCGCGCGATTTGCAATTGCAAAAACCCGGATAGAACGGGGCTGGTGCTGCGCTTCTAATGGCAAATGCCTGTACAGCCTTCCCATTTTCAGCCTATCTTTTTGCTGCTCTATCGGTCTTCGCTCGCCGACCTTTTGGGAGGCGAATTTAATGGAAATTCTCGACATAGCCGGGGCATCAAATCAATATGTCATGAGAAGGGCTGCCTCCACGGCCCGTGATGCTGCGGCAACGGAAACAGTATCATGCTGATGTGTTGACGGTGTTTTCCCGGCCGCTATGTGTGTAAGTGTGAGTGTACCGTGAGTGTAACAGAATAACGCGTTATTGCGTATACGCAGCGTTGGACGCGGTGCAAATGAGCAATTGTTTAGGCTAGCACTGACGCCTAAATGAGCTTTTAAGTACAAGGTTAATATAAAAAAATATTAATTAGTTTTTAAACAACTAAACAATAATTGCAAAATGCAAATAAGATACCTAACAAGACTTTATTTAAAATACCAACGAATAAAGCTTGGTAAAATTATATTTGATATTTGATTATAAAAGGAAATATGGGAATTAAATTTATATTTTAGTGTTTTCTCTTTCTTTAAGTTAATTAACTGAAATTTTATTGTTATAAGAATTTTAAGAATTTTATTTACTTTCGTTCGAAAGACAATAAATTGTTTTATTTAAATGCTAGTGCCGGGCAAAGCTGATCCATCCCGTCTCGCGATAAAGTTATTGCAGGGCATTGCCAACTGCAATAGCCTCCATTGTAGATGGGCCAAAAATGTCAAATGGCAAGAGGAGAGATGGAGGACGAAACAACAGCAAAAAAGAATGGTTAAAAAATTTGCCTCAGTCGCTGCATGTGCGCCTAAATCGTTGATTTACGATTCACGCCACACTGAGGAGCCGCTGAATCAGTACACCGACACTGCATGTGTGCGAGCTGGCGGCAGGGGTGTGTGTGCGAAGGGCGTGTGTGTATGTGTCTGTGGTGAGGACACGCATGACAGACACGCAGGCACCCGTGCAAACCACTTTGGCGGCAATGCGTTGGCTTGTCCTGCCAGCTTGCCCGCATTTTTGCTGCAGCGCATAATAAAAAATTTTAAAATTTATTACATGTCTCCAGCCAATATTTCACTTTGACATGCAGTGTCGCGAAATGAAGCTGTCCGGCTGGAGCCGCGGCCAGTTGGCGAACCAACTTGTCCCGGAACTCGCACTCATCTGGAGTAAATTTGCTTGCAATAAAGGGTGGAGCCGGAGCAGGAGCCGGAGCTGCAGCTGCTCTGCCCCGACTGCCAATTAAAATTACGAGCTACGGAGTGCCAGTACAAGTCCCAGTATCGAACCGTGAGCAATCAATATTTCCGGTCGCTTCTTTTAATTAATTCCATGCGTTCGAGATGGAAAATGTTGCACTCCTTTCACTTCCTTGCTTCATTTGTCGCCGATGCCAGCAGCTCGTATTAGCCCGTCTGGGCCGAAAGGCGTCAGTCTTGGCAGATGGTGGATGGTACATGGGTTCACTGGAATTTTATGCGTGCGCAAATGAAAAGGAAATGTTATCGTTTAATTTTATTTTCGCCGAAGGCGTCGCTGCATAATAACTGCGAGCGAGTGCAGGGCAAAGGAACTGCTGTTGCACTTGAATAAGTTTTTTAATTTTCCCAAAGCTATGGAAAGGTGAAAGCAGAGAAAAATTTACTATTTTAATTTTTATGTTTTAAGATTAAGAACAAGAAGTTTCAATTTGGATGGAATATTTCCAGAGTAGTATGAATTGAGTTCTAATCAGGATATTCCGAGCTTGTATTTGTATAAATTTCGGATAGTTTGAGCAAAAATAATTGGGTACTAAAGTTTTTGTAATATTTTTGATTGTTTATTCAAACTTTAGACACAATAATTTTCCAAGTGTGGAAACATGAGAGTGGAAAGAGTGGAACCGAATGAGGGCAACGCTCCGCTCCGCTACGTTGCCAACTCCTGGCTGCTTCGCAGGCTCGGGACGCACATAAGTAGGTCCTGGCCAGCGCAAAAATGGCATCGCGTCCAAACATAATTAAAGACAAACAACGGCTCCCCATCACGTCTCCGCAGCCATGTTGTTGTTGCTGCCGGTGGAGCCACGATAAACGCATGAAGGCAAATAAAGGCAACGGACGGATCGGGGCCCATATACAGCTCGCACATGTATCGCGTATACGTACCACGCCGCACACACACCGCACTCTTGACGCTGCACCGCCAACATCCTTGGAAGCTAACCACATGGGGCAGCCATATCCTGCTGCACCACCTCCTGCACATTTACCTCCAAAATAAATGGTGAAATAAAAGCTTAAAAACGAAATATGGCAGCCCAAAGTGTTGCGGCATATTTTTATGTAATTAATTTGCAAGCAGACGGATGTGGAGGTCTGGGCTTCGATTGGGAGTGACCGAAGTTCGTTTGTAAATGATTTCCCTATCAGTCCACTGCGATGCCAGCTACCTGTAAAAGTAAAATAATAAAAAAATTTAATTCTTAATCTATAAAAGCTAACAAGAAATATATTCGCTGATGACACAAGCTGAGCTTACTGCATTATTTTCTTTAAATTAAACTTTGTTAAAACTAAAGAAATTTATTCAGAGGTTATAATAATATATGTATTAATTGTTATTATTTATTTTTAAAATTTAATTATACTTATTTTTTTTATATATAGAGGTAAGTAAAGCTTCCCTTATTTGTTTTATATTTAATTTCATCATAATTGTGTCTGTACGATGCAAAACATGGTTCAATAATAAAGGGGAAGACCCTCCGTGGAATGCCTGGGGTTTTTTCCTGATGGCAGTGACCTCGCCACCCACTTCACCTCCCCCCCTTTGATGGTGCTGTGAATGTGTGACGATGTTGCTTCCTCGTCCCTGAATCTCCAGTCCTTTTTTTCGCATCGGACCAGCAGGGGCAGCAATTTTGTACATCATTTTACTTTCATTATGGCTTAACCTTGCAGTTTGATAGTCGCCTGCAGCCGCCCCCCACGCACCTGTCCCCCGCCCTCTGCCATTAACGGCACTTGAGTGTGTGTGAGTGCGGCAAAGGAAAACATTGCGTGGAAAAGTGGGCTGAGGAAAACAGGCAGAAGCACAGGCGCTGGCACCGGCAACGGCACTGTGGACTTCCGCTCGCTCGGGCAGCAAAACGAGCAGAAGTTGTTGTTCAATTTTCCATTTTTAGTTGCCAGTCGCTGCCGAAGAGGGAAAGCAGGGAAAGCGGAACGCCGGGGAAAAAAAGAAGTGCTGAGAGCCCAGCGCCATGTAAGATAATGGCAAACATGAGGAGAATGAGCTGCCGTGTGCGTGTGGGGTGTGTTTTCGGGGTGTCTCTGTGTTTGTGAGTGTGCTGAAAGCCATGCAAAAACTGTAAACAAACAGAATGCGGCTAAACACAAACACCTTTGAGAGACGAACACACTCGCACCGATCCACGCAGGCTCAATGCAAGGGGTGCACTGGCAAGTGTGTGAGTGAGTGTATTTATAAAAGTCAGGCCCAGGTAAAAGGCCACTGAGAAAAAAAAAAACTTACAAAGTTCATTAAAAAATGTAAAACACAGTAGTCACTGAAAAGTTGGCTGCCATGGGCTAACCTTTTTTCCACTCATATTCCGATTTCCTTCGAGCCGAGCACATTCTAAAATTTTTTTTAAAAATATTGAGTTGGTGAAAATTGTATTAAGATGGGTCAAAGCGGCAGTACTGACGATGTCCCAGAGCTTATTAGCTCCAAACACCATTCTCCCGAGCTGGCCGTTCCCCAAGTGGATCGCATCACGGATGTGCCCGAGTTTTTGTCCAGTCCTGAGAACCACAATGTCGACATCAAGGACATACAGGATCGTCTGGAGGCCAAGACTCAGCAGTGCCGGAACGTACTCAAAATCCTAAATGAAAAGCTGCAGCTCAAGTTGTCCACGCTCGAAAAAGTCAAGAAGGACATGTTTGACCTCGCTGTTGACATGAGGATGCCAGGAGGGACCCTTCGATTTGTGACTAACCGCGAAAAGATTAAGCTTGAATACTTGGACGAGCCCGAGAGCAAGGAGTTGGAGATTTATGAGGCACTGGAGTGGTTCAACCTGAAGATGGGCTCGCTGTACTGCGATATCATGGGCCTGGACAGCGACGTGGACTATGTTACCTATCTGAAGCGCATTGCCGAACTAAACACCAGAACTTTGATGGAGTTTAACCAAGACCAGATCAAAGAATAACCGTAGAAATTAATTGTTTAGTTTACTATTAAGGCAGGAGTCTTCATTCGTTCTTTATTCGAGGACCTGGGGGTGCAAGTGTCGGTAATATATACATGCAAGAAGCGACTGAAGCCCTTATTTGACATTTTTATTTCTGCGAAACGAGATCTGATTTTTCCAGTGTGCAGGACCTTACACACTTACTCTCTGGCAAAACACTTTGCACGCCCCCAATACACAACCCGAACTAGTTTCTGTTGTTCACCATCTGCCACGGCCCCCGGAACGTTCAAAGTAAAAAATATCCCTCCCTTCGCCGTCCTGCGGACCACCTCGAACTCTTTACCGCCTAGTAGTGGAACTGTGCCAGAAAAAACATAATTAATATGCAATTTTTTGTGTTTTTTTTCCCAGCTTTTACATTTCTTTTGCAAACATTTTGCTCATGCTCTGTTTTATGGTTGGAATTTCCAAAGGATAGCCCCATTGCCGTTTCTTTGATGTGCCTGGGTGTGGGTGCTGCTGGTGTGTGTGTGTTCTGTTTGTGTTTATATTTATGGTACAATGCATTCAGGATTACTCAAACACGCTTAAAAAAGTTCGAGGGTTTCGGTTTGATTTTCAATCAATTCCTGGCATAACTTGAGACAGAAATGAGCAGAAAGGGAAATGTGGAAGGATAAAGAGATTGAGTCCAGCGGCATACAGTAATCGGTAATCCAATAAGAATGTATTGCATATTTGCCCTAATTACATTCACGTCCGAGTCAACTCAGACTTCTACTGGCTGCTTCTGCTCCTTAATTAAAGATTCTTGGTGCGACTTTGTGTGAAAAATGCCTATTAATATTCTCTCCGTCTTCTGAAATTTTTTTAGGTTTGAAAAGGCCCCTTAAAGACCCCTTAAATCAATTAATTTCTCAGACCATTGCAAGCTGATGTTATGGAAGCGCGTTCTTTGTGCCCCACGGCATTGTTCGCGGCAAACAGAAAAATCGCTGCATTCGCCAAGGCGCCGAACGCAAATTAAAGGCAAACATAAAGCGCTTTGTATGGACGGAAGACCTGAATGTTGTTGCTGCGAAGGCTGGGCCGCATAAGCGCTGCAAACACACAGGAAACCGAGTCAACAAGAGCCTGATGCTGCCGTTGCAACAGCAACGTTGCAGCAGCAGCAGCAGCAACGGCAGCGGCAGCAACATGAACAAACATTGGCGGTTGCACGTGTGGTCATGGAAGGATACCAACACCAATACCAACACCACTACCAATGCCAATGGCAGGACATCGCGGGGAAGAAGAAGATGCGCAAATAAAGCTGCGAACGCCAACGTCAGCAACAACAACTGCTGACTGACCTTTGCGCGATGGCTGATTTTCCGCACAACACGCAGCAGCAACACTAGCATCAGTGCACTGGCAGTTGAGAAACAACAATAACCGTAATTTATATTCTTTATTGATAGAGCCATAAATAAATGGCGGCAGATAGAAGTTCGAATTCGAAATGCCATATGCACAGAACTCCCGACTGCGTCCGTCGTACATAATCAAAAGATTAGAAACTGCTTTTGCAGCTGACTGCGAGTGACCAGGCCATAAAATGTGACCCGCCAGCGGCGAAAGTGGAGCACTTGGACGGGCATCAAGAGAAGTGCACCAGAGGAAGTGCCCTGATCCCAGATCCCACATCCCTTTGAGGTCCAGCTCCCGCTCCTACTCCTGCTCCTGCTCCGTCTGCATCTGCGTCTGCCACAAACTGATGCAGCAATAAAATTTGAAACAATAAAAGACGCAGCCAAGAGGAGACGATGCCCGAAAGTTGCCAGAGCAGCAAGTGGAAATTGCCGAATGAAGACGCAAATGGCAGCGGAGCTGAAGATGAGCCAAGCTGCCAGGATGCGACAGCATCTAAGTATTCGGTAAAAGGAGCAGCAGCAGGGTGCCTTAAAGCAGCAGATCCTGCATGCTTCCTTTCCCGAGGATTTATAGTGCACACTCACTGCAAAAGAAAATGTAAACCGGTCTCCAAGGATCAGATATCATATCATACTTAATTCGAAGTGTTATTAGGCTAATTAAATAGCTATATAAAATAAATATATTAAAGATATATCGTTCCGCTTTTTTTTTAAGAGTAAAATATTTTAAAGTTCCCTGTATGAAATTTAAATAATTTAGTAGGTGTTTATTAAGCCCACTATAAAATATGTTAATGCCCGCTATTAATAAATTTTTTGCGTGCTAAAGGAGAATTACCACCAGTACATAAGCACCGGAGCCACTTTTCCGGTTGCAATGAAATGCACTGCCAAATGTTGCCTTTATGTTTGTGAGTTTCCTGAAGTGAGTTCCTCGTTGCGAAACTAGCAACGAGAAGATATGGCTGGAATGCCATTAGATTTGCTCATGAGGGGACAATCCAACCTCAAAGAAGTTTCCGACTGCATTTGATAAGCAGAACTCTGAAAATGTTTCCTAGATCAAACAAATGAATAGTTATGCATCAGAGAAGGAAAAAACTGCCAAAACGGAGCTTCATCCTATGAAAATTCCTGCGTAGAATCAACAAATTGAAAGCAAATGGCGAAAAATTTATTGCGCCTTGCTGAAATAGAAGAGAACAAGTTGAAAACCCAACTAGTTTCCCCCGCCGTTTGTGACAATCACCAAAGACAATTGCTGGCCACGTGTCCGACCAGATAAGTAAATGTCTCGGAGAAATTCAGACGAAGTTCAGCTGCGAAACTTGGGCAGCATATTGTGCCAAAGTTATGGTGATAGAGCCACCTCCTCCTCGAGCTAAGCCACCCGTCCTGTCAAGGACTCTTCCCACAAGTTCATCAAACGCTGCGCCTTGACCCTGACGATTCGACTGCGACACTTGGGAGCTGCTTCAGCTTCACTCTCTCAATATTGCACCAAGAGAAACATCTTTGGTATATGGGATTTTTATTTTTATACATTAAATAACATTTAGGTTTTTTAAAACTAAAAATATATTTCAGACTTTATAAAAGCGACGCTTTTAAAATTTTGAATAATTTTAAAGAGTGATTTATGACGCTGATGATGTTTTTCTTTGCGTGTTCAAGCCTTGTCCAGTAATCGCTTTCTGCACTTAATTTGCGCCGCCTTAGTTTCCCGCTGGGGCAGAGACAATTACAGTAAGTGACCGGAGTGCGTGCGTGTGTGTGCGGGGGTGGATCCATCTGCCCGCCCTTAAGTAGCACACTTTGGCCGAAATTCCAGGCCGCTTGCTTAACCCTTCGCAGTCCACTTGGCAAGCCTTAACCACATGTGTTGTGCCAAGGCAGCTCGGGAAACTCCTGTCCCCGGGAAATCGGCTGATGTTTGTCGGGGAAAACTGGTCTGGAGCTCTCACTAACTTAACTGGCAGCATCTGGACCAAATGACTTTGTTAAGAGTTTTCGTTGCGCAATTTTCTTCGTTTTCCCCCTGGCCAAGGCAACGGCAAAGGCAAAGGCACAGGACAATGCCGGCAGGATGACGAATAAAAGTGTCACTTTCTATGGCAATTTCATAATTGCATAAGTGTGGAAGTGGTCAAGTGTCTGGGCAATAGTCCGGCCCACCTTGCTCCCCCCTAAGTCCACAGTCCTTGTCCCCTGTCCCCATAAATTTTTATTTAGTAGCGCACTTGCCAGACTTTGCCCAAAAGTTACTTACAAAGTGAACTTTCAGCTGCAGCAGGAGCAGCACCAGTGGCACTCACATGTTGGGACTCACTAACACATTCTGTGGTCAATGCCATAAATTTGCTGTCCTGCCTCTGCCAAGGGCTCTGCCTCTCCACATCCTGCAGGATATATCCGCAAGTTTGGCCTCATCTTTCAAGCCGGCAAAGTGCTCGAAAGTTTGCATGCGAGGTGAGTCCCCTTTTCTTTTCCGCAAAACTTGTCCACACTTATTACTGCCCAGCCTCGCCAGCCAGCCTGGCTCGTGGCTTTCAATTAACCCCAAGTGCCAAGTACCTGGGTCCTTTTCCAGTCCTGGCAATTAGGCAAATGGCGAACTGCAATCCGGGATCGCGCAATATCCAGCAAATTCGATGTCAAACAGTTTGTCGCTCTCGCGTGGCGGTTGACATTAATTGATCCTTTTGGCCAGCGCTTATGAAATATTTCCGCAGCAGACGCAGGGCCAAAATCCATTTCGCAATGCAAACACTTTTCAAAGTGTCCGCCATACACGACTACAAACGCAAATTGCAATTAACACTGCTTCTTCTCCGTATCTGTGTGCCGTTCCTTTTTTTCCCATGGCCGGACCCCAAAAGTGTCCACTCATCGTCAAAGGACTTTGAGTCCTCGCGCTCGAGCGCCCGTCAACGCTGAAAGCGATAAGGCAATTAGAAAATACATCACATCGTCCGCTGACGCAGCGCCGGTGCACCGAAAAAAACTAGGTACAACGACCCGATCTAACGCCGATAATCCCCCGGGCCCCCCAGCCTCCTCCTCCTCGTCTGATGTCGCTGCTGGTGTCAATTATTTGAAATTTTTTGCCAATATGCCGCAGCTCTCCGTGACGGTGCGACGGCCAGGAGGCAGTCCCTAATGGGCCGGAGATGGCTTGCAGGCACGCCCCCCGATCTCGGGAACCCACCGCCTACAACAGCCATAACCAACGATATGCACTATAAAAAATTTGAAATTAAACTAATTTACTTACGAATTATTGGGCTATTGTGGCTAAATTACCTTTATATGAAAGGAGACTTTGCTTACAATAGTTTGTTTTTATTCTGTGACAAGTTTAATGTACAATACAATTTAAGGATTTTATTAAAGAGGCCTGCAGGTGCATGCATGCACCCCTCTAATTCCTTAAATTTTCTATACAAATTGACTATATTTTCTCAGAGTGCAGTGCACTGGTCATGGCCATGTTGGCCATTAAACTTTGCTCCTTCCTGCTGCTGTGGCTGCGGCTGCCGCTTTCTTCTTTCAAATGTTTATTTTATTTTTTCATGCCGTTTGCCGTTTGTCTTTCCCCGGCTGGAAGTTGGTGTTTTGTTTTTGAGATGAATATGCAAATATTTTTCGGTGAAAGAAAAACAAAAGGGGGGGGTGGCCATTTTGTGGCCAGGATGTGATGCCGCAGGATGCGCATCATTTCCGCTTAAAATGCAGCACAATTTGCCGTAAAAAGGTTTTTCCACGACACTCACAGCGAGCAAAAAAAAATAGAAGAGTCCGAGCCCCAACATAATGACAGGCGGTATGGTTGGAAAATAGAGTTGAGGCTTCAGGGAAAAAATGGGGAAGCCGCTCTCCGTATTGCCCTGCACTTGTGCTGCATTGACCATTGAAAATGCAGTGGATCATTAAGGGGAAAATCAATAGGTTTGCGAAATATTTCAATTTGAATCGACGTCTTCGAGCACTCGGTTCCACTCACGACCTGCGACTGGAGCGCTTTTACGACCCCTCCGGAATTGAAGTGCTGACCAAGCGGCTACGGAACAGGCACCTTCTGCCCAAGTTTTTGGCCCGGCCAAGAGCTGTGCTGCTGTTGTTATGGCCGTTGGCGGGGCGAATTAAATGGACGCTTTGAATTTTTTACGATGCGCACTAAAAATCCAATTTAATGAACATTTAAGAGACACACTCGCCCGGCGGAGGCCAGGACCCGATTCGCGGGCGAGGGAGGGGGACATCGTCCTACAGCGGCGGCACGTAAGCGGGCATTGCGATTACGTATATGTAATGTGAGCAGCCAGCCAGTCAGGAGCAGGAAAGGAGCAAAAAGGGCTGCCTCAAGCATATCCTTTTTAATGTAATTGCTTTTTTAAGAAGTGCGGCGGTTGCTACTGCTCCTGATGATGATGCTGCCATCTAAGACACTCGCAGACACACACCCATACCCACGCACTCGAACCCACCCTCATCACAAGGCCGCGTAAATCACACCCGCACGTCAAGGGGAAGACGAAAAAACAAATGAGGGAACTTGAACCGAAGAGTCGACTGGAAAGTACCTGTCCACCTTTTTCATTTCCTACAACGAAGGTATTAAAAGAGAACAACTACCTCTGAACCACTTTTATTCGACAGCACTGCAGTTAAAAACTAAATAAAATATTAAATATTAATCTGTATTCCTAAAATTAACCTTTTAAAGAGTCTTTAAATAAACCTCCCTTTTGAATTTATTTCTATGAAAGTTCACATTATTTTTTCAAACAGATCTCAATCTTAGGATGGCAGCCAGTGCAAATGCCCGCACCGAGTCCCTGGTAGAAGGTACAAAATCCCATCTCGGGCAGCAGAGAAAAGCAGAAAAGTTTTGATAATGATAATGGAAATGAATGGCCAAAACGGGGTCACGGGGATGCTGCTTTCGATGCAATTGCAATTGCCAGACGTTAGCAGCTGTTGCCAGTGGAAATTTCTTGGGGTGCGGTGCTCGAAGCTCAGAGCTGAAATTGCCATCAAATGCCAACGCATGGAATGTTCGTGCTCCTGATGCGACGCCCAATAATTATGGGCTGCAATCGGTCTGAATTATTAGCGCTTGCCAGGCGCAATTAGCCGACACTGTTCCAGCTTGAGGAGCTCCAATGCCGGGTTCCTGTGCTCGGCATTTCGCATTTGTCATTTGCCATTTGGCATTTAAAAAGGGCAGTTAAATGGGGCCAGTTTGCCCTAGCCTACATAATTTGACCGCAAATTGTATTTACCAAGGCAGGTGACAAAGGGGCGGAGAACTCGGGGAATTGATTGGCAACCTTCGAGAGTCAAAGGTCTCGACATAGGCCAGTCAATTAGCAGTTGCCTGGCTGCTATTTGCTGTCAGAGCCGTAACTACAAGTCGGCTTCTCAATTAAGATAAAATAAAACCGAAATTTCAATTTTCTCCGAGAACTGTCAGGCAATGCCGAGTGAGTGTGCAAGCATGTGCATCTCTAAGTGAGGGCTTCACGTATTTACAGGCAAATATGCAAAGTCTGCACTCTAAAAAAAATATGTAATCAATCTTAAATTAACTGCCGAATGTAAAATTAATTTTTGCCTATTTTAAATGAGAAATTTTTGTTGAAATAAAGATACCTGAATTTGGTAATGTTTGATGAATATAGTTATATACATTTTCGACACTATACTCTTATATTTGTTTAGCTTTTTTAATCTCTTAAAATGTAAAAATATGCTTCTTTAAAAATACTTTCAGTGCAAGGGCAAATGGCTGTAGTGTGTACCATTTTAGGTTGTCAATGTGCTTGCTTAGCTGAAATTAAAGCTTAAGCCGAAGCCCGGCTGACCCATTGGGTGGCTCAGAGCTAAGTGAAGACGTCGATCCTGGCCTCTTTATTCCCCGAACAGATAACATCCCGTAATGACAGAGGAACAACGAATATCGAAATGGAATTTTCGAGCGCACTTTTGCCTAATAGTGACTGACACCCAGCCAGACCTGGAAGCGTCGTCTATTTAATGGAAAACCTCTCGGCACATCGGTTCCCAGATAAGGAACTTTTCGTTCCGTTTTAATAGAAATTACAATTCCACTCCACTTAACCATTATCCATTACACCAGACTCACACCGCTTTATAATTTCCACAAAAGCCGCGCTCTCGCACACACGAACGCAAATCGATGGCGGTGTATTTTCTCCAACGCTTTTCCCATTTCCACCCCTCATCACTCGCCAACAATGGCGAAATTAGCATGAGTTACTTTGTATATCCTTTGCGCAAATTTTGACACGTGCAGCCGCCAATCCCGGAGTTGCCATTGATACAACACCCGCAGGACTCACTTGGCCCCTTTTTTGTGCCCACAGCCACCCATTTCATTCCATTACCAGCTGAGTTCGTAAGTACACACGTACACTGGGAAAAAAAAGTGTTTTTACAGAAAACAATATAACATTTAGATCAGAGAGTTATGCTAGGTAGTTTTAAAATTTATTTATAATTTATATAAATATTTTTTAAGGTGCGATATTATTTTTTGTGCACTTCCATGGACGGCAAAGTAGCGAAGAATGACTCGCACAGGCCACCGCATATCCTTGCGGTTCCTTCTCCCTTTTCTCTCCTTATCGCTCTTTCCCTGTCACTCTCCTTTTGTACATTGTGTGCGCTTGTATGTACGTTTTTGTGTAATTTAAAACTTCGTAATGTACACTTTAGCCTCAGGCATTTTACTTACAATACACATGTAAACATCGCACTCGCACGCACACACACAGACCTATTTCGTGGCAGGTGGATAGGCTCTGTAGTCACCCCCCTTCAGCCCCTTTCAGTCTCCCTTCCACCACTCTCTGCCAGCCCTCTGTATGCAAAGTGTCAGCTAACCGTTAAGCTTTGCTTACCGAAAAACGAGAGACATGCACGGACGAAAGTAAACTGTACAGATTTAACCTCTTTATCAGTCAGCACTTGCCGGTGAATGCACAGCGAGAAATATAGGAATTTTCTATCTAAAATAATATTCATCACAAAAAGTTAATTAAAGAATATGTAGGAGAATTTAAATAAGGTTTGATTCACTTTCCCTTAAGATTTGCATTAAGAAATATGAATCCCTACAAATGTTTAAGGCCTACCAAAAATATTTTTTAATACACAACTTAATATCATGCATTCTCTACCTTTTTTCCTCCCTGTGTGGCCATCACTGAAAGCTTCTTCGACACACTTGCATGCTGGAAAAGTGTCGATTTCATTGACTGCGCCTCCATGCCGCTTAGTCAAACACTGGCAGCGACATCGACACCAAGCAACACGACCCAAGGCATACTCACACATAGGCGCGGATTCAACTCACAGATACTCAGCACCGCACCCACGTCGACACCCACACTCACACCCACACCCTGCCTCAAACACTGGCCTGGCCCCACTGAAAGCTAAGTGACGGCAAATATTCAAATATGTTTTTGATGTGATTTGTTGCCTTTCCCACTCAATTTGCAGCGACACTTTTAGGCTGCTTTGTCCTCTCGAGTTCCAGCCCTTCGAGCTCTGTATTCCGTCGGCCGTTGCTGCGGCGGCGTCGCGTTGCGTCGCTCCTGCCGAATTGTTGTTGTCAGCGGCAACACTCCACCAGCCGCCACACCACACCGCTCCACCCACACCGCACCACCATTAGCGGCTGCAGCAACCACAGCCCGAGCAGCACTTTGAAATCGAAGACATTTCCCCGGCCCTGCGGCCAGGCACAGTAAGAATTATTTAGCTAGCTTTGGATATGAAATTAAAGGTAGAACATTTAGCAAGGAAGTTCTTTTTTTTTCTGACAACTAAAGTCTAAAAGAAATAATTTCTGAATTTTAGAAAATTCATTA
The DNA here is from genome assembly GCA_008042535.1 of Drosophila tani. Taxonomy (NCBI): domain Eukaryota; kingdom Metazoa; phylum Arthropoda; class Insecta; order Diptera; family Drosophilidae; genus Drosophila; species Drosophila tani. The sequence continues at coordinate 466,598 of VNJO01001547.1, read as the reverse complement.
ATTCTGAAATTTAAGGATATTCCCATTTAAAGTCGAACAAGTCTAGCTGATGATTCAATATTGATAGGCACTTGGGTTAATGTCAACAATCCATTTATTATGATGCTTAAAATAATATTATAAAATAAATATATAAAATATTTTTTTCAAGTGTTCGATCTGGTTGTTGTATTTCGCTTGTGCCAACCGTAAATTGCCGACAGGATATTCCGCGGTTCGCCCGCGTTTTATTATTATACGTACTCCTATTTTTATTCGTCTTCCATCGATGGTTCTGGATCTGGTTACAGCTGCCGTCGCTGCCGCTTTTCCCTTTTCCCATTTCCCATTTCCCAGTTCTCCTGTTGCTGTTTATTCTGCCCTGCCTGCTCCTCGACAACCTTTACCCCGCTGTTATTGGCTAGCGCTTTTTTTGTGGTTTTCCCAGGGCTTTGTTTTTGCTCTGGTTTCAAAGTGTTTGTTTTCCTCAACTTTTTCGCAGAACAAGAACCAGCCTTTGCCTGCTGGCTTTTAATTTGCACGCCACAATTGCCATGGCCACCCTGAAATGCAGCGGCCGCAATTAATTACGGCGCTGATATCATGGCACTGCCTTCGCCACTGCCGCAGCTGCGATAAAACTTTAGCAAATGTAATTTTAACAAAACCGCATCGCCGCCTGCTCAAGACAAGACAAGTAAAGGGAAGTCAGGCAAAGACTGGCGAGCGGATTCGGAGCCGGAGTCGGTTTCGGATCCGGCAAAACCGCCGACCTCAGTGGAACATCTTGGCTAAATCAGTGCTACTTAGTTTTAATTATAGCAATCGGGCTCATGCAATTTCCGGCCAAATGCAATTCGATTCGAAATGGGAATGGGAATGGAAATGAGAAAGTGAATGCGGCCGCACCAGCGGTTCGAGCGATAAATGACTGAACGGATGGACGATTGGATGCGAGGGCTGATGGATGCTTGAATGAATGGATGGAAGGCCACATGAATGTATTATCCGGCGGCCAAGAATCTAAAATCCTGGGGCAGCGCTTGGCTGGTGATAAATCGAGATCGTAATGCTGACATAATCGGAACTTAAATTCATAATTTTCCAAGTTTAGCGGAATTAAGGAATTTTTAATTACTTAGGTATATATATAAAAACTAAACATAAAAGTTGAAGAGCTCTGTGGTCATCCACTTCAATTCACTAGCGAAGCTGATGTCCAAGCTGTGAGATTTCTGTGTTTGTGCGGGCAACTCTCCCAGGTGAGATGGCTTAAAGCACGACCTAACGGCTAATACACCTTTACAATTCTTTACGACCCGACTGGACTCCTCTGGGGGCGGGTATCCCCGGCCATCTAATGGAGTGCGGGACGGCTTAATGCGCCTGCAGCTGGCTGGCTGCCGTTTGTGTTGTTCGGCATTTGCAGTTTATGTATTTATTACTGTCATCCCAGCGAATCCTCGGACGGGGGGAGGGATCGTATTCCCAGTCAGAGAGCAGGGCAATCCGTAATAATCGTAATACAGAAAGCACTTTCAGCTTTTAACTTATTATTAGCTTTATTTTACAGTTGTCAGCCGGAGCAACGCCCCAGGTATTTGCAAGGACTTGTTGTGTGTCCTATTTAACCCCCATCTAAGGCTGGAGTGCCGAAGGCGAAGGTGTGTTTCCAGGGCAGCGGTAGCGGGGGAGTGGAGGAGCGGGTCACGCCCACTTTTTACTGCATTTAATTCTCCAGTGAAGTATTTAATTTTATGACACGAGATCCTTAGACCAGGAGCGGGCGGGAGCGGGAGCGAGTGTGCGCCCCTTGGAGGACAACAAATATGAAATGACTGTCATTTCTTGCATTTAGGGGCACTTTGGGGAGTACTTGGCAGCATGTAACACCCAATACTTACACCCACTCGTGCACACCGGCACGCACACCTGGCACACACCTCTCTGTTGCTGTTGGTGCTGTCGGCATCATTAGCGTTAACGTTGTTGTACCGTTATGTTATGTTATGCCATATTCCGAGCGAAAGGGAGGCGATGAAGGAGACAGAGACAGAGATGGATACGAGAGCGAGTGCCGCTCTCGCCGCCCTGCCTGGGTTATCGCATAATTATGCAGCATATTAATGTATTCTTTCCCCGAAGTCACCCCTTTTTATTATCATTCATATGCAAAGTTTCATAACAATGTGGCAACCTCTTCGGGCCCCAACTCCTCGTCCGCGCAGCTCGTTCATTTCACTTTGCCGACGCTCTCATTAGCCGCCTTCTCTGAGGTCGGGGATTGTTCCATTTCCTCGCCATAATTTGTTTCAGGCTCGTAAATTTATTTCAATAATTGCCGGCTGCTTGTGAGTTTCATGGAGGTGCAAATAATGTTACTTACAACCAGACACTCGCTTTCCCTTTTCCCATTTTCCGTTGGCCCATTTTCCACTCTCCTCGCTGCTCCCCGCTGGGCTGGCCAACAAAAATGTGTGAAAATATTAAAATAATAGTTGTAATTTATAACCAAATTGCCAGGAACATTAAAATTTCTGCTACTGCTGCTGCTGGTGCCATTAAAAATGTTTGCTAATTAAGTTTTCGCGCTCGGAGCGAGGGGAAGAGGGGAGCTGGTGCCTAATGTGAACAGGGTATTACATTTTTCAGCAAATATATCTCCCGAATGTCTGGTAATTTGCCATCACTTCTCAGGATCCCTCTCAATAAAAAGTGGTACGCCCTCGAAATTGCACTTAATTAAAACTTGAGCCCGGAAAGAGGGGAGAAAAAATCCACTTCGCAAGGGTCGCAAATAGAATTTCATTGCACTTGGCCGGCATCCAAAAACGAGGCTAAAACACCACGCCCCCCGGCTCGTCATAAATATTTATGTGGCAGTCCTGCCAAATGCAACGGCGGCAGGACACTCGGAGCGCATCCTGGAGAAGGCAGGAAACGTAAATGAAACTAAAATCAATTTGGTGGCTGATGATAGCAATCGCTTGGATTGAGATTAAAGCAACGTGCTCGGCTCTTGCCAAAAACAACGGAATTTCATAAGCCAAATATTTGCCAAGAAGGCAAGCGAGGAGAGCTGACAAAAAAGAGACCCCAGGAGCCAAACTCCACCCAAATCCCAATCCACCGACATCTATCTTTATTCGGCGGCGTGAAAATGAAAAGCTGCAAAAACAAATCAACTAAAGTTGCCATATTTCCACCGCTGCCCCCGCCGCCGCTGAGATAATGCATAAAATTATGTAAATATTCCGAAATTATCATTTAATTTCTAAAATTGTTTATGTTTATGCACGGTAATAAGCAACCTACGACAGCACCCCAAAATACCAACCCCCACGCACTTTCGGCGCACTTCAACTTAATTAAAAATTACTTTACAGACGCCAAATACTTTTAATTATTTTGGGTTCAGCGGTCGAATGGAAACGAGCCAGCAGCAGACACCCAGCCACCCATACAGCCACCACAGCTCCACTCCGGGGAAATGTTTTTCCGCCCCTCGCCGCGATTGTGGCAACGCCATTGTTGATTTTGCATAAAATACCCGAAGCTGATGCGATGATGCCCCATGCAGCCCAATTAAAAGCGTTCGGAAAACGTTTCGAAATAAAAATAATAATTCCGGGGGCTGCTGCATTACGGTCTATACATGCCCCTCCGCGGGCATCCTGTATCCTTTCGGCCCTGCGGCGGCGTGGAATGGAATGGAATTTATGCAAACCGCGGGTGACGCGGCCCAAAAACCCCCAGAACGCAATTGATGGCTGGCTTCATTGATTTTCCATTTGATTTTACTCATTCGTTTTTATGATTTGCCTGCGAATCGAAATGCTCTCGTGCCCAACTCGAATCGCGTTCGGTAATGGTTGATTGTGCGATAGGATCCCTGCTCTTTGCACTCTTTGTACTTCAGGCTCCCCACCCCAACCCCTAAACCTTCGATCCCACAAAAAATACACACTCCCCACTGTTTTTTGTGCGTTGGGTCACAGCGAGCCACGTGATTCGCATTATTTGCAATTTTGGCTTTTTACGCGGCCCCCATAAAGTGTGTGTGCGGGTGTGCTTGCGCGGGGGTGTGGAGCGGCAATTCGATATTGTTTTTATTTAAACCACAGAATCAGAGGGCGCAGATCTCGATGGGACGGAATGAAAGGATTCCAATCTCTTCTAAATGTACTCTTGTTTTTCGGCACTCGCTAGTCCCTGTCTTATTGCACTTTCCGTTTGTGATCTTTGGCCCAGCAATTTATATACTTACAAATGTATGAAATGTCCCTAAACCTTTGACAAAGTCCTCTCAGCCAGCATTTGCCATTTAATTACACTGGAAAAAAGGGAATGCTATGTTATATAAGAATATCATATTAACAAACTTAGGAATAATGCGGATAACATTTCTTTATTTGTGGGAATAAGTGTAATGATATATACTTTCTTTTTAGATATATATATATATATAGATATAGATATAATGATATATACTTTTTTTTTTAGAAATGAAAAAGAAAAAAATTTTTAACTATTTTTACAGAAAGTTTAAGTAGTAATTAAGGTATTTTTCTAACTAAATAAATACATAATAAGTACCATAATCTTGTTTCGTATTTTTGGGTGTATGAAAAAATCTCGGGACGTAAAAACTCACATTTTTCCGAGTGGGAACTTGTCCCATTTATAAATGAGATAGGGCACACACTCGCCGCATCCTTGAGCTGTTTTATCCGCTAAACTCCTGATTTATCTGTCCGTGCTCCACTTGTAATTGTGTTCAAGTCGAGGACAGAAAGTACGGAGACTTCATTCTATTTCTTTTCCAGAACTTGACCATTTTCCTTGATTGCAATTGAATTGCATGCAATTTCCGTTGCTGCTCTCAGATTTAATGCGATTGATAAATACATCGCTTGCGCCCCAGTGTGCCGAGTGTCGAGCGTCTTTATGACTTGGCAGCTGTCTAACAATGAGTGCTAGGCCGGCTTAACCCCTTGCGTCCCGGCGTCCTAGTGTCCACTGTCCGCTGTCCGCTGTCCATTGTCCCAAATGGAAAACACTTCACACCTAGCTGCCAAAAGCGAGTGAGAGAGGAAAGCCTTTTCACCGGGAGCGACAGGGACTGAAAGCCTGGCACTCAACTGGCTGGCCAAAAATGTTGTGCGCTTTTAATTAAAAGTAATGTCATACAATTCCATTACACTCGGCCCGAAATGTGTGCGCTACACATTTACATATTCAGCCGAGACCAAGGAGCCTCTGTCCTGTCTCTGGCTCTGGCTCTGTCTCCGCTTTGTCATTTGTATTTGTATTTGTTTTATTTCCATGCCGGCAGCGCACTTCGAATGCGGCCCACTGGCAAAGTGACAACAAAAGTAAATTAATGTGCGTACATATGGCCCCCGATCCCTTATCCTTTAGCCCATATCCTGTGGCCCATATCCCCCCGTACGTGTGCGTGTGGTTTTTGTCGTTGCCTTTACAGGTAATTTATTGCATTCAAACATAATGGAAAATATTTTTGCTACCCTTCCCTCCATTAGACGAGCGGAGTCGAGCGTTCCCAACGCTGACGATGACGAGGACAAGGCATTAGCATTAAGTTTATATCCACACATCAACTGTCCTGATGATGGAGCCTGATCACCTGGCCGTGGGCCCAGCTGGCCGCCGTATGCCCTTATTGGGTATATTACTGAGGGCCCCAAATATAGACAAATTGCCCGGCCCATACGTTTTCATTTCGCCTGATGCGTTCCATACCGTTCTGCTCTCCGTTCTCGAGTGCGGGAGATCCTGTTAGGGCCGGCTGCCTGCTCGTCCTGCTATCGATATCTTACTTAAAAACGAATTGACATTAATTGAAGGCATGCCAACGGCTAACAAAACTAAATAAATAACAACGACTGGCCAAGGAATGTGCGGCAAGGCATGTGGAATGCTGCATGTCCTGGCCACCGTTCCAGCCTGGGCTTTCAGGATGTGCACTAAGAAAATAAGTGTCATAAAAAATAAATATTAAATGAAAGTATGTACTTTTTACTACATATATTTATTGTAAAAAATGAATTAAGAATTACAGAAAGAATATGTTAAAATCTGAACAAAAAAAGTTTGTTAATATTCTATATATTGGATTATTTGTAATAGTTTGTAATACTTATCAAATGTTTAGGTTTTCCTTTTTTCAGAGTGTACCTGCACTGGAAGATCGAGGGACCTTGTGAGCCTCGAGTCGATATTGTGGCGGTGGCCGACCAAGTTTTCAACATGGCAAATTCAATTGTCGTTTGATGCGGCGACAGCCAAGCCGCAGCAAGCCGAAGTCAGCCACATCAAGGACCTCCTCCAGCGGCAGCCAGGGAGGTGATTTGAGGAGGGAGCCGGGATGGGGACGGAGCAGGACAGGGGCTCAGTGGAGCAGCATATTTGCGCCATGCCTCGGCATTCACCTGATGAATTTATCACAGCTGGGAATGAGGACTCGAGTCGGAGTCGGAGGCAGAGTCGGAGCCAACACAACCACAACAGTTGTCGTTGTCTGCTAAATTGGTTTTCTTTTTGTCAATTGGGGATTTCGATTGTTGCAAAAGGCCAAAGCGACGACATTGGCAGACTCGAAGGAGGAAGAAAGGAAAAAAAGCGCCAGCATAAGTATTAAGTAAAATAAAATAGGAGGAGAAACGGCAATGGCGCTCGAAGATTCTCAGCCACGACAGAGGCCCGCTGAGACAAACTGCCGGCAAGAAGTTAAGCGCACAAACATCAATGGGGTCAGCTAATGCCCCGGTCCGATCCCACCCAGAAATCGCACCATCCACCATCCACCATCCCAGTCGGCGTCCCCCATCTCAATTGAGTATTGATAAAGTCGAGGAAGGCCGGGCTCGTTTTCTCGCTTTTCCTTCATTTTCCCTCGTGGCCCCCCGGCAATGAGTAAACAATGACATAATGACAAGTGGCGGAGAGTTTAAGTGATAAATAATTAATTGATTTTTGTTGCAACAAAAGCAAAGCATAGCCGCCAGCAGAGCAGCAGAAAAGAACAGGGCTCTGCGGGATGGCCGAATGGCCGGATTCGAGCAAGGAAAAGAAGTTCAAGCCCAGGCAACGAGATAAGTTAAAAGGTAGATTAAGATAAATGGCGACTCCTTCTACGACTGTCGCAGCTGCCACGCCCGCACCGCCCTCACCGCCCACATCCGCCCCCCGACGACGCTGTGTAGTTGTTATTTTTTAAACACGAATTTGCTGGCATTCCTCTTGTTTGTTCCTTCGCTTGTTTCGCATAATAAAACAACAGTGGGAGGATGCCCGGGCAGGACGAACAGTGGGAGCGGCCTCTGGGGGGCGTTTGTCCAGTTGTGTCCTTTTTATTGGCCCATCAGCGGCACTCGGCCCGGAAGTTGTGCTGTCTATTTCCGCCAGCGTTTGATTTCGGAATTGTTATTTTTATGAGACAGCCCCCATAGCTCCGCCTCTCCAAAGCTAAAGCTCGAAAGGATTTAACAGTTCCAGCATATGATTTTGATCCGCCAATCTGGTCAATAAAACTGCATCCAAAATCGATTAAAGCTGAGATGGTAGAAATACGAGTACTTCAAATGCTAACATAGGATCTCTGGGTAATGGTTTGACTTCCACTAGAGTCTCTTTCTGGATGATAGGTGAATATTCTTACCTAAATTCGGTAAATAGCCAGAAGTAGCAGCAGTTAATTTAATAAATTTGTATCTTGCGTTTTATGTACAATTTTATTACCAAAGAGGTAGCTATCCCTTTTGGGTCAACTCTTTTAATGCACATGTACTAGTGCTAGGGTTACACTTTCTCACATGTCGATATATTGATTATGGCGCAATCAGCAGATCTACAAAGGTATTTGCCCACTTACGCACTCGACGAGACCGAGGTCCTTTCATATTCCCAACGGCTACGCTGCGTATGCATAATGCCGGGCCTAATGCCTCTAAAAAGTCGCTGATTGTTATCACAATGTCACCGGGCCCAAAACAAAAAGCAAAATCGAATATACAAAAAGCAAACACAAATAGGCAGCGTCAGCGGTGGCGGCGGCAGCGGCGGCGGCTCTGGTGGCTTTTCATTAATTTTCGGCACGCAGGTCATGGAGCAGGGGCGTCGGGCCTCAGGAGGGGTGGGTAAGGGGCTCTGAAGGCGCGAGGAGGGCGTGTGTACATACAACAACTCCCAGGACCTCCCAAGCCAATGGTCTCATGTAATCCAGGGAAAGCCCACGCGTCTCCTGTGCGATTGTGCGGGTGTTTGAGTGCGAGTGTGTGTTTGCCAAAGTCGGCTGAAGTGTGCTCCCAAGTGAATAATTTGTTATCAGCGCATAATCAACGAGACAGCCGCAATACACACTTACTCACACAGTCGCACACAACCCAAACATACACACACACACACTCTGGCAGCAGGACAGCTTAGAGTCGGAGGGGGCAGTGGGTCACCAAAGGAAAGGTGAGGTCCTGACCATTTTACTTAACGCCGCCACACATTCGAGTCACTATATCGCCTACAGTGGAGGGCAAAAGTTGAGAGACATTGAAGGCTAAGGATAAAGGTAATTAAATAATTTATTTATTAAGTTGAAGAGAAGATCTTATTTCAAATTTTTGATCATTTTTTATAGGTTTGACGGTTAGGCCTAAAAATCCGTCTAGTTTGTTTGATTAAATTTTTTTCAGCAATGTCTTTATAAGTCGTTGACAATATTTTTATATATTTTATGATGCCGAGAAATTTACATTATTGGATATTATATACCTTATATTTTAATGCATGTCACCCAAGAAGTGCAATGAATTACTTAATGACTATACCATATATAATATGTATAAAAGAATACGAAATTTAAAAAAATGTGTCTATAGTTAAGCAATCAACTCATTCTTTGTTATAACTGGAGATTTATTTATTTATAGCTGAAACCTAAATAACTATCCTGACGTGATCTAATTATTTCGATAATAATTTGTTTCCAATTGCTTTATAGAATCTTTCCTCTTAATTTAAGGCTACAATTTTCTAGGGATTCTTACAGATTTCTCAATTAATATTTCGGCCGCAGCTGTTCACAAAAGCCTGTGCGAGTGTGTGTGTGTAAAAAAGGTTGCCGCCATCAAAATAATTACGATACAACGCCCAACATGCATGTTGTTGCCGCACTGAGTGCGTTTGTGTGTAGCAATGCGTGTGCACAACAACAAAAAGTCATTTAGTTAAAAACCTGACTTTTTATTTGCGCCGCGGGTTGTCCCCCCTCTCGAAGCCCGAAGCCACGAAGCCCCGAAACCCCGAAACCCTTAACCCCATGCCGCAGCGAGCCGAGCCGCTGCCCCCTTAACCCACTGCCGCCAGCCCGTTCGGTGTCCCGCGGAGCCAGCCAGGCGTTGAACACTTCATCAACTCATCAGAGCGCGCCCTTTTTGCATGTCCTTAACCGTTTAACGGCGCCCGGCCCACTCACACCGCTGCACCATTTGTTGCTGTGGTTGCTCCTTGTCCGTGTACGTATACGTACCTCTGTTTGTTTGTCTTGCACACACTCGCACACATCAAACATAAAATACACAAAATTACTCTTATGAAAATTAATAAGTTAACTTTTTTCTACGCTCGACTTTTCCCCAGAACACTTTTTTATTACGCTCATGTGTAAAGGCACACACACACTCATGTGAGTGCGGGTGTTGTAGCTATAATATTCCCGGGAATATTTATATTTTTGCTTCTTTCTGCTTTTTTGTTGCCTTTGCTGCCTGTTTTGCTTCATTTGAACGCATTTGCCTCGCGTAATGAAAGTAATTGAAATTAAAAGTAAAGAAACGTGTTGCACGTAATACATGTAAATATCTGCGATGGTGTGGGGTCCTGCGCCTGTGTATGTGTGCACTTTGCTGGCTGCTCCAAATTAATCCCTAAAGTAATTAGAAAAAAAATTCCAAATGAGTTCGAGTTCGAGTAGCACGAATGCCTGAGCCGGGCTAAGTGAGCCGGGATCGCGGAAAGGTTCGTGCCGAGTGCATATTTTGCAGGCGGTTGCCAAACTTAGGCGCCACGGCAACCGCGAGATAATACGAGTGTGGCAACGGCAAAGGGGGAAGGGGGCCCCAGGAGTGGCTGCTGACAAAAATGTAATTCCGAAATATGTGTCAGCCCAAGCGACTGAGATATCAAAGCAAGAACTTAATACTCCTTCAGGCTGCCAAAGAAAAATGTCAATTAAATATAATTAAATACATTCCCTTTGATTGAGGGCAAGGGTTTGAAAAGGGACAAGGACAGGTGCGACGAGAGACTGTAGTGGAGCATTAGCAAATTATAATCTTTAATTAATGGTGGGCTGGCCTCAATCAAAAGTTAAAGTGACACTTGCTTTTACCTTACAATAAATTAAATTACTAGTTATGGGTTTGAACTTGTGACATTCTTATGGGACCTTCAATGAGGAATATTTTATAAATGCGAATACGTAAACCTAACCCAGGAACAAATAATAACAATTTAAAGTTATATATTAAAGCTTATGTAAGTCCAAGCCAGAGTGCCTGAAGTATTCTTTTTTGGTAAATACTTAATGCACTTTATAATATTCGAACTGTGTGACATGGAAACCGCTTTTGCTAGAGTGCCATTCGCGATGCAGTTCAAAGGGCTGTCCACGTTTCCGGCTTGTTTGCTGCGACTGCAGGATGTTGGCTGCTGGCTCAACTGCCAGCGAAAGTTGCATTACGGCAGTCGCGAAATTTCTGTTTTGGCCAGTCCCTCGAAATGTCAACGCTTCTGGCGGGTGCGAAACTTTTGCGTCCCGAAAAAAAATACCCCAAATATATATACGCGCACACGAAGTTGCTGTTGAGACTGGCAGCGGAAGCGGAAACGTTTTGGCAGCGTGTGAAAAGCGGCCCAAAACAAAGTTAGGACTGTCTGCTGGGCCACCGCAAGCCGGGCTCATTATGATTCAATTTCCGCGCCCATTGACCAGCTCAGGCTGCAGGCGCGTCTTTAATTTTCCACCCTCTGCACACGACTGTAAACTGCCAGATTGCAGACTGCAACTGCAGATGGGAAAGCGCTTCTGGGGCCGCATGCTGTGACAAATAAGCGAAGATTTTCATGGCATTTGGCAGTGTTTATCTGCTGCATTAGCACACGCACAATGCCGGTGGCCGAGATGCCAAAGCCCGGCCCATAGATTCCGTTGCAATGGCCATTCAGCGATGGCTCGCATATTCGCGTATCGACGGCCCCCTGGCCATCCGTTGGCTCTGGCGGACTTTGGTGGGTTTTGTGGACCGAACTGGGGGTTACGTGTGCCTGCGAGTGGAGAGGGCGCTTGTCCGCTGGCTTCCGCACAACATTTATCATATTTTGGGGTGCTGCTTTGCAACGCTACGCGCCAGTTCAAAGTCCAGCATTAAGTTCCAGGTATTTGCAACTTTTCGACAAAGGATTTTTGGCTGCAATCGCGGCCATAAATTACGGGCACCTTGCCCCCTTGCTGTGTGTGTGTGTTGGTTATGGCTTCGGTGTCTACTTAGCGCATAATTAGCTGCATGAAGTTTGACAGAGGGGCGAGGTGCCCAAATTAGTGTTCGAGAGAAAAATGTTTGGGATGATAAATGTGGAAATAATGTTCCTGCTGAGCAGGGCCCTCGCTAGCCCAGTCTATGCCCATTAAGTAATCCCACACTTTGCAGCAGCCCCCTTCCTTGCCACAGAAGCAGAATAAATAAATCAAAAATCGCTAAGTAAATAAATAAAAGATCATTTAAGCAAATATAAACCAGAGAGGGGGAAATCGGAGAAAGGAAAACGGAATGAAAAAAAAAGGAAATGTTGGCAACATCAGAGCGACCTTTTGTGATTGTCATCGGCTGTGTGTGTGTGCGGTTGGTCGGGTGTGCGGGTGTGCGCGTGTATCTGTGAGCTTTCATCGCTCGGTTGTTTGCACTCGAAGGCATTAAAAAGTTTTTCTTGTGAATAAACGTGAATGAAGTCGTGTGAAATCAATTGTAAACAGGGTATCAATACCAATCCAAACACTCGCACCCCGGCACATGTGTATTGGTGGTAAACAGTGCCGGATAAAGAGGCGATAATCATAATCAGCTTGCCATACAAGCACACAGATTTGTGTGTGTGCCCACCTGTGCAGGTTGCCTGTCTGCCATAGGGTGTTTGCTGAATATTCAGAGCGTCCTGCCAGTGGAATGCAATTGCAGTTGTGATGGCCAGCCTGAAACGAATAAATAAAATGCAGGGGGCCATAATTTAAAAGACAAAGGCCAGGGCCAGTGGCCAGTGGCAGAAAAGATTCACTGCGACATACTAATATTGTAATCATAAATTTTCATAAACAATTTCGCTCGCCTGCAGTCCGACTCGCCTTCGCTCCGCTTTCTCTGCTTCCTCTGCCCGGTTTACGGATCCGGATGCTGTTTCCCGGAGACCACGACATTTATAATAATTAATTGTGCGCAAATATATGCCCGCAAATGGTCAGCGGAGGCAGGCCAAAGTCGGTTTCAGTTCCCAGTTCCGTCTAATGAAAGGTCCCGGCTCGGGCTCCACTAGCGCGCCAACTGCAAACTGTGAGTTATTTGTGTCGCCTCACACACACACACACAAACAGACAGGCCACACACACACACACGCATACGGGGCAGTGCAATAGAATTTACAGCCCTCGTTTTGGGGTCGGCACCCCGACGACCCGCGGTCACCAAAGGTGCGACACATAAACTCAAACGGATGGGCACGCCGAATAAAAAACGTAGCATACTTTGGTGCGTGCGAAAGGGATGGTGCTCGGTGTGCGTCAGTGCCTGTGCTTGTGTGTGTGTGGGGTGGGGGGCTATCTAGCGGTAGCCATCTTCTTTCGGGTCCGCCGCGCCAAGCAAAAGCCAACAAATTGCAACATTTATTCTGCAAGATGAATGGTCGCTTGACAATTTATATGTGTGGCCATAATTTTGGCCTGCCTGGGACTGGGACTGGTACTGGTCCTAGAACCTCCTGTATCCCAGAATCCCGGAAACGGGGGCACTGGCTCTCGATCTCCGTACGGCCGTCCGCTCATAATGGCCAAAAATTAAAAACAGTAACCGCTGGAAGACGAAGCGACCGCTAGGGAAATGGCAATGTGTGAAATAAATTGCTAAATAAAATAAACGAGCGAACACACGGCGACAAATGAGCAAACCGCGAAGCGACAAGAAGCAAAAAGGAAAACGGAAAATAGACAATGGCCCAAGGAGCGACACCCCAAAATAAACGCAATTAAAAGCGATAAAAATAAACGGAAGTGACTTTAATGGAGGAGGGCATTTAGTGGACGTGCTTGTAAGATACCAGGTGCCTTTAAGATAAACCATAAAATATGTTTGCGACTTAAAAGTTACGCTACGAAATTAATTTAGCTTCAGAGATGGCTTCTGGCTCACCTTTGCAAGCATAAAAAAGATAAGAGCTGTTGATAATTGCTTTAAGGTTGATAGAAAAAGCCTTACTTTCAGTTTATTTTTTATTTATATACAAAAATCGATCTAAAGAAAGTGTGGTGCCAACAATTAAAACCCAGGCCATCGATCTTTGTTACGGGAGCAAGTGCAACGATTTCCCCCAGGACATTTCTTCGCTCGCCGCCAAGAGCTGCGTGGCAAAGTCGCACTTCCGCTGCCTCGCTTTTCCTTGCGGCTTTTCGGCCTTATTTATGCGTTCCCTGCTCCATTTCATTATGCGCTGCTTTTCCAGCGCCGCCGCCACTTGGACAGTTAATTTTGAATTGTCACCGAGCACGTTAGCCGCGACTCGTAGCGCCGCAGCTGGAGGTAGGAAGGCAGCTCAAGGAGCTCGAGGAGCCAGGAGGAACCGAGGAGTTGGCAGTTCATTGTTATCGCCGTGTTATGCACATTCCCCGACAATTAACACGCGAGGCACTTGAGCAAACAGCGACGAGGACGATGACGATGACGGCGACGGCGACGACCAAGTGCCTGCATAAGCGATAAAACGTTCGATACACAATGTCCTGCCGCCGGTCAAGTCCTGCTACTTACTGGCACAAAATTCAGGGAATTATCCGGGCGGGATGGGGAGTGCGTGTGCGCCTGTCTGCCCCCGGTTTGATTTATTTGGTTTTGCTTTCCTTTTGCTTCGTTTTTTTTTCTCGTTTTTTTCCGTTTGTTAGGTATTTTTGTTTTGGTTCCTTTGTTAGCTAAGCCAACCCTGTAAACCTGCACACCTGTTGTTATCCTTAGTCCTCCTTTGCGACATCGTCCTGCGTGGCCCGGAATTTAATTGCCCTTTGTTGTCCCTTTCGTCGTTGTCGTTTGTACGGCTCATTTATTTACATTTTGTTAACATAAACAATGCGTAAAAGTTCGATGGCTTTGGCCGACCAAGGGGGCGTGGCCGGGAGTTGGGGGGCAGCAGTGGGTTTCGGCCAGGATAATTTTGATTGCCTGCGCTTTTTGCCCGCTCCGAATGTGCGTGCGTGTTGGCCTGTTAATAAGCTGGGCCAACTATATATACTGGGCCGCGGGTCAGTCGGCAGCTCGCCTCGGAAATTGGCCATTGTGGTGGCTAATGCGTGTGCCTAAATATGTAGATAATTTATGCGTGGCATGTAAATATTGACATGGCCCAGAGCCAGGTCCACCACCACCACCTCCGCGCTCAACGAAAGTCAATTAAAATTAATTTTCATTGAATGCCAAACGAGGCAAAGGTGAGCGCTGCTGAGGCGTGAATCCTGCAGCCAGCGGACTGCAAGACAAAGGCGAAAAGCCGAGAGAGATGCAAAAGGAAAATTCGGAAAAATTTCTGGGTGAAAACATCTAGAAAATTGCGCAATTTCCGGCGCCTGCAGATAGGCAACCAGAATTTATGCACAATACCCGCACCAGCACTCGCATCGCACTCGCACTCGTTCGTTCTCTCCTTCTGCCTTTCTGGCTGGCACATTCATTAAAAGTCGAGTCCTGGCCAGCACATTGGGGAATCGCAACTAAATTAGTTGCACAGCCAGTTATTACTGCAGTGCCGAGCCGCTCAGAACGACTAAGCCAGAAACGGAAACGAAACGAGTCTGCACCAAGCAGCACAACAGAACATGGCCAGAGTTCGCTTCTTGGCCCTGGCCAATTTAAAGTTATTTGTAAATGCAACTAATTTGGCGTAGACAAAAGGGACTTCTTCGGGCCTTAATTATCAGCTCGGTTCTGCCCTGCTTCATCTGGCTGTGTTGTGTCAACCCTTTGTTGATGTCCCCCCGTGCCAATGCCTTCCTCCGGAAAAATGTACTTAATTAACATGCAACTGGATCATGGAGACTCGGCTTTGAGTTTCGTTTGAAAGGCGAGAGCGCCCAGCTGCGTCGTTGCCACTTTTGTTCCCGGCTCAGTTGGATCTGACAAGTATCGATGGAATTTTCAACTCGAGGCTCCAGTTGCCTTTTGTGCAAACGATAGCATTATGTCAACTAATAAGCTTTTGCCGTTTGCTCGCCAATGCGATTGTAATTAAAACTCCGAGAGCGGCACTAAAGAGGGTTCGCAACTAGCTTATTTTATTTAATGTTTATTGAATATCCACCTCCATTACCTAGCCTTTGTAACTAAGTATTTTAAATCAAGCCCTGAATGGATGTCCAATTTCGGAGAATGCTTTCTCACTACTTTGAGGTGAGCCGGTTGAGAATGGGGCCTGCGACTTGACATGATTGGGGAAAATGTTGCCATAGTTTCCGGGGATAGGACATGGCGCAAGCGTCGCTGTGACGCCGCGCCGGCAGCGGTAACCACAACAAGCGGAGCAGGCGGCCGCTCGTCCTCGTTCTGCTTTCGTCCTCGCCCTGTCGTCGTCAATAAGTCAAAAGTTGGAATTTCATTATGCCAACCCGAAAGTAGGCAACGCATTTTGGCACACAAGCAGCGACGGAGGAGGGTAACCGAAACTAAAACCAACTGCCGCGCCATTGGCTGATATTCCAATGTTCCACGGCCTACGCCCCTCCAGTCCCAGCCCCAGCCCGCCTCTCGCAGGGAGACAACATGCGCTGCAAATTTGTCATTTTGCCAAACGTCTAGCGATGTGAGTTAGTAACCGACGACATCGACGAGGACGCGGAGGATAGGAGCCGCCCGAGTCGGGTCGGAAAAAAAGCAGAGAGCCGAGACCAACTACTAGAACGGGAAGCAAATAAAAATTGAATAGCGAGCGGAACAGCCTGACATTGGCGGGATGGCTTCGCTGCCAGAGCAAGTAGAAAATTAAATTCTTGTTTCGCACGTCATTTAAATTCGACATACAGTAGACCCTAGGATACTGCAAGAGTAATGATCTTACTTCTCAAATTTAGTACATTTTTACCCTGCATATACACCAATGATTCAGATTATAAATCAATGAACTTTAGTGCGATTTTAATACTTTGTGAGTACCCACTGTACTACTGTACACTGTATCTATGTTCCCATCTATGCTGCGGACGCGGATGTCTTATCGACAGCTGCGGCGGTGGCAATGCGTTTAATTTCATTTGCGGCACTCGCTGCTTGGCAACCGCAGAATCAGCTGAAGAGGAAAAGCCGAGGCTCCGAATCCGCTTGATTTGAACCGACTGGGGCAAAGTTGGCCCGTTCCATTTGCAGTTGTTATTGAGACGCTGACAAGGCCGAGCTCGGAGCCGTCAGAATAAATGCAATCAGGCGTAAGCTCGCAAACAACTTCCCGCGATGGAAAGAGTGTGTGTGTGGATGTATAATGATCTACAGTTGCCACCTAATGCCGACTGAAAGGGCGTTAAGGGTTTAAGTGAGGACGACACGCCAACCTTGAGGACACCGCCCGTGGCGAAGGAAAGTATGCGACACTTTCAGTGGGAATCGAACGATTCAACGATTGTCGCAGTTGGCAGTCGCCGAAGACAACAATTATCTGAGGGGTGGTGGTGGGTTTTCCCTGCTGGAAGGGATGGAAAATGGATCCGCTTGGTCACTGGCAATGAAGTCGCAAAGTCGTAAAAATTATTTTGTGACAAATCGTCCGCGTACGTGAGCCTCATTTAAATGCGTGAGTCCCAAAATGTTATTAACAATTCAACGGGCCATCTCACTCCGCCGCTGCTGGGTAGGGGAATGGCTCCGGGTTGGGGTTCAAAGGCCAAGCCCAATTCGAAACCGCTGAAAAGTGCGCATCAACTATTTCAACTATTTTGCCACGCACATGTCCTCGAAGCTAACCCCACTGAAGAGTCCTGCACGGAGAGCTACTTCGGGTACTTAATATTAGAGAATCCTAAATAAAAAAGAAACATATAGAATAAGTTTTAGAATTTAAATATAAATTATATATTAATTATTTTGTTCTATTCAAACTAACAAAATAAGTATGATTATGCTAACAAATCATATATCAAAATTGAGTTAAGCCTCGTCTTGTGTTCCTGAAAATTCTATAATGGCTAAAAATAATATATGTATTTAGTTCCGAATTACTGACCGATTTCGCCCAGTGCACTCTCGCCCCTCCTCCCCGCGCACATCGGGAATGCTAACAACAACGTGACATGGCTGAAGAAAAGGGCAAGTGGGATGAACTGGATTGGGTTCAGTCACTCGGCGAGTGATGTAATATGTAATATGCGACTATGACGAGGACTTGCTTAGCGCTCGCTAAGCTGTCGCCTGCATGTGCCGCCGTGCATGTGATATGAGGAGTCACTGTGCCGCCGCCCCTATAAAGCCGGGCGATATGGCCATATGGGGAACGTTTTAAAATAGCAAACGCCACTCCGCTCGGCTCGCTGGTGCCATAAGCGGCAAATTGCGTGCCATGGAAAATTGTGCGTGAAATGTAAAATACACCCAGAGATCGGACCAGGACATGGACACATTGCATTGCGTGTTCCAGCGGGGCTCTGGCACTTGCCCCTGTTACGCCTAAGGCAGGCCACTCTACAGTAAGGGGCGCGTCCCTTTCGCTGCCATGTATCAGTGCACTTTGGCCTCTTTGCCACGCTGCCGCGTTGCAGGCCGTCCTTTTAAGTAAATTAAGCATAAAAACGCAAAGTGGACGCCATTATGTCGCAGTGCGTCGGCATCGCTGTTGCCTTCCCAGCCGAACGTACGTTTGTATAGCCGTGTCAGTGTGAAAACGAGCTAAAAACGAGAATAAAAACTCCGTTGACTCCGCTGACATTTCAACGTTTCTCGCTTTTGCCACTTTCTAATTTATTTATGGAATACGCACATGCAGGAGTCCCTGCAGGCATGCCCCTCTTCCCTTCTTGAAATGCAGTTGAAGTGCGTGTAACAGTCCTTCTCATGGGTATTATTGGGTTATTGTCCTTGGGCTTCTCGCAGGAACTATGCTAAGTCAGAAATCAGAAAATTAGGCTTTTCCTGGTCATGAAACTGTTCCCTTTATAACAGCAAATTAGGGTCCAGTAATTTAGATAAGCGAAGAAAACGATATCCTTATAAGGTTTTTACATTTTACAATTTACAAGATTTTTCTTTTCCTTTATTTCATATTAGAAAATAAAAAAGGAGGCAAATAAAAGTCATTTCATGTAATAGCTAATAATAGACCTTTCTGCAGCGAAAAAGCCATAAACTATTTTGACAAGTAATTTGCATGGCGATGGGCGAGCAATAAAACCCACAAGTTTCACCGAGTTTGATGGACTTTGAATAAAATTAAAGTAAAGTGAATTTTGCTGGCATATTTTCGCCTGCCAAACCATCCATGCCAAAGACATAAATAGACATGATTTCATAAACTATTTGAGTTTAATGGATGCGTGGCATCCGCCCAGCACCAGCACCAGCCCAGCGCACAGTCTCCGCAAATTGATTACTTCTTTCACTCAATAAAAAGTTGACTGATCCTTGGGTCGAGGGCTGTGCCGGTCGTAAAATTGTCCATAAACTTTTTTCCACTTGTTTGGCAATTGTCTCCCAATGCTCGTTTAATTTTTTCAACACGACGCGGCTCCACTGGCTTTCCATATCGTGGCAAATGACTATTAGGCGATGTAACGAGTGGCCCATTGTCTTGGGCAAACAATGCGTAACGGAAGTTTGTCATTTACCAGAAGGGCGCCGAGGAGCAGGAAGTCGACGACGCATTGATTAGCGCGTGCCATTTGCCTATCATAAATATCATAAATTGATTGTCGTAAAGAAATGTCAACGAGGAAGTTTATTTGTTTTATGCGAGGCGGGGGGAGTCGAGGCAGCGTTTTACAGTCACTAAAACCGACATACAATACGCTCTGAATTTCTCCGGGGCCATTTGCGTAATGAGCAAGTGACGTTGGGCCATAAAAGGGTTATCAAACTCAAACTCCCTACTACTAACTCCCCTTAGCCCCCCCAAAATCGATGGGTGCTTGGCGCGCCTATGTGGCGTATACGCAATTTAATAGCCGCAAATATTGGAAACAAAAATGGAATGATTGACGCTCGACGAAGGTGGCTTTTTTGGGCTTTTCAAATTGTCACGCTAATTGTGGAACATGTGGGCGTGGCCTGGGGCCCTTTTTATTGTCGAATTGATTGTTTTTTCTGGGGGGACGGGGTTCGATGCGGGGGAGTTTATGCAAAAGCAACAAAATGAGGAGCGTGTTTCGTGCCGGCTGTCATGTTAAATTCATGACACTTTGTGACTGGGCCCGTAATTGATTAACTTTGATTTGAAATTGTTTTCGACTGGCCAAAGTTCACTTGCATGTGAAACCGCTGGCGCTGACGCTGCCGCATCCGCATAGTTATCCGCATGTAAATACATGGTAAACAAGTCAACAATCTGTTTACGAAAAAAGCCCAAATTAAATCCGGCCCAACTCTTGGGGTCAGAATGGAAATTTCAAATACGTAATTTCGCACATGGCCAGGCCATGTTAGTTGTATATTTTTCTGACTCCGGCTCTGGCTCAGGTGGGGGCTAAATAAAACATTAATCTATAAATATTTCATGTTGGCTCTTTTCACATGACGAAATGCCCCGGGGCTGAGCAGTGGGAATAATGCCTTTCGACAGAGCACAAAACTTCTTAGCCAAATGCGTTTTATTAATCAATGTGTGGCTGTGTGTGAGTGTGGCATACATACAGACAGACATAGTGTGTTGTGTATGCGGATCTGTGAGCTCACTTGCCACTTGACTGCACTCACACACACAGAACATTCCCTCGAATGTGCTTACATATTCATAAATGCATAAATTGAAGGTAAATTCGAAAGGAAAACATTTCGCATCACTTTATATTAAAAGTTTGCCTCCTCCACCTCGTCGGATCCTTCTTCTGCCATCTCCTGCCTGTGTATTTTTCCTATGGCCAGCGCCATCTCTCTCTCTGTTGTTTGCTTTTAATTTTCGAATTTTGAAATAATGCCTGCAGTTATTTGCTTAAGTGTGCGTATAAAAATCAAGTATACGCACTGATAACGTACCATTCTAGACCATTTCTGCTTTCCAGCTGCTCTCGCCTTGAGTTTCGAGCGGAACAAAGGTCGAGAGTGAAAATATCTCGGTCTCTGCCGTTGCAGATGCCGTTGCAGATGCCGAAGCCGTTGTCGGTCCTGGCTCGATGTCAGTTGCACAGGTGTGGATTAACAAGTTGCCCTGGTCCCGGCTGCCATGCAACGATATCACCGCCTGCATAATTTTTAACGAACCTGCCTCGGAGCGGAGCACAAACATCAGGCTCTGTTGCCATTTAATTAATTAACAATGTACCGAGAATGTATCGATGGAAATGCACAAAATGCTACTCGAAAAATGCACCAATTAAACGAAGGATCTTGGGCAAATAAAGCCTACAAAAAAGGACCAATTAGTGCCTACCGTTCGGACCAAAGTCCATCTGCGGCGTCGAAGAAATAACTGAATCATTTCATGGATTCCAAGCCGATTCTTTTCCCCTGCAAAGGAATGCGCAACTAACTAATCTAATTAGGCAAGGAGCGCAAACATCGAGGGGAGTCTGCTGCGAAGTGCGTGAGTCCCATAAAACGAGTTTTATGACATTGCATAAAAATGTTGAATGGAATTAATGAGCAAAAATTAGACATTAGATGGCCGGGGTAGATACCCAGCGCAGTGGACCGCAATCCGGCGACCACCACTCAAGTATTCAATGACCGCAATTGACATTTATGTGTGGCGGGGCGGTGGCCGGGCAAGTATAATCGAAATAAAATGCAATTAATTGAATTTATTGTTGCATTTAGTGGCCCTAAACTTAAGCCCAGTCCTATTGCAGATGTCTGAAGGGAAATACCAACGAGAGTGTAATTGCAATTTTATGAGATCCCCATACTCAAATCTTCTTAGAAGTATAATTTACTTTGCTAATTTATCTATTTCTTTAAGTGGAAAATAAAATTATATTAGTTTTGAACAATAGAAGCATTATCAAAAGTAGAAATAGAAACCAAGTTGGACAGCCGTTGTCACTTCTTTTCACAGTTCTGCGACGAATTTATGAGCTTTAAATTACACATGTCCCTTCCTCATAAATCATAATGCAGCGACAGACAGCTAAACAGCCGGACAGCCGGGAATGATATGAGTTTGGTCGGAGGAGGAAGATGAGGCCAGGGAATATTCACATGTATTTCTGATATTGGCCGCATGGCAAGTGTTTTGGATGCGCCGGCAAACACAAATGCCAACTCAAACAGCCGGAGTCCGAGTCCGGGCTTGAGAGTCCCTGGCCCATTCCTGTTCCTATTCCCGGCCATATCCCCGTTCGCATTCGCATTCGTATTCCAATTCCTGTTGCAATCCCAAATCGAGTCGCCGGCCTTTGTGCATTGCCACTGACCATTCATCCGGCTCGTTCACTTGCACGTCGTCGTATTCATTCCTTTTGCCACGGTTGCACATTGTCACCGGAAGTGGCACACAACCGCACAGAGCACAAACACACACACACACACAGTGTCCCAGGACCATTCCCATTCCCGTTCCCAGTTCCAGTGCCAGTGTCATTTAGCCGTTGACATGGCAGCCAACCAACTTCCTTCGACTTTGGCCAGCTGCCGCTTGGCTTTTCCACACCGAGAGAAAAGCTGTCTCTGTCGAGATACCACAGGTTATTTGGAAGTTTGAAACTCGTTCAAAACACGATCAAAAAGCTGGATCAAATAAACAGCAAAACTGCCTCAATTATCTTATTTTTCACAGTGCACCCACTCCCCTGCTGTCCTGCTCCACTTTTCTCATTGCCATTGCAAATTCTATGAAGTTTCTTATTCTGTTTATATGGCAGACAGCATTGGCATGCAACGCATGCGTGTGGCACATGCCACACATGTCGTGTCCAGCTCCAAAGGCTGCTCCTCCTGGTCCTCCATCAGCTGTGGGTCCATGTCCTGGTCCTGGTCCTGCTGCCGTTCCAAGCTGCATGTTGTTGAGTTTCATGAAGTGTTTGCGGCTTTGTCGGACAACAGCGACATCTCCCCCACGACATTAACGTCAACGGATGGCGATGGCTACTGCCGGGAGATGCTAAAAGCGATTAAAGTTTTTCGTGGAACCGAACAAGCCCGATGATCATCATCATTAGGGATATACGATGCGCCCGGGCCGGGCTGGTTTTTATGCCACGCATTACGGCCATAATCCCCGGGCCACAGGACACGGCCACCGAGGGCCATCAAAAAGCTGCAAGGTCCCTCATAAAATGCATAACTAAAGCGCAGTCTTAGACTACACATTCATAGGTGCACAATGGCTTTTCCCTACCTCATTGCACTGAGCCTCGGTCCCCGGACACCCCCTCCTTTTCCATATCTTCTTGGCCTTTATTAGACGTCACGTTTTTGTTGTTGTATTCGTAGTTTTGTGGCTTTGCGGTTGGGTGATAAATTTCATTGTCTTCGCTGCTGCTGCTGCTGCTACTACCTCGGCCGCTGTTCCAGCTCCTGATGCTGTGTGATCTCAGCCTTTTTTTCTCATTCATCTACGTCCTTCGAGCCATATCAGCAGGAGCTATCCGAGTGAGCGACTTGAGGGCCTTCGCATCGGCAACGGAGCCAGGACCAAAATCATCCATGCACGGAGAAAAATTAAAAGTAGGTAGACTCTTTGAATTTGCAAGTCTATATCATCTATATCAATTAGCTGTAGAACTAACCAAATCTACTTCGAGCGTAGGTTATGTTAAAATGTTCTTTAAAATAATTCCTTAATATTTTAAAGATTTTAAGTTCTTATTTGAATAATTTATAAGCCTTGTCTTCACCAAAGGACCACAAACCCAGATAAAGGTTCCTTAATTTTTCTGTATAGTATATGTTTATTCCAGTCTTGTCCCAGTCTTGTTTTTAATTAATTAAAATAAACTATTCGACTAATTCGAGTTTCGACTGTGTAGCTTCAGCCATGTGTGCCATCGGTTGGATTCAACAAATGACACAAAACTGCCAAACCAAATCACTATGAATGTCGCTTGAGTTTCGTCATTCGGACCAAACTTGTTTCCTCTCAATCTCCCCGCCTCCCGGGGCCACTCCAATCCCCCTCCCACGCCAGGGGCTAACGAATTTTGACAGGTGCCATTATTAGTTCAGCACTCTGGCATTTTTTGCGGTGGCTCCGGTCTTGCTTTTTTTTTTTGGTTTTTGGTTTTCGGTTGGATTTGGGTTTGGCTTTGTTTTTGCGCGCTCTGTCCCGTGCGTTCTAGAGTTTTATGACCATAAGAGTTTTACTCCTCAGATAGATGACAGCAATAAAAGTGCGCACAGACACGGGACGGGACCTTGATGCGGCACGGTCGTTTTATCACACGAACACACATTGCTCATACGCAACGGTGGCCACAGGCTTCCGCTTTCCTTTGGCCTCGCTGGCTGCACTAATTAAACTTGTGCCCGCCTCTTATTATGGCTGCATTGCATGGCATCGGTTAATGTGAGTTACACGACATGGCACACACACCACACACACCTCGCAGCCCCGCCCGCCACTGGGGCGCCACACAGCCGAAGGCTGTCCACCTGTTTTTATGTTGCGGCCGCATTGTCTTTCAGGTGGAACGCTCTGCGGCTGGGGCGTTAAGCATTTATGTGTGCGCGTCTAATTAAAATAAGTTCGCATGGCAATGGCACTTCAAAGTCTAAATTGTCCTTATGGCTTACTTCGCTTCAGCTGCGCTGAGCCCGAGGCGCTGCGGACCAATCGCCGCACGGTCCACTCAGGTTCGTGGTGGCCGTCGCCGTCGTCCCGCCAGATATATGTAATTATAATATTTTTTATTAGCTCATCTGATACGGCGGCAAAAAGGAAAATAACATAAATTCCGCCGCCCTTGCCGCCGTGCTGTGTCCGTGTCCTTTAGGTTCAGAAGCTTTGATTTTAAGAGCAGCCCTAAAATAGAAAAAGAGTATGTTGATCGCCCGATACTCTTTATTCATAATATTTTACTTAAAGTTTGATTTTAAAATACAAACGGAAAATAATAATTTTATTAATGCATGGAATTTTTATTTATGGATATTTAGATACTCTTTAACACCCTTAATTTAAATACATTTCTTTATTAATACTTATGCTTTATTTTTGTACATCTCAAACAGCTTCGCTATGCTAATCGAATCGTTTTATTATAAGTGTATCCAAAAGTTTCGACACAATGCTTCCGAGTTCACCTGGTGTTGTTTGCGTTTTTTCTGTGTCGGTCGCATTGTTTGTTATAAATTTTAATATACTAAATATATATATATGTTGCAGGTAACACGGCAGCAGCAGCGGCAGCCACAATGAGACCACGCCCTCTTGGCCAAAAAGAAGGGAAGCAGGGGCTACAACTGCGGCTGCTTTTTATCCTCGTGGCTGTCCGAAGGTCCCCGTTCCGGTGTTCCCCCTGAGTTGATAATATAAATGGAAAAACGAAAGGTCGACATTTATTATGAGGCTTTATCAGCAGAGGACATTTGTTCTGTTTTGTGTTATGAGCCGAGAATATTCGGCTACTTGTAACGATGCAGGACACTGTGGGCAGGTTCCTGCTGATGTTTGTCTGCGAAAATTGTTTGCTTCATTATGTCCCGAGTTGTGGTTGTCCGAGGACGAGTACCGGGACGAGGAGAAAGGCCCGTGTTTTCCTTGGGGTGGCATCTGTATCAGTTAGCAGTCATAAGCGTCCGGTAATATGCCAAAAAAAAATGAGAGAAAGAAACACTATCAGGCGGGATCCAAGGCCATAAATTACAAGGTGCTTTGTATGATAATGAATCCGTGTATTGGAGGATTTTGCATACCGCTCGACCCAATTAGACGTTATGTAGCGTACAAATCACAAATGCATATCTGCTGCCGAGTGGCATTGTCGTCCTACTCGTCCTGTTGAGTGTCTAATCTGCTGGCAGGATGATATCGCAGGGATATATGGAGGTTTATATGCTGTGCAGACGGAGCCACTCGGCTCTGCATGCGGTCGTGCTGAGCGTAAAAATCTTTAGTGCCCTGCTATTTGCGCATTTCCGGTTTCCGTCGCACAGCTGCACGTCCTGTTGCCCGCTCCCAGCTGCCATCATTCGCCACCATCCTGCTGGCATCCTTCTGCAGCTGCTGCTGATACATTCCTTATACTCTGCAAATATCCTGTTATGCAGAAAATGCTTCTTGCTCCCGTGTCGTCTTAGTGGAGGCGACAGGCTTTCAGCCATGGGAATTATTAACTAAACATGCCGTCAGGAGTCGCAGTAGAGTTCGCTGTGGCATCTCAAACTTCCACAGGCCTGGATATAGTTATTTCTAATTTTTAAGCAATAACCAAGCTATATTATAACAGTTTAAGGAAAAGTACTACGTTCTATTGTATCGATTCTAAATACCTCCTGGAAATAATATTCCCCTGATTTAGTAGATCAAAAATCTTCATGCTATATTAGCAATAAGTACAAAACACTAAATAAGCCAATCAGAGAGAAAATACAGCTGCGATTTTTCGTACAATTCTAAATATATCCGAGAAGGAACTTTGCTTGCAAAATGTACTTAGCCGTGTGTACACAGCATTTCCAAGTCAAACAATCTATTTTTTCCCCACAGCCCCATCTATTGCCGGGCAAAGTTGAAAAAAGCAATGGCTTGGATTTCACTTTTTATGCTTTCGTATTTTTTCAGGCAAGGGAAACTCAAGCCAGCATGTGCACGCCTCCGAGAGGCAGACGAGGGTTGCGGATGACACAGTGAAATCAAAGTCAAATGTAAGTAAATAAAACATATTGTTTCTCTTATAGGAAGACATTTTGCAAAATTACTCCGATTTGCAATGCAAATCAAACATAGCGCCATTATTTTGCTCACACGCACACACTGGCTTCCCTTACAAGGGAAAGCGGAAGTGAAAGTGAAACCTCGACGCATATGTTGCTTAAAAATGCAGCCATCATGGAGTCACATTTACACGGGTTTGTGCGCGAGTGTGTGTGCTTTTTCCCAAAATCCTTGTGATAATAGACACACTCGCACACGCATACAATAAATATAAATGGGGGCTCGTATCTGTGTGTGAGTGTGCTGGTTTTAACCTGCGGCAGAATGCGGAACAGGACTGGAACAGCAGTGTCACGACCATTAAATACTCAGCCTTCAGTCTGTATAAATCTGACAAGGTATGGTTTTTCTTCCCGAAAAAGTAAAGTAAAATTCCCCCTAAATTAGGTGGCTAAAAACTAACAATCCTGGGAGTTTGTTCTTAAAAATTTTAAAGGAGCAACTTAATTTTTACTGCTGTCCCTCGAATACGATATACCCTTGCACCCTGCGAGGTAATAAAAAGGGACACAAGCAGTCGCGACAACAAAAAATAACAAAAAGAATTGGCAAAAAATATGTTTTAAACATTTTTCTCCGCTTTGCATTTTTTTCCATTCTTTTCCGTTGCCGGTAGTCGCTGGTGCCGGCGCTTTCCCTTCAGCATTTTGTCGTTGTTCTGTTTTTGTAAATTTTTGATTTGTTATTGTTGCACGTGTTGTCTTTTGCCTTTGTTATGACAATCCATCCTTGGCGGCCCAACTGCGAGGCAGGTGGCCCGTGACTCTCCTTGTACAGATGTTATTTTTTTGTGTGTGCCCCATCCGGGGCATAAATGTTTTTAACGAACTCACCTGTGGGGCATACGCATAAGTAGCAGAACGTCTTCTTCATGTCACCTGAGTAAATGGAAAGCTGCGCGTTTAAAAGGGAGGCGAGATGAAAAACAACAACAGATAGCGATGGCCAAAAGCCCCAAGGGAAATAAGGAACCAGCCAGGAGGGCTGCCATATGCAGAGGATCATAAAGCAAAAATGTAGCATAACGCGAAATCGAAATTGAGGAATTTTATCACAGAATATATTTAAGCAGCCCAAGAAAATATTACTTACCAAGGACAGTTACCTTTAAAGATTCCGAAACCAAAATGAATACACAACTCCAAGGGTTTATTTTTACAAAATTTTTTTTTCGTTTTTATTTGTTTTCTTTCAATATATTTATGTATACATAATATAATTTTTGTTGTTTATTCGGTATATTTACTTATTTCCATCATTTCTGTGTTGCAGTTGTTCTTTGTTTTTCCATCTAGCTTGTCTCCTCTCTTGTCTGTTATTACACTCTTGTCTTTGTATTATTTTTGTGTTTTTTGTTTGGTTTTTTATTTTTATTTGGGTTTCTTCTGCTGTCACCTAAGTATAATTTCTCTATGCATTTCGCCTCCCTCAACAGTGGGGCAACCCAGCGTCTAGCCCTAAAACCTTTCCTACTTATTGTGGCATCCGCTTCCCATGCTCCTCCCCGTTCGAGATCATCCCGATGAGGAGGTCCTGGCCACCCTGCTCTGCTGACATTGTTGTATAATATATCGCTTGCATTTCGCAGCTAGCTGGTTTTTTATTTTTTTTTTTTTGGTTTTTTGTTGGAGTTCTCTGGCGCGTTGGTATACAAATACGCAACCGAGTTCTCCCCGCTTTTATTTCATTGTTTCTCAACTATAAATATTTCCTTTTGAATTTTTTGTTATGCTTAATTTGATTAACTCTTTTAATATTCGTTACGTTGTTTCACTTGTGTGTTTTCTTATGCAAATGCCGTTTTGTTTGGGTGTATGTCTTGTGTGATTTCTGATGCCGTATTTAAGTTGTATATATATATATATATATATATGTATATATATAGTGTATATTTAATACTTAGCTTATGCATTAGGTTTCCAATTTTCGGCTCTGTTCTTGCTGTTGTTCTGGTTTGGTTTTGTTTGTTTGGTTGTTTGTTTGTTTATGTTGTTCGGCCCTCATATTCCGCTACAATGTTTTCGATTTTTTCATTCTGTTTGCCTTTCGTCTTTGTGTTTTCTAGTCCTTGTCCTAAAACACACTCAAACATGCTTAAATTTCTACAAAATATTTGCAATACTGCAGTCGA
The DNA here is from genome assembly GCA_008042535.1 of Drosophila tani. Lineage (NCBI taxonomy): Eukaryota > Metazoa > Arthropoda > Insecta > Diptera > Drosophilidae > Drosophila > Drosophila tani. Next base: position 438,166 of record VNJO01001547.1, on the reverse strand, counting down.
TATCTATACTTTGTTTACTTTAGTTATTTGCTATTTACTTATCATATTTTACGTCTGTATATATATATCGATATCTGTTTTATGCAATGTGTATGCGTGTGTTTTCTCTGTGTCCTGTGTGTCAGTATGGTAGTGTGTGTGTGTGTTGTCCTGTCCTCGTGTCGAATGCCTTCCAAAACTTTTCTGGTTTTAGCTTTAGTTTTTCCTTTGATGTTTGTTTTGTTAGCAGCTTTTGGTTGTTTGCTCATCGTTTGATTTTTTCTACATTTGCATTTGATTTGTTTACAATCTTAGTGTAATTTTAATTGCATAACATGCCCTCACCTCCTGCAATCCGTCTGGATTTCTGGTTTATTGCACAAAAATATCCCGGGGGTTGCCTGTCTGGATTAAATGGATTTAGCTTGGTTCCAACGGTTCTCGTGGCTAGTTTATTCTGATTTCACTTTAATTTCATATCTTGCTCTGCTCAATTCATGTTACAAATAATATTGGGTTTCCCACTGGAAATTATACTCTCTCCGCTGTGGCTTTGTTGGGAACCCGCTTAGAATTCAGATAAATAGTATGCACTGCCATTTACCTAGAGGGGTCGGGTCGGTCTGCCTGCATGTAAATATATACGGTATAGAATATATAATCTGTGTACTTGTTTGTAGCTTAGATAATACTTTATTTGATTGATTTTCGGTTACGCCTTGCTGCGACTTGATCTCGTTAAAATTTGTTTCCGCTCATTCCGCTTTCCGCTTCCGCTTCCGCTTTAATTTATGCTATGTGCCACCTTTTGACGCGTTGCGTGTGGTAAAATTTAGCTAACTGCTCCTGTATCAGCATTTCAGTTAATTACACTTCGAATTGACTAATTGGTAATTGTAGTTTATGGTTAATAACTGCAATCGTTTCAGTGTGTGCTGGTGGTGGTGGCTGGCTTTGAACTCTAACCGAATTAGTAACCCAAAGCGAACGACGCGGAATTGAATTATGTTTGACTAATGGCTGAATGGCTGAATGGCTTCTAACTGGCTTGATCGGAACAGAACCTGAGTTGATGAGTAGTAATCATAATAATAATCATCGGGCCATGTATAGTGCAGCTACAGATCTCTCGCCGTACTCTCGTAGTGTTTCTTTGTTTTTAGGGACCGAATGCCTCTACCAGGATTGCTAGCTCCTCGTCTGTTTCTGTGACGTGGGTTTCCTTGTGTATAAATACTTTGTATATATATATATATAGACGTATATAAATGACTTAGCACATTTTGTTCAGTTACACAACATAAATACATACAGTTACAGCTGTTAATCATATATTCTTTATATTATTTAATATTATTTACTTCGTCGTCTTTGTCAGCTTGTTAGATCCTTTACGTTCCACAGTTAATTCTTATTTAGTTTCCAACTCTTCGCTATTTCTACGTGCCAACTACCCATTTTAACTCTTTACTGATATGTAGCGCAAACATTAACAAACAAACCGATAATATTTTTTTGTTTTCTTTTTCTTTTTCGTTTTTATTTTTCCTTTGCCTTAACTATAAACTGTTTCTCTTATAAATTTTCTCTTCTCCCCTTTTCCTTCTTTTTTTTCCTAGCCAAAAGTTTGTTTTCTGCAAAACTGTTTTGGTTGATTACCTTTTGGTTTTATTATTTTCCTTCCTTTTTGCTTTGGTTTGGTCAACAACATTTCAAATTTTTGTTCTCGCCTTTTTCCCTCTCAACAAAATTTCTAGAAAATAAAATAACAACACAAAATGCATTTGTCAGCTTCAATTGCATCATGACGACCCAATCCCGCCCTCTTTAAAATCACATCTACATCTAAGTCGCTTGCCTCGCGCCTCGTAGTTCCTCTAAGTTCTAGTGCTAAAAACATTTAAATATACAGTACGACTGCCCCTACTGACTACGGTTCCGTGTTCCGTGTTCCGCGTGTTCGTGTCCTGTGATCCGCTGATCCTGGCTAAAATTCGGTGATCATACTGAGTGAGCGCATTCTACAAACTAACACAGTGTGTGGGTATTATCGATAGACATTTACGGGTGTTTAAATGCTTGGCTCCGTTTGCTGCGTTTGCGAAAAATTCCACTAAAAAAATGACATAACAAATACCACGCTGCCTGCCAGTCGCCGGGGATTGGGGCCTGTCAAATGCAAATCAAGCACTCGTCCTTTGTGGCTTAATTATCCGATTCGTACTGCGAACGGCGATTACGTATGAGTATTGCTATTTCTATTACTTGGGATTTTTGCTTGCTAGCTTGTTGTTGTCATCGCCCTAATTGGTTTCCATTTTGAACATCTAGTTGTGATTTATCATCGAACGCAGACAACACAATATACAATTAGTATTATTTACCATACGATGCTCCCATTAGTTTTTCTCCTTAGTGAGTGTCTCTGAGGGGTGTGAGTGTGGGTGTTTGCTATCAATACGGCTCGTCGAGTGTGTGTTTGTTATATAAGCATGTTCGTTTAATGCATACGCTGTATACTCTATGTTCTTATCAACCATCGCTATTTCTATGCTTTACCACTTTACATTTATATATACTCTACACTTTTGGTTTTATTCTCCATACAACTATTTTTATGTTTCACATTAATGTACTGCCTGGCAAAACTCTGCCGTCTGTGTCCGAGTTCCTCCTTGATCTCGTGTGAGTGTAAGTCGCCTAAAAGTTGATTAATGCTTGCTCTTAGGTATTGTGTCTGTGTCAGTATTTCTCTCTGTCTGCGTATGCGAATGCGTATGTGTCTGCGAGGGTCCTTTCTCTCACTGCCTCCTGGATACTCGTAATTTGTTAAACTGTCTCTGGCTGGGCTGCAAGTGTGTTTATTGGCTTATATGATTAGGCGATAATATCTACTTTATTACGGCTATGCTCGATTAGCTAATATCAATTAATATCATTCGATGGCATACTTTGATTGTTTTCAATATATTTTACTTGTGTAGGGGAGTTGTCCTCTCTCTATATGTTACCATATCTTTATATATATTTTTAGCTACTTGGATATTCTGTTTGGTTATCGGTTCGGTTTCAGTTTGGTTTGGGTTGCATTTCCTTTTCGTATCGATTTCGATTTCGATTTCGCTCTCGTTTGGCCTAAACAACAGTGAACTAACACAACAAATTAGCGGCTAACCATTCCTCTTCTGGCAACTGAAATAAAACCATAAACGCATCATGTACTTTGGTTATAACGAGAGTGTTTTTCAGGGGGGTTATTTTTGTTGGAGGGAAACATTTTTGAAACATTTTTACGGTATCGTGTGGGGCTGCTTTGTACATGGCTCTCGTTTGGCTTGTTGAAAGTGATGCGGATAACTTGGGTCGTCGCAGTGTGTAATGGGAGGCGAGTTTCAAGCAAATTAAACGCCTACGTCCTGCTAATCCCCGCCAAGTAAATGGGGGAAGAGAGAGAGAGAGAGAGGGATGGCTGTGGCTGGACTCTGATCTGCCTGGACTTGTATTTCATAGTTATACTCAGATACTTTGAAGTTCGAACTGCGAGTGCTGTGAGACTGAGACTGTGTCGTGTTTGTGTGTTGCTGTGCGTGTGTAGGAACCTGTTTCGATTTTCGACTGCTGATCGATCACAAATCAAAGAACGATAGTTGCGTCGGTGTGAGTGCGTGAACTTTCAGTTGCATTCTATAGGAAATGATAGCAGGACATGGCGAGTGGCCCGATTTTGGCAGTTGTTTCTAAGCATTATATTCACTAAATTATCCACGTCATCTATCATAGTTATAGGCACTAGTGCTATGTGAGTGTCAATGTGTGATTGTGTGAGTGGGCGTGTGTGCTAAGCTGGAACCAAACTGCGCACAAAAGTAGGCAATGCAAAATGATGCGGGTCCTGCTATGGGAGGGATGAGGGTTGAAGGGCTGTTGTTTGCCACTCAAATATTTCCCCATGTGTCTGTGTGTGTGTGTGTGCGCGCGTAATTAATTTTAACGCATTTTTAATTATGTTTATTTTAATTTAATGCCGCGACTGTAGGAATGTGTGAGATGTGAGTGAGTCTGTTTGATTTAGGCTGCTACAACCCACTCGATGCATGTCCTCCCTGGACCAAATGGTATTCCCCTCTTTTATTTATGCTCGCCATGCTGGCCTTCCTCCCTCGATTAATTATTGTTGTTATTATTTTTCATACGCGCCGTGCTCCCACACATTTACATAAAGCATTAAAATATGTTTGCGGGCTGTCGGTGTGACGATGAGTGTGTGGTGTTGGTGTGCCTGTATGCCTGTGTGTGGTGTGGTGTAAGCAACTAGGGTTTAAAATATTTTTTTGTTCGCTTTCTTAGCTTTTTGCATATACATAATAATTGTTTGCCTGGTCCGGCCCCGGTTCCTAGCCGACGGGCGCTGACAGATATCTATGCTCTAGTTATATATTTAGATATATAATTAGTGTGTATATATTAATATGGGTGTGTGTGTGTGTCGTGGCTGTGTAATTTTTCATTTAGCTTTGGTTGGGGTATCGCATTCGCTGTTGCTTTGCTTTTGCTTTTGCTGGGCTTTGCTTTTGCTTGATTCTGGGGTGCAGCTCTCTAAAATCGCCAAACTTCGAGTTGCCGTCAATTGTTTTGGAATTTGTGTGTTCTGCGCTTCGCATTTTATTTACAGCTCAGTTTGGTTTTGTTTCTGTTTCAGAAAATTGCAGCTGTACTTAAAAATTTTGGTTTGGATTTTCGGTATTTGGCTTTTGCGTTTACTGTGCCTGCAAGAGTAAAGGATAAACCTTAAAAAATAATATGGGTGTTAGTAAGAATTGGAAAAAAGTAGTAGTCGGAATAAAAGTAATTGTAATGCAGCATTGGCGAATTTCTCTTTTTACAACAACTATTCGATATGCAATAATAAATTCTAATTCCTTGTTCAACATCCAGAGAGCTTTGAATAGTGCGAGCACACACACGAGATTAACAAATAAAGCGCACAAACAAATTGGCAAACACTGTACACGCATATGGCTGAGGACAATGAGCACTCAAAGGATAATAATAATAATGCTAATATATATAAGTTTAGCCGAATTTATGATAGCAAAGATTATTAAGCAATTCATGCAATGTAAACAAAGGCTCCTTTGGTATTTAACTACAGAAAAAAATGCGAAATAAAAACATTCTATTCTAAATAAATGTCCGTAAACTATATTGTTTATTTTAATACTCGCTGGTGAATTGTTTCAGCCCTCCTTCGCTTATTTAATCAAAAACATGCATGCATATTGACAGATTACAATTGTCTCTGTCCACATTCGGTATTCAAATGGCAAAGAATAACATTAGCAGGCAAAGGCATTCGGATTGCGATGGAATATTGTGATAGCAGCCAGAAATATGTACGCATATCGAGTGCACACAGCTGCCGAACAAACAACCCATCGCACACTAACGAACCGAACGAACCGAACGAATCGAATCGCATCGCATCGCATCGCATCGAATAAAAAAATCCAAAATACATTCAAAACTTTCAACAAACGCAGGAGAGATGCACGAAAAATGTTTCAATGTGTCGGGCGGGCAGCGTTCATGAGTATCTGTGTATCTGAACCAGTGTCGGTATCTGTATCTCTGTCTGTTTCTGTTTCTGAGCATATATCTTTCGGGTGGCACGTACCTGTGGGCTCACTTGGAACTGCTGTATCGGATAGGCCACCACGCCGGCGGCCTGCGGAATGGCGGTTCCAGCCACACCCGTTGCCATCTGCTGGGCAGGTGAGATCTGTGCCTGGGTAACGCCTTGCCAGGTGGCCGGAATCTGCACGCCCATGCTGGAACGATAGAAGAAATAAACGAAACATGAGCACACGCAGAGAAAATGCATAGGGACCTTTAGACTTTAAGTGTTTCTCGCAAATGTATTACACCTTATTCAAGTAAATTTAAATTAATTAAAAGTAATAATTTATTATTATGAATCTCTATTTTTCCTAATATTTAACACATATATCCTTATTTTTGTTTAGTTTTTCTAGGTGCAAGCCTGCTGCCGCATTAACTGCACTCGCTGATCCGTCCGTGGCAAGTCCCTGGAGCGTGGTGTGCGCCACAATTACCAAGGATGGACGGGGGGGAAATGGTGGCATCGAAAACCAGGAGGGGATATGCCAGTGAGGGAGGGGAAAACAAAATTTACGCGACTGCGATGCAAATAGCACGTTATGTTGACAGCCCGACGGACGCGGAAATGTATTTCATACGGCCGCAGATGAACGACGGTGCAAATGAAAAACTTTCGCAATTAGCAAATGAATTCAGCCATCCGTCATGCTGTCGTTGTCGTTGTCGGTGCTCGTGTCGGTTCTGGTGTTCAGCTGTTCCTGTTGTTGTTTCAGCCGATCCCCGGTGGCGGTTCAATCATTGCACAAAGTACACAAACTGCAGCGGGTGGCAGTGAGTTTCTCTCCATACACAGAGAAAAAAATAGGTACCACTGTGGCCTTATTTATTTATATTCTTTTATGTTTAACTATCTTAATTATTTAACTTTTTTTAATGGTAAATTAAAACCTTCTAATAGCGACAATATAAATAAATTTGAAATTAAACATAATTAAAACAAAATAATAAAAACAAAGCATTTATAAATAAATTGAAATATATAAAATAAATATTCTTGCATAGAACAATCTTTTTTTCCTCCATGCACATTCGAAATACTCATGGGACCCACTTCAATCAAGCAAATCAGCTTTTACAATTATTGGGCGCTAATTCAATGACAATGACCTGACCCAACCGCAATACCACACTCACCCCATGTAGCCCTGCTGGTATCCGCCGTACTGGCCAAAGTGGTAACCCTGGATGCCCTGCAGGAACTGGTTCTGCACGGCGGCTGCACTGGCCGCTGGAGTCACCGCGGCAGCCGTGGCTGAGGAGGCCTGGTAGGTGGGCGTGGGCGAGTACCAGCAGCCCGTGGCGGCCAGCTGTTGACCATAGGCGGCGGCAGCGGCTGTGGCCCCCAATCCGTACGGGAAGCCGGCTGCAGCGGCGGCGGCACTGTTCAGCGCCTGGGTGGCAATGGTCTGAGCGTTGTTGGGGTCGCCGCTCTCCTTGCCCCACGAGCACTTGACGGGCTGGGCGTTGATCTCCGTGTTGTGGACGCCGACGATGGCGTGGGTGGCGGCCTCCTTGGTAGAGAAGCTGTGGCGAAAATGTAAAATAAATTATGATAAATGTTTTTATATGCTCAAAGATAAAAATATTAGGTCTGCAAAGCACATGTTCTTTAATTTATTATATTTAATTTTATAAAAAATGTATTGACCCTCATATGTAGCTATTACTTACCGCACGAAGGCGTATCCCTTGTCCTTGAAGACGCGGATCTCCTGTATCGCGCCGTAGGGGGCGAATGTCTTCTGGAGCACCTCCTCGCTGAGGGCGGTGAGGGCGCTGTTGACGCCGCCCACGTACACGGTGCAATTGGAGGGACTGCTCTGATTGTAGACCTCGTCGAAGGTCAACGGCTTGATGTTCTCTGCGGGGGCGAGACGGAGCAGAAGGGGGAAACCCGGGGTTACACAGTGCATTTGATGGATCTCGTTTTAATGTTGCCGCCTCGAACGACAATTTATGGCCAGTTTTTACGCTCAACGGCAGTTTTTTCAGCAAGGACTGCCCTGGTTTTTATTCGCCAACTGCATGATTAATATGCAAATTAATTAACGGATTTACCCGCAACAACAACGCAGCGAGGGCTGCCTCGGCAACGTTTTGGTAATTAAAATAACCGCATGCACTTAGTCAATATGCTTGTGTGCGTGCGGTTCCCACATACTCGTGTGTGTGTTCGTGTAGGGCCACGTGCGTGTGTGTGTGTGCAAGGAGGTGTGTTGTGTTGAGAGGGGGTGGCAACACCATTTACCGCTGCTTTCATGTTGTTGCCGTTGCATATTTAAAATTGTTGCGGTTGTTATTGCATTTTTTATTATACGTATTTTGTGGATATACATTTTTCGTATGCCGTTTTATTGTCGCCGCGCACACTTTCTGCACTCACTGTGTGTCCTGCCCACCCTATAAACATATACACGTACATATATGTACGATAATAGCCCGATCCGACCCCACATTGTCGTTGTCCTGATTGCCGTTCCGCATACGCCATGTATGCACGTATTTGTATGCAAAAGCTACACTAATTACTTCCTTTGAGGTTAAAACTAAATTTGCACTTTTAAAAATAATGTCAGCTTCGCGTGTTTATGTCTTTGTTTAGCTTGTGGCAGCATTTCCCTGCATTGTTGTTCGCCCATGCCGATGGTGGTGATGTGATGGGGACTAGACCCTAATGACAGCGCCCCAAGATGCACAGATCGATGCGGGATATCGAGCATCTAGAGTGGATTGTTTCTACGCTTTTTGCGGGTCCAAAAACCGAGTCAGTCGCAATTCTTTCAGCCCACTTAACATGGGCTGTTAATGGCAGCTAGCCTACCCCTCATTTTCCTCCCTGGGCATGCCATCAAAATGCCATTGCAGGATGTCTGGATTTGTGTGTGGCTGCTTTTTGTTTTGCTTTCGACTGCGCAGCGAACATGCCAAAGAAACACACAAAAATATGGCTCAATGACATGCAACAGGATTGCCACACACACAGACACACGCACACGCACAGCTGCAGGACACACTAGCACAAAAAATATAGATAAAAAGTTAAGTGAAAAAATCCAATATATATTATAAGAAATATTTACATTTTTAAGTTCTAGCAAAGGCAAATATTTAAATTCAAATTTTAATCAAACCCGAAATTAAAATCCATTTATTTGAATTTTAAATAAATTTGTTTGTCTAAAATACTTGGACAATTTACACAGCTTTCTTTTATATTTATTTTATCTCAGGTGGGCCCAAGGCAAGTCATTTTCCTTAATTCTTTTTTTTTTTTAAGTGTATAATCACACACACATACACGCATTGGGGGCTGGAACAACAATCAAAGCTCGGTGGCGAGGGTGCACCGAAAAAGGACGAGAAACTAACAAGCTCGCAAATACTTTTGAAAGCTTTTGCCACAAATGTATGCGCTTTGGCCACGCACACACACACACTCACAAACACACTCAGACAAAATAACAACCACTACCAGCACACTCTTGCATGCAAAGGAACATTGCATACTTTGCAGCGCCATGTTTCACTAATTTGCACTCTGCCTTGTGTTTGTGCGCCTTCATTTCTCCCGTATTATTTCCACTTTTTGTTTTCTCTAATTTCTTTTTTACGCTATTAAATAGGTGTAATTAAATTTTGAAAATGCAGCCAACGAGCCGAGCCGAGCCGCACGCCCTACGTGCTTAGCCTTGAGGCAACTCGGCCAACTTGGCCAACTTGGTTAACTTGGCCAGCTCTCGTTTCATGTCCGCAGCAAATTAAAGCACTTTCGGCCCCGTGTAAGTGCGCCAGTGTGGCCATAATTATCGCACATTTTTGTCTACGACAAACCATGTGCATTCCCATTCCCAGGACCGAGGACCGAGGACCCAGGACCCTGTACTCACTCCCCATCGCATTTCATTCCTGGGGGCGGGCAGACACAAATAATTGAAGTCTGGTCAGCCCGAGGGCCATTATGGGGGCAAATAGCGAATACCACGGCGACGCTGGGGTTGGCTGTGGCTGTGGCGGTGGCGCTGCCAGGTGCTCCCATTTTTCCCGACGATTTGAAATTTTAATGAGCAATTACAGGCATGTAAAACTAAATCATGAAATAATCACCAAATCATTAACATAAATAATTCACATTTTTACACGCAGCCACGGTGGCGGTGGCGAAAACAACATGAGCCTTGAGGACGTGGCCGGCACTTGAGGAAATTCAAAAGTAATTAATATGCATGGAAATGCTCGTTCAGTGGGGGCGTGGCTACGAGAGGATGCCTGTCGAGGGCCGAGAGGGGCAGATGTCTCGCATGGGCGTGGCCGTTCGCTAATTTGAAAGCTCTCAAAAATAAAGTAGCAAAAACCGAAAAAAAAACTAATTTGAACTTTTTTATATAACATTAATGTTGACCAATATTTGTGTAAAATCGGTTCAATAATTTGACGGTAAATATCTGTTCTATATAAAGGGTCTATTTTTTAAAAGATTATTTGAAATATTTTTTGATAAGCATTAATTTTCCTATTAAGATAATAAAAAAGCTTGTATATGTACGTATTTTTTACATGATATATATATTTATTTCGCTCAAACTTTTAAATTACTAATAATACTTTTCCCAACACTAAAATCACATCTACTATATTTTCTTGAATAATACTCGCTGCCATTCGCATTAAGTGACATTTTCCCATCCACAAAACGCATCCACAGACATTTAAACTTTTACTTAATTGTGCGCAACCCGGCATAAAATCTTGATTTATTGCGTCAACTGGCAACTTCTGGGGTAACGAGGGCATGTAACTCCGACGTCCGCAGGTATTTCCCTCCCGCGCCACCGATAAAGGCCCCCGAAATTCAACAGAGACCCCCACATTCCGAGTCAAAAGTCAAATAGTTTTCGCAAAGAAATTTGTCATACAACATCGTCGACGTCGACGACGTCTTTGTGCGACGCTGTCGTCGGCATATTGTTTCTGGTTAATTAAGTTATTACCATAATGAGCTTGCAGGTATTCCGGGCCTTATTTATGGTCATGCACTAGAATAGAGTGAAGTTCGGCCGCTGACAAAAGGTAGAACTTTGTAGAAACTTTCCCTTTCGCTTAAGGGTGGGGGGACAATAAAAAAAAGAGCCGCGCCAAATGCGTTTGTTATAAACCCGGGGAAAATCGAGGACGTCGCGAAGGAGGAGGAAACTTTTAGCCGGGCACGAAATTGCAAAGCGTCGCCAAAATTGTCACAACTGTAAAATGCGCAATTGCGCCGGATCGTAAATCTCTAGCAACAATGGGGCAGGCAGGAGGCAGGCAGGCAGGCGGCAGCCAGTGGCACAAACACAGACACACTGGCCCATGGCACATGAGTGGCTCACTAAACGCGGACGGACATAAAATGTGCAGCCTGCTTAAAACATAAAAATGCCGGGCCAACTCGGTGGGATTGCCAAAAGAATCGAGCAAAGTGGCTGCGTAAAACATGAAGTAATGCGAATGCCAAATGCGAAATGAGTTGAGTGCTACAAATCGTAAAGTTCGCCAGAAGCAGCAGCAGTCGCAGCAGCACCAACTAGGCGGGGCCGTAAAACCCAGGACCCAACTCCATATCCCCATTTGCAGTACACATCCTGCATATGTGAGCGGGACATAAAACCCTTTGGTTGCCCCTTCGATTTTTTGTGCCGACTCAGCCCTCGAGGCGATCAAAAAATCAAAATTATTTCTCTGTCAAATTGCTAATAATAACTTGTATTACAGGAACCCCAACTACCGCCCAGTAATTCCGCTCCAGAGCGGAATAGAACAAAACTGAACAGACAAAACCGTGACATAGTCAAATAAACAATGAGACCAATAAAAATACGCTTAAGCTTTCATAGGCGTTTTTTATGACAACAATATAAATGCAAAGGGAAAATATTATATTCGGGCAAGGAGGAGAACCCTTGCCCAAACTTTCGGGCCTCTGCACGATAAATTCCACCTTGACTCCCCAACTAGTTTCTGTCCTCTGTCTGCTGTCTGGGCGTGTGGGAGTTGGACTCAAGGAATGCCAAATGTTTGTTGTATAACCGGGAAAATAACCCCCGTCTGTGTGTGTGTGCGCCCTTTATGATAATAGTTTCGTGTTGGCCAAATTTATTTATCTGATTTGGTTGGGCCTCTGTTCGCGCGGGTGTGTGTGTGTGTCTAACAAATAAAAATTATGTTAAAACATGCAAATATGCGTTAAGTTTTGATTTATGAAAGACAAACGAGGGAAGCCCCGCGCATGTTTGTACGCTGTTAATAATGATTACGCCCCGGGCTAAGTATATAGTTACGGTTACGGCTACAATCGGATGTCTGTGCGGTTGACAACGAAACCGAAACCGAAACCGAGACCCAAGACCCAAGAACGAAAGGGAAGCCGAGCCGTGGCCATAAATTGGGGGGCGTGTGCCACGGGGCCTAAATGAAAATTGATTTGCCGGGGCCTAATTGAATGCCTCTAGATGGTTTTTATATATTTTTGGGTCGGCAGCGGCGGCGCCTGGCGACTAATTGAAAAAGTTTAAACCAAATTGGGTACAGCCCATTACGGAAATTAAGCGCGTGCGGTTAAGAAAGGACAAATATTAAGAAAACATAATCTGCCAGAAAATTTGTGCGACGCTTATAAATAGCGCACGGTTTTCCTGGAAAATCCCACCTTCCCCTTCCTTTCCCAAAACCTCCCAGCCTCGCAGCCTCCTCCCTGGCACAATGCCTGTGTCAGGCCACCTTTGGCATTCATTGCCATAATTTCCTGTAATAAGACCGACGCGACGACTGCCTTTATGTCTGGCACTGGCCTGTCTCTGGCTCTGAATCTGGGCAGTCGAAGGTCTGGGCTCTGGGGTGTACGCACACCGGAAACTCCGCTGGCCTGCCGGCTGGGGTGACACTCATGATTTCCTTACCTTTACTCGCCGGCGGTTTCCGTGTGGCCCAATTCGTGCGAATTGAACGGGAGCCAAGCCACTGGCCATTCATGGCCGTAATGGCGCTCTCGGCTTCCTGCGGGGCGATAATGAAGACAGAGACACGGTCAGAAGCAGAGTCGAAATATAAGGAGGGCACGGAGAAAAAACTATCGCTTCGGAAGTGTCATCTCTGTGTATTTAATTTATATTATATTTGAAATTTTAAGAACTTAATTTAACTTCGATAATATATTTTAAAATACGCCAGAATTAATTTTATAATTTGGTTAAGTAATTAAATACCAAACACATAATAATGTTTATGAGTATTTAAATATTAAGGGAAGACACTTTAATCTCAAAACCGAGGACTAGGAAAGTTAAGAGATATCTTTAAAAAATCAAATAAATTGCAGAGACAAAGATTTTATATTTGCTAACAATAAATTGCTAACAAATTTTCTAAAATAGAAGCATACTTTTTTCTCCGTGCATTACCAAAGTCAGAATATAGAGCCTGCGCACGACTGCATAAATATGCACTTAAATATGCTAATGCCGCTGGCAGTTCTTACCGATTTCTTGATGAAGGACACAAAGCCATAGCCCTTCGACTTCAGGGTTTGTGGATCGCGCACCACGCGGCAGTCGCTGAAAAAATAAGAGAAGAACACGAAATGTAAACATTAAAGGCCTGCAACTGAGTTTCTCGAGGCTTGAATGTATTTCTGCGGCCACCAAGCCACCCGGTTCCGAACGGAAGTCCTGGCAAACTTTAAAATTTATGCAAATTCCTAATAAAGACACATCTTGGGGTCCCCGAGAGTCTCCGCCCTGGTCTTTGTCTCGGTCTGGCCGTCGACGTGTTCAAATATTTCCCTTCGAGTACAAAATACAAATATATTCCGTCTGAGTTTGCCGGCATGGGCGTGGCCTCTTGTAATTCGGAAATTAGAAATCTGACCTCATGCTGGAAAGTTTTTATTTATCTTGCAGTTTATGGGGGGACGAAGCTCTCGGAGCTGCCAAGAAGCCATGCGGCTTAAACGACTCATCGCATCTCATCTCCGGACTTTAAGATAACGGGAAAGTTTTGATGAATTTTTATTCTATCCCAACCACTGTTGATCTTCCGTGACTGGCCCTTGGAAATCGAATCGAACTAGGGTCATTACAGTGAAGGACCGGCTCGTTTTGGTCACTTGTGCCAATTGGGCGACTTCCGACTCAACTTGGGGACGCCAATTGATTTCCCCCAGCGGCTCTACGACTTCTCATTTGGACAATTGGGGCCTCGACACCGCACTAAACCGGGCAGCCGGGCTGCCTGGCTGCCAGGAAACTTTGGCAATTACCCCCGGTCCGGCAGTTTACTTTTCATTTATGAAGCATAAACCACAGCGGCGGCGAAGTTGGCGACGCTGGCCGGCCACTTTTTTTTATGATTATTATAAGTAAAACGCCGAGAGACCCGTCGGGCTCCGGCTTTGGCTTCGGGGTTTCGTTGCCAGGACTTATTAAATATTCACACGCGCCGCGCATTTAACAAAACGAAACAAAAGTGCGTCGGGGCCCAAACATAATGCCAAAACCAGGCAACACCAAAAGCCGGGCTACAATGCAAAAAAAAACAAAAAATAAGAAACGGAAACCAAGAGCCAACGAAAAAAAAAATAAACCAAGAAAAAGGGCAAACAAGGCCAGGCACGCATAAAAGTTTTGACAGGCGGAGAGGGGACATCTTGATCCCTGGGAGCCGCACGACCGAATCCAGCCGACTTTGTGCGTTAAGCGTTTTGACATGTCGGCTAGCAGATCGACTCGGGCCCCCGAAAGAAAAACCAAAGAAATAAAGTTCTTTAAGCCAGCAGCAACCGCCCTCCCGGGCCACATTTCCCATCCCGTCGCATTCCGGCAGATAATCAGCCGGCGACGTGGGCTGAGTTTTTTCGGGCGGAGTATCGGTGATAATGATGTCAGCGATAGCTATCACAAAGGTGCCAATCGATTGCTCAATAGGCCTGAAATGCGTAGCCATCGATACCGGCTGTCAACAGTCGGTGACGGAAAGGTATCACTATATGATTTAGTTATGATTAATACGTCTTAGCTCAGCAAGTTTACAATCCCTACATAGTGATCATTTTATTAATAACTTTTAAGTGGAAAGTAGTCTCACTTCTTTCACTATTTAAATGGAACTAAATACTTTGTAATTTTCTTTAGATTTATAATTAATTTCTTTTTGTCTTAGCCTCAAATTGTAAACCCAGTTACCAAGTTTGTCATCAATGCCTTGATTTTAGGAGATTTAATCCAAGACATGACCAGCTCATTAACGAATCGGACCGAACCCTTTAGCCCAATCAGGGCCAGAGTCATTAGAATGATTTTAAAATTATTAAAATTTAAATTGGCCATCGGCAGAAAGATGAGCTGAGCAGATTGCTTGATGGACTGGCTGGCTGAGTTTTCCCCGCTCCGCGATTCAGAGGAGCGGCAAATCCGAAAATCAAATACTTTGGCGTAATTTTTGATAAGCCGCCGCAGGGCCTCCGTTTGCTGGTAGCTGGGAGCTGGGCACTGGAGGGAGGAGCTGCTCCCAAGAGACGGACTAACATTTTGACTCGAAACTTTGCGATTAAACAGAAGTTAATTAAGCCAAGTTTTTGATGCTGTCGTTGCCACGGGAGAGGCGGTAAGTGGTCGTGGGTGGGCTAGTGACTTTGCCTTTTCATGCCGAAAAATAGCAACTTAAATATTTGAATGGCTCTGCTCCTGGCCTGGCTTCGTGCCCGGCCTCGGCTCTCGTCTTTCGCTTTTCGGGGGGGCGACACTTACAGACAGCGAAAAGAGTTCGCCCCGAAAGTGGCATTTGCATAAATTCATTTTTTTCCGCTCGGTTATGAATTTTTTATGGGGGGACCGGAACCGGGGAGCCTCCACACGCGCCTGCCAATAATCAGGGAATGTGTGACAGGAAAGGGGGAAATGCTACGGAAATGCTGCGAGAAATAAAAGCTGCAGAATGGAAAATTGAGAATGGGTGAAAGGCAATTCCCAGTTAACTGGCAAATGGAAAATTTGCATTTTAATACTTACGAGATTTCGCCGAATGGTGTGAATGCTTCGCGCAATTGCTGAGTTTCAATTTCTGAGCTCAAGTCGCCGACAAAGATGTGGAATTGTTCTGCAAAAAAACGGAAAAAAGAGAGAGAGTGCCAAGTTGAGTATCGGGGTTTTTCGCAGATTTTCACAGATTTTTCGGCGAAGGGTTTGCCACTTGCCACTTGCCGCTGGCGCATCGTGAATCGCACAAAATATGTGCCAGATAAAAACGCAAATCAAAAGACAGAATCCCAAGTCATGCGCTTTTATTTCGCAATTTATTGCCAGCGCTGACGCAGTGCTTTAATGCATATTCACAAAAAAAGGAAAGAGAAAAAAATATAAGTCCCCGAGAAAGGATGAGAGAGAGAAGTTTTTCATATATAATTTTATGCTGCATAAGCAGAGATAAGTTAATTGAAATCACAAAGGAGCCGCGCAGATTGATGGGTTCAAAGAATGGCTGCCTGGCGGGAAGCTATGACAGAACTTGCCGACTCTTCTGCGGACTCTGTATTAGTTTTCAAAAGCGCCGCGCAAAACTTTGCCAACTGTGTGTGCTTTTCACCCTGTGCAACCCCTCACCCCGCGAAGAACGTTCCCATTAATACTAATTAACCCATTCATCTAAGTAAACTTTGCGCGCTCGAATCTTCTGGTGCCATCATCAAGCCGAACATCATGTACACATGCACAAACTCAAAGCCGCTCGCCGTCATGCAGACTGCACAAACACAAGTGCAGCGGGTGATGGGCAGGATACCCAACCGCACACTCAAACACTAACCAGACACTCGAAAAAATAAGGTGGAAGATATTGAATTAGAAGTTAAATGGGCCCTAGATATTATTCTGTAAATAAACTAGTATTTACAGGGAATATTATTGAGAGTGGGACTCGTTAATCATTAAAATTCCTCATCATAAGTAAGAAATATTCTTGGAGTGTACACTCCACAACAACACATGCAAAGCAAACACACACACTCGCACGAATTGCAATCATTTATTATTATTTTTGTGTGCTTTGTCTCTTTGGCACAGAAAAAAGTCGCGACTGAGAAGGAAATGAAGGGGCGAAAGGGTTGACAAGGCGGAAAATGCTGGGGGTGGTTCCCTGGGTGGCAAGGGGCTCCCGACTGCCGCTCGTAGTTGTCGTTGTCCTTCGTGCGCTCTTGTGGCAGCTCAGCTCGCTGAGCTCCGAAACTCACAGCCAAGACATGGCAAAGGCACAGCCAAAGCCAAAGCCAAAGCCAAAGCCCAAGCCCGGCGACGCACGTGGGGTGGTAATGGGTTAAGGGCCAATGCAATGGGGCCTTTTTCGGGGGGTTGTACCAGCCAGCACCCACCCCCTTCTAGCGCCGCTCACAAACACACACAGAATTCTTACCCTAAATAATTAGCACTATTCAGCTGGGGCCCCACTGACGACGACGACGACGACGACGACATTCGAGGCTGACATCGCCGATGGGCGCGGCTGATGGGCGGGCCAGCCCCCTGACAACCCCCAAAACAACCCCTCATCATCCTCTCCCCCCGCGGCCAACGGCCTTGCCTGCTGCACGTGCAGAAATTAACATTTCCGGTAATTTTGCGAAAATGAAAAGCAAAGCGAAAAATTAACGGCTACGTAGTCGTCGTCGTCGTCGTCGTGGCCGCAACGAAGGCAAAATGCGAAATGCGGAAAGCTTTTGTGTTAAATAAATATTAAAAGGAATTTCCCAGAGCCAGCGGAACTGATGGAGACGTGGCAGGACCATGGTGGCCGAGGGGCGCCGCCTGAGTAAGTTGAATCGTTGTGATGTGCGGCCTGTTGGCCTTTTAAAAACACAAACCGAACGAGTAAATCTCTGCGTGTTCACATTTACAAATGTACGCATTGAAGCACTGAGAGAAAGTGGGTTAATTCCATTGGATACATTTACAGAGTCTATTATAAAGTTATTTTTCTAAAATTTATATAATATCTCATACAATTTCCAATTAATTAAGCATTAAACATTTTTATGTAACAGTTTCTATACAAAATAAATACAATTAATTAAGATTTCGGTCAATCAATTTAATTTTTTCTCAGTGCTCGTGTCCGTGTATGCGTGGCCACTTTTTATTTAATTGGAAATTGCGTATACGCCACCGTTAATGAGCCCATTGTAATCGCAGCGGCAGAGCAGAGCAGCGCGCGGCTTAGTCTACGGAGGCAGCTCGACTCGACTCGACTCGAGTGGTTGCCGTTATTGTAAATCAATCGCCGAGGTTCGCTCAGGTTATTGCTTTCGCCCTTTTGCACACGGCCTGGCTCAAAGGAAAGAGCCAGGCACGCAACTTGCGAAATGCGAAATGCGAGAACTGCGAGCATGTATCCTTGGGATACAGTTAAGCCCGGCTGCGTGTGTGTGTGTTCGGGACAGACAAACGAGGCGGCCACTAATTGCAGTCAAAGGCTGCTTTAAATTTGCACTACGCCAGGGGTCGATTGGCAGCTGACGGGGAAGAGGAGGAGGAGGAGGAGGTGTACAGAGGCCACCCCCGGCCCAGTTCCTGGCAGCGGTGTCAGCATGTCAAGCGCTGGCAGCTTTTCATTTCTTTTGCTCGCTTCCGTTGTTCCGCTGCTCCTTGTTCCATTGGCCGTGTCGGCTCGTTGGCTGATTAAAACGTTGCGTATGTAATGAGTTAATTAAGTTTTTGCCATCGTTACAGTCGCCCATTGTCGTTGTCGTTGTCGTTGACGCTGTCGTTGCCTCGCACACATACCATGTGCACATAAATTAATCATAAATCCTTGCTAGCTGCACGGCAGTTACAAGTGTTTTGTATATTTGCCGAGGACGCACCTGTCCCCTTCTGCCTGGTGCCTTCTGCCTTCTGCTTGCCTGGCTTCCATTTCAGCGAGAGCGTTAACAACCAACTCAGCCGCCAGGTGACTGAGCTAGCAGGGATCGAGCGTAGCAGTGGAGGAAAAGGAACCCAGGGGGAGCCAGGAGTCGCCTTTGGACTAAGTGTGTCAGCAGTGTTGGCTGCCGCCTTCCGAATGCCTCCTGCCACGCCCACTTGTACCATTTGATTAAAGACGGAAGCTACTCAGGATGTATACACGTGTCTGTGTGAACACTGAGAGAATTTGGGACAGTAAATATAGAAGAACTTGAATTTATAGTTACTTCTGTTTGCTTTAATTTATGTTTTAATGCTTGAATAAGTACGAATTAACTTACAATTTATTTTCTTTATAAATTTCTTAATTTAAAATATGTTAACTCGCATATTTTAAATTCTAAATATTTTTCATCGCCTTTATTAATTTTTTCCAGTGCCCAACTATCCTGCTTTACGCCTTGACTCGCCCGGGTGCTGCTGCCACTGTTTTGTTGGCTTTAGTTGTTGTAAATTTTATGTTATCCGCTTTCATTGTTTGTATGCCTTTATTTATGCTCCCCACTGTCTTATGTGTCCGCCCGTGAGTGTGTGTGAGGACGAGCGAGAGAGAGTTTACTGATTTGCCGCCGTTATTTATGCGTTTGTGCTAAACCTTATTTCCTGTTTGTCTTACATAAGCTGCAGCGCTTAATTACACGCAACCCCATCGAGGACACGATTCCGGGTAGGATGTGGCCGCCTGATTTTACCCCTGGGAACCGAATCTCGACCCGCGGCCAAGATATATGTGCCATCGATGTGGACCCTAATGTTTTATTGACCGGCCTGGCCGCCTGCAATCTCATTTGGCAATTCACTTTGTCGCTGCCGCGCTGCCTCGGACACACAGCGCATAACCGACCACACGGCGTATGCGTAATGGCAATTATGAACTCGCCGGCTAAGTGGTGAGTGCATTAAAGCTAAAAGCGCTTAGCCGGCGCGTCGAAAAACCACCAGCTGACCGGACCGACCGACCGACCTACTGATACCGCCCGCTGTGACAGAGAAAGCCCCAAACAAGCAAAACAATTTGACGCCAACAACCGCAAAACGTGCTGGCCGCCCCAGCCTCCACATCCCATCCTGGCCCGGGATCCCAGAGACCCGAGAGCCCGCCCACAACTTAACCCAAAAATTGATGAATATGTAAGCAAATACGGAAGACCAACACGCAGCGGGTTGCCAGGCAAATATACATATACGGATGCGTATGCGTATGCGAAAGCGTACATAAAAAAGGATCAAAGTCCTGAGGCGCGTTAATTTTCCCAGACGTCAGCAGGAAAACTTCGGCAACCCATCAAGCCCCGCTCCCCTGCCCCCCATCGGCCGCAAGCTCTCCCCTTGAATATGAACCGGGCCCACAAATTATATTGAAATGTTAATAATCCAGTTGCTTAGACGTGCTGTGCCATCCCGGGATGCTGTCCGAAAAGGACAACTCAACTGTAAAAGGATATTTACATGGAGATTTGTATGCCGCTGACTTATGACTTTGATCAATGCCGGGGCCTGCTGGCAGGATGGTTGGCAGGATGGATGGCTGGCCAATCCCAATCAATTGGGTCCCTGCCGCATTTATGTCCTTCTGAGAGTCACTTATGCCCACAATTTGGCACTGCGGTTATCTGGGGATACATAAGCCAGCTGATATATCGCCGCTGATAGTCTGGGTTGGCTCAGCAAATCTTTAAATTAAATTTTCTCCGCTCAAATCAGGGCGCATTATAAAGTATAATGTGCTTTTAATTTCATTCATTTGCATGAAATGCGCAGAATGGCAGCAGAAAGCGGACACTGGACTGTGGACCCTGGTCCCTGGACTGCTGCTAAATGGAACTAAAAAATCTAATTAGCGCTGGCCACTGCAGAAGTCGACTTAAAGCAAACTTTGCGCTTTAATTTCATCTTGATGACGCCCTCGCACTGCAGCTGTGCCGCCTGTTTGTGCAGCAAACTCAAAGCTCGCATCTCGAAACTCGAAAGCCAATCAACTTGACTTGCTAATGAAACGGCAGTCACTTTAAGGCATTTCAACTCTCGACTCGGTGTCGGTGTCTGGTTGTCGCCATTAGACGAAACGCCGTGCCGCCTAGCGCCTTGCCGCTGATAATGCTGATTTTTAATGCTGATTACCGCAAGCTGCCAGGCCGCAATCCTTTGCCACCTTTTCTGCCATTCTCCCCTGGGTCTTAGATAACCGAGCTCGGAGTCAGCATCATTTCCGCAAGTGTGCGTGGCATTTAAGTTGCCACTTAAATGAGCCCCAGTCCCATGTATTGTGTTGGATGCAGAGAGAAAAAAATACAAAAAATTACTCAACGACAAAGGCTTTGTTTTTGAGTTCTTCACTTTAAGGTGGGGAGGTAATTTTTAATAAATAAAAACTAATATCTATTTTTTTTTCATTTACTAAGCCCTTTTTTCGAATAAAATAACCTTTATCATGGGATATTTTGGAGCTTAATATGAGTTACAAGTCATTTAAAGAATTAAAGACATCAACTCCTCGTCGTTGCCCGTTTTCCCTCAGTGTCCTTCTGGTGGCAATAACCTTGTGGAAAAAGTGGAATGAATGGTGGCTGGGTGGTGCAGCCTCATCAAGTCGTCGCGTCGCGCAGATCAAATGAAAATTTCATTGTGTTGTGACTCGCTCTCCCAGTCTTCTTCCTTTGTGAGCCGTTCCGGGGAACTGCGAGGTTGTGCGCGGAATTTCGCTACCTTTTCATGTTGTCGTGACTGGCTGGGGAAACTTTTGGGAGCAGTGCACTATTCCCTCTGTCTGTGTGTGTATTATTGTTGCTGTTTGTGCTGCCACCGGCGTCGTCTTCGCCGTTCGCCGCTCGTCTAACGTGTAAAACAATGACTCATTAAGACTCATCTAAATTCTAATGAGATTCAGTAACTATTAAAAACAAAACATGACAGCGGCGAAGGCGAAGGCGAAGGCAGGGGCGAAGGCAGCAGCAAAGGCAAACGTAAACGCAAATGCGGCAAAAGGGTTGCTGTCCCGGGGCAACACCACCCCGGCCAACCCCCAAATCATCATCCCCGGCAATCCTCGACTCTTATCAGGGTCTCGAGTCAAGTCCCGGGTCCCTTTTAGTGCTGACTCCGCTCGAGGACTTTAAGTGTTGGCCAAACTTAAATCATTTGTATGCGAGCCACCAGCCGGGCCTTTAAACAAATGTCAATAATTTGATTTAAATGTGGCAGGCAGGGTGCCCGGTCCCACATTCTGCTTGCAGATCGCGTGCGAAATTCGCATTTAAATGCCAGTAGCCTACTGCCAGCTATTTTCCTATTTCCCAGCTCCAGCTCCTGCTTCTTGGGGTTGACAATCGTGTGAAGAGACAATGCAACAGCGGCAGCAGCAGAAAAACCGGAGACGACAACGAATTTGCGTAGCCGGAATCGAAAAAAGGCAGGACAGCCCAAGAAATGCACTCTGAGTTGGGGAAACATGTTGCCTTATAAATTAGAAATCGCACACACAGAAAGGCTCTGTAAAAGCGAAATGGAAATTGCGTGTGTTTTGTCCTGCGAACAACGAAAGCAGCATTGGCCAAAACCAAAATAAACCTGGCCTAAAGAATCTATTCAGCTCACTGGACAAAAAATTTACTTCAAAAATTAACTGACTTTATGTTAGGAGGTTATAATATTAAAGCATAAATTAGTTTCCTCAACAAACTACCACCGAATCTTTCTGGACTTGAACGGAAAATGAATGTTTTAATTTATTAAGGAGTTTTTCTATAAATTTCTAAAGCTAGATCGATTTTTCTCCGTGCTGTCCGGGTGCCCATGTGTTTGCTCTGGGCCCGGGTTAGTTATAACCCCCGCACACACACACGCACTGCAGAGTTATAGACAACATCCCCGGCAGAGCAACCCCCGGCGAACATTTAACGCTGCCGTAAGCGTTTGCACATCGCTTAGGTGGTCGGGGGCGCAGGGGGCAAGTAAACAGCCCCCGCTCGGAAAATGTATCTGTCGCCGTTGGTGGGCAGCACATGTTAAAAGTAAACGCGACACAGGTGGAGCAGCACGCGGATGGGGATGGGGATGCGGGTGCGCCTGTGTGCCAATCTGCATATTTGTCGGGCGCCACGAAATGTAAAGCAAGTAAAAACCTGGGTCAAATTGCGGTTACCGTTTTTATTTTCCGCCGCCAACGCCTTTCCCTCTCTTTCCGACCCGGCGCATCCATTACACTTATTGTCTGTAGTTGTTGTAGTGGGACAGGACAGGTGTGTGTGTGTGTGTAGGTGTTGATATATCCACACACTGCTAGAACGCTTCCCTTTGTGTCGGTCGGTCGGTCGGTGTGTCACTCGTCGTTAGGCACCCGAAAACGGCGGTGTGGTAATAGTAATAGTGATAGTAATAATGGCACAGTCCCTGCTCGTGACCTGTACATATGCGTCTGGGTGGGACTGGACTCGGGGCTCGGGTTCGGTTTCGGGTTCAACGATGGGCGTTGGAGTGTTAATTGTAAAAGGGTTTGGGCTTATTCCTGGAAAGGCTGGCAAGTGACTTCATTTAGTTTCGCACGTTTGCAGTTAATTAATGTCGGAGAAGGAAAAGCACCAAAGTGGGCATAAAATGAGATCATTCAGCTCCTGAGTGATTTATGTAGGTGTATGACAAAGGAAAATAAAGTAAAAAGAATATTTAACAAAAAAACTAAACTCTCATTGCTTGATGAGACCGAAATCATATTAATCCTTGAAGGGAATACCTCTATACATAAAAGTAATAAATTCTGGAAACTATAAATTCTAGTGAGGTTCAAAGCCAAGGTCTTGTAGAGGATTTACCCATTCAGCTAACAATGAAATATAAAAAAAGAAAAAAAATACGCACAGAAACGCGAAAATCAAATTCAAAACTCTGAACGCTGAATGAAATGTTGAAATTGCACAACCCGCGTCTGGCATTTGGCTCACACAAACACATACACATATATACGTATATTTGGAAAAGCGGCCGGCATGCTGACCACCTCACCCGCCTCCCTGACCCCAGGCCCTCCTCGTCCACCTCCAAACCTTGTTACCTTTTTTTGGACAGCTGCGCAGCTGCTGCACTTTATTTCAGTCACTTGCTTTCCATTTTTTCCCAAACTCTCGCTCTTTTTTTGTTGGCCACGAGTGGCTTGTTTTTGCCATGTTCCCAGCCTTTTTCCTTTGCCCTCCTCCTCCTCTCTACAGTCTCCCTGTCTACCGTTTATTTTTTCCAGTGTATGTGTGCGCCTTGTGTGGATCTCGCTTTTGTGTGCTAGTGCGGTCATTTAATTTCGATTTGTGTTTTAGATTGTTTTGTGTTGCATTTGTTGATTTTTGCCATTTAAATAGAAATTTTTATTTTCTACACGTTCCCATGGCCGTGGCGCCCAGTTGTGGATTTGGATGTGGATGTGGACGTGGATGCGGATGCCCGGCTGCAGCCGTCGCCAGTTTTTTGTGCCATTGTTTTTACTGGACGCTTCTATTTTTGTTTTTTTTTTTCTTTTTTATTAACGCATGTCCATGGGGCATTGCCAACGCGAGCCCGGCAAATTGGATTTCTTTTTTCGGACATTTGAAACTGACGAGCGTCGGCCGGGGACCAAGGACCGAGGACCAGTGCGGCATCAGCAGGGACCTAGCTCAAAATATATGCAGCTCCCGTGCTGTGACAGCCATCCGCCCGGCTCTGCCCGAATCCACCCCCCAGAAACCACCCGACGACACCCCCCCGAAAGCCGCCCAGCAGCACCGTTTCTATTAGCTACGCGCATTCATAAGAGCGGAAATTTAATCTATGCCACAGTCGCGTTCATTTGCCTATTTTTTCACCACGGCTCTGCTCCGCTTTTGTCAATTTAAAGCTGCCGGCAAATGCTATCAACTCTCGCAACTGGCAACTGGCAATGCTCGTTAAATATTTAAATTGGCGCACAACTAATGAAATAAAACCAATGCGGGAGCGATGTCAGAGCGATTCCCGAGTGGCTTCAGTTGGTTAAATTTGTGCCGGCTGCCTGGTTCGTTGGCTGGTTCGCTTCGCTTCGGTTAGGCTTTGGATTGGTTTGGTTTGGTTTGGTTTGGTGGACTTTAGTGTCCCCGGGGTCTTGGTATTTTAAAAAACGTGATAGGCCCTGCCAGGAGCAGGCCGTGATAGGTGGCCACAAATATCAGTTACGTTTTGAAAATTAGCCAAGTTTCTATGATGGAAATTCGAGAAAAAACCTAATTTCCATCAGTGTATCAGATTACCCGATAATATAATCGGGTTTTCCTCTAAAAATTAATGTAAAAAACCACAGGGAAATGCAGCTAGAAATTAAAAACCAATCTTTCATGTTTTTCGCTATTTTTGCAGTCAACATAATATGATGGACCCGCCTCTTTTATTACCCGAATGTATGAGGGGTTATCGCTTCAAAAATTAATGTAAAAAACCAGAGAGACATATCAATTTTTGCTTGAAATTAAAAAACGACTCTTTGATATTTTTCCATCTCCCTATTTTTCACAGTCAAAATAATATGATGGACTGCTGCTCAAACTCGCTGGAAAGGATCTTTTATGTATATCCTTAAAGCCAAAGCTATTAGCAGAAAAGTCCCCAGAAGCCTCTCATTAATTCATTATCTCTTTAACTGCTTCGTGCTGATTTGGGGCTTAAATTCCCCCAGACTTCTTGCAGTGTAGGTGGCTGGGCTCGCGCAGCCTGGCATTCAGCTCACGTAGCCTCTTGCTTTAAATGCTTAAATAGAAGCAAAGCCAGCCGAAAATCAACAATAACAAACGAGCCACAATCCGCCAGGCACTCACATACACACGCAGCCCAAAAATTGGCATAAATAAGTAAGGCGGCAACAGCGCCAAAGTCAACGTCAACGTTCCCAGTTCGCCATATTGCGCATATGGTGTGTATACAGGGGGTGTGTGTCTGTGCCAGTGTGTGTGTACGTCTGAGGGCAGTCCTCCGCCTCTGTCCGTGTTTGTGTATTTACTCAACTGCTGTACCCAAAGCGCACTTGAGTGTGTATCATCATCAACATCAGCTGCTCTTCAGCCACCCGAAAAACCCACACCCAGCCACCGAGACCGGGAGCAGCAAAAACCAGAGCCCAGGACCAGGAGCAGGACCAAGTTGAAGTTGCCGACTCCGAGGTTCTGCAACCGCCGGCAGCACTAAAGATACAAAGCTGCAGATACAGCCAGAAGAGTCCCGGCCCACTTCCTCATCCCTGGCCAAGTCCCATTCTGTGGCCACTACAGTGACAGTATCTTTGGATGCTTAACAACATTACAAGCTGACTTATGAAAGCGGATGGGGATGGGGATGGGGATGGGGATGGGTATGGGGATGGGGATGGGTATGTGGATGGAACCAGAAACCAGGGTGAGAGGTGGTCTCCTGCAATTTGACTTGACTTTTACGTATCGTCAAGTACTTTTCTGGTTTTGCCCACTCGGGGGACATTTGTCAGTCGAGAGACAAATTTAATTTCTGCTATTTTCCGAGCTGCTACGATGTCTGCGCTCAGATATGAATTGCAATGAAAGTCATACTCGACGTGTATGACGAGACGGTCCGGTTTTTGGTCGGCAAATACGGGCCGTAGCCTGGCTGTGGCTCTGGCTCTGGCTGTGGCAAAACTCGTTTTTAATATGCAGCCAGCAGTGGGCGCACGCAGCGTATGCGTAATTTTATTACAACTGCAGTAGCAACGCAATGAAATGAATGCGAACTGGGCGAAACTATTCTCCGCTTTCCGCTTCCCGCTCCCCTTTTGTGGGCGTGTGGCCTCACAGAATTCATTTCGCATTTAAATTGCTGTTCAGAGAGCAATTAGCCGAAATTATTGTTGCTACGTGTGCATCGTCACTTGGCATCCCCAAATTAGTGGAGCCTGAGCCACCATGGCGAATGCTTAATGCGAGCAAGGGCGCCCATTATTCAGTGGCCCTTCGCCCCCATCCGCTTCCAGCAAAAAATGCTGATTTGCGGTTCTCCCAAACCCCTAACGATGCGAGATCCAAACACACTAACCTCACCGAAATTCCCAATAATTTACCAAGCGCTCAGAAAAAAAATAGTCGGAAAAGTCGAGACGATGGCAGAATTATGCCAAAACAAATCAAGCAAATGAAAATATCACAGCCACAAAATCAAGGCAAAGCACACGCAGCGCTGCACAGCGGGGTGCTTCTGGCTGGAGAGACGGCGGCACACAAATGCTGTGCTTAATAGGCATCAGCTGGGTATTAAGTTGTTGTTTTTTGTCATCGTCTTCGCCGCTCCTTGGCAGCATGACAACCTTTTTTTACGGGCCAAGGGGAAGGCCAAGGGACGGCAGGAAGCGAAAGTCCCGAATCTCAGACGTTTTGACAAGCGCTTGCCCTTGCCGTTGCCGTGAATTCAACAAACAATTTGCGGAATGCCATTAGGTGACGCCTATTGCTGAAATTATCTCTGGCTTCAGGTTTGCCTCTCTGGCTTTTCTTTCTTTCTTTTTTTCCCCCATCCCCGTTGTGTGTGTGGGGGTGTGGGGGCGAATTTCAATCACATCATCTTTTGTTAAGCTCCAGGCCAGGCCAGGGCCGAATAGGTAATAACAAGTCGGAGGGCGGCGCACAAAGGAAGCCAAATAAAGACGCCAAAAAGCATTGCCCATTTCTGTGGGCACGAAACGTTAATGGGTTTTCTCCCAATTCCCTCTATTTCTCCCCTTTTTTTGTTGGCTTAAGAAAAAGAGGTGAGCAGGGAAAATCCCTTTTTAAATTCATCAATTTCGCATAAGCCCTCGATTGTTTACAAATCATTCAGGCTTTGCTTTATTCAACACACCGACAAGACACGACGCCCCGGCTGAAATTGCATTAAAAACTTTGACCTCACGACGGCGAGCTGGCCGCTTATGTCTGCCACAAAGTGTTACACACTGAAGGGGAAACCGAAAGAAAAAATTAAAAATTAATAGCAACTGGCGAGTGCCAATAGAAACCACAATGCAGCGGGCAGCGGAAAACAACGGGGAAAAAAACTTAAATAAAAAGGAAAACAACTACAAAAACTAACCGACTAACAAAGTGTAAAAAACTATTGAGTGCTGGCCTCCCAACACTTCACTTTCTGACCCCCGCGCTCCCTCCACCATTTCTGCAACTAACAAAAATTTCTAATTTAAAAGTTTCTACGCCCAACCCGCCGCCGAGCGACGAGCGACGAGCAACGAGCGAGGCAAAAACAAAGCGCTGGGGTTGGAGTTGGAGGGGTGGAAAATGCAGGGCAGCCGAAGCTGGAAAATAGAAAATAGAAAATAGCAACAAAGACAGACGGCAAATAAAAACACACGAGCAGATAATGCAATTCCCGCCCAGGAAGAAAGTGGCTAGCTGCAATTTTGTTGCTGCAGCCTTCGTTCTGGGGCGAGAGTCCTCGTTCTGGCGCTCGTTCTCATTCACGTCCTCGTTCACGTCCTCGTCCACGTCCTCGTCATCGTTTCATCGTCATCGCTTTTGCTTCGTCCTCGTAGGCGTTGTGTGTTGTTCTTGCCCACATCGTTAGCAATGCTCATCGGCAACATTTCGTCAGCTTCCGCTGGCTTCCGGCTGGGTGTCCTGCCGGCTCCAACCGGGGAGCGGTTGGAGCCGGCAGGACACCCAGCCAGCCAGTGAGTCGGCGGCGGCGGTTGGAGGAGCGCTCGTTGCGCGTCATGCGCGTTGGCCATCCTGCGTGGGCTGCAATCGCAATCGCAGCGGCAAAGGCACTCGCTCCTCCTCCAGCCATAGCCACTATTTTTATATGCTGGCCCAGTCTTTGTGGCACTCGCCCCCGGGGGCTTTAGCCGGATTTGGGTGGTGCCTAGCCAGTGGTGGTGGCAGCAGCACTTGGTAGGTGGTTAGTGGTGGGTTCAGCTCTGGCGTTTGTCATTCTGCATTACTTTTAGCATGCATCGCGGCGCGTTCTGTGATGCAACAATGTTGCCCCGGCCATTGTTGTAATTTGCCTGTTGTTGTCTGGTTCGTTGGCTTCAGCTTACACGGAGAAAAATCGAGACTAAATCGCTTCTGAGATGCTTTGTTTGAGCTGGGCAAATATTTATAATTAAGAAACCCAAAAACCAACTGTTATTAACTTCCCTATTTTACCATATTTACTATTAATTGGAGCCAGCTTTCTTTTCCCCTGTACAAGTTTTTTTTCTTGAGTGAAATTTTACGATGATTTCCATTTTCATATTCGAATCTCGTGTGCTCTTGCTTGTGCCTGTGGTCCGACTTGCAAATCGAATTATATCTGCTGCCACAATGTAGACAACGGACAAGGCCGCATTACAATGCCTGCAGCCCTGCATCTCGTCTCGTCCCTGCTTATCCCTTTGGCCCTTGGCCTTTGGCCCCTTCTGCACTTTGACCAGCACTCGTCTGTCGTCTGGCCTGCGGTGCCTTTGAGCTGGCTCTGGCATTACCTTGCTCTCGAAATTGGCTGCCAAAAAAACAGGCAGCGTTCTTTTATGGCCCTTTTTGCTCCGCCGTATCGTATACGTGTGTGTGTCTGTCTTCATATTTCATATTTTATATGTACTTTTTAATATGTATTTTGTCGTGCATAATGTTGACATTTTGACGCACTAATAAACATAATTTGCCCATAAAATACGTTTTATTGCCAGCGCCCTGTATCAGGCGTATCAGTTTGGATTCGGGGATTGGGGGATTGTGCAGCCTGGCTGGGTTAATGCCGATGAGCGACATTAAATGACATTAAACGACGGCAGCCGGGAAAGATTGCCGGGGTTCATTTTGGCGATAGATGGCTGGGCTGGGCTGGGCCAGGTATAAATCTTAAATTAGGTGTTCGAAATGAGACCACTTTAAAGGACCCTTCAGCCCCGCCAGGAGCTTGGCTTGGGTTCACTGACCACCCTTCTGACCATGTAATTTGCTCCTGTCTCGTCTTCCATAATTAATTGCCAGTTCACACTGACTGAACTCCGGCTCCGGCTCCGTCTCTTACTGCAGAAATCACATTTTCTCATTTTCCACAGATACACACAGACACACACACGTGATGCTAGTAGGAAAACATTTTTAAATATTTATTAGCAACAGCTTACAAGCTTCATCTTATTTGGGGCCGGGCTTTCATCGTTGCCGGCGATAAGTAATTTCGTTATTTGCCAAACATGCGACCGGTTCGGGCCACAAATCCCGCCGAGGCGGGATGCTGCCTTTGCCATTTGTCAGCCGCCCTCGTTGATGCCATTATCTTATTCAGCAGCCTTGTCATCTCATAAAGGATGCCTATTATAAATTAATTTTTGCCAGCCGTGGCTTTTCCGCTGCTCCTTGCCTTTATCACTTGGAGGGCTCGCAGCTCTCAGCTCGCAGGACCCGCACCTAAATGCCAGGACGACGACAAGCATGCTGCTCCTGTGCCGGGGCCATGTGTCGGTTATGTGTGCGCCCGACTATATGACTATATAATTTTTTGATTTAACGCAGAAGCTGCTGTCGCAATTTTTCAGGAAAACACCCACATGCTTTTATTTTTGTTGCCCTGCTGTAAAAGTTGAAAGTTGTGCTGGTGCTGATGCTGGCGCTTCCTGCTTTCCCTGATTTTCCCTGTGTTTTCTCCCCGACTTTCCCTCATGTGTGACATTGATGCCTGCTCGCGCTGCTCGAGCTGTTTTATTGTTATCATTAAAGCGTGCCCACCTCTCGAACCCCTGCCTCGGGCTCGTTCGACATGGCTGTCTTTGTCTTGGCTTCTCCCAATGATGCGGGCTTCCTCAACAAGTTTGACATGGCCCGCGGGATTGGGGCTGGGATTGGGACTGGCATTGGCCCCGGATCTGAGATCCCATTATGATTAAAAATTGCTCTTCGAGGCTTATCTTTTGCGGCTGGCTGCGATCATTAATGAAGCAGAAAGTGATTGGCAAAGCAGAAGCCCCGGGCCATGATTAATTGGTGGCTAAAACACAGAGCACACCGAGAGCACAGAGGGGGGTGGCGAGAGGCGAGAAAAATCAAGGGAGGCGACACGCTTTTCGGGTGCTAACTGCATTCCATTCATCAACGCTTGCTAACCGCAACGAGGAGCTGCAATGGCAACAAACACACCAGCTGCCGGGGTTAGCACAAAAGCAGCAGCAGATGCATTGGAAATTCAAATAAAATTTACCACAGTTTCTCGTAACTTTGTCAACGATGCGCAACATGACGCTGATGTCTGCCAGACATCTTCTGGGGGCAGAACGACGGGGGAATAGGGGGGAGTGAGGGGCAAAGGGAAAAGTGTGGAAAAGCGGGAGCGAAATGGGAAAAGACCAAGACCTGCCAGCGAATTGCAATTTGCAATTTTATGGCAGCGCAGCCAGGAAACAGAAGCAGTTGTGCACGCAGAGGAAATTCATTTTAAAAGGTATTTTTTAAAGAAAATGTTATATTTGATATTAAAAGTTTATGAAGTAGCCTGAGGAATTTTCCTAACTTCAGGGGATCCAAACATTAGTAGACTCACGTTTAATTTCCATTTTTGTTTTATTTTCCTTAAAAACTTTCATAACTCACAGACAGAGGGCGATTCCTTGTACTTACTGATTTTGTATGAAATAAAATAAAATGTGTAAATATTTTTTAAATATTTAGTGTAAGCTCATTTTCTCCCAGTGCATCAGAAGCCGCCGCAGTACAAAACAAACCAATTTAAATTTCCAGCGGTGTCGGTGGGTCGGCGGTTGGTGTTAGTCTGGATGCAACAACACTGTTAACGGGTAGAGCGGCGAAAGGCGAGGAAAAGCAAGGAAAATCGGTGGAAAGCGGGGAAAATCGGGGGCAGACAGAGCTGGCGAAAAGCGCAACAAAGCGTAGCTGACAAAATCAAACCGGCAGGGCCAGCAAAACAAAACGCTGCAAAAAGAACAAGCTGAAATATTCGCAATGACAATTGAAAGTCGGAATCGGAACCATGTTTGCTGGGTGTCTGAAGGGGAGAGGGAATCGGTCAAGGCGGCGGCGGGGGGTAGTGGTGTGGTCCCTGGGGACGGGTCCACCCTTAGCGGTTGCTGTGGACTGGCCAAACACTCAATCAATAAATTATGCTGCCACGAAATATACAAATCAGCGAGCGGGGCGAACTGTCGCGGATGCCACAAAGTCTGGGGGTTGGGGGAAATGGTGGCTTCAGCAGGGATCCAGTGGGTCGCCGTGGGGTGGCAAGGTGGTGCCGCTTGTTTGGCCGGTCACGCGGCAGCTGCAGAACAAAAGGACAGGCCACGACCCAGGAGCAGCCAGCGAGCGACCCAAGCGGCGCACAGACGGATGTGGCTTTGTGGCTTTTTGTGCGGTCGCTGCCGCTGCTTCTGCTTGTGTCTCTGCCACTGCCTCTGCCTCAGTCGACCGCAGCTGCTGTTAGTCATTCGAAAAGGATGCCAGGACTGTTGACGATGGTCATGGCCGGAGGATGACCAAGATAGCACCATCGCATAACCAACAAAAGCCATAAACAGCGGAGTCGTTAGAGCCAGCTGCAAGGGGGTGCCTCCAGGGACACAAGAAACTATTAGCTTTAAATAATTAATTAAATTTAAATTTGAAATATATCTAATTTTAAAATTATATCATAAAATGAATAAAATAATGTGTTATGAGCCTTAAATTTAGTTTTAAATATATAAAAGCCAGAACTTCTGTTGGAATTTATATCAACATAAGGCTTAGTTATTCAGCAATTTTAATCAATCACGCTTTTAAATTCTTTTTAATTTTATACTCCTTAATGACCTTCCATGGGCTCCCCCTCTTGAAGCCCGGTCTCGACCACACCCCTGCCAGCTGCTGCTGCTGCTGCTGCGCTGACAATGTCAGATGCGTTGACTGCTGCATTGTGCCCGGTGCCACAGCTATGGTGGTCTCCGGTCCCCGTGTCCAGGTCCTGTGGCTGCGACAGCCTCCAAACAGGCGCCAAAGACAAAGACAAAGGCGCAAGGTTCCGAATGCCAAAATGGCTGCCCGACCCCCCTTTGGCTGACCTCAGCTCCCGACGACCCCTGGACCCCGTGAAGGCGAACCTTAAAGCCCCTCGGCCAGTATCGATTTTTCCACAGGAAGAGCGGCAGACATTTGCATGTGAGGCTGCCTCGCTGGCTGGCTGGCGTTTAAAAATGCCGTGTATAAAACATTGATCATGATTGACGATTGCAAAATTACGAGTCCCGGGCTGTCGGTCTGTCGATGTGTGTTTGTGTGTGTGTGTGTGTGGTGTGGGACCGTGTGGATACTGTGCCCGCAGGATAACAAACACAATGGTGCCACCATATGGGCTCTGGTGTGCGCTTGTATTATGATGCGCCGCCAAACGGTTTTATCTGTGACCGCAGCGCATAAAAGTATGCACTGCTTTTGGGGAAAGTACGAGAGTTTTCGCTTTATTTGCATTTTCAGCAGCAACGAGAGGTGAAACGTAAAGTAAACTTAAAGTTTTCCCCTATTTCGTTAAAGAAAATCAATGGAAATATAGGGAAATGTAATCTAATAGAAAGATGGCACAAAGTTGTTACACGATATTTGACTTGCTGCCTTGGAGCTGCCTCCTGCCTCTGCAACTTGATCGATTCCCTAATCGGCCCTTTCATTTGCACCCATCACGCACATCGACGCACCTGTGTGGCCACATCCCACATCCGCCCAGCCACCGCCCACCGCCCACATCCACCTGGCCTTGTCCAGTCAAGCGGTCCTTTGTCCCCACAGTGACTGTCGTGAAGTCCAACAAAGCGGAAGCTGTAGGAATTTACCAACGTTTAAACTTTAATGCCAGCTACAACAGTTTTTATTCCTTCCACTTTTTCTCTGTCTGCCTTGCTGCATGTGTGTGTGCTGGGTGTGCTTGGTGTGCTTGAGATTTTTTTACGGCCAGCCTGTGTCTCTCTTTTTGCGCCCCCTTTGCGTCCTTTATCCCGCCCCCCGCTCCAATTGAACCTAATCCGGCTGCTAAAGTATTAGCTACGTAGTTGTATGCTCATCCCGGCTGTCCAAACTGCCTTATGCTGCTTTTGTTGTTTGCTGGCATTTAGCAAAAAACAAAAAAAAATAGAATGAAGAAAAAACAAAAGCAAAAACAAAGGAGCCCGGCAAGGAGTGGAACAGGACGAACCGGAGGAGAATGCCAGGAGCTGGACAGGAGTGACGTTTGTAAAAAGTTTTGCCTCTGTCCAGGGGCTGCCAGTGGAAGTGGAACTGCAGCCAGCGTCCACTTAATAACAAGGCATCAGCCGCTGGACGTCACTTGGCATACTAATCCTTGGCCAACTTGCGCCTCCCACTGAATTAAGTGACCAGCCCGGAGGGGGTTCCATATATGGTTCAGTGACACACAGAGAGAAATCCGTTCTATTTATTTTTATTATCTCTTTATAACTTTTTAACTAACTTGTAATTACTTTTCCCTCAAATAAGTCTCATTTATACTGTACAAAATCCTCTACAAATTTTCTCGAGTGCATCCTTTCGATATCCTTAACCTCCGAGCTGCATTCCGTCACCTGCCAGGCAGCCAGACAAAGTCGCTGCCAAAGAGGACAGCGAATGGACAGCGGGGCAAAGACTTTAATGACAGCCAACATCAATGAGTGTCAGGCGGGGCTGTTGAAAAATTAATACAAAACGACAATGACCGGGTGCCCGAGGAGGACAAGGAGGCACCCCGGCTCCGTCTGGTCCTTGTGGGCCGTCAGGTGATGCTCGACGTCAAACATGGCGTATGATTGATTTTCCAGTCGTAAACTATGGCTGAGCTGGGCGCTGCAGGCTGAAGTCGGGGCCAGATAAAGCGGCAAATAAGCTTCAATAATAATAAAAGTTATAAATCTTTTGCATGGTCTCGCCGAGGACAAGTCGAAGTCCTTCGGAAGGACGACGACATGCTGCAACGCGGCGATAATAACAATTTATTGCACACGTACAGGGACACTCGCACACTCGCACACCCGCACACATGTGCAAGTGCCGGAAAATGCCGCGAGACACGATTGCAACAACAACAAGAGCCAGAACGGCAGACAAAGCGCAGAGAGCGAGCATAAAAACCGCACAATAATAAAAATGAACAATGACAGGTTAATAGCAAATAAATGAAAGCCCATAAGAAAGGAGCAACAGCAAGGAGCAAGAGGCAAGGACCAGCATCCAGACAAAGGAGGAGCCTCCGGTCCAGACCAGCCGACAAACTATCGCCGTGGCCTAGCCAATTGATATATAGTTTTCAATTTTAGAAACCATTGAGCAGCTGCCCGTCCCCGAGGCGAACCGCTCTAGAGCACGTTGCTGGCATATTTAAAGCGTTATTATAACCGAAGGCAAAAGGAGCACGATAACGGCCACAATAACGACGATAATGGGCGATGAGTTAGCGGCCGAGCAGGTTGACAAAATGCACTCGGCATGCAATGCACTGCCTGCCAATAATAATCGTCATCATCATCAGCATTATCATTAGCGCGGAGGAAGAGAGGGAGAGCTGAAAGGAAGAGGACTCTGCAGAAGGACACGAGTCGACCGAGGTCTTTGTGTCTGACTATGGAAGCGGAAAATGCATTAACTCAACGCCAGACGCCGAACTGAATTTATTTTGCACTTTAAGGGTGCTCTTCGCACATCGAAAGTTCCGGCGCTGCTGCTCTGAATTCATCAGCCTAATTACACGGCTCTTAATTGCTTCTCCAGCGGAATTTATAGTTTTTCCCCAATACATATTCAAGGTCTGTGAAGGATTCAGGTATTTTTCGCTATTTGCTTTAGCATTTGCAGTTTTTGCGCCGTCGATAAACATTTAATATGCTTATTTATTCAATTGAATCGCCGGGCTGAGCAAAAAATATTGTTATGGCCGAAACATGAATATGCAAATCGATGGAGCGCGCGCAAAAAAGCGAAATAAAATAATATATATAATTTCCATGAGGGAGCAGCTAAATAGGCTTCAAAATCAGCCATAATCTGCCGGCTATAGGCTCCGCTTTATGCCATTTTATTTTATTATTTAAATATGCCATATTTAATATCTGATAGGTGTCGCAAGCCGCCTGCAAGCGGATTAAATTCCCGTCCCGCACCACACCGTACATAGAATTTTATTAAATTCTCGCCGGTAAAGTTTTGAGCCAAAGCGACAAAGAGAAAAATCGATCACCTGTTTAAAGTTGGCCAGGAGCAACAATGGCGGGGCTACTTGGCAGCTGTGCCAACGCCTGGGCGAACGCATCAGTCAACGTCCTTACAGTTTAACAAAGGACGACATTTGCCGGTTGCGACACTGGCACAAAAAACAGCAGCAAGCAGGGGAGTGAAGCGCATCGGGCCACTTTATAAGCCAAATTCTACTACAGCTACTCCTCTGTACTCTGCGCCTTTGTCCGTTTGCTTACAACTTTTTACGCTCTTGTGTCAGTCGCTTTTGGCAATTTGTTTCTACATCCAACGACGAATTCAATTGAAAATTTTTAGCAGACACTCGACGAGCGCTGCTCGGGCAAATTTAAAAACAAATTTGCCGCAAAGCAACGGCAGCAAACTTGGGAAACAAAGTTTTTGCCTCCTAGGCTCCGCAACTCCACAACTCCAGAGCTCCAGAGCTCCGGAACTCCGGTTCTCGGGTTCGATTCTCGCACAAACTGGTCAAGTGTGGACGTGCGTTTAAATGTTACGTATACGCCGCGTTGTCCGCTGCACTTGACTGAATCGTCTCGTCTTGGCCACCGTCTCGTGTTTGCCCAGCGCACTTTTCAACAGAGGAAACAACAGGCAGACAGACAACGGCCACGCCCCCTCTCTCGGTATTTACTTTCCCGCCCACGCCGTCTGTTTGTTTGTTTTTCTTTTCTATGTTTTTTTTCCTGCGAGGCGAATGTGTGGCCCTGTGTTTGCCTTTCGTTTAGTCAGAATGCCAACTATGACAAAACCAGAGAATCCGAATTCGAATCGGAATCAGAGGGAGTCGAAATCAAAATCGAATCGAGTCGACTGACTGAGCCAATGCCAATGTGGAAATTGTCAATAATTTCAAATTGATTTCTATTTGATTTAGCACGGTAACAAAGGCAGACACCTAGCTCTATAATTCTACGGCTACGGATACGTCGACGACGTCTTTAGTTTTCCTGGTGTGTTTCCTGGTGTGCTTGAAGGAGGCTCGGACTGGCGTAAGTGAAAACGTAAACTTTGACAAGCACGCGGGGCTCGTTTTGAGGGCAAATAACATTAGACAGCTATTAGAGGCTTGGCCGAGTTTTACGACGAAACCATAAAAAGCATTACTTGAACTGCTCGAGCTGCTCGTAAAACTCGTGAAATTTGTGAGGACCTGCGACTCGGACGGGGCCATAGGCGTAGGCAGGCAATAAAAGCCAATCGATAAGTGCCCAAAGTGTTGGAGGACCTCGTAAACAAATGGGGCTGGCCTGGCCCACACCTCGATCGGTCGGTCCCATGGCCCATCCATCAGGGAATCGTCAAAGGAGTTGCCCCGTCTGGCCGCAAATTTATTAGCTGCCCCATCATCGTATCGATTATGACAATTACGCGCAGGAAGTGCTCCCATTAACTTATAATGTAGGCTTCAGATCAAGAAATCGAAGGGAAATTATTTAAAAAGTTAAGTTAGCTTAAGTAATTTGCTTCACTTCTGTGCCCTGTCCGGATATATACGATATATCTCTGAAAGTTTGCTAGGCTTACAACTACAAAGTAAATTTTTAAAATATAATAGCCATAGTTTTAAAGGTAAAGATTCCTTTGCTTACCCTGCTTGGGCGAGATGCTGAGCACCTGCTGCTGCGGCGACTGCTGCTGCGAGTGGATCTGGTACTGCTGCTGCTGCTGCTGCTGCACCACCACCGCCTGCTGCTGGGCGGCACAAACGGCGGCGGCCACCGCCTGCTGCTGCTGGTGATGGGCAGCTGCAGCGGCTGCTGCGGCGGCGGCCTGCTGCTGCGACTGCTGCTGGTGCGGCGACTGCGACTGGGGATGCTGCTGCTGGTGCTGCTGCGTGGTCACGATGGTCATCTGCTGCGGCTGCTGCTGCTGCGCCTGCTGCTTGCCGTTGAGCGACTGCTGCTGCTGTTGCTGCTGCTGCTGCTGGGGGGCGGGCGCCTGTTGCTGTTGCTGCTGCTGCAGGTGCGTCTGGTGGATGGCCAGCAGCTTTGTCTCGTAGGGCTTTCCGTGGGCGGCGCTCAGCGTCATCTGTGCAGTGGCTGGCATCATCAGCGTGGGCATAGCCAACATTTTCCGGCCTACAGTCGCACTGGGAGCCTGCTGGGTTGCGTGTTGCTAGTGGCTGCTGTTGCTGTTGCTGTTGCTGCTGCTGATGCTGCTGCTAGTTGCTGCGGTGCGGAATTTGCACGTTTTGCGGTTGCACGCAGCTCGCTTTGATGCTTAATGAAGTGCCTGCTCTGCCGCCTTGATGCCGCAGTTGATGATATAAATAAATTGTGTTATAATTTGGCTAGGTTTTCGGTTCGCTTTTCTTTTTTTTTAATGACCGCCTTTTTGTGTGAAACCGCACTGTTGTTGCTGCTGCTGCTGCTGTTGCTGTCGAGTTTTATGCGCAAACGATTTGATGCATTAAATAATTTCTACAATTTTGCTAATTTGGAAATGTTGATGCTGCCTTTTCTGTGGTTTGTTCCGCTTCGTGTCGTTTGTGGTTGCTTTTTAGTTTTCATAAAAAATTTTCTTTTTGCTTTTTGCTTCTTGCTTGACCTTCACTTATCACAGACCAATGAAATTTGTTTTCGGAAAGTTCATTTGGTTTTTGAATTATGTTCCCAGGCAGAATATTACTCAGCGCACAGGGCGAGAAGTTCTGCGGTTTTATTTATTCGCTACAGAAAAAATTAGGAGGCACATCTTTATCAGAATATTTTCCATCATACCAGAGGCATGAGTGAAAATATTCCGCAAGCTGGAAATGATAAGAAAACAAACTCATAACACTGGGAAAACAAAAGGATAATTGACTCTGCCGGATGACTGGCAGCTCAGAGGCGCTGCTAGTGTGATTACAGTTCTCCCGGGCGCGGAAAAAGTAAATAAAACTGACGACTCGCCTTATTTTTATGGAGCGAGCATAGCCCACGCACGGCCATTATCATATATCAGGACTAAGCCATTCACACATCATTTGAAAAATTAAATTTAATATTTTACGATTTGTGTGCTCGCATCCGCATACAAAGCGGAGCCGAGCATGAGCCAACAAAAAATAAAAAGTTATGCGCGAAACGCGGACGACAGGCGGTAGACATCGAAAGTGCGCGTAACGCAATGTCTAAGTGCCAAAAGCAGAAACAGACAGCTCAGCGATGGGAGCGAAAAAAAAAGAAGAAAAAAATTATAACAATAATAATAAAAGCAGCGGAATACAAGTGCCGAAAAAACACGCACAAGAAACCGAGAGCCGAGAACCGAGCCTGGCTTTTACGACAGACAGACCCCCAAAGACAGCATCCCTGTGTGCCAGCAAACAAAGCGAGTCCTGACACCCTGTACGCCCCAAGTGTTGGCAAGTGTCAGGATCAGACGCTTCCGGTTTTTATAGCGCAAGGGAGCTGCGGCACGCTGGCAGACAAATGCTATGTATAAATATAAATATAAACTTATATTTTTATTTTTATTTGGAAAGCCAGGACACGCCGCCGAATGCATGGCAAACACCGAAAATACAAAATACATACGGCATCCTTTTCCGACAGAGCCACTGCTGAGTGTGTGTGTGTGTATGAGTGTCTGCCAGAAAGTATGAATCACACACACTCGGAACACACAGCCACATACACGGCTGCAGTGTGTCCTTTTTATATAGGAGCCCAGTCGGCAGCATTTATTGGCTGCTCGTCGTCGGTTTATGTGGCACACAAGCCGAAGTGGCAGACGCCTGTAGTTGCCATTGCCGCTGCCGTTGTGCCACGTATAGTATAGTGTAGTACATAATGTGGCCAAAAACACAACAGGCACAACACAAAATACATGCACGCAAAAAGCGTTGGGGCCTTCTATGTAAATATGGCCAAAATCGATGCTCGCCGCGGTGACAAGGAGACCAAGAAACCCGAAATGGGTTAAATATTTCTAGAAATCACATCGATTTAATCTAATGGCTCCTCTAAAGGCATTCTAGAAATTATTCTTCACTAAATATCACACATCCTTTACTCAAAAACTGTAAGCACACTTATCGCCTTTATGCAACAAAAGTCTTTTTCAAGTCAGGCACAAAAACTCAAACACTTTTTTGTAAAGTCGTGACAAAAAATATCAAACATCAAACACTGAAATATTTAATAAATAAAATTTAAAGACTACAACTTTCACCGAAATAAATAATAAAATATTGAAAATATTTTTAAACTTTATAAATTTGCCAAGTTTTTATATTATTTATGTAGCATTTTTATTGATCATCATTTATTTAAAGCTTCAGTTCTTAGTTAGTTAGTTCGTTGGTTCGGCTTTCGTTTATTTCACTTCGTTGATTTCTAGATTTCCTTTTTTGTCGCTTTTTCTTACTTTTCGGTTTTTATTTTGAATTCTCTTTAGCGAGCAGTTGGCTTTCGGTTTGCTTTTGGGTTGCTTTGGTTGGTTGGTTGGTTTGTTTGAGAAATTATAATAACAACTTAACAACAATGTAACGAATATCCTTTCTTAACGAGGACACAATTCAAACTGAAAGCGAAGCGCCTTCGTCCGGCTCACAAATAGTCAACACATCGTACCGCTCCTGTCGTTAACCGTTATTCTGCCAGCGTCGCTGCCGCTCCGAAATCCTTTTTGGCCAACCGAGCGCCCGCCACTCGGCCTCGTCAAAAGGATGTGGCCCGAGCGCCAGCCGAAGTGTCCACGGGAAAATCTCTCTCTTAGGCCTGCGCGGTCGCCAGTTCGAAAAGGTGGCTGTCCTGGCTAGGACAAGGAAATTCTAACAGCAGGAATTTCCCCTTGTTAGTCAGGACTTTATGGCAACTCTGAGTGTTATACTTTGCACTCTTAAGGCACTTAGGCAGCTCTGTTAATCCTCGGTATTAGCTTTCTTTGAGCTAACAGAGGTTTCGGGTATGGATTACATTACAATGCATTAGAACTCATTATGCAAGGATCCCGCCGGCAAACGAAGAGAGTCCTTTGAGCCGCTTTACACTAGGCAAACAAACAAAGGCCCTCGCACATGCACGCCTTTGTTTGTGCGCTCGAGAGCCAATAATCCACTTTTGTTTTGTTATCACTTGTGCGCCCCTTCACCCGACCCACCCGAGCACGCAACCAGCAGCCGTAGTCGGCGGCGGCGGCTCCTTGCGGCATCCTTTGCCAGCGTCCTGGCCCGCCGCCACCACTTAATTTCTACTTGATTTGTCGTTTAAGAAAACTAATTGTCTGCCTTTTGTTGAGCGTGAAAACAATGGAAAACATTTTAGCAACTGTTACTCTCCGCCGAAAGCGTATTAGACGCAGACCTCCAAGGACCTCCACGATGATGGGCCAGCGTCTGGGTAGCATTTTGCGGCCATGTGGAAAGGAAAGTGGCCAGGACGAAAGTGGCTAAGACGAGTCTGAGAGTCGCAAATGGTTCTGGTTTTTGGTGGCTTTCAGGCCAGTACTATAGCAGCCAGAGACCGCAGCTCCTCAAGGTCACTTTGGGCGCTTAATACGGTGGAAGTTGCATAACTGGGAATTTTCCAAGTCGAATTCTCTTCTTCGTATAAAATCACTGATTATTAAGAATTTTTTATACTCATCCTAGAGCTATGACTATATTTTTAAAAGAATTATTACTTTTCATAAAGTAAGGGTCAAAATTAGGGCAGCTAAACTGTAGTTGCCGAAGTCTGTGTGCTCCGCCAGTGAAACGCTTCTCCTTACGGAAACTCAAAGGGGGCCTCTCCTGATCGATTTCCCGCAAAGCGGAAACCGATACCCTCTCCCATTCTGCAGGGCCGAATAACGAGGCAAACTCTGCGTTGCATATTCATGGGACAGGCTCAAACACAACCCAAAACACGGCACAAACACAAACACTCGTCGCTGCCAGAGTTGACGTCGATGGCGTAACAGATATCGGTTACGTTGCATGCAACGGCAACGGCAACGACAAGGCAAGGGGGTCGAAGCCCTCGCCACAGAAGGGGTTAAGCCAAGCGAAAGCCGCAAAAAACTTGTCGCACGCATAACTTAAAATGTATAAATAACCTTTTAAAGTCGTGTTTAATCAAGGGAATCGATTTCAGGCCTCGGTTAGGCCTCAAGGTGTATTTAAGAACTGCTTTCCTAATG
Source organism: Drosophila tani (assembly GCA_008042535.1). NCBI lineage: Eukaryota > Metazoa > Arthropoda > Insecta > Diptera > Drosophilidae > Drosophila > Drosophila tani. The sequence goes on along the minus strand of VNJO01001547.1, from coordinate 396,219 downwards.
CTGGCTTAACAACAGTGATTTCTAAAGCATATTTGATTATGTAAATTCATAAATAATAGAGTTTTCAATGCAGATACACATCCCTTTTGTGCTTAAAGATTCCAAATTAAATGCAGGGCCATGTAAGGTACAAGATTTAATGATTATGCATGGAATTCTGGGTATGTTTCGTCCTAATATTTCTCTGGAAAAGCTCTGAAGCTCTGCATTCCTTTCATTAATTAGCATTGACCTATTCCTGGAAATCCTCATTAACTGCTGGCATTTCTGTATCCTGATTTCCCGCTAATGCATTATGCAAAGGATTGGACCTCGCTCTCGCAGCTGTTTAGCCGTGACGGCACTGACGCTGGGTTAAAGTAACACGAGCAACAGCCATTGAGGCAGCTGTAGAGGAAAGTTAAACAGCAACAAGGATAGCAGCTCGGCGACACATTATCCAGCGACTAAATATGTAAAAACACAAACAGCAACTGCCAACACACTCGCACCCTCACGGCGTGCGGCGCAGGACTCACGTGAGCGATTAAAATCCGAAAGAAAGTATTTCAGTTTCCCTCGTTGCAACCGAGGGTTGCTGCCGGGGTGCAAATGAGTTCAGCCGGAGAAGCAGCGGCATGTAATTGGAGGCGAGTGTCGTGTAAAATGTAAAACTTGCGCCGTAAATAAATCAAAACTTTCCGACTGAACAAATATTCAGGTGAGCGAAAAAAACTGCAACCAGCGGCCCAGCAGCAACATTTTCATATTGACAAGTGTGCCGAAGAGGGAAAGCGTGGGAAATGGGAGCAACGGGCGGAGGGGGGCTGGATAAACTCAAGCAGGGGACAAAAAACAAGGCTGCTGCCGGGGTTATTTACACTAAAAATTGGAACAGCTGCAAAGCACTTACAGCTGCCGCCGCTGGGCTTTTAACCAGGACGAAGCCAGGAAGACGAAATCCAGCTGATGGAGATTTCCCCTTGAATTTTATTTCGCTTTTAAGCAATTCCTTATTTAAAAATAAATTTTATTTATATTGGAAAATAAAATACCTGTAATTTAATAACTGAACTTAATTATATTTTTAAGCCAAGTAAGTAAGTTGATAAAAATAAGCCTATCAAACCATTTCGTATCCCTGCCAGCCTTTTAAGAAATGCTTAAAAATTATAGCTTGCCAATATAATATAATGTAAATGAAATAAAATCTTATCATTATAAATTCATTATAAAAAATTAAAGAAAAAAATCTTTTTACAGCTTAAGCTCTCCTGAAATTGATTAAATTTACCCTATGCGATCAGGAACGTCATATTTCAATTATATATATTCTATGCACATATGTTTAATGAGGCTTACAATACTTTCAAACACTTTAAACATACAGATAATCAAATAAAAGCCAAGAGCCCAGAAAAGAGTTGACTCCAGCTCGCATTGAGGCAGCAAAATCTGCAGCACATAAATCCCCATATTGATTTATTACATAATATGCTAAACACCAACCACACAAGGCGGGACACAAAAAGTTTCGCCTCGTTTTGATTTATATATTCATTATTCTATCATATTTATGGGCGGGGCGCTCAAATGAAATGTAAATGGCGCTCTGGCAGAGGATTAATACGGTTACACAACACAACACAACGACTAAATAAAGTGAATTTAAGTTGTGGCCGAAAAGTTCTGGCCGCAATCCGGGCTCAAGGTGGTCGGCCAGGAGGCGAACGCTGCCTTCTTTCACATTTGTATAGTCCTCGTAAAATGATAAAAATATTAATATAAATAAACAGGGGAGTAACGGAGATCCCGAGACCATTTGCCAGCGCGCTGCGGCTTTGTTTGCCGGCTCTCGGAGCAAAGTTTTTGATATCATCTTTAGCGAGCAGCATCCGGGGGCAACCTTGAGCGGGATGGAATGGCGCGGGGACTTTGGCATAAGTTGACAATTTTTTGTCGCTTTGCCATGGCTTCGACTGGGCTTTTCCTCCGCTCCGCTTTTCTTTCCTTGTCTATTTACCGCCCTTGCTATTTCCCTGCCATGGCACGGATATATTTTCGGGCTGCAAACTTTGCCCATTGCCGGCACCCAGCTGCCTTAGAGCCCGTCCCATAATTGATGGTCAGCGTTTAACTTAATTGTATGTGGGAATCTGAGCTGCCGGTGGCATGGGCATGCTGATTGTGTCAAGATTTCATTTCAATTTGCGCCGCGATAAGGCTGCGAGACATAAAAGTAAATTGAAACGCCTGACAGTGGCTCTGACAACGGAGTACTGCGAACAGGACGCCGGACGCAGGACGCATGACTCTGTTCAGAGGACACGGTACCCGGATCCGGTGGAACGGTAGCCAGGTGCTCCTGACCATCATTGCTGGACGTCAGAAGCTCGTCACGCACGTGCAGGTGGAGCAGTTTCAAAAATTTTTAATTGAATTTGAGACTGGACAGGGACAGGGACTCGCAGCACGCAGAAAAAAATATGTGACAAGATGGATTAAAGTTGTCAGTAATAATATAAAATAAAAATAAAAGCTACGGACAACTAATTGAAGTCATAATATTTATAATAAAGAGCTTATGCTCAATTTAATATATTTAAAAATCCCTTAAGTCTATCAATTGATCCCTAAAATACTTATTAAAATTTTAAAACCCATATATTTTTTATTCCTTTTAATTATTTAAATATTTTTTGGTCAGTGCACTCGTACTCACTGTGCAGCGGCGGCATGTACTCCATTTCCTCGTCGCTGTCCTCCATGTCCTCCTGGCCGGCATCGCTTCCACCTTCGCCTCCTTCGGACCGCGCCGCTCCTCGGGAGGGCGTGGCAAAGGAGTTGGTACGCAGCGCCACTTCCATGGCACGAAGCGCGGGCAGGCTCCTGGGCAATTTGCCATTCTGCAACGAAGGAGAGGCGAGCGATGGCCCATTAAAATTAGACAATAAATAGTTGAAGATGAAAATATAAAAACACGTGCCGGGTCAGTCCAATTTCGAGGGAGCCCAGAGTCCTAATTGAAGCATTCAACCTGATTACGACGGACTGGCGACAAACGACTAACCTGAGACTAATGCCAAGGGCGACAAATGTCCTCTGAAGTGGCGTGCAAATCATGAAAAAGGATTACACGTACTAAACTCCGGAATAGAGACAAATGCCCACCTTGGCATCATCTCTGCTGTTGCTGTTAAAGTTGGTCAAGTTCCGTTTCTTCCCCCTTTTTCGGTGACTAAAAAGCAACGATGTGACGACAACAATAACAACCGAGGGGAGCAGCGGCCAGAAATCCAATTTCAGCAAGTAGCACGACATAAATTTGTTTTCTCCACACACCAACCACACACACACACACGCACTCTGGATGGGGTTGTCCTGCCTGCTGGCCGATGGCTGCTGGCTGCTGGCCATGTCCTGCAAATGAATTCTGTTAATGCAGACATTACTCGAGCATATTAAAAGTCCGAATGTCCATTCCGCACAGAATTTTATAGCAGGCGACCGCACCGCACCAAAGGGGGAGGCATTCCGCCGGCCAGGCTACAAATAGGCACATTTGTTCCACCCAAAAAAACACCCGAATCCAGCCCCAAACCACCCCTTGGGCAGGCCCGGATCAGTACTGCAGCCAATGGCCAATGTAGTTAGCAGGCCGGCCATATACGCATATTTGTTTACCTTGCCACGACAATTGCGGTAGACAGTTTTTCGGCTCTCGGCTTTCGGCACAGAGGGGCGGGCCAAAAGGCAGTTTCCGGCCGAGCCCCTGCCGGACATTTAGTTTATTTGATGTTGCGAAATGAAAATTGTGACATAAAAGGGACTAAGAACATAATTAACTAGTGTCCAAATGTGCAAATCCAAACGCATAAAAAGTGAGCAAACAACTCTGGGCCCGAGGAAAAATCTGAACCAGAAAAAGAAAGAGGAAAAGCCGAGAAAAACTAGAGCAAACGATGCAACCGAATGCCGGGGCCACCGAATGACACTTAAAGGATTTGCCTGGCCGAGCCTTGAATATGCTGGGTGTTATGGGAATGCCGAATCCTGCTGAATGCTAAAGCGCTGAAGCGCTGATGCCCGGGATCCTCTGACCCGGAATCCCGGGCCCATTCCGGCCATCAGAGCGCACATTATTCGCTGTCCCGGGTCCGTTTTTACCAGCCACGTGTCGGCCACAAAGGGTCATGATTAGTTTGCTTAATAAAGAAAAGGGAATAGCGCCGATAAATATGAAAAAAGGTCCGTGACACTCAAAGAGAAAATGTAACCAAATTAAAAAGAATCCAATTAAATATTTTAATACAATATCAGTAAAGTATTTCTATAATATTTATATATCTTATTTATAAAAAATGTAAGACGTTTGCTTCAAGCTCCTACAGACATTTTAATAAATATAAATAGTATAAATAGTTATTATTTTAAAATAGTTTAAATATATTTAAAATCGAATTGAATACTAATATACGCTTCTCACATATTTTCATTTTTAGATATTAAATCCTAGGGTGTATGCTTAAATAATTTTTTATTGACTATTACTTCAGGTTTTAAGCCAGATTCCCGTTTAGATATTTCTCTCTGTACCTACTCCTTCTCACACTCAAAAGTGGGCGTGGCCTGTGCGAATTATGCGCCGCTAAACGGCACAGAAGTTATTTTATATTTATGAATATGCCGGTCGCATTACTATTTACAATTGAAAGGCCGCCCTGCCAGGCGGGGATAATATTTGAAATTAATGATTTCGAGTGGCGCTCGAAGCCCGGGTGGGTGGACAATTGCCAGAGATGAATGAAGACAAATGATGGGCGAGCATTTATAGCATTAGCATCAACTTTCAATTCCCATCCACCGCACACCAAGGTCTTCGATTTTTGGGGGCGCCCGAGGATTACGAGGATTTCGTGGCCCCAATTCCGGGGGAGAGCAAATTAAATAACCGTCAAACCGTCAAAGGAAATCTGCGAAACAAAGCGTTTCGCGACTTACCCCAAGAAATTACAAAATTGCCGTTGTGTCCTGTACACATTTCTGTTTTGCATTCGGATTCGGCCCCGTTTTATGTTGTCGCCGTCTTCGTTTGGCCTTATTTGCTCATTTTTGAGTATTTGATTTCATTTTGTTCGTTCTCAGTCCCATTTTCCTGCTCGTCGCTCGTGTGTTTGCCCGAATATAGTGTACAGTTTTTAATAAAACAAATTCAGCGGGCGGCGGCCTGCGGCGAACATGGCAGGCGAAATTAAATTATTTCGCTCATACCCCCTCGACCGTCGCCATCGTCGGTGACGCCATGAGATGAAAGCTGGAGAAAGTCGCTGGCTGGACGCAGACATTTTTGATCATTTGTTGTTGCCACTGACATGTAATACATACATTTTATTTTTTTCGAGTACTGGAAGCAGCCTTGTTGAAAATCGCAAGGAATTGGAACCAGATTGTTTGGTAATTTAATGACCAGCAGACATATAAAATAATAAAATAAACGTTTCCTTAAAAAGGTTTATAATAAAAAAAGGCTAGTTCTTGATAAAATCCGTGGCTAATACTAGTAAGTATTTTAGCAAATATTTTACTAATTTATATCTGCATTTGCACATAACCACAACTCACTAAAAAAACAATAGATGGTTGGTAAATTAATTCGCACGGATTTATTAACATTGCAACCTAATCCTCATACTTTTAAGGCTTTTCATTTATTTCAAACTGTGGATAATGTAAATACTTATACTTGGAAAATAGAGTCCTTTGTTATATCAGAATTATCAGTCAACAATAAACAAGGACTTTAAATATGCATTTAAATAACACAGATAGTTAATAACAACTTAGCTTTAACATTTAGAGTTTTGGCAGTTTTAAAATACTGATTAAGTTTAACAGCATTCACCTTATTCCGAGTTTAAGTTTTCTAATTTAATTTAAATGTGCAAGAACGCAGCTAACCCATTCCTGGCGTGATTTGTTTAATGCGTGTCGTCCTGCAAGTGGCACCTGCAAAACACAGGCTATAAGTTGTGCGACACTTCCGCTTCGTGGCGCATTTCTTTGGCCTAATGGACGTTGATTGATGACGCGGCCGGCGACAGGTGAAAGTATATGCTGTAATACATATTTATGAGGCAGAGCGAGCAGCCGGGATCGCTCGGATCGGCGGGTTGCATAATTAGCAGCGCGCCGAGGCATACAATGCAATTTATACGGCCACAATGCGTCGCTCGAGGCTGGGCCTGTTCCGAGGGGCAATCGGCGATCTAATGCCATGCAATTTTCTGCATTGTCGTTCTAGTCGCCGTTGCCGTTGCCGTTGCCATTGCAGTTGCAGTTGCCGTTGCATTTGCTGGACAACCTGCTTTGACAGAGCCCGTTTGCCATTTCGGTATGCAGAACGGGCCAACGGGCGAGCCGGGCCATAAATTAGGCCCCACATCACTCAGAGTGCGGCCATTGAGATGGGAATAGCGATGAGGATAGAGCTAGGGATGGGGATGAGGATGAGGATGGAACTGCAGCCGGAGCCAAGCGCAAAAGCATGCCAAAGGCATCAATCGGCAAGAGTGCTGCCGCTGTAGATGCTCGTTGCAAGCAACACTCTCTTACACACAAAACCGAGAAAAATTGCCAGCATTTAAGAGATTAATTCTGGAGCAAACATTAATTTAAAATTTAAAAGTTAGTGCCTTAATTAATTGAATAGTTAACAATGTTCACCAGATATAATTTCTTAAGTTTATTTTTTCAGATCTTGATTACTTTTCCCTCTGTGTACTTGCACAGCCTGCGGAAGCGGAATGGCAGCCGGTTCCAGAAAGGCATGCAACATTGCATATTGAGACCACACGTCGTATGAGCAATGCCAACTGCTGCCGCCGCACCGGAGACAGGCCACAGATCCCAGATCCAAGCCGTATCGGGGGCTATAGCCCAAGACTGCGTCCAAGCGCACGAGGCGTACTATCGCTCATAATTTCCCGTTCGCATATGCCAGCCTACGGCAGTCCAAGCAAACAAACAATGACACACACATTGGGGAGAGGGGGGAGACAGCGTCTCAGCTGCATTTTGCATATCCTGCCATGGGCGGATCCGTAGTATCCTTCGCATCCCATGTCGTTGTTGCGTGGTGCTGCTCTGCTGTTTTATTCGCTCATAAAACTTTCAAATGCCATTTCTTATGGCCTTTCATTGAATTTATTTGCTAAATACTCAAAAAAAATAAATAGCAAAACAAAGGCAAAGGTTTTTTGTTCAGTTTTACTTTGAATTAAATGGGAAAGTAATGAATATATACCAAAAATGTATCCAAGTTAGGTAAATAATTCTCAAACATCGAGAGAATTCAAGCTGAAAAATCGTATTCCTAAATAAATAAATATAAGATTGAATTCTTTCAATAATTATCTGTGACCAAATAAATTCGCAATTCGCTCAAGGATTCCTTTTAATTTTTCATCTCAAAGTGTTTATTGCTGGCGGACTCGTTTGCAATTCGATAACTCATGGCATATCCTTTTCTGAGTGGAGGACTTAACTCCTGCCGGGGCGAGCGTGCTCATTTATCTTCTTATCAGTTGCCAGGCCCGAAAGTGCATTGTAGGGCCTTGGATGGCTCGGCCGGTTGTAAATGTTGTGTATTTGCCGTTTGAGTGGCCACCGGGGATGCATCCCAGATCCTATCCGTGCACGCGTGCACCTGGCTATCGAGTCCTGGCCCCGGAGCCTCCACCAGGGAGCGGCACGGGAATAAATCAAACTGCTGCTGCTGCTGCTGCTACTGCTTCTCCTCCTGGCCGGCCACTTACGAGCAAGCGGGCCCAATTATCACAGAAAGTTGTCCATGCCGCTGGCTTGTCGGACATTAATTTTCCGCCACAAATATTTGCACACTGCCAGATCCGAGATCCCAGGAGCTCGAAGTTGGAGCTGGTAACAGGCAACTGGCAGTGCAGGCGACGTGCTGCCAAAGAGCCATTGTAAACGGGGCCGAAACGGCTTAAGCGACGACAGCAACTACGGCGGCAGCAAAAGCTGCCATTTAATCGAAGCCAACTAATTGCCCCGTAATTGACAGTTTGACTGTTTGGTAATTTGTTTTTGCATGTTGCGCTGTCAAAAAGTTTGCCTTTTTTCCGCCGCGCCCCGCTGGATGCCGCTAGATCGCGTTTTCCAGCTGAGCGGGCGCCAAAAAGCGCGGCCTTTGGTCCGCTCAAAAACAGCAGCTAAGCCGAGCTAACTGGCGAAAGGCCAAAAAGTTTTGAAACAACAATTGTTTTGGTCATATTAAGCATTGTAATATGCTTCCGCATTAGGTATTATCAGTGTTTAGACACGAACAGGGATAATAATGTAAGGGTGACACTGAAACTATACATCTATTAAATTTGATGAAACAAAAATAAAGAATGTTAAGTATTTTGATGCCTAGGAAAGCTTTCTTTAATAACCTTTACGTAAATATTCAACATTTTCTGTGTTCATTATTTTGTCTTAATTATTAAGCTTAGAGGAAAATTTTTAATTATTAATTGACTTTTGAGATATAAATTAAATGAAATAAAAATGTACTTCTCTCTCTCTCGAATTGCCACTAAAAATGCCACATTTTCACAAGATATTGCCATAATCTCTAACCCTCTTTAAAGCTTAAACCAAGCGAAATTGTAGCCTGAGCCTAAGCAGGACTCTCACCCCACCTGAAATCGAATATTGGGCGCCTAATTTATGTAAAAGGCAAATAAATCAATTAATGTCAAACAACCTGTGAGAGTCACGCAGAAAAGATATGGAGACCGGGCAGCGTGCGGAGGGAGGCGCTGGCCATTCTCCCCTATTGGAATAATAATAATTAGAGGCCGACTGACATTTTGAGTCGGAGGCAAATATAATTAATTACGTACCGCAGAGTACCAGCCAGCAGCACAATACAAATTTATAGAGGCAGCCTATAGCCTGTATAAAGCCTAGTCAGCAGCCCGGGAGGAGGGGCGAGGCGGTCTATCAAAGGCCCGTGCCACGAGCCAATTCAATAGTTGCTGGCTTGGCCAGGGAAAACTTTGCCACTTGGGCGGGTATTTTGAAATGTTTTGCTGCAAACACACACCCACACACACCACCACATAATGAGTTAGACGGGGGCTCCGATACCAGGAACTGGCCGCAACAACAAACAGAAACCGGCAGCAGCAGCAGCAACAACTCCAATCAATTATACGGCCAATTAAATGCCGAAAAAGCAAAGGAAATGCCAGGGAATATAATGGACTGGAATCCCGGACAGTCGACTCGAGTCAAGTCGAGTTCTGTTCTATTTAACGTTGTACTCGAGGCATTTTTATTTGTTATTGAAAATAAAGATGCCCGAACACGTTGCAAAAGACAAACAGAACAAGACAAGAGACCAGGACCGGCCCTTGAGGAATCCCAATGTAACGAGGCGGCTGCAAGGATACGAGGAGGAGAGGCCAGGTGGCCAGGTGAGTGACAGACAGCCGCTTTGTCAAAGTCACCACATACACTAATTTAATGAAGAAGGACCCTGGTAACTGGTAACTGGTAGTCCCTAACGTGCTCACTCGAACATCTCGGAGCCGAGCTATCGTTAGTTACGGCCACCAACGACATGCAAATTAATTGACCAACAAAATGCAACGAAATGAAACAAACATCTCACATGCGTCAGTCATTAGGGGCAGCTTACAGATGAAATTTGAAGTCCTCCTTGTATCTCTGCTAGTACGTAGTTTACCTTCTCGCCTCGCATTCATTTCAACTTCTAAATGGACAGGTAATGTCCTGCCACATATTTGTCATTAAATAAATTTTAGAAGAAGATGCTGGAGAATTTTGTGGAAATAGGTAACTAACTCGCAGACATCGATGATTGTGGCACTTAAAAAATAACTAGTAGGAAAGGAAACTGTTGCTAAAACTATTTAAAGATACAATAATATATTCAAAGTTTGCTAGACATATTTATAATATATGGAAGTTATCATTAATTTACTGCCAGCTTATCTAATTATGTTATTAGCTTAAAGTCACGAGTTACTAACTCAAAAATATTCCCTATTATTATTTTTTTATCCGTGTAAGCACATCTCTGCCTCTACATTATGTCAGACAAATTTGCGACTGGGCTTAGTGCGGACATTATTGTTTCAGCCAGGCCAGGAAGCTAAATTACCATTCAGGTTGAGTGGTTGCCGAATGCCGAATGCCAAACTTTAATTTCCACCATGCCGGGGTATTTCAATTATGCTTACATGCGAGCCGGAATTACAATGGTCATAGATTCTAATGGCTATGAATCAACGCCTCCGGTGCAAATTGCTTATTTAACCAGAATGATTGATTCAATAAGCTCCGGCTGCATTTCAGTGATTTTCTCACTTCGGCTGAGAATGCAGAAAATGTCAACTTAATTATCCGATGAAAATGTGTGCCTTGCAAATACATAATTTGCAGCAGATCTCCTTTATTTAGTTACATAACTAATGGCGGCAAATTTTCGAAGGTTTGATAAGAAATTCCCACAAAGTTGCCAAGGTGCCCGAACGAACGCCTCTAATTTGACAGCCGCGGCGGTTTGGCTTGGCTTCGCTTTGGCATTGTTGTTTCGCTTACGTGTTGTCTGTCCTTTTTGCCACGCCCCTCTCGTCCTTGCTGCTGTCCCCTTGCCGCACGAGCGACTCCCAGCGACTCCTAGCGACTCCCAGCTCCTCCTCGCATTCGGCAAAACATTTTCTTTGTGTCAGTTGAGGTTGCATTTTATTGTGTTACAACAGAGTTCGGATTTGGCCCCGGCTCCTACTGCCTCCTGCCTTGTTTCGAATGCAGTTGCTCTGGGATTTGGCCTGACAGCCAGTTGGAAATTGCAACTGTCAATTGCATTTAATTCGCCCTGTTCCTGGCGGTTTGACCTTAGCGAGCCACACAAGGGAAGAGCCAGAGCACAGGGAGGGCATAAAAAGTACGGAGAAAAAACCGAATTTACGCTAAATTAAATTAGGACTGGCAAGGGTTTAAGAGAGCGCGCTTAAGCGCGCATACAGTATCAAGTATGCGCCGCATGGGCCGCCATTGAAAGTGAAGCTGCTGACGGCGTTTACACTTTCAAAGGACGCAAAGGATGCGTCCTACGCTGCCCTCGTCGAGTATCGTTCGTGCAAAATAAACCGTTGGCAGCAAAAAAGCTCTTGCGCGGCTGCTTTTGAAATTTGGCGCCCTCGCACACACAGCGAGAAACAAAGAAGCACTTGAAGAGAGCACTCGCACACACGCACTGGCTCACTTACACCATCGCCGGGCGACACTGATACAGAGGCATTGTGGTAAAAGCTTTCAAGTGCCAGCAGCAACAACAAGACGAGAAAGGCGATGCTGCTCCTGCCGCCGATGTCCCTTTTTATCTGTCCGGCAATGATTAACCCGCTTTTTGCCGCGACACCTCGATATCGAACCTGAGTCATTGAACTAGGTTTACTTTTAGTTCTAAAAAGGGAATATAGTTCTAAGGGTTTTTTTTTTTTGTGAACAAAGTTTTTACATAATATAATTCTGCTAAAAATGACTAATATTATTAGAGTTTCTATATTTTGACTTGCTCATTGAAATTCAAGACGCAAATATTACTAATTCTACTGGAAATTATTTATCTCTTTAGTTAAAGAATTTAATAATATTAATAACTAACAAAAGTCAGTTGGTTGATATATTTATTCATCTTAAATGCCAAGAAGTATATGAGTCAAGAATAGAAAACATACAGTTTAGTCTGCGTATAAGAATTTATTATCTTTTTGTATTATAAAAATAATTTATATTCTGTAAAGTAAATATCTATCAAAAGACTAAACAAATAAATAATAAATCAGAAATTCAAAATGCATTTTGCATAAGCTAACAGCACAATGGGTTAAGAGCCTTCGAGCAAGCCAGTGCGCAAAGCACTCCCACACACACTCACCCACACAGAGCATGGGACACAGGACGAAGGACTTGGAATCAGATGCGGTGAAATTCGGGCCACTCAACAGCAGCGGCTGGCACTTTGGGGCGCCACCTCGCGGCCAGTCCGCAGAGCGAATTAACAGCGCTGTGCGGCCGTGGACCCAAGATGCTCATGGTGGGATCGGCGTACTATATAGCATAGTGCCGCCGAGTGGGGGCATACCTTCCCCCTGGAGAGCAATGAAGCGTTTACAGGACGAGAAAGTCACCACAGTTGGCTGGCGACTGTTAATGCCAGGACTTGGCTTACTTGGCAGCTTTGGGCGGCGAGTGGAACTACCACTACTACCACTGGCCCTAAGGCCAAGTTCTGATTTGGATTTTAGCGGGTTTTTGCCAGGTCCTGTCCTGCACTTGTCCAATTTGCCAGATTGGCTGTTTGGCTGCTTGGCTGTCAACGGTTTCCTTGGCTTGTCACCGGCTGGCCACAAGGCAGTCCTTTGATATCGAATCCTTTAGCGCAGCTATCAAGTTTTTTCCGGCAAGGACACGCCCGGCCTTCCTTGCCTTTCCGCCACTCACATTATTTCGTTTTGTTTCAGTTTCAGTTTCAGCTTCAGCTTCCCGCTGCCGAAAGCGAAATAATGACAGCCTCGCACGGAGATGCTTTTTGCTTGGATTCCTTCCAATGAAGTCAACGCATTCTGGCAGTCCTCGAAATATGCTGCTCGCTTTGTGTGTCTGCTTTTTGTTGGCCGTTAACGCGGCATATGAAATATGGATTCACTTACGCATCACTCGCGACCCTTCGGGGCCATTAAGGCCACCACTACCGACCAGCAAAGGGCTTTCAGTCCTGTTTTTTTTACATTTTTACTCTCTCTCTGCCTCCTTTTAACAGGACATCCGAATGGGTGATGCTGTGACTCCTTCTCAGTGTTCCTGTACTGTATTTTCTTTGTAAAAAAAAGTATGCAAAGAGTGTCACATAAATGTATAAAATTAATAATACATCTCTATGATAAACCCCGCAATCACAGTTCCAAAGCTAAATTGTTGTTACCACACCCTAATATCCGGAGAATAATTGTGAGATTACTCAAAGCCTCTTTGCAGATTTTACGTTTGCCCTTCACCCCAAGTTCTGGTTGGTTCATTATCATTCATTTGGCATTAATTGTTTGGTTGGCAGAGTCTCTCTATTTATGATGTGAATACTTGGTAACACCCTCGTTGCCAGGGAGCTGGCTGAGTTTAGTAAAAGGTTTCGACATCACAAATAAACAACTCGAAGTATTTCACAGCTTATATCCAGCTATATTTCCAACCAACACAGAAGGAGAAAAAAAAATACAGACAGACCATAAAAACAAGAAAGCTCTAACACCGAAATCCGCTTTGAGATACTCCGCCAGTACATATGGAATATGAGCAGAACAATTATTAGATGGAAACCAACTGTTTTTCCAGCATAATGCCGAAGGCGGGGTCAAGTGGGTGGCCAAAGACAGCCAGACAATTCCTGGTTTCAAGCGATTCGGAATGCAGCAGGAGCAACAGCTCATAGAAAACTTTCTAATGCAGGGAAGTCACACGGGAAAAACATTCAACTAGATTTTGATGATGGAATAACCATGGAATTTATAGAAATAAAGATAATACCTGGCCCTTTAAAGGGCCTTCCTTAAAATACAACTATAGCATCTTTAGATATTTTATTCCTAAACTACGTATGAAACACTTTGGCTTTTCGTAGCAAATTGATACACATTCCAAGTGGCATTTCCTCGCAGTGCACACATCCCGGCTCTCGTGCAGTCGGACATCTATTTTTTCCACCCGACCATGTGTGGGCGAGAGTACATTATAACAGTGGGGCCAGTGCAAACATTAAAGGCAGCACATAAAATGCTTTCTTTGTGCATGATAGCGCGCTCGGTTTTTCAGAAAACTGGGGAAGGAAATGCAAAAAACAAATGAAAGCGAATGCCGCCGGAAGAGGAGTGGAGCAAGAGGTATTGTTAAGTTGCAGGAAGACCGCAACACTCACACAAAAGCACTCTATGTATATTCTGGATGTATTAGATATGGGCAAACGGACTGGCACGGACGGACTGTCGAAAAAAGGCATTTCATGAAAGATTTAACATTCAAATGTGCAGAGTCCCAAGTCCCGAGTCCTCTGTGAGCTCCTTCTAAATAAAACTACTTAAGCACATGTGAATGAACAGCATTAAGGATGCAGGACTATGATGTGCATTTTGCTTATGTTTATTTCGCATGCAAAATGTATTTCACTCAAGGAAGCGAGCCGGCAAACGAGGATGCCGCACAGTTGTCATCAAAATTTCGAAACAACAAACAAACTTATGAATTTTTATTATATTGTAATCCGGAGCGACTTCTTCTCTCTGCATTAAGACATTGCCGGCGAGTGACCAGTCGTTGGCTTCGCGTTTATCCTCGTTCCTTCTTTCTTCGCTTTTTTTTTTGTATCCTGTCAGCTGCCGAGCTTTTTTGTGTTGCAGATTCTTAATCAGGACAAACTTATCCGGTATGCACAAGCATCAACGGCAAGGCTATCAAATAAACGAATCGTTGGACACGGGTAAGGAGCAGGAGCTAAAGGAGGGGACCTACGGCAGACACTATCTCTGTCCATGTCCTTGCAGTCGGTTCCACCTGAAGTCCAAAATCCGAAATCTGCCGGCAGGAACGTAATTTAAACAGCACGTTTTGCATGTCGCTGGCCAGGGCTCAGCCCGCCGTAAAAGGGCCGAAGCCCAATCCTCAAGTCCAGCTCAGTTTTTACACACCGAATGCACATCGAGAAATGAGTACAAGTTAATCAAATTTACCTTTTTTTGAAACTAGAAAATACATTAAGGGTTGAAGCCAAACTAAATCTTTGAAGTTCGCGAGCGAGCAAGCTCTATATTTAATTTTTAATAATTTATTAAAAATGTTTAATTTCAAAACCAAAATCTTTCAAACATTAACCCGAAATTACCCCACTTCTTCTCAGTGTCCTGCTCTCTCTCCTGTTGTCCTGCGCTTCCTTACTCATATTAAATGCAAAAGTCATTGAGCGCAGGACAACAGTGGAGGAGGGCTGGGCAATAGGGGTGAAGGGGGGAGGAAAAAAGGAAGACGTAGCGGCCGGGGTAACAAAAACAACTAGTTTATTTCCACATCCTTGGACATGAGTTTGCTGTAAAATTTCGTGTTGATGATCTTACTAGGTTATGCATTAGTTTTCCGTGCTCGCCGTAAGCCCGCCTCAGCCGCCCATCCCCCCCTGAATCCTTTCCCCGCCCCTTATCTGCGCTTTCACTTCCGCTCGTACCGATTTGCATTTTCTCTCGTCCTTGCAGCTGTAGTAGCTTGTAGCTTTGATTTTTTGTGTCCTGTCGCTGCGCTAAATCTCACCAGCATGCATGCAGATTCTCCGTGAAGAGTTCCTCCGATGTTGCTTGTCTTTTATGTTTATGTAAATTGAAGTTTGGCAGCAGCACACCCATAAATATTAAGTATACGTGGCATTGTCCCTGCTGCTGTTGTGCTTCGCAAATTGCAACACTTTACTAGCCCACGAGGATTTGCAGCCATTGACTGAGTTCCACTGATGTACTACAAATAATCCCAATTCGCACACAGACACCTTGTAGATAAAATCTACAAGTTTACGGCTTACGGCTTAATCTTGAAGTATAAATACAGATATTCCATACTTTTTATTTTCAATTAAATGTTTTATGAATTCATGTCGCAAATGCAAGTGGAGAATAGTGTCTTTAGCCCCTGGAACTGCCCAAACCTAACATCTAGAACGATAGTTTGTTCTGTGTCGGAATTCTATTAACAAAAAATAACGAAGTAGACTCGAATTTTCCAGGCTTTGCAATTAATTAATAGGAGTAATTAATTTAAACGCTGTTGTCTCTGGCTCTCTTATTAAACATCCAACAATTTGCATAATTTTATTTCTCTGTTTATAGATAAACTTTTTCTTTAGTGTACTCACCCGCTGATAGACGTTGACGGCTGCCGCAGCTGCGGATTTGAGGCTCCTAACACTGCGGCTCGCCGGCTGTGGCATGGGCGTGACAGGTGTTCTGGCTGGCAGGGGGCAGGCCACAGACGGCGGTGGCAGCGGTGGCTGCAACAGGGGCTGGAAGTGGCTGAGCAGGGGCGGCGGCTGCGGCGGAGGAGGAACGCTTTTGGCCTGCAACAATGGCTTGCAATCCTCCGGTGGCGGCAAAGGCGGTTGCAACATGAAGGGCACGAAGATCATCGACTGAGCAGGTGAGCTCTGGTAGACCGCAGGTGCAATGCGGCTGACGTTGCTGCTGCCGAAGGGTTGCATGTTGCCGCTGTGTCCATCGCAATGCGAGTGGCAATGTTGCATCAGTTGTTCCGGCTTCACGTTGCTCACGTACGTGTTGGAGGTTGTCGTTGTCGGCATTAGGCAATAGTTAGTGGATGTTGCAGTCGGAATCTGCTGCAACTGCTGCGTTGTTGTTGTCTGCTGCAGGGTTGTGATGCAGCTGACCTGTTGCTGCTGCGGATGTGGCTGCTGCTGCTGATGTTGCTGCGGGGAATGATAGAGCGGCGGAGGCGGCTGTTGATGCCGCAGGCGCGGCACTGGCAGATGCTCGTAAGCCTGTTTGCAACATCGGCAGTCCTGACAGCAACCATTGCCATTGCAGCTGCCGTTGCTGCTCTCGGAGCCGGAGGCGGGCATCGGATAGGGCTGGGAGCTGGAGCGTGCGCCGGTGGAGCAGCTCAGCAGCTTGGGCGCCTTGCCCGGCGGCTGCCACTGGAGCGAGCAGGGCAGGATGCCCACGAAGCCCAGTCCCGCGGCGGGACGGGCCGACGAGCCTGTCGACAGATTCGCTATCTTGGCCGTAACTCAGCCCAGCTTAGCTCGGACTAGCTGCAAAAAATAAATAAAACAATATTTTTGCTAATAAAGATATAATTTTAATTAATTGTATAAATTATCTTTTATTACTCAAGGGAAAAAGTTGTATTAAATATTAAAAATCCAAAAAATACAATAACAAGTTAAAATCCTTATTAATAACGACAAAATATATTTCCAGAGCTACTGAAACCCAAGCGTAGCAGGCCTAAAATACAAAATAAATTATTTATAATTAGTCAGGCGTTTTTCGGGCTCCTTGTTATCATTTCTCTTGGCTTCCTTTGGCTTCTCATAATTCATGAGGTATTTTCGGCACGCTTGATTAAAACGAGCGCCTTATTAAAACAATTTTTGCGTAAACAGAGTCGTGAGGAGGGGCGTTCCAAAGGTATATCTGGGGCTCGGCGCCTGTTGCTTACCATCGACCACGATTCGCCCTCGATGGGCTGGCTGGGTGGCTGGCACTCGTTAGAGGCTTTCGGAAATCACTCAAAGTTTGTCAAGAACGAGAAAACCAATTTTTCAGCTGAGCGCATTTTAATTTCGTGTGCCCCCGTCGAGTTCTGCAGCCTAACCCTAACCTATGACCCCTGAACACCCGGCTCTGGCTCCGGCTGCTGCTGCTTCTGCTGCGTGTGCGGTGGAAAAGTTTGCTTTTCATTGCAGCACGCTTGAAATGGCAACTTGGACAAACAACACGAGCAGCAGCACCAGGAGCACCAGTAGCAGTAATAACACCAACAGACCCGGAAAAACTCGAATCATCAGCCGCTCTCCAAGGCAAATGCAAGAAAAATTGGCCTGTTCCCCTTCTTTCCTTCCTTTTCTAGCCAATTTGCATGCCTCTGTCCACACAGAGTCCATTGTTGACTCCGCCTCCGTCCAGCCGTCCTTGGAACGCATTTCGGGCCGGAGCGAAACGAATCCTTGCAGGAGGAACAGCAGGCCAGGCCAAACAATAGAATTTTAGATGTGACAAAACAGGTGCACGTGTCCAGCCGTTGTAGCAAATGCCTCTGGTCAAATTTCTGGGCTTGAAGAGCTGTGTATTGGCCATGCCTAATTGTCAGACTGCCTCCTGGCTGGAAAGCCTCATTTTACAAAATTCGTCCCAGAATCAATCAAGATCCTGCGGGTCAAGCTGATGCCTGACACGAGGTTTTCAAAATTGAGGTTTCGGTGCAAGTGAATGCAGGTATTGTTTCGGGAGATTTGTAGCCATTTAATATCTGGATTTAATTCCTTAATTATTTTTAAAATAAAATTAAAAAAAAAGAAACTATGATGAGTTCCAAGTGCTTTTTGTGTGTGCTAAAGGATTGTTATATTCCGAATATTTCAAACCTGATATTAAAATTGTAAGAAAATACAGGAAAATACCTTTGAACTCTTTCTTTTACTTCAAGAACAAACACAAGATCCCAAATAATTACCCGAATCTATGGCAACAATGTTAAGACATGACCCCGAACTGGGATTATGGCCATAAAAGAGCTTGTGAATCTCACAGAATGCACCTCCTTCGCAGACGCCAGCAAAGGAACGGAAACAAATATCTTGAAAACAAATTTCCATAATTCCATAAATACTTGGGCCGCATAATGAAAAATATTTGCACAACTCAAGATCAAAAGTTTGGTGGCAGAGCCACGAGCAGACAGCTCTCGGATAGTTTAGTTTTTCGGCTTAGACGGCCAAGACAGCAACTTTGCGACTCTTGCCGGCGATTAAGTTGCCATCCAGGGCAAAGTTTGCTCTTTGGCCAACTGCAATCGAGATGTATTTGAATATTTCTGTACGAGTATGTGAGTTCGCAGTCCGAGTGCGAGTATCTAATAAGTACGAGATACGCGTGCATGCAACTTTTGTGGCTCTCGGAGCTTAATTACGAAACCGACAAGGGGTTTAGTCCGAAAAATAATCACTGGCAAGGACACACACAGACCGCCGAGGTCCTTTGAAAGTATGCATGTTGTTGTCTGTGCGATACATTCGTTTGCCGTTTTCCCCAAAGTACAAAGAAACTTACAAAAAGAATTTGCTAGCATCAAAGCAAAAATTTTTAATGAATTTCTTGCCGGGCAGCCGTAAGCCTCCAAAACGCACCTCTCCCCGGGCTCAGCACCGCACGCAAATGCAAAAGACTCAAAAAGGAACCATGCCCATGCCCACCCCCTGTATCCTGGGAACGGGAATGCAGGGTCAAAGGTCCACTGGCCAGTGCTGCTCGCGTTGCTGTTGCTCTGCTGTTGCTGCTGCTGCCGGGTCCACTTCATCTTCCCTTTGGCACTGGCTCGGAAATCGTGTTGCTCGCTGGTGGCCTTAATTAAATTTAAATATTTTATCACCGAAAAATTGCCAGGCGGCAGCAACTGCGCAACAACAGCAGCCAGCAGCGAGGACGGGGTGAGGACGTGAAAAGGGTGCAAGAGTGTTGGTCCTGGTGTACGAGTGTGTGTGCCTTGGGCTGTGTGTGTGTTCGAGTGCAGACAGCCGAAAAATACTGATGTGGGTGTATTTTTCATTATTTGCCCAGCGCTGCAACTTTTTTGCCCCAACAAGGTCCTCGTCCTTTGCCGTTGCCACACTTCATATTCAATTGTGTTGAATAATTGCCATACGGTTTTTTGACCAACGGTTTTTGACACTTTCCTAAAAGGACACACGCGCTCTCAAGTGCCCCGCCCCCACACACATACACAGAGACGAGGACCGCCCTCATGCCACACTCGAAGTTCGTTTTCCCTTTTTTACCCCTGCCAAAAAATGAGCAAAACACTCGACCAACTGGGGGAAAACTCGGCGGACCTCTGGACACGCCAACAGGAACAACAAAAGCAACAGCGATAACAACAACAATTACAAGGGAAATGGAGGGGGAATCAGGGGGTGAGGAACGGGGGGAGAGAGAGCCAAACAAAAACAAAACATGCCAAAAGCGTTTTTTGAAATATCTTTGTAAATATTTAAAATGCTCTGTACATGCGGGTGCTTCAATCAAACTGAATCGCCGATGGCAGGGGTGCTGGTCGAGGCGAAGAAAGGACCTTTGATAGCGGGCCCTGGACGAAGGAAAAAGGTCCTGGGACACGGACACCGGACACGGGACCACGGCCATTGTGAGCCAAGCTCACCCCGGGGAAGGCGCGGTAGAAACAAGTTTTAAATAGTTTTTGCCGGCAAATGTCAAAATGCAATTTGATATTCATAAATTAATGAAGCGCCATTGCAACAAAAAATCTCTCCAGGATTATAAAGTTTTTACATAAATTATGTGGGCGGGCCCAGAGTGTTTCGGGAGTATTGCTATCCAAAGGGCTGTGATTCAAATCTGGCATTTAAATGTGTAATCCCTGGCTGATTATAAATGCATTAGAAATGGGTTTAAAATTAGAAATTCCTTTCAAATTCCATTGAACTATTTAAAAAAAAAAAAACTACATTAAAGCTTATTCGAGTGTTAGATTGGTGGTTACAAGGAATCTTAATCATTTTTTGGGTTGCACAAATACCTTAAACATTTGTGATTATAAAAAAATTTCTTGTTGTGGATTTTGGATCTTTATTCAGTAAAATATCTTCTAGTTAATATTATAAAGTTTAATTTTAAATCTATTTAGTTTCACACACTAGCTTTACAAATTATGTAAGTCATTTCGTTTAAGTACAAATCAGAAAAGCAGATAAATAAGAATATAAATAATGCAGCCGATGTCTATATTTACGAATACATCGTCTTTTTTAAATTTAAGAGGAATTGTCAATGGATTTTAATTAATCTTAAAAGATCTTTTTACCCTTTTAATGATCTGATATGATTTTGAAAACCGATAAAGAACTGGTTCTGTAAATAAAGTTAATTTTGTTGTGCTGAATGTAAGTCAATAAATCAAATAATAATAGTAATAATAATAAAGTTCGGTAAAAGCAATAAATTCGTGGGGTAACATCATTAAAATCAATATAATATATTGATATTAATAATAAAAACAGCATTTCATAGTTTTTCTTTAAAAATAAGCCTTGCATTGATTGATATCGTAAACCTTTCCTATAGCAAGGCATTGAAATTTATTCTCAAATTATAAAAAATGTTAAAAACCATTTGAGTTGAGATATTCACATAAGAATCCAATCAAAGGTCAAGCCATATCAGTAGCATTTTGTTGATCCTACTTGAGGATCTGTTGCCCGGCACACATGCGCTCTCTCTCGATTCGCTGTTGTCCTTTGTGGCAACGCAAAAAATGTAAACAAGGTCAGAGGCCCAAACATGAAGCGCAACACAGAGAGCGGTTTGGAGAGCGTGCTGCAGCTGGGAGGACTCCTTCTACTCACTCACTTACTCACTCACTCTCTCTCTCGCAGCAGAGCTCACACAGACACTGACAAGCTGGCAGGCAGGCAGGATAACGCCCGAATGGCCCACTTTGGGTTGTATCGAATTTTTATTTCTTCCGCACAACAAAACTCGCGACCCGAAGAGGCAGGAAAACAAAGTGGAAGCTGCCGCACGGTGACACAGAGAGCACGAGCGAAGGATAACGCACGGGAGTCCCCGAAATCGGGAAATTTGGCCAAGATCTCAGAGTTTTTACTTCTCAGCGAAAAGCAGCGCCACGTGTCGACGAATTAACACTGAAGAGCCAAGTCGGCGTCCAGCAGTTTCACTTGCGATTGTAGCGGCAGCGCTGCACCACCACTGGAAAAGGACTCCAGCAGACACACACACACTCGAGCCACCAATGCAGGACACGCAAGGCGAGCCAACCCAGGCAGCGAAATAAAAGTCTCCGTCGGTGGCAAGGCTCGCTCTGTGGTTGACATTATCGCATGCAACTAAATCACACTCACACAGCTGCAGGCTACTGGCCACGTCAAAGGACCGCTTCCCGCTCCCTGCTCCCTGCTCCCTAGCCCCACACCCCCTGCCAATCTCGCACCGCCCTTCGTGCGCTCATTCGCTCGTGCAACGCGGCGTATGAGTAACAATAGAATATGCACGCACACAGAGAGCCGAGCGCGCACACACAGATATCTTAGCCTTAGCGCCATTTATGGCATTTGATATGCTAATTTGCACATATTCGCAGAGAGTACCAGTGAGAGAGTGAGAGAGCGAGCCAGGATAACCACCACCGCCGCCACCAGGAGGCGAAGGTGCGAGCATGGCCATCTGCTCAACGAGGTCGTCCTCCTCTTCGTCCTGATGGCCAAGTGGCTCACGAGTATCCCTCGAGTTATGTGCGCTCTGTTTTGATGGCTCTTCAGCAGGTTCTGAGCCCAGAGTCTTGACTTGTAAGCTACACTTTATCATATGGAAGGGCTTAAGGGTTTTCATTAATTAAGTGGACTAAAAATCTTCAGGGAATATTAATTTTATAACTTTAGAATCTCTGGAATTTCTTTTTATTATTTAATATTTATAATTTTCTTAAGAAAATTAGTCAAGCATTTATTTTAAAAATCTTTTAATAATTTAGTAAAGCAAACATTAACTTAATTTAAAATTATAATTGTGATTTAATGATTTAGATATCTTAAAAATGTTTAGAAAGTATCAAGAACCTTCTATTACCAACTAATCACTGTAGCGCACTTGTCGAGTTCGTTGAGGTCCTTTGGCCAAATCCACCACCGAAGCGCAGCCATGAGCAGGACAGCGCTCTCTCGGCTCTCTGCAAGCTGCACGAACACTCACCAATACCAGAGTGCCGGGGGAAAGTGCATATACGGCACAGAGGCGGAGTCTGTGAGTCCTGTGAAAGCCATGTAAAAGCAACAAAAGGCTTATGTACCGAAATGTACCCAAAAATGGGAGGTGCCATCGAACGCAAATACATGCTCGCTTCGTAGCTGAAGTTTTTCGTACAAAAGACAAAATGGCGTATAGTTTGCCGCGAAAGATCATTTCGAGTCCTGACCCCCAGGAGAAGCGACGCCTCTGCGCTTTGTTTACGAGTTGTTTGGGAGCCAGCTCGATACAACAACAGGCGGGCGGCATAAATACGATACAAGGCCCGAAGAGTGGCGCTCACCGAGAGCGAAAGTTGCGCCTTGTATCGCTATTTTCCGAGGGCCGGCGCTCTCGGCTGCAAGACCACGATACAAGGCAGCAACAACTGCGCCACACTCCGGAGCTGAGTGAGTGGCATCCTGTTGAATCCCGGCCCGAGTCAGCTGGCAGGACTCGGCACCTGACACCTGCTCGCCCAGCCGAAGCCCGACCGGCGTCCAGTTTGACACTTCCCGGACACTATCTATCCGCTGGTCAGGACCACATGTGACACTATCAGCCCGCTGCCTTGGGAAACTTGCGCTGGCAATCCAGGCAAAAAGTCATGAATAATACTCCGCCTTTATCGGGGGCAGACAGAGTCGCTGCCGTCTTCTTGGCAAATTATGCAAATTTCAGATTTCCAAAGTAAACATTTACTTTACTTTTCAGCGCAGACAGCGTCGCCCGGCGGCGCTTCATCCGCCAACCTCCTCCGGCAGCATCGCTCCCTTTAGTCGGTTGACATTTGTTAAGTTTTCTTATCGCGCGCTTTCATTAGCGGACGTCTGGGACCTTCTAATTGTCTTGCAAATTAGTCCGCCCGTGACGACGAAAAAATGCGACCCTAACGAGACGGGGATTCCCAAAGTCCGATGCTCTGTTTATTTACCCATCGAAGGCCGGTGGATGGTGAGGAGCAGGAGGAGGAGCATGTGGCATCTGCTTGAAGGAAATGAAAAGTAAACAAAGCTGCCATGTGAGTGGGCCACTTTTGCACCCCCGTAATTTTTGAATGGCGATTTCCGCTGAGCACGAGGACGTGCCTGTCGAGGATTAGCCCCAGACACGGCAGCTGTCGAGCGTCACCGGCACCGGGTCCGGGTCCGGCGGAAACGCACAACACAGACACGGGACACGACGGCCCTCTACCCGTATTTTTATAGACTTTTTCACTTAATCCCCAGTGGGGAACAGTCAATTGATTAACTGCCAAGGGAAAGTCTTTAAACTGGCTTTAACCAGAGTCTAGCAGAATGATGTACGACCACGAGTAAGCCATGAATATTCCATGATGTCCTGGTCTAAGCACAGGGGAAAAAGTTGAAGAACGAACTTTCTAGATCTTGGACAGGGGAATTTTACTAGCATAAGAATATTATTAATAACAAGGTAAATTATCTGAAAACCTATTAATATTAAAATATATTAAATTGAAGTAACAGATACGTGAAATATTATTTAATTGAACTCTTAAAGTTATTTCTCTGTGACGGAAACTCTAATTTCCAAGGATATGCATGAAGAGCTAAAATATTTTTGTTTACTGAAAGCTCAAATATTACAATTTATTTAATTCCCTAATAAGTTCCTTTTTTGGTTATATCACATTTCATACAAAAATACTTGTAGATCCATGAAATAAAAATAAAATGTCTGAAATAAAATTTAAACCATCATATTTCCCCATTTTAGCATATTTTTCCAGTGTAGAGTTCACGTCTTTTGATCCACCCACGTGGCTGAAAGTTGAGAACCCATGTTCAAATTTCATTCAAACTCTCCCAGCGACGTTGTTAATTCTCCTAGCTGGCCATAATAAAGTCAATGTGCCATCATTAACATAATTTACAAATACTTAAGTGCCGCTCAGCCCTCTGCCCTCTGCTCAGTTAACTTGAAGCTTCATCGAAGCTGCTCGGCAACATTTCATTTATTGCCGCTGCCGGCAGAAGGCAGAAGACAGAAACGGTTGTGGCTCTAATTGAAAAATTATTGTCCCATAAAATATGTAAGCTGCGTGAGGAATATGTTGCCCAAAACTCGATGGCGTCCTTTTACGGCTCAAGAGCGAAGGGAGCAGCATCGTGAATTTAATTGGCTGCAAAAGTTTTAAGTACTTTCCACTCTCGGAAGAGTTTAATACAATTTTAAATAGTTGTGCGAAACACGAGTTGTTTATGCCCGCCGTTTGATGGCTTCGCTTTGCGAAAGTTTCCCAGAGACATCTGCAAATCGAGGGGAGGAGCAGGGAGGGGGAGAATAAACAGAAACAAAACTTCTTTATATATTTTCGTATAATGAAATCCTCTGGAGATTGTGCCTGTGCCGGCGAGGAAACATTCTGCAAAATTACCCTTAAAACAAAAATGCATTATTGTCATCTAAAATGCAAGCATGCATTATCCTGTCACAGGTCCTTTGAGAGTTGGCTTTCTGCGTGGCTCCGGCTCCGGCTCTAGTTCTGGCTGTAGCTGTAGCTGCAGCTCCTGCAACGTTTATTATCCTCCCAACCCCCCCTTCCTGCTGGAGAAAACGCAGCAGAAAGCCAGACAATAGTTGTGTCCGTGTCCTTCATAAGCCAGTGAGCTGGGATCAATTTGCCAGCAGCCAGAAACCTTTTTAGTGGCGCATGCAAATATGACAAACACACTGGCCACCTCACTATATTCCCTCTGAATCCCCAATCCCCATACCCAGCTCTGCCAGAATCCCTTCCCTGAGCACTCCGATCTAATCCACTCCTTGGCCCTTCGGCCATCTGCGTCTCGTGTTAATGCTGCATTCTTGGGGGAAATTATCGCTGTCGGAGGGCTGAGACTCCGGCTGCAGTTGCCCGAAATTTGAATTTGCCAAATTACATATTGAAATATTATTGCAGTGTGCCCAAAATGCTACGGTGTCTGCTCCGCTCCACTCCGCTGCCCGACAAAGTGCGAATTTGACAATTTTTTTTACGACTTGTCCCCCTTTTTTTTTGCAACTGGATTCAAGGGACATTCGGCGCTCGAAATTGCTTTCAAATTATTTTGTCAGCTGCGGAAACGTGGCGACTGGGCTTTGGTTCTGGTTCTACTTGACTTCCGGTCCGGAGGCGTCACTGGCGTGCAATTTGCGGCTAAGGCGAGTGGAAATTGAACAGAGATTATTATTGCCTATTTCTGCATGCGTTGCAGGTTCGCCGCTCGCCGGATTACAGTCATAAAGGGCGAGCCGGGGAAATCATACGGTTACGGCCGGAGATCGACTTCGGTTCTGGTGGGCTCAAAGACTGGCTCTAATGAAAGCTCGTGCACAGAGGCAAGCCGATAGGAATAGGAATAGGTTGGGAAAAGCTTACCCATGTAGTACCCTGTAAATGGACAGTACAAACTAATTTTTAAAATTTTTATAATTACTGGAATTCAGTAATATACAAATATATAAAAGAAAAGAATAAATTTCTTGGATAATCAGGCTGGAAAGCATTCCTACTACCCCTCGAGTAATCGATTAATTCATTTTAATTTATCCAATATAAAAATATAATTTTTTAAACCCGTAATTTAATCAAGTTAAAGTATAATTTATATGTACACTCAGAGGGGAATTTTTCCAATGATACAACACCACCTATGCGAGGTATTCGAACACCAACGCTTAGAGTGGAACTGAAACCACAGCCGCAAATTGAAAGACAATAAATGTGCGCAGTCATATGGAAAATTGTGATATTCACACAATTTAATTAACATGAATAAATATTGTTACAGGCGGGCGGTCGGCCCGGCCCTGTCAGTCCCCCGATCCCGCCCAGACTTGTTCGACAACAATGGCAATCCGACAGCAGGCGGCAGGCAATCGGGCTAACAATCTAACCAGCTAACGAGCGGCCAGCATGGCGTATGAGTAACGGCGGGCGTTTGATTGTCTCTATGCAAAAGAAACAACAAAAACAGGAGGCAAACAAATCCAAAGACACGCCAAGCTCGAGGGGAAAATCGGGCAAAAACAAAAGGCCTTTCACAGACGGAATATTCCCCAGTAATAAATCCAGAAAATCTCGTTGTGTTTTTGTTTGAAACTCGAGCTCATCAGCGGATGGCAGCCGGCAGTTGGCACTTTCCATTTGGCACTTTTGGCAAGGATTGCCAGCCGTCGCACGCCTGCACACATTGTCAGCCACTCGAATTGCCAGCCGGAATGGCGGCTAATCAGAGCATTTTACAGGAGCTAAGCGCCAAATGTCGCGACATTGTCACGACACGCACTTTACACTGGGATTTAGATAGTTAGGCTTATTAAAATTGAAAAAAAAAATGAATATATTTGGTTTACTATTTGTGATTTTTAGAAAACATATATTTTAAACACTTATTAATTTAATATTCAATATTAAGCTAATACTTTATACGATTTTGCAAAAGATTTTAATCTAGGAAATCCCTTTCGGTAATCACTGAAACCTTCAAACCTTCTTGAAGTGGTGGTATTCCTGACCTTAAAATAAAATAATCATAGATATCATATCATATATTCATATATTCGACAAACCTCCTTTAAATTTCTTTTTATTTAAGGATGTTATTTTTATATAGAAAACAATATTATTTCAATAATTTAAAATACAAGTTTGCATCCGTGGCTCATTCGTGCTATCAGATTAACATGTCAGTTGGTTTTAGAGACAACTTTCCCTCATTTATCAAGGTGCAATTCCTCTTGGTTTGGGTTTTTGGTCCTGAGACGTGGATAGAAATCACAGCTTGACTGTCAGAGACACGGCTTTATTAGGGTCTCCTTTTCAGGGTCGTTTTTTTATTTTTTTATGTCTTTCCCTTCCCTATTTGCCTGTCACCTCTGACCGCATGACCGATCTGATTCTGGTAGATTAAGTGGAAATGTCCGAATCTGATTCCTTATTTACGTGTTCGCTTTCATTATGCTAATCAAAGAAAGCCCGACATGAATACACCAAGAATTAATGCTCATTTTCTCAAAACAATTTCATTAGCGAAAATTTCAATTAGTTGCACGATTGAATCGACAGGATTTCAACAACTTTTTTGGGGCTCAACGTTTCCTCCGCCCTCTGCCGATTTGGGGTGTATTAAAATCAATTGTAAAATCAGTAAAAAGTAAACTCGAACTGGCAGAGCAAAGTTTCGCGATTCACGATTGAAATCTTTTACGGCCAGAAATTATGAGAACATTTTCAATTTGAGTTTTCGGGGCGCGGGAAGCAACAGAGCGTGACACAAAAGTAAAGCAAACTTTTCGCTTACAGTTTCATGAGCACGGGGCAACAATCGCTTCACTTCAGTGGCGAAGACGTCGATTTGCCAGCAGCACCCACCACTTAACCCCCGACTCCTTAACCCCTGACACCACCTCCAACCACCAGCAGCAGCAGCAGCAGCAGTGGCAACAATTCGCATAACAATAACAATAACTTGGCTGCAAACATTTCAATACCAAGATTCAGCCACGTTCCAATTGTCGGGGCCAGCGAATGGATAGATAGATGGCTGAGATCGGTACACAGCGGGAAAAAAAATTGATGAGAAGAGAATTATTACCTAAATTTTAATTGAATTAAGAGTGTGCTTCTATTAATTATCCTCTTATAAAATGGAAATAAAAACTTGTCTTAGAAATGCAGCAGTATTTATTTATGGCTTTTAGAGTTTTACTGATATTATAGTAAAAATCTTATTTATTTGTTTTAAGCTAAGGAAACCTTCAATGCTGGAAATTTATATTCTAAAATTTCAGTATATGTCTATGGGTATTAAAATATTTAGCATTTAAGTTTACTTCAGGTTATTTTTTGTTATTTTTCTCATTCCACAAAACTAACTTGAAAATCTAATCTTTACAAAAAGCGGAATCCTTCCAAGCTTTAGATTCCAAAGTAGATTACATTTATAAGCAAAGATTTCAATACTTCTCTATGGATTTATGATATCATCTTAAAGTTTATTTAATTTAGTAAATATATAGTTTGATAGTAATTTTCTTTTTGTGTATTGATGAGGATAGTAGGGGTGAAGCAACCGGTTGGCTTTGGCCGCAAGTCAAGTGTTTCGGGCGTGGGTCCAGGAACAACACTCACCCGCACACGCTCTCAGAAAAAAGTCAATTGTTCAAGTTAAAGTGAAACTTTCTCAAGAACTTTTCCCAGACGCTGCCGCCTTTCTTTTCGTGCCTTTATCTGTGCCGAAGTAGGGGGTGGGCCAGAGCCAGGAGCGAGCTTCATTGGTTGCCATTGACACGTTAACTTTGCAATTGCAGGAGCCCCGGATGGCGGATGGCGGCTTCCCCTCGATTTGCCCCCCGTAATCGCGTGTCTGCCGCTAAACGCAGTTTTTCCGCTTATTTTGCCAGCTGTGCGTCCTGTGCAGACAGATCCTTTCGCTGCGTGCCTTATCTCGGCCAGTCGCCGTGTCCCACAGCCTTAAACATGGCTGGACAAATTGTCCTTTAAAATTTAAGCGACTCTCGCCGAACGTCAGCCCCCTGAAAACCCCTCGAAAAATGCACGACACTCTCATATTTCAAATGTAAAGTTCATGTTTATATTTTGGCTAATGTTTTTTCTACTCGAGTGTGTTGGACAAAAAAAAAAGAGGAGAGAATAGCCGGCAAAAAAAGAGAACAAACCACTTTTGAGTTTGACACCAGCTGGTGCCTGCCTGCGGTTATCCTGGGGGCGTGGCGCCCCTCAGCCCTTTTCCTTCCCAACGCCCCCCGGCGGCGATCCGTGGCTATGCCGCTTGCTGCCTGAAGTGGCCGTAAAAGCTTTCAGCATTAATAGCTTGAGTGAGTTTCAATACATATTGTCAATATGGCCATTGGCCAATACACAGGGAAAAAATAGTAGAGAAAAATGTACAGGAATTTTTAATGAAAGTAATCATATAAAAAAAATCATATTTTGAAGTTTAATAGTAAAATTGATAAATTTTTAGGGAACCGATCTTTAAATTAAATCAGAAACTTTATACAAATTTTAAAAATTTTAAAAAAATTCTTAGGAAAATATGTATATTTTACCTTTTACAATATTTGCAAACAGTTTTTGGCTTAAC
This sequence comes from Drosophila tani, assembly GCA_008042535.1. Classification (NCBI taxonomy): domain Eukaryota; kingdom Metazoa; phylum Arthropoda; class Insecta; order Diptera; family Drosophilidae; genus Drosophila; species Drosophila tani. Next base: position 366,506 of record VNJO01001547.1, on the reverse strand, counting down.
CATTATCTATATTAGTTTATAATAACTTAAGGGTTAAAAAGTTGCAATAAAATAAACAAAATATATTTGTAGCTATTAAAATCATTATATTTTTCTCTCTGTGCTTACACACACACTACTGCAGCGCCGGCGAGTCGCCAAATTGATGACAGTTTGCCAGAGTCAGTTGCAAAAGCCGCAGCAGCTTCCATGGGTCCACGGGTCCAGGGGTCCGTGGTTCCACTGGCTCGTCCGTGGGGTCCGTGGGGTCGATGGCTATGCATATGTGGACCGACCCCGGCTAAATACATTGAAATGGCTTTGGCTATTTGTTTTTGGGGTTTTGGCGGGGAAGGGTACAGGGCGGGCTTAGATGGCCGGGACTGTTATGGCTTGTGCCATTTTGGCACTTTGTAATTGCCTTGTTTGCCCTGTTGTTTTTTCTGGCCTACTGTTCTTGCTGTTATTGCCATGTTGGCAACGCATTTGGCTTGGTTTTTTGCGGCATGACCGGGGTTTTAGCTAAATCTATGCCATGAGCCATGTTTTTATATATCAATATTTGGCTCTGCAATAAGGGAATTGCAGATACATACAGTACACACAGAGGCTCACAAGCTCATGCAAGGCGGAAATTTGCCTCGACTTTCGGTCTCCAGTGCCGATAAGCCTTGCTTATGGCCAGCATAAAAATCTATTGCCAGCCGCAATCGGGCAATTAAGGAAATATGAATATAAATTGGATAAAGATGTGTAATTTCCGGCCAGGGGATATCTTCATGGCAGTCCAGCCCAGCCCAGCCCAGCCCAGCGCAGCCCAGCCAGCTCCGAATAATTTGCCCGCTCGACAGGCGTTTTACAATTGAAATTCCACAATGCCTCGCCCGAGGTTTCCCCTCTGAGCTCCTCCTTCCTCGCCCTGAATATTCTCCGCAATTCCTTGGGCCGGCGGATGCATTTAGAATTTATGTGCGGCACTTGCCGGCCGAAAAGTCGCGCGAATTTATTTCCCGCATACGCTGACCACTAACCGGCGGTCGAGCGACGACGGGGCTTAAGAATACTTTGCTCGCCGGCCATCGTTTGTTTTATTGTTATTGTGCAGTCATGACTTAAAAATTTGTCGCGCGAGCTTTTCGGAAAGCACGGTCGCAGGACCCCGAAACAGGACCCTCGAACACCGACAGCCGGCCATGACAATGCAAAGCAATTTCCGCCGCTGGAGCGTCGCTTTTATTTGGCCATTTGTTTGTGGCCCCTTTGGTGGTCCCCCTTATTTGGCACCGGATCCCCATCCGCATCCGCATCCGTATCCGGATCCGAATCCTGCTCAAGCCGGCGGTTGATGCACGCGGATCCGTCTATGGCAGCCGGAAGTCGCAGCTCGGGGAAATGCACACGCCTCGCACACTCGTATGCGCAGTGCAAATTTATCGTTTTTAATTTGCCGCAAGCGCAAAAGGACGAAAAGGAGCACACGAAAAAAAAAATCATAGAGGAGGCTAGTAAATAAAAACAGCACTGACTGAGGGGCGGCTGAGAAAAATGGCGGCCGGGTAATGCCTTTAATGGGTTTTGCATGCAGCACCATCACCCCGACTTACGAGTATTGAAAGCGATAAATAAGGATTTCCGGTGGCGTATGAGCAATGCCGCCGCGTACGTCGCAAAAAGACGCAATGATTATGTGGTTAACGCGAATTTGTTGTTTGCTCAACTTTCGTCGGTGGTCAAGTGCTAATAAGAGCAACGCCTCATAAATTGGCCCAAGCAGGGCCATAACTTCGCGGCCCGAAAACTTTTCAGAGCCTATCAAGTGCCCCTAAATGACTGCAGTTGCAGTTCGGCTTTGCGTACGGAAATTGCAATTTTATAAACAACTCTGGCCGTGTAAATAAATTGCAGGGATGTCAGGTCGGCGAATGCAGTCGAGGGCGCAAATACCCTGCCAAGATACGCAGGAGCCTCCTTATCACAGGGCCACGAGTACCCGACAAAAACCGAAATCAGAGCTGCTGCTACTGCCGCTGTTGTACAATTTAAATTTATGTTATAGCTGAAAGTTTGCAAAACTCAATTAATTAACTTTTGCTGCACAACGACGGCAACTACAATGCAAACATGAAACTCGCGCTGAGCAACAAAAAGCGAAACAACGGCCGCCGAAACAATAACAATAACTAATATAAATATTTTCTGTGGCAAATAAAAATAGAAGAAAATTAACAAAAGGTCAGAAAAACAATGCAAACATGAGGAGCATGCAGAGAAACAAATGCAACTCAGTGGCGGGAAGATGGGCACGAGGGCGGACGGTCAACTACTGAAAACAATTTTGCAAAGCTAAAACATTTCCGTCAGCGAAGACCACAGCAAATCAGCGCGAAATTTGTGCCATTCCGCGGTTGTTTCGCTCCTCCTCGAAGCACCAAGGACGCATACGCCATTGCTCATACGCCCCGTGAACCGGCCGCCGTTCATCATCGTCCCCTTCGGCGTTGCATGTTGTTAAAAATTATTGCAGTTTCTGTTACAATTTGTTCACTGCCGCGGCTCGGACTCCCTAATTGCAGTGTATTAAAACATCAAAAGTTAACAACCAACACAACACACAACAACTGCCATTGGCAGCCGACGGAGCGAAACAACCGCAATACAAACTCAAAAAAGGGGGGAAAAAAATGCAAGAAACTCGGACATATTTGTGTGGCGAAAATAATTTTAAAGTTTTGATTGCCAGCATGTGTAACTAAGGGAATTTGCAATTAATTGCGTTGTAATGACATTTCGTTCTCGGCCACCAACCCGCTTGTTTTCGCAGCCTCGGTCCATGGCCAGGGTCCATGGTAATTGAATTCAATTCGGAACCTTCACTTGCCATGGGTTAATAGTTTTGATTTCCAATCACTTGACTCGCCCAATGAACCATGAACTGCAGTGCACAAAACTCAATTTATACTTTTGTTTTTCTTAGGCAAAAACCGGCCAAAATAACAAAACTCACTTCCAACTTTCCCAACAGCTCTTACAAACATTCATGTGCACTGAGAAACAATTTGTATGTTGTATAGAAAATTTTAATTAGGACTAAATTCTATTTTAAGACCCAATCGGTAGTTCCCTCGTCGTTCCTGAAGCTTTTGCAGAAGTCTTTTTGGTATTAAGGTGCCGCATTCCGTGTGGTTAAGCATTATTTTTAATAAAAGACATCCAGAAAATATTTTAAAATAATTATTACGCTCTCTTTTTTAATTTATTTTTGGAGTTACTGATAAGAAGTTTTTAATTCCTATTAATATTTCCCAAAAAACTTCATTTAATTGAGGAAAAAATATTATTTTCCTTTTTTCTGCGTGCCGTGTGTGTGTGTGTTCGACTTTTGGCCTTCTGTGGGCGCCTGGGCGTGTCAAGCCAAGTAACCAACACATGCACATGCACGTGTTTGTGTTTGCGGACGAGTGTATGTGTGAACGTTAATTTCCACAATATGTTGTATCCTGCAGCCAAAAGTTAATTAAAAACCAACAAAACTCGGCGCTGCACACACTCAACACTCCGCACGCCCTCTTTCCACCGGGATTGTTATACAGCCAGCGGAGCAGCGTCAGTCATTTTTGTGCTTCCAGGATCTGGGCGCGTGCTCCTCGAAGGCACTGCTCGCAGGATTTGTTTATGGACGCGAAAATGCCATGCAGTTACCCTTTTGATTAGACCGCGCACGTAGCTGGCTGCAAGCACCGGGTTTCAGGCTCCAGGCTCCGGGATACTCGTATTCAATGGCGATTGGCGCAAACACTCGCACTTGCACCCCATATGGCGCTGCGAAAAGCGGGAAAATGGAATTTTTAATCCAATTTAATTGGGAGCAGAGCGAGGAGCTGCCCCTGCGACAGGGAGCGGGGCAAATGTAAATCGAGATGCTCGGAATGCGGCGCCATGGCAACCAGAAGTGTCAGGGCGGAATCGCGGGGAATTTAATAAATAAATTGGCTGAAAGCTAGCGGGATATGCACAATATGCTTATGCTTGTACTGGCACAATTGTACTGGCCGTATTAGAACAAAGCACGCCGGCGACACATATATTTAAGGCTGCTTGCCACAGCAGGAACACGCGGCAACAACAATCGCAGCATCAGCGCCAGCAACAAACACCATTTCGGAGCGAGCAGCTAAAACAAAGCTAAACAAATAACCAAAAAAAAAAGCAAGAGAGAATAAAAACTTGCTGCACTTTGTTGATTAAATTTCATGCTTGGCTCCACCTTTTGGCGCATCGAGTGCAGCTCCAAGCACCGCTCCAAAATGCGAGCAAAACTGCACACTTACCCCCACTGCCGCGGCCGCCTGGTTGCAGGCTATTAAATCTAAATTTAATTTTTGCGCTAACGCTGACAGCGAGAGCAACAACAGCAGCCACAGCGAGGACAATGCCAGGGAAGCCGGGGGACAGGAGACTCGGGGCTTAGTCCTCCTGGCTCTCGGCGCTTCAGCGGGAATAGCCAAGAGTCAAGCGAAAAATGAAAAGATAATAGAGGATCTGTTACAATGTCGGTGCATCGAGACGCCTTACTTTGGATAAGGTGAATATGGAAACATATTCGAGCACACGAGGTTTTGTGGTTACAATTTGTGTAAACTTTACTTCAAGTATTATTAAGGTAAAAAACTTAAATTCTGATAAGAAGAGATCCTTTTTTCCTGCATAAATACCACCCAAAGCCGGCACCACTTTCACCCCATTTGAAGGTTCATTGAACGACACGACTCCCTCGGCAATCCTCCGCCTTGTTAACCTCCTGTTCGCTCAGCTCGTGACTGCTCTGGGTCTCCTGTGATTACCATATGCAAAAGCGAGTCTCGTAAATCAGGGCAAATATATCCCGGCTCGGGCTTATTGCGGCAGCTTATCTGCTTATGACAGCTTTCCGCAGCACAAGCCAGGAGTGGAGTCTGCCCCTCCACTTGGCCTCCGGAGAGTGGCAACAAAAATGAGGCGGCGCACATAGACAGACAACATAAAACAAACGTCCAGAGACGCGACAAAGCCAAAGGACAAAACCGAAAGAACCGCAGCACACAAAGAGGTGAGGAGCCATAAAAAAATATAGAAAAAATGGTGGGGCCGGGCTGGGCCGGGTTAAAAGTTTTCGGGCAGCTGCCGCTGCTGTGGCGGCTGCCTTCATCACTTTTGAAGGCAGGACAACGGCGAGGACACGACCAGGACAACGCGTAAAAATTTCATTGTCAGCTCGGGCCGGTGCCGGGACCGGGTCCGGGTTAACTGTCAACGACATCTTATTATGAATTAGTGTTAAATGCCGCGCTGATAGCGCTGATGGCACTTTACAGCAATTTCGCATTAAATTCCACGCCGGCGGCGTGTTCATAAATATTTGACTCCGATTTGCCGCCGCGGCTAGTGGATTTATTTTTATGACTTCTCCTCAAGCGGGCCACAGAAATCAGAGTCGAGACACAAAACTTGTTAATAATGTGTACGGTGTGTGTGTGTGTGTGTGCAGCGGCGAAAGTCCGGAGGAAAGTCCCGCGTGCCGCATTTTCGGCACTTTCCAAAACAGTCACGTATCCACGTCAGTAATAATCACTAAAGTTCCCGGAGCCACTCAGCCCTGCAACTGTTGTGTCTGCTGCTGCTGCTGTTGCTGCCTCATAAATATTTGAGAGGCGGCGGTCTCCCAAAACAGGCCCAAACACCCGGCAAGGTGTGCCGCTGATGCTGCTCCTGATTCTGACGCCCCTGAAGTCGAAGCTGAAGCTGAAGCTGGCCCATGGTGGTTTTGCAGTTTCTCCAAATTATTGAGCGCGGCCCATCATCAACATGGCCAGCAGAGGCAGCAGCAGCAACACTGAGAGAATAGAAGGCCTTGGAAAAGAAAGTCAGAAGGGAAATTAGCTTACATATATTTCCTTTAATGCGTTAGCAACTATTGATCACTGATCATTCGTATTATTGTTATTATCTTTCCTACAAAAATTTGTATACTGTTAAATATCCTCCAGCTTTCTGATGATCGTCCTTTTCCTCAGTGCCCTGAATTCCCACTCCTTAGAAGACTCTCCTGCCATGGCTTATTTACATTTCGTGCGCATCGCGCGTCGTGATTTACTTTTGCGGCTTAATTTCATCTCCAGACATTATTTGTGCCCCGTGCGCAGTTTATCTTTGCCGTTAAGCACTCGACGCCCTCTGCACCGCCTTGCCGACTGTTTTTGGCCGCGCTTGATAAACTTATGCAACTGCACGTGCCAGCTGAGCGGGCGTGAGGTGGCTCTTTATGGCCCTATCCGGCTCCGGCTCTGGTTCCGGATCTCTCCGCTCTCGCGCTAAATTAACGTGGATTTATAGTTAATGTGTCTGCGCCGGTGACTCGGTGACTCACAGGTCTCACAGGTCACACGGGAATTCATATTCATCGTCCTGACCGCGGGTTCTTGCTAATTGATTATGGACTCGCTTGCTGCTCCATTGAAGCGTCATCAGCTGGTGCATAAATCAAGCAAATGTCTACGGGGCTCCACTTGCCAGCCGGCTGGGCTATGTATAAATTTGCATTTTTAACCAACAAAAGCAAATGTAATAATAGCAAAGAAACACAAAAAAAAATGGCAACCTCGAGCAGGATGAGGGTTTTTTTCGTCAGCAATAAAATTGATTAAATGCCGTAGAGGAGGGATGATTATAAGGAGGACTTTAAGGCTGTCTGAATTTTCTTAACTTAGATAGCAGATGTAAATTTCGAGTTTTATCATGTGATTTAAAGAGAAAACATTTCAGAAATATATTTTAAAATATATTTAACCAATAAATACACTCTCTCAAAACTAGAAAAATGTTTTAGAAAAGAACCTTTGAAAAGAACAAATGAAATCCTGACATTTTCAAACGTCCATCGAGGGACAAAGTTCACAGAAGAGTTGGTGTGTGGTGCTGTCAACAAAAAGGAGCGACTCTTGAGCACCCTCGGGTGGTCCCGGGGCCAAATGAAAAGGAATCCCCATCCCCCTGGCATTGGTCAACTGTGAAACCATGGTTCCATGGAGCAGGCACCCGAAATGCGTACAGCGGCGAGTGCTGGCACTTGGGAGGCGGAAAATTGGAAAACAAAGGCAGCTCGAAAGCCCAATGAGCTGCGGGCGCCGACAAAAACGCTGCGGAATGCTCTCAGTTCCAAGTGCAGCCACGTCGCTGCCCAACTGTCCATTATGTGAAAGTCAGTTCTGTTTTCCGAACAATGCGATGATACAAGAAAAACTGCGACGCCAGTGTGGATAAGTTTTGGAAATTCTGAAAGGCCGTCAGCGGCACGAATGCCAACACAACCACAGAGGCGGGAACAGAATCAGCAATAGGAACAACAGAAAGGGGACCAGGACGTACTAGGAGCCGGAGACGGAGATGGAGACGGAGCCGAAACATAGCCAGAGTCGGGGAATCACGACCAGAAATGGCAACAAAAATCGCGGCAGGAGCAGAAAGAAACATGGACCAGAAACTAAAACGGATGTGCGCGCAGTTGTTGCAGAAAACAAAGATTCGCGGCGCTGAGCAGCCGTGCGTGAATGCGTGTGTGGCCATGTGTGTGTGCGTGTGCGAGGGTGTGTGTGTGCACCACCGGAAGCCATTAGACAAAAACGTACAGCTGGAGCGGCAGGACCGGGAGGAGCAGTGCGGAGAAGCGCAGGATTTTCGCATTGTTGGCGATGCCCGAAAGTGGACACACTGCGTAAGCCGAGATTAATACGTGTTATGATGGCACTGGTGATACCCTTTCTGGAAACTGAACAGTAAAAAGGTATAGGATATATAAATTTATTCTTGTGGGTCCTGAAATCTTATAGATTCTGTAATACCCATTTTATTTTATTAAAAAATTGTTTAATGAAGAATCTCCGTAAAAAAAATGAACATCTTTAAATAATATTTTCTCCTTCTCATATATCTTTAACACTCTAATTTTCTAAATAAATATCACACTTATTATCCTCTAATAATTTTCTCTATGGAAAAGGGTACCTCTGAGTGCCATCTCCGCCATTTTTCGCTCGCAGCGCACCGAGGGCGCCGCAAAGTAGGCACCACTTTGACTCCGACTCCCGTGCGATCCTTGCGACGGCTGCTTCCGCCGCGGGCTGTCCGTGCAGCTGGCACTCCTGGCCCTCGGTTTGTCTGTTTAATTAAGCGAATCTTATGTTACTGCTGCACTGCAGGCAGGTGCAGCTCACCTGTGCGCCGGAATGTGCACGGTGCACAGCTCGCTGGACATTCGCTGGGGTTTTTTTCGTGTTTCTGTTTTTCCTTCTGCAGCGGCCGCTAATGAGTAGGCCGACTTTTGATAATGGCCAACTGACGCCCTTACCATGTTTCCTTCTGGCCGTATCGGATTAATGGCACTGCCAAAGTTTCTTTCGGATTTAATGGCCTCATTGTTAAGGAGGTTGGGTCGTGGAGTCGGAGATATTTAATTAACGCGTATGAGTGGTGGGCACTTTTATGGGCTTTTCAATTTTTAATATCGCTTATCGCTGGGTAATTAAAAACATTTCGGCTGTTTTATTGGCAGCGATTTTAATCAGCAGCTAATGAGCTAATCAATGCACCAAAAACGTAATTTCCGGGACAACGAAAAAATCGTGAAGCATTTTAATTAAAATTTCCCCGTGCTTGCTGATAATTGTCGGACAAATGTTTCCATTAATAATCTAATTGCGCATAATGCGTGCAAAATTATCACTAAATTAGTCACGGCCAATGCACTATTGTTGGCCGGCTCTATGGTTGGCCAGAAATTAAATTTTCAAACAGCCAACACACTGCAGCCGGTACAGGACCTGGCTAACAGCTAAGAGAACAATGCTCGGCGAGGATGCATAATTTACGAAAGTTAAATTAACCAACATTTACGGCGAACAAGCGGCCAAAACAAAACAACAAGGACGAGGAAGCTGGAAACTGGAAAAAACAACAGCAGAAGCCGGCAAAATGCAATTACATCGCAGAGCACACTTTTAGGCAGCTCGAGTGGCTGCCGCAAGAGCTCAAAGGTTTATTAGATTTGCCCCTTTATTAAGCGTTAAATTATTTCGTAAATTGTTTGCAGTCGAAAACGCAAAGTAAATAAATCCGCCACTCCACAACCGCCCCTGCCCTGCTATCTGTGTCTGCTGCAGTCACTTCATTTTGACTGCCATTTGCATGCTAGACGGACGGACGGAACAGGCAGCGCCCTGCGGTGCTTTAATTAATCATTTGAGCGGTTGCTCTCGCTCTGTAAAACTACTTACACTGTAAAGAAAATAGACCTCGATAATCGTGGACTGTGAACAATAAAATATATTGATCCTTGAGTTCGAGTTACCAATATTCAAACCCCAATTTCTGTAGAAAATCCCTCAATAAATTGAGATTTATAAGGATTAGTACCAACTTGTTTTTTCTTTTCATTCTCAAATGGAAATGTAAGCAGAATATCTTGTATAGAGCTTAATAAAATATATTTCCTTATATTAGATATTTAGTGCAGGAAATAAAGTTGTTTAGATAATAACAATCAAATGAAGCTTGTAAAAATACTTATTAATATTGATCCTTGTTTTCTTCTGTGCACCAGAGAGATTAGAATGAATTGTGACTCAGATTAGATCTTAATTCGATTTCCTTCGACGTTCAATTGTATTTTCCAAATGAATTAAACCCATGATTTTATTTATGAATATTTTCAAAATATCTCTTATTAATTTAAAGATTCCTTTTTAATTATTTAGCGAATTTAGATCCTACTCTCCGCTGTGTACCAAGGAACATTAGAATAGATTCACTGGGCAGTGGGGATGCTGTGGAGAAGGTCCCTGCACAAAGGCGATTAGCTGGCAGGTCCTGCGACCACGCCCATCTAACTGAACGCCTTTGTTTGCGAGTGCGGAACAACTTTGTCCCAGGCTGCACAGATAAATAACTAACTGAATAAAATGCATAAATGTGTAAACACACTCGCACGCACACATGCATCCAGGCACACTCGCACAACAAAACAATGGCTGCCTTTGATGCGTTCCCCAGCTTTTTGTTGCTGTTGCTGTTGCTGCCACCATTTTGTAGGGCCAACAAAGCCACAAAGTTGGTAAAGGGAACACAGTACGGTAGACTACAGTACGGGCCAACAGTTGGCAAAGCCCTCAAGCCAACTTGTCCCCCAACTTTAAAACAGTCATAAATTTAAATTCCTGGCGACGGAGCCATGGGCATTAGTGGCCAATTCGGGAGAATCGCCCTTCAAAAGCGGGCAAACGGGCAAACGGGAAGCAAAAAATTATTTCCTGTCCAAAAAGGCAACTACAACCGGAAGCTCATCCATCGCCGTGTGCACTGCGTCTATTTTATAAGCTTCGCCAAATCTTTTCGAGTTGATTAAAAACAATAAAAACAGCGTGTTTCTTATGGCCAAAAGCTGAGCCATAAATAAGCAATTTATTGTGCGCTTCCGCCGTGTTTTCCCATTGTGTTGGCCCAAAGTCAGTGGCTCAGCGTGCGGCCACTCCTGCCTTTGTCCTTTTTCCCCGGCTCCAGAACTGGACTGGACAGGGTAGGGAACTGGAAGCTGGGAACTGAACAGGGAGTCAAGAGCTGACAGCTGGGAGGAGCTGAGAACTGGCAGAACCACTGAGTCCCATCAGTGCTGGCAAAATTTTTTATTTTTGAAGAATATCATTATATATCTTTCATTTTTAATTTGTCTAAAAAGGTTAATCTAAAAAAGTATTTATTCTTTATAAATAAAAATCAATTGGTAACAAAAAGGATTTTATTAAATTATAATCCTTAATATACAATTTAATGACTCTTTTAATTTTTTGATCTTGGTCTCAAAATATATTTTGATCAGCACTGATATCCATGAACCTGCCTGCCTTTGGCTCCAACTCGAACCGCTGGCTCGTTTGGCATTCGGACGGCTTTCGATTTTTATTGCAGCATTCGGAGTAAAGGGCACAAGGCAATTTCCGCTGCCGTGAGAGCTTAGCAATATTAACAAACGGAGGAGCAGTTGGCCAGGAGCTGATCACTCCGAGCTGCCTCCTTTGAGGCATGACTTATATTAGCGAGATTTTAGTGCCACAGCTCAGACCTGGCTTCTGGTTTTATGCGATTCGAACTATAAATATGGGGCTTAGGTTTGATTCAGATTGATGCCAAAGCGGCTATTTGCTGAATAGTGAGCAGTTAAGCGGAGCTAAGATGATAAAAAGGAATTCGTAAAACTAATTTTAAAAAATGATTAGAATCAATTTAAAATGATTTTAGATAAAGACTAAGAATTCCCGTGGTCGTATTATTCTGTATATTAAATTTTAATTTCTCTTAATAATTCAAACTGCTGCAGGAAATAGCTATATAATAACTACAATAATTTAAAATATCTAAAATTGAGATCGCCCTTAGTTTTCTCCTTCAACTAACACCCACAAAAGGTCGAGACCCCCTCGGGCGAATTGTAATTTTTGAAACGTATTTCGCACAGCGCTCCTTATGATTACTTTTCGCTAATCGCTCTGCTTTATTTCCTTTCAATTTGTGGTTTTTTCTTTACGTGCAATTGACCGCGATGCTGACCACACACACAGCGTTGCAAAGTTGAAAATATTTCTCCTTACGGTCACGTAGGAAAATTGTTTGGGTTGAAAATCTTTCCGAGCTGGCCGCGTGTACGTGACAACACAAATAGTTTTCGGGGCAGTTTTTGCTCTGCGGATATTTTCCGATATTCGAAATAGTTTCATTGCATTCCCGACATTCTCCTTTGGCCACTAAATCCATTAAAATTATATATTTTTCGGCATATGCCTTTGATGCGTCGCTCTAATTTCATTTTACTGCAATATTTGTGTTTTATTTTCCCCCGTCGTCGTTGTCAAAATAAATTGAAGATATTTTATTTGCCATTTTGTTGTTTTTTTTTTTATTTTTTCCATTTGATTCGATCTGTGGGGGGCAGGCAGGCAGGCAGCCAGGGAGGGCGGCGGTAAATTGGAATTGTGTACGGACGGCCAATACCGCAACACATCCTGTGATACGTGCATATCCTGCTCGCCTTCAACTGCAGTCCTCGCCCAGCTTGGCCACAACAATTTTCTAATTAAATTCGATTTTCGCCATGCATGTGGCATAAATTGTTTTGTCATTTTACGGCAACTGTCTGTGCATGTTCGAATGCCTGAACGCCGGAATGCCCGGCTTGTGCGAGTGTACGTACAAGTGTCTTGTACGATTCGGAGACCCGTATCCGGGACCCCAAGCCTCGAACACCCGGGTTTCAGGACATCCCCAACAACAATTGCTTGGCTTGCCACTCGCCGCCGCCGGCCACGGTCTTGTATATTCATTTGAGATTAGCAAAAATTGAAAATCTTTAGCCCCGGGCCAAAAATTGTTCCCCCCACTCCACTCGCTCGGGCCCTGAGAGTTCTGGGAAAATAATAACCCGTATAATTGGTGTACATGCCCAACATGTGCCCGGCGCAGACCCAATACCTCAGCCCCCCGGACTGGTGACCTCAGATCCAGTACTTGTCCCCTGGCAATCCGTTTTTTGCTTCTTTGCTCCGTGTTGTTTTTGAGTCCGGGGTGGGCATCCCACATCCCACATCCCGCATCCTCCTGCCCACATATCCGCAACCATGTTTTATTTATAAGCGAAGGATGCCAGGTACGAGGCTCATACATGAGCTGCCTCAATTACCCATTTGATTTGTCCGAACTCGCCTTGTTTATGCGCTCGTTTATTGTTTAATATTTATTATTCTGCCCCCGCACACTCCTATCATTATATAGTACACGATGTTGTTATTATTTCAGCTGGCTGTCTGACTCGCAGTCTGGGTTCAAGTGCCACACGCAGAAAAAGGCAAGTATTAAAGAGGGAATAAAAAGAGCTCTTAGATTATTTTTAATAAACCATAGACTATCTTTTTTTCCCAGTGAAAATTCAACTGAAGCTCTCGATGATTCCCAGAATTGAAAAGAATGTGCGGCGAGTGAAAGCCAAAGAGATTTTCACCAGTTCTCCAACGGAATCCATCCAATCACTGACTCCCACGCCCAGGGTAATCCCGACTGAGATGCATCCAATTCCCTATCGCTGATCCGCATACAAAGTAAACAAAATCCCAGCTGGGGGGTGTGGGCTCTGATCCACCTGCTGCTGCTCCGGCTGCTCTCGATTTCACATTGACAAAATTAAATTGAATATAGTAAAAATATGCTGGCCATAATGTTGCATCCAGCCCGGACGGGCAACCTTTACGAGCAGCTATTAAATATTTGTCCTTGCCGGCGTCGACGGTGCGTTGTCCACGCCGTCCTCCAGTGGCAGTGCCACATGCTGTCCTCTCCAATCTTGTCCTGTTCTATCGCCTTCTAAATATCCGTCTCATCGACGGCAACAAAAACAAAAAGAAGGAGAGTGCAACAACAGGAGCGACAACATTTCACTCAATTCAATTACCTTAAGAGTGCCGCCATCAAGTGTCTGCTTCAGAGCAGCATGAACAGGACGAGGACCACGAGGACGACTGCACTCAGGGAAAAGAGAATCAATGTTTGATTGCTAGCTTTGTATTATTTTTAAATTTATTTTTCAAATATAAAATACCCTAGAAAGAACATAATGTAGTTCGTAAAAAGGTCAAGAGTATAACTTATAGTTCTGTAAGAAATTTTACATTTGTTTCAAAAGCTCTTTTTCCCCCAGTGAAGCATCCACAGTGCGATTACAGGACCCTTTACCTTAGTTGTTGTTTCTTCTCCTGTGTTTGGCATTTTAAATCCCACATTTGATGTGCTTAGAGCAGCTCCTTGCTGTCGCATTTCGTTCACTGTCTGCAGGAGCAGGAGCAGGAACCAGGTCTGAAAACCACCGTCGCACCACCCCTCCTTGTCAGCTGACAATTTTCTTTGGCTTTACCTGTAAACTCGGCTTGATTTATTGCCCTGGCATGTCGGAGCCCCCGTTTGCAACATGGCGTGTAATAAAATTTTAATCGATGTCGTACATTTGCATGCCAATTGCAGCCCGTTGGAGCCACTTTGAGGCGAATCCCGGCCTGGTCCTTTGGCCTCTTGGTCCTCCTCTGGTCCTCTGGTCCCTTGCAACAAGTCAAGGCGAGCAACTGCGTCACGTGCCATAAAAACGCATAAAGGGCGACCGGGGGAGCCTTAGGAGCTTTCCAAACTTGGCTCCCATGTAATTTGATGCGCATTTGCATAAAGAATGCAGCAAAATGCGAGTAAATGCAACTGTAGAGCAGCGGAAAAGCGGAAAAGCGCAGCAGAACACAATTATCAGAGCGAAAGCTCCGGCACAGGAGGGAAACGCGACACAGAGCAGCGAAAACTTTGTTGCATACTTTTGCTGCCTCGTTTGCGGCTGGCGCTGGAGTAAAAATGCGAATATAAATTTGTATTATTGTTAAATTAAGAACGGAAATGAAAACAAGAATTGAAATGGTCCTGTCATCTCCCCTCCCGCCTCCTTGCTTGCCGGATTCCCGGACAGTAAATGGAAGACAGAGCGAAATCCTTAGGCGGCAGACTCCTTTCGCGACTGTAATGAAAAAACTTAAATGGAATATTTGAATATGCGGTAACCGCAAGGTGAGTCCTTAGTCCCAGACAAAGAGAAATATTCTTTGGAGTAAAACAAATCACTAAATAGATGGGGGACACTTTGTTGAAGGCGAATAAATCTCGAGGCGTAAGATTCTTCAATAAAACCATCTTCTTAAAATGGGAAATCAAAAATCAAACTACAAATAAATACTTGGCTAAACATAGATATTAGATATTAAAAAGGCAAACTAACTATTTTTTATTTTCTTAAAGGTATTAATTCATAATTCCAATGGTTTGCTAATTTTTTATTATATTAATAAATGAAGAAATCCGAATTAAGATGTTGTAATTTTTATTTTCATTATAACTAATTGTTTATTATATTAATAAATGAAGAAATCCTAATTAAAATGTTGTATTTCATATTTTCATTATAACTGGCCAACTAATTACATTCCATAATGTTTAGCTAACTTCTTATTAATCCCGAAGTACAACGGACTCCTTAAATGTAGAAACTACAAGCCGTTTAATTTTCATGGTTTCCGAGCCTCACTTAATCCCCTCAGCTTTAAGCGATAATTGCGCTGTAGCAACTAAGCCGTTAACTTCATATTTGCTGACCATTAAATACATTTATGCCTGCCCTCCCTGCCAGAAACAGGACCCAGGACCACTCCACTCCACACCCACTGTCATAGCAATCGGGCCTAAGCTCCGTCAAGTGTCAAACGTAATGCAAAGGACAAACAAGGACAACGTCAGACAGTTGTCACAATTGCGGCCATTAAGACGCGGCCAAATTGCTGACCATGTCCGCAGAGTCAAAGGGACAAATCTTTTTAATAACCCCAAGCATAGGTGGCATGTGTGCGGAATAGTTGACACGAGCTGCGGAGTTCGGGATCTGCCAGTTAATAAAGACATAATGGCATAGATTTATTTTTTATGTGCCCCCATTTGTGGCTGATATTATTATCGCTGTATTTTGTTGGCTTGTTTTCGTGGCCATTTAGGCCGTCATTTGCCAGGGAGATTGGCCTCGTTCGGGGTGGGGAGGGGGACGATGGTTATTTGGCAAATCACCTGCGCTTCCTTACAAGCTTCCTGCTCAGCAAACTTAATACTTCCTTGGGCAAAAATGTAAAACAAGGAGCCACCCACCTACACACCTCCACACTGACGAGCAAATAACAGGGCTACATTTTCGTCCTTCGAGGCTCTCAATGAACTACGCACACACACAGACAGATATTACATATAATTTTTGAGGGAGCCCTCATCCTCTCTGGCAGGTCTGCACACCTGAATGGTTAGCTACCTGCTAACAAGCCGTCTTGTCCTGTCCTGTTCTGCGCTGTCCTGTTCTGTTTGGTCCTGCCTGGGCTCCGTGCTCTGTGCTCCATATTGTACTTAATTTTTTCACCGACGCCGGCTCTGAAGTGCCTTTTTCAATTTCCCCAGAGGCGCTTCCGATCAAACAGGAAGTGCTTAAGTTCAAACTGAAGTAAAAGTGCGCTCATACCCGCCCCGCTTTGTGAAACTGGGGGGAGCAACAGTCAGTCGAAACTCCAGCCAGGAGAGGTATCATTAAGGATTAAGCTGTATGAAACTTAGAGAGCGCTATAAGGGAATCCGAACATATAGGTGATTATTTGTTTAAACATGAACACAAATATAAATCTATGAGCTACCTAAAGTACCAAAAATTAAAAGAACGACCAAATATAGACATCACCATTTGCTGAGTTTGATTGATAATTTAAACCATTTCATGAGCTTGCAAGGAGTTAACTACCTCGTTTTTCTTTAAACTGATATGCCTTACCCTCACCTTTCAAGTCCTCAAGTACACCCTACACAAGTCGACGCGCCGCCACTTTTCCACCTGTAACTTCGTTATGGGGGCGTGTGCGATGCGCCACAAGGCATGCCAGGCGAGCACAAAGGTCGACAGACAGACAGCGCTGGGGGTTGAAGTACATCATATTTCATGTGGCTAATAAACATAGCTGCGGAGTCCGCAATGCGGAGTCGCCGAGCGAACTGCATAAATTTATTAATGAGTGGGAAATGAGGTATTCGGTCGGCGGGGGAGGACAGCACCAGCTCCTTGAAGAGGCGGCACGGGGCTTAGCTCAAGGCCACAGGACAGAGACGGGCTGACGACTAAGCCGCCGCCAGCCGCCAGGAGTTGCGGAAAACAATAAGCCGGGAATTTCGGGCATGGCCTTGTGGCCGGGGTATAGTCTGATTTACGTACCGGCAAGAAGTCGGGCGGGATCAGCCTGGAACGCAAATTGAAAGCACACGAAAGCTGCAATTTTTGCGTTGGGGGTGAACGCTAACAAACTCCTGTGATTGATAAATATTTAAAGCGCAGCAACAAAGCGAAATAATTGAAATAAGTGAAAGAGGGTTGCGACTTTTGTCCCCAGCCAAGGATCTGCGGGGGTGGCTGCGTGCCATGTCCTGCCCTGCCCTGCCCTGCCAATTGTGGCACCAACAACAACAATCCCGGATGCTTGTTAACCCCGGACCGACCTCATCCTTCTTCCTGGAGACGCTGCACCTTCATTCAATCTAATTTCGCTGCTTATCACTGGAGCTTAGCTGCTCTAAAATGCGAATGACATGCCAAAGTACTCGAGATTCAGCAGATTGTCGCGACGCCACACGGAACACGGGGCCACGGCAGGGATGCCAGAAGCAGCAGCAGCCAGATCCTGGGAGATGGAGAAGGCAAGCTGGGAGACACAGGACACAGGACGTCAAATAGCGGAGCACAGCACTCAATGAGTATGCTTCACTGCAGGCTTTGTTTGCCGGATGAGCAGCTGCTGGCTCGCTTGTTGGCGTCACCTTGGAGTCTCTTGAATGGCTCTCAGCTTTTCTATCAACATAGATATTTTCAAACCGATTTCTTAAGTTTGTGATATGTATATCAAGCATTTATATTCTTAATAATATTTAAAATAATATAAATTAAAAATAATATCGTTTCATTAAGAACTACTAAAGGGCTATTTACTTAACCTTCCTAGAAAACTTTTGCCGAATTTTTAAAGTGTCAGAACTTTTCTCTTAACTAAAATTATAAAATACATTAAAATTAGTATCTTTAAGATTTATTAAGATTTATTAATTTAATAAATACCTCTTTTAGCCTTCTCAAAGGGTACTCCGATGCCAGCTATAATCTTTTTCGTTCCTTTTTGATTTCCTTGACTTGGACTTGGCTGGCTGCCTGGATCTGCTCTCTATTTGACTGCCGCCTGTCACTGTCTGTGCCCACATAATGACGCCGTTCTGCCAGACAGTGTTTGATTTGAATTCATTGTCGTGTATTTTGTGCAGCACGCCCTCTTCGAAACTCTGTTTTCCCACTTCGGTCTGTCTTTTTCACGCTCCCTACTTGCTCGCAGCGTTTCGTGTTGCTAATTACACTGTAATTAAAATTTCTGTATTTACAGGCAAACACACACACAGGAGAGCCGCGTTGAGTGCGTGCAAATATTTTTAAAAATTACATATCACATGTACACGGGCGCATTGCGCATACGCCGCGTGCACCGCGCGCTCTTGCATGAGCTTTGTAAATTAAGCGTGAAGCAGCGCAGCCTTCGGATTGAGCCTCCCATTTTTTGGAGGGGCGTGGCCGGCATTTAACACATTTCGCCCTCGCCGATAACAAGCTGCAACTCTGCTTTAGCACCGGCACCTGCAACTGTTTGGCCGGCCATTAGGCACCCCGATTTTCTTCCTTTTTTTTTTTTTGGTTTTGCGGCCACTCGGAATGCGAGCGCGCAGTTTTAATTGCTTTTCGCCGGCCGTCAGGCATGCGGGGCCAAAAATAGTCGCCTAAGAGTGCTTTTGCGTGTAGCTATTTCCAACTTAATTAATAGCAAACACATGGCCAGCAAATGCAACGAAAACAAGGCGTCTCTTTCGGGGCCATAACAAATGCAGGTGGATTGGGATTGGGACATACAACTTTTGGCTTTGATTTATGCGGCCAGCCATGGTTTATGCATAATGCAGCTGGTAATTAGTGAGTACAAAAACATATCGTGCCAGGACTCGGACTCAAGCCCGGGGCTTAGTCCTCGGTATCGGATTCGGAATCTGAATCGGAATCGGAGCAGGACATCTAATATTTATTATCAGTAAATTACAATTGTCTTTTACATGCATGCGATTAATTCCATTGCTGCCGGTCATAAATATTTATTTACAACTCTTCCGAAAAAGCTGTCATGGCCACAGGCGCTCGCTTGGTCGCTCGTTTGCTCAGCTCTTGGCTTTTGTCCTTCCATCTTTGTCTTTGGCTTCTGGCCTCCAGCTATGTCCTGGATTTTTCCCAATGACATTTGCAGTTTTAATTAAACAACAAATAATAATTTTTAGTCGCTCTGACAGAGCAGAGCAGAGCAGGGCCGGGCCAGTTGCTTCGATATTGGAAAGTGCCGCTGGCTCTCTTTGGCAAATATGAAATATGAGCCCACAGATTATGAAAGTCCCAAAAATCGAGCTTTATTTTTCGGCAGAACTGCATCAAACATCTAGATTTAATTACTTTCGAGTCGGAGTCGTGCAAACAAAGCCGGCCGGGAGCAGGAACAAATTAACTTTATTGCTTCTGGTTTGGCTGGGAAAGTGCATTTATTTTTTAGGTACTTTTTGGGGGCTGTCGCTGCCGCTAATGAAGCGAAATTATCTGGTTCTGGTTATGCCACCCTGGCTATCCACCTTGCGCAGGTGTGTACGGGGCGATAATGATTGTAATTAATTTAATTCCGTTATACTTTCATCTAGACAGCGCGAGTGGAGATCCTCCGCAATGCGCTAAATGCTTTCTGTTTTCAGTTTTCTGTGACTTTAGCTGGGTCCCCGGGGTTTGGCTGGTTTTTCCAGCGATTTTTTGCCCTTTGCCTCATTACGTTCTGTGTCTCGGTGGCTTCTGCTTTTGTTATTTTTTACTTTTTTAAAGGTGGCGCGCTGCTTCATTTGCAGTTACTGTGCCAGTGGCCTTCCGCAAAATCAGTTAGCTCCCTTTGCTAATTACTAAAGTTTTATTTTGGGCGGCGGAGTCGCAGCAATCTTGATGTTCGTGCTGGGAACGTATGTTCCTCCATGCATAACCGCAAGCGGAGGGTTAATTAAAAGCCGTAAAACTTTCGGCCGAGGTGATTACAGTGCACACAGGGAGGGGGGAGATGGGCACAACAGGCTCGTTTTGCAGCCATCCAGGCATCCAGGCACTTTGACAGTTGCAGTTCAAATGTCAAGTGCACTCCGATGGCAGGATACAAAGGACCCGGAGTTGGGCCTGCCTGCTGATATGAATGGGCTTTGTGATTGACAACAGCCACCGTGCAGCATGTAAACGAAACTCCATCTTAAGTGCGCCGCAAGGACAACACTCTCCGAGCTGGAGTACTCGATGTTCCATGCTCCATGCTCCGGTTGCCAAAAGGTAAATATTTTTGCCTCGGTTATTACATTCTCGAGCACTACACAGTAGTGGCTGGCCCGTTTGCCCCGGCCAGATTCAGAATCAATCAAGTGTTCAAATTTTAATCAGTTGCCCGTTCAAGTACTTCCATCAACTCTTAAAGTTTGATGCCCGGCCACAAGGAGGCAAGGAGCGAAGGAGCGGGCAGCCTTTGTCCGCCTGTTACACCCGGATGCCCTCGGGCCACTATCACTGGCCGTCGGAAAACCGCAAATTGCACGTTACCCTGGCCAAGGATACGCCATCCACTCCTGGTTTCACCTTCCATCTCCGCCCATTACCCCATCGAGTGCTGGCGAATTTTGATGTTTTTGCCAGATTGATGAACATGCCCAAAACAAGGCCAGGAGCAGGAGCAGGAGCAGGGAGCTGGGGGCTAGCCACAAGGCGTCACAAGGAGGAAAGCAGAGAGCTCCGTCCTGGTCCTGTTGGTTCATTTTGTGCCCCCTGTTGAAAAACAAATAACAATAATTATCTTGACAACAATTTCCGGTATTTGTGCTCAAGTCGAGCGCAACAAAAGGCAAAATGAAACTCAACTCAACTTCAGAGACGTGCCAAAGGATCCGCAGGAGCCAAAGGAGCCAGGACGCAGAGCGCTGAAGGTTCCCGGGTTTGAATATTCCACCACTCCCACCCCCACTTGCACTGCTTGTGGTGAAGTGGAAACGGAGATGGGAAGGGGACTGGGAATGGGCACGGTGTTCCTGGGTTATTGTGTGTGGTTGGGCGAATTGTAATCATTTGATGAGGAGCTACACTAGGAAAATATTTAAATAACTTCTGAATTTGTAGTAGATATGTGAACGTAACTCATAATAAAGGCTAGAACAAGGCATTTATGCCCATACTCCTTTTATATTAATTATTTAAGAGATATTTGTATATGGTTTAAAGTCATATTTTCCCAGTGTATGAAATTGCCCTGCCCTTTTCTCATTACGCAACTGTTTGCTCCTTCGGCCACTTTTCTGTGGCTTCCCCCATTGACAACTCCTCACAGATATCGTGTCAGAAGTTGCATCTGGTGGAGCCCTCGTGCCCCTGTGATTTGCTGGGTTCGATAAGGCTCTAGGACTCTAGCCGGCTGTCACTCATTTCCATTCGGCCAATATGCCACACAGAGAGAGGTAAACAAAACACAAGGCCTCAAAACCCATCCTATATCAAAATATTAAATGCTAACTCGGGCGTGAAATTAAAACATTAATTTCTATATGTATTTAACATTTGGTTTTGTGGCATATTTGATGAAGATCCAAAAGTTCAGGTCGGCCTTATCGCATAAATGATTAATGGGGTTTGCAGGATTTAAAGTTGAACTAGAATTGTGAGAGCCAAGGGCTTAAAGTCGCAGCCATCAAGGTGTATGAAATATGGTATCATTCACTCACTAATGAAAGTATTCACCTGAATGCCCGACGAATTCCAGCCCAGTTCTAATTCTCGACGTCAACTACTCTGGCAGCCACAAAGAAGCATTTCCAAGCCATTTCATTCGAACAATTTCTGGTCTACACACACACACATCGGGCAAAATATTTTAATTTGTATTTATTTTAATGCTCCAACGCCCTTGCTTTACAACCCACTTCAAACGGAAGAGGGTGGCAGCTGCTCCGGCTGCTCCTGCTGCTGGGAATTCCTTTGAGCTCATGGTCAAATGATTCTCAGATATTCTTTTAATGCTGCCCTGGCCGGCGCCTTGAGCTATGCACCAACTTTCGGCGGTTAACCTGGGACAAAACACCACGGTCCCAAGCAAATAGCCGAAGGACTCTCGCCGCACACACACGCTCCTCGTTCGGCAGCATAATAAACTTTAATGGGTCTGTTCATAATAATAAAATTTCATTAAACTGCCGAAAAGCAGGCAAGGAGCCAGGAGCCAGGACCTAAGAGGAAGAAAAAATCAAGCCTAGGCAAATTTTCGCTGGCAGGCAAATGAAGACGAGTGGTTAAAAAAAATGGGTTATTTCGGTGTGGGCGTGGCATGTGTGAAATTCTCCCTTACCTTCTCCTTTTGCCCGAGTTCATCTTTGACCCTTGCGTGTGTGTGTGTGAGTGTGGCCGGAAGGAAGCCTGAAACAATTCAATTACGTTGCAAAATGGCTGCTCCCAATCTACATCTGTGTGTGTGTGGGGGGGCCTGAGTGTGATGTGTAATAAAGTTTCATTTTATAGACCTGCCAGCACGTCTGGGCAGCTTTTGGTGACGCCACAGCCGCAGTCGCAGCCGCAGCCTCAAAAGCATAACTCGTGCCCATCAGCCCTGCCCCCTCCTTTCCTTGCTTTCCAGCTGCAGCAGCAGCAGCAGCAGCTTGCTGGAAAATGCGGCCCCGAAAATTGAAAGCATTACAGTGGCCGGCCCCTCGGTGTTGTTTTTGGCCAACAGAATTCTTGGGCAGAAGTTGTGCAATTGTTGTTGCCTTGCAGCTGTCAGAGGAGGCGCACTAAACACTAAATAAAATTTCAGTTCTCAACTGCGTAAGCACACACACTCGCACACTCGCACACACGCACCATGTCCTTGGGCGCACAGACACATGTGAAAAGCCCCTGCCCGCTGTGCTGCTGCTACTCTGGCATATTGAACGAAGATTTATTGCAGTGCCAGTGTGTCCAAGTGGAAATAAATCAAATAATTTTCCATGTGGAAAAATTTCAAGCACAAAAAATCGAGCTGCAAATTAAAAGAAAAAAAAACACAGGCGGAAAAGGACTAGCAAAAAATGGTGGAAAGCCAAAACAGAGAGAGACGAAAACGGCAAAAGTTCCACGAAAGTCAAGTGAGGCCAGAATGGACAGGGCTGATTGTGTAATTTACTCATTATACGAGCCCAGAGCAACACCGACCTTATGTGCATTACGTAAACGTGAAGGAGGGAGCGGAGCTCCTGCCCTGCTGCTCACTTTACATACTGCATATGCATGAAAGGTCCTTCCACTGCTGTATTTTTATATTAGCACGCCGAGGCAGCACCGAGACAGAGACAGAGACACCTAAAGGACCTGCCCGCCCCACAGTTCCACCTAACTGTCATTGTCCAGAAATTAACGAAAATATATACACAAACACACACTGGGAGTGCCAAGAGCGAAATTAAAACAAAAACAAAACAAAAAGGAAAGCGAAAAAAAAATAAGAGAAAGGAAGAGGAGCACACGGCGAAAGGAGAAAGGCGAAAAGGGAATGGCAAGAAAAGTTTTGCATTTCCTCGTGCTAATGTATGTTAATTACAGGGGGATTTTCCATGCGGAGGATTTGCATTTTAATTTATGCACCGAAAAATTTGCGTTTTGCCAGTCCAGCCAGGCTCTAGCCAGGCACAGGCCCAGCCACCCCGGCCAAAGTCGTTAAAAGAGGAAAACGCTGGCCAGAAAAAATGGCGAACGACGAACGGCGAATGGCCCACAAAATAATGGCCAAAATGAGAAGTTACAGTGACGCAATTTGTACACGTCATAGGTGAGAGTGAGTAGTGAGTGCATGCATGTGTCCCGCCACAGGTTCGAGTTCGGGTTCGGGTCCGGGTGCGGGTCCGGGGCATTGGGGCACTTCATTACCCCGGTGCCAAGTGGGCACGCCCCAGCACTGCAGCGGAAATTGCTGGAAATATATTTATTTATAGGCCAAGTACAGGCACTTCACCTGCCAGCTGGCCAGGAGGAGTCTGAAGGGCCAAGCAATTAAGACAGGAACCTTGCGGTGGATTAATTAGGTCGAGGATTCCCAAAGATATGGGAAAAGGTAAGGATAAAGTCAATCGAAGGATTAAAGCAGGATTAATACTACTAATAAGTGGAAAATAATAGCAAAATAATACAAGAAACATTGTCCAAACAGCGGGGTTTTAAATAAACTGATTATTTCTTATACAAAATATGTTTGTCTCTAATAACTATATAATATTATCTATTACGTTGCTTCTCAGGCTTCTACTTTTACTAAGAAAGCACTTAATACCTTAACAAATTCAGCCATTAAAGCGGCCATCTCTGACTACAAGCAATGCCATATTAATAGCCTTTACCAGCCACTGTAACACATCTGGTAATGCCATCATTATGGGATTGCAATCACTCAACCTTCTGCAATCTGAATCGCGGCCACAAAGTGGCATCGGAACTTGAAATTTAATTATTACGTGCGTCACTCGACGACGACGCCCCAAATGAGCTCAAGGTTTCACTCACTCGCCCACTTAACGCTCCCGGGAGGGGATCCTCAACTAACCGGAAAATCAGGCTTCCAGCTCCTCCGCCGCCTCTCCGCATGGAAGCCATGGCATTGGCACTCCACCTCGGCCCCGTGTCTGTTCGGTTAAATTAATACAAAGCCCAAGTACATGCACTAATGCTAAGTAGATTCGTACACAAACGAGGAGCCTGGCGATGGGATTCCGGACACCGGCGGGAGGAGGAGGAGAACGAGGAGGCGGAGCTGGGACAAAGCCTACGCTAAGCTAGGCACCGGAATGTGTGCGAGTGTGTGCCGGTTAAGCGTCTTACTCAAGTATTTATGTATTTACATTGCGAATATTTAATGGAGATATGCGCTGGATTACAACTACTTGTAAGGGCGGGAGTCGGGGGGATGTGTGAAAAAATGGCACGCTCGGAGGTAACCAAAAGAGAATATTTAAGCAATCAACAACGGCAGCTAGAGCTTGCTCAGTGTTTTATTTCACTTTAATAAATATTGCATAACGACCGGGCGATGGGCCAGTGGGAGTGGCGCCCAGTGAGAGATGGCGCCCGAGCAGGCACAGTACATCTAATAAGCTAAAAGCGAGCGTCAAAGCAAATGGCAAGCATAATATTCCAATGGCTGCTCCCCACTGGCCTAAGGCTGAAATTATTCAAGCGTTTCTTTAATAGAGACTCGCCCCAGCGGAAACCCCAGCCGACCTCGTCCCTCGTCCTTCGTCCTTCGCCCTTCGCTCGCCCCATCTGTCTCTGGCTGACTTTCAGCTGGAAACTATTTAAAAAAGCAATTTTTTAGTTAATTAAACGACAAAGACAAGCAAAAGGCAAACAATTTCCCCTCGCACATTGCACCATTTGGTCCGGCCACTGGGCCCTGGGCACTTTTCTCTGTTCTTCAGCGAGACAGACTGTGAGCTTAACTTGGAAGGGGGACCAAACCTCTCTCTATTGTTTGAAAACTGAAATCTGCAAGTGCCGCAGATCAGGCTTCGTTTGTAGTCTAAAGTCAGAGCCGTCTCCTGCCGCGATCTTTACGGGCGCCACAAAGTTGCAGAGGCGTTAAAAAAAAGCCTGCCCCCTTGCAATCAATTTTAATGATGTTTAATGACTTCACCGAAGTAAGCAGTCTGCAATTGCAATCAACGGCTGGAAATTCATGGCAGTAAACAGAGAGAAAAAATATTTGTACTGCAAAATAAGTAAGAGCTAGGTTTAATAGGAGAAATAACCTTTAATTACGAGTTTTTAACTCTAAGAACTGTTTACCGATTGTTTAAATTTTTATAATAAATTTCCTCTTCCTTAAATCAGCCCGAAAATGCTTAATTATTTCTCTCAGTCTCCTTTATCCGCCGGAACCACACACTACCCGTGCGCTAATGATGCCCAACAACAATTGCCGGAAAATGCAAAGTAAGTCGAGGTCCTGTCGCAGCCAAATTACTGGTCACAAGGAGTGTGTGTGTGTGTGGATGACCAGTGGTCAGTAGAGAATGGTTAGCGGTCACTGGTGGTGGCGAGTGGCCACTAAAATGCGCAACTTTGTAAGCCATTTCCAGCTATTTGTCGCAATTCGCTTAGCCATTTATTTATTTGCACTCATTTAAAGTGTAAACTGCATTGTTTTTTGCCCTGGCCAAGTTGTTGCCATCTTTGTTATTAAGAACGGCGTAATCATAGCCCTTGCCCAGCTCCTCTATGTTTTTTTTTTTTTTCCCCGATGGCCGGCATGCTCTAATTAAGTGCATTTACTCTAATGAGCAAAAATGGCAGCAGCAGCAGCAGCAGGTCCTGCAGCAGAAGTAGCTCTAGCTCCGACTACAGATGCAGTTGCAAAAAGCTGTCACAGCTCCGTGAACGGGGCAAACCGTGCGTGAAAACTGCCCTCCAGCTGGCGATGGGGGAAACTTTTGTGGTCTCCACTTGGTTCCTCGAGGTCGACCTCATTTAAGGGCTGAAACCTTTTAAGCATGCCGCTGCTGGAGATGCAGCAGCATCCCTGCCTCCAGGTCCGTTTTCTGGCATTTGTCTATGCAAAATTTTGCGACGCTCATTAGTGCAATTTGCATGCATAACGGCAAATATGGCCAGCAGGGAGCCAAATGAAGCCCCCGGCCTGTCCAGATGTCCGTCTATATATCTGTGAAGCCCATCTATTATATCTCAAATAAATACACACAACAGCATCTACACTGGGAAAACTATGGCTTTGTATTTTTTGTAGCAATTATCTTGGTTGCTTTTGAATTTCACAAAAATATTTACCATTTATAATTAAGATTTTTCAATTTTTTAAATGAAAATTTATTTTTACAAAACGAGATCTGATTTAAACTGTTCAAAAACATTTATCTTCTCTTCAAATGAATCCCAACTTTAAACACATTTAAACGAAAACGAAAGGTAAATCTTTCGATAATTCTTTATACATCTAAAGTTTATTCGCACTGTGTAAATATCCGAAAGCAGCTGAGGATGAGAGCTGCGCTGGCTATTCCTACATTCATCAAATTCAGAGACCGAGCACAGGCATTCACTCCGTTCATTGTCGAATATGTAGCCTAGAATTTTTGTATTTGCCCAGTCTCGTGTGTTGTTGTTGCTGACAGAGAGGCAAGGATGCCTGGTGGCCGATCCAGATTCGGATTCAGATACAGATTCAGCGACACTAAGTAAACAGCAGCGCAGCTGTGCCAAAGGATAACAGCACTCGGCTGCAGGCTCTGAAAATATGCAAATGTCAGCCATTGGCCCCCTTAACTCCATACCCGATACCCTCTATATCCGATCCCCAATCTTCCCCCCTAACAGTTCGAATTGCCATCACAGCCAGATAAAACACAAAACAATCCGAATTAGTAGCAAGCAAAACAAGGCATCGTAGAGAAAAAAAAAGATTGGGCAGTGCTAGAGCGCAGCAGCACTTTGCCGAAACCAAATTCATTTTCAATTAAGAATTTTTCGGCATATCGACAGAAAATGTCCTGGGCCTAATGCTCGCAATGGAAAAACATTTGAAATGCTAACTAAATTACGCAAACTTCGCACACACATTTGCGCATGTCTGTGCATATTTAGTTTTTCCGAATTTACAGTGCCTGCCATTGCCAATGTCGCTGCCACTGCCACTCGCAGGCCAGGCCATATGGGTGTCAGAATGTGGTCAAAATGCCAATTGCAAAACAATTGCATTTTGGTTACTTTGCTGTTGAATCCGGAATTTCGATGGCAGCCAACTAACAAACACTGCGACGGTTTCCGTTGACACCAGCTAAAGATAGAGAGCGAGAGTGGGGAGGCACTGGCAGAAATTAACATTAGTTTTTTCTAGATTTAATTTTGTATATGTTGTATTTTATATCTGTATTAAAAAGAGTATTTAAGGGATGCAGGGAATGTTTAATTAAGATCACACAAAATTATAATTAAAGTCTTTATCGTTAGACAAATTAGAAACAAATAAATCTTCAATATTAATCAGTGTAAACTAATAGTAGGGCTAATTTGAAACATTTTCAAGCAATAATTCTTATAAGTTGAAATCAATTTCAATTTCAACGATACCATTACCTTTCATTGCCTAACAAATAGGTTAATATATTTATTTTTTTAATGGACTTAGTACATATTTAGAGTACGATTTCTACATAATTTTTCTGCCTGCATTCATTTGACAATTAAACTCTAGATTTTAAGTTAAAAGCAAAATATTGTAGCAGGCACACATCACACCCTCCCTTTATTTCCCTACCTCCCTCTGCCTTTCTGCCCTTGTGGCGTGAAATTTCAACTGGATTTTCTTTTGCTGCCCGATGCAATTCTAAAAATTGTTAGACGACAACCAGTTCCGTCATATTCACACACATACGAGTGTGTGTGTGTGGGCCAAACAAAAACCCAAAAAGCAATTAAATTGTACACTCCGGCAATGGTAGCAGGCAAAAGCCAAGCAAATCAACAACAGCTATTACCAAACCGTCGACAAAAGACACCAAAGGCATCATGCAACAATATTATAACATTTGCAACTGCAAAAAATACATCAACTAGACACACATGCAAAATGCAAAAGTTTTTTATTTGAAGCGAGTGTGCTTGTGTGTGACAGCCTGACATGCAAATACGTTTAATTTCGAAAACTAAACTAATAAAAGCTTCGCTGCTAAAATGGATTTGCTGCAGTTGAATTTCCTTTTATTTTATGATGCGCACAAAAAAAATGCTGTAAAAATATAAACAAATAGGCAATCGAAATGAATTTTCGAAAAAAACATTGATGCCACTAATGTTTATGGTCTGGGGACTGGGAAGGAAAAAGAAGATTTACTCTTTCTATTTTTTAATTGCATACAAATTATTAAATATGAAATATAATAAAAATTAGATTTGATACGATTTGTTAGAAACTTCGAGGACATTTCAAAGCTCACTCACATAATATTTTAGCATGAAAACTCTGTGACTTCAAGAGCTTTCTTTGAGTTTTTCATGCAAATATGTACCCGAGAACCACCAAGGGTGGACTAAACGGAAAAGCAATTTATAGAGCCTCCGCCAGCAAGTGACAGCGATGATTTTGCAACCGAAAATGTTAGAAAATTGCCACCCAGTGATGCGCCGAATATTTCAATAGCGAATGATGAATATATCTCACTGGGTGGAGTTGCTTCGTAAACTACATGCGAAACGTTTCCGTAAGCGCCGAAACGGACGTGATCCGGACAGTTTTGAGCGGAACTGCTCGACAACAATACACACGGGTCAAATGAACACACAGATACTCCACACGTACATGTAAGACTACACTTGGAAAAATACAGGATATAATAAATATTTAACACTTTTTTTATTTAATAGATCTGATGAATGTTTATTATTGATTTAGTATTTAAATAATCTCACAAGGCTTAACCAATAATACAATTTTTTCTTTATAATTTTAATAGTAGGTTAAGGTTTTAGATTACTAATTAGGTATATTAAATAAAACTACAACTGTCTTTGAATCAAAAGCAATTTTTATAAGGAAAAGTAATTTTCAAAATGTTATGTTTATATCAAGCTAATAAATTATGAACTAAAAATATGTTGTTCGGTTAACTGACGTAGTTTAAAAGTCCCTAAATCAAATTTCCTGATAATGATAGTTAAGCATTAAAAATATATTTTACGAGGAGGAGAATATTATTTATGACAAATTTATAAATAATATTCTCTTCCTCCAAAAATATATTTTTAATGCCTAACTTTATTTTATTCTATTTTTTCTGTGCACGAATAGAATCTCTCTATCTGGCAGTTAAAATCGGCAACAAAAGAAATCGCACATTTCAACGTTTTGAATTTGTAAAAGGATATTTTTCACATTATAATAAGAAATGAGGTTGAAGACGCGCCGCGCATGCTACGCTCGGAAAACCCCTTCTGTCCCCCCCCATCTTATTTTCCCTCTGTGTTTCTCAGTCTTTCTATCCATTTTCCGGCTTCCTTTAAAATGCAGAACAGCTGAAGAATCATATAAACACAAATAATAAAATCGACAATTTGGCAAGAGCCGCACGCACACACACGCACAGTCAGACATATTTAT
The DNA here is from genome assembly GCA_008042535.1 of Drosophila tani. Classification (NCBI taxonomy): domain Eukaryota; kingdom Metazoa; phylum Arthropoda; class Insecta; order Diptera; family Drosophilidae; genus Drosophila; species Drosophila tani. Next base: position 336,585 of record VNJO01001547.1, on the reverse strand, counting down.
GTGTGTGTGTGCAATGAGCACATAACCGCAAATGTACTGGCAACAAAACGTGCCGCGATTCCACAAAAAGACCAATGGGAATCCTCAAAGGAAAATGGGTTAAATTTTAAACTCACACAGAGAACTCCTCGCGTAATCGACTCGCAGACGCCGCTGTCACGGCCCCGTTCCCATTGGCCAGTGGAACTTCTTCTGGCCAAGCCAAGTCCCTCAACGCATTAAATCCAAACTTTTCGAGGAGCAAAAATTATTCATTTCTTTTGTTGAAAAGTATTTTTTGAAGAGATTTAATATTTGAATGTTAACGAAAATGGTAGTAAAGTTTGTGGAATATGCTAAGTGGGATTACTTTTTGTAAGTCACTGTTAGTTAATCCAATAAAACGAATCGATTTCAAGCTAATTACTGTTTATTTTATAATTATTCCAAGCTGATCTCCCCAGTCTTTCTTAACAATGCAATCTAAGTGGCTGCTCTTCGTCTCGCTGCTCCTGCTGATCTCGCCCAGAACCGGTGCTGAGGATGCCCCTCCCAGGATCCGGATCCAGCCCAGGGTGTACGGGGGCCAAGAAGTATCGAACGCGGCAATCGGTGGTTTTGGTGTTCAGATCTTCTACTTAACCAAGCTCGTCTGCACGGGAACCCTGCTCTCCCCGCGCCACCTGCTCACGGCGGCCCACTGCTTCGAGAACATGGTCCAGTCCAACTTCCACGTAGTAGCCGGAATGACCCATGAATTCGAGGACCATGGCACCCGGAAGAACAGGCTCATAGAGGTGCGACTGCATCCGAGCTTCCAGAAGTTCCAGTTTATCGGCGACATCGCCGTGGCCAAGACTCAGTATCCTCTGAAGGGCCGGAGCATCGGCTACGCCAAGATCTGCTCTATGCCCCTGTATTCCTTAGACAAGGTCACCATCGCCGGCTGGGGCACAACCGATGCTCGCACACAGCCCGGCACGCGGAACACCCTTCGCAGCATCCAAGTGCCCATCGTGGAGCACGCGGCCTGCGAGAAGAAGCTAGAACGCACGATGCCGCCGAACATCCTGTGCGCCAGCGGATACGACCACAGGACCCTCTGCTCCGGCGACTCTGGCGGACCACTAGTGTTCCGTGACGAGGTGTGCGGCGTCAACACGTGGACGTACGAGTGCGGCAACAACGAGAAGCCCGACGTCTTCATGAGTGTCCGCTACTACGCCAAGTTCATCAAGAGCACCATGAAAGAGATGGGCAATTAAATGGCATTAAATACGATCCAAACAATTTATATATTTACCATTCATGGAAATAAATTAAAATACATTAATTTTAATTTTAAAGAATTTTCAATATTAATATTTCCTTTATATATCGAATAATACCAAGAAGTCTTCTTTTATCCTTACATGGCACTTGTAGAGTCACAGCTCACCTCACCTAATTCGTCTGCGTTTTTTCTTACTATTTATTAATTCAGAATCCAACTTAAAAAATATCTTAATTTTAATTTTAAAATATAAATATTTTTGTTTATATCGAAAGGGTAAAGTTTTACCTGAGTAATTCCAAGAAGTCTCTTATCCCTACATCACACATGCTATTACCTCATTCTTATGCGTTCTTTCTTAAATCCTTTCTTAGATCCAATCCATTTATAAAATCAGGTTCCAACGATAAAAAAAAAAATAAAAAACCTTAATTAAAATTTTTGAAGAATTTTAAATGCCTTTTTTTTATATTTTCTGTCGAAAGGGTAATGTTTTACCAGAATTATTCCAAGAAGTCTTCTCGTATCCTAAGTTGACACGTGTAGAGACATTCTTGTGTAGAATGTAGAAAGTGCAGCTCTCTGCAACACAGACTCACGTGCTATCACCTCATTCTTCTGCGTTCTTTTTTAAATCCGGTGCAAACTATTTATAAATTCAGCGTTCAACTTAAAAAAAATTAAAATACCATAATTTTAATTTTAAAGAATTTTTAATATTAATATTTTTTTGTTTATATCGAAAGGGTAATTGTTTACCTGAATAATACCAATAAACTTCTCTTATCCTTAGTTGACACGTGTAGAGACATTCTTGTGTAGAATGTCGAAAGTGCAGCTCTCTGCAACGCAGACTCACGTGTTAACAATTCTTCTGCGTTCTTTCTCTTTGTTTCTCACGCTCTCTCTCTTGCTGGGATGCTCTCTCGGGCGTTCTTCTCTCCCGTTCTCTCATTCGGCCAGCCAAGCGTAGGGAGAGGCGAAAAGTGCAGCGTTGGCGCCTCCGCCTCTGACGACGCCGGTAACCGTCAGAAGGAAAGGGAACTAAGGAATGAGGATTGAAGAAAACAACAAGAAAACAGAAGAGGCAACAAATACAAGCGGCCATTGAAAATATCACGTTGTGTGTGACACATACTCTCACCTCGCCGGCAGCATTTTTATTTCACAACTATTGCACCCCACCTCCGTTTTGCCGCTCTCCGCTTGCCGCTCTTTGTTGTCATCTCCGCTCCGCTCTCTGCACTCAAAGAATAAGGCGCAAGTAGAAAATCTCTGCAGGAATCTCACAAATATTGATTAATAAGGCAGTTAAGAGGAATTTATTTATGAATTTTCCTTTTATATATTGTAAATAATATTAGTATTATTTGTTTATTTACTTTTGTAAAGTTATTTTTAATAATAAATATAATAACTAGCTTTAATCGGAAGAAATAAGTTTCTGAGAAGATGTATTTTACCTACAAATTTCCACACCTCCCAAAACCCATTTCTCTGAGTGGGGGGACTAATGCCGCCCTCTTTTGTTAATAGAGGCATACATTCTGTGGCGGGTCGCTCGCCGTCAGTTCACGTTGGATTCCCAAAGCAAGCGCGCGTCGATCGTTCCGTTCAGTTTCAGTTTCGCTCCGCTCCCGAGGCTTTCTTCCAACTCTTTCCCGAATCCGAATCCGAAACGAGTGCGTGTGTGTGGCTGTGTTTGCGACTCAGAGATTTAGGTTGATATAGCACCGAAAAAAATTGCTGATAGTGCGTGAGTGCGTCATTGCAGTCAATTGTAACTAATTCCAAGCCCAATTCCGGTGACGAGGTCAAGAAGAGCGTTCTCAGAATGAGGGAAATCGTGCATCTGCAGGCGGGCCAGTGCGGCAACCAGATCGGTTCAAAGGTGCGTATAATTAATATTCAGCTGGTGGCCGCATAGCGCACCTTTGCTCCATTTTATCGCTATTTTTTGCTATCCTAACCTCACATGTTTAATTATAAAACAGAGTGAGAACGAGCAGCGCTGTAAATCGCGCTCTCTGCCTCAGTTTCCCTCTCCCTCTCAATCTCTCTCTCTCGATGTCTCTATTGCCTTGCGCCTCTTCGCTCTTTCTGTGGTTGCCTCTTCGGGCAATTAAAATGAGGGGCGTTTGGGGTGGGAAAAGATTGTGCCGTTAGTTCGGGAAACTATAGAACTGCAAAATATAGAAGAAACCTGATTAGCTTCGCCGGTTCCCTGTATCTTATCGCTGCCAAGATAGGAATATTAGCTCATTCAAATTTTGCCTTGGACGGAGCATATCACAGCGAATTATAGTCAGAAATTCGCTTGGAAACCCGCCATAGCCACCTTGGTCAGGTGTAAACAATTAGCTTAGCGCTTAGTTAAGAGCTTGTGATCCGACCGCTTAACCCAAATACACTGAGAGGAAGGAATAACTACAAATAAACAGATATTAAGCAACTAAAGTTCACATTATATTTACAATAATTAAAAGTAGATTTTAAATGTTAATACTGTCCTACAAAAAATAATAAAAACAAAAAAAATCAATAAATTTAATTATATTTAACATTTATTTCTTATTATAATTGTTATTTATACTAGAGTATTTTTTTTATCAATATTAGCGACTGATAATATTTATTAAAATGTCTATTTTCCCATAATTTCAGTAAAGTTAATCATATAATATAAATCTCAGACCGATAAATATTTTTTTCGGTGCTTTTATGTAGATCTTGAACTGTTTTAGAAATCCGATCCGTAAGTCAGGTATTTTTGGCGGGAAGTTGGGGGAAGACTATACAGAAATGTATTTCGAAACTAGCTCGAAGGTCTCTTTGAAGCTTCCGTCTTCCGAGCGTTTTATTGTTCCCCAACTGGTTTCGGATCGTACTCGTACTTTTCATGGGCTTTTTTTAATGTTTTATGTTTGCCCTCGTACAGTTGACTGATCTTACAGCGATCTAGAAACCAGTCCGACCGACTTATAGAGCCCTCCGTGGGTATTTGTAATTACGACAGACGGGGGGCTTGTAAATAATATCTAGCAGGAGGAGCAACTGACTCACAACTGACTAAGACAAACTGCCGGGCTTATGTGTGTTTCCCACTATCAGAGGAACTTATGGGGTCTAATCAGCGAACTTGTTTACAGAACTTCGAACATAAGTACCTGCCGGCGAGAAAACTGATACGGACAGGGCCGAAAATAGCAATTACATACTGCGTTCAGCTATTTCTAGGGGCATTTTGAATATACTCGAGCCACAGAGCGGGAAGCATGTTTGCTGGCAATTAGAAAAGCCGGAATGCAAACATTGCTGTAAATCCGCGCCAAACGCGGGCTCTGGCTGCCCATTCTAAGCTAATTCATCGCATTAACATTAACTCGCACAATTTGCCGCGTCATGAAAAGCCAGAAACATCAACAACATAATCATCAGCAGAAGCAACAAAAAGTCGTTGACGTTTGACACAGATTTTCCTTCTTTTTTCTCTGTTTCTGTGTGTATTTTTGTGTCTTTTTCCCTGCGTTTCCCAGCGCAGTTTTCTCCGTTCCGTTTCTCTTTTCGCCGTTTTACACGCTTTTCCACTCGGCTTTTATGTAAACACATCCACACATATTTTAAAGCACTTTTTCGCGTGTTTTCGCCAGCGCCTTTTGAGTTAATTAGAACGCACTTTTCCGGGGATAAAGCCCCAGCCAATCCCATCCGATTTTATACGCCCATTACGCCCCCGAACCGGGGCGTTATTACATCCATATTTTGTAGCCATTGTTGCGGGCCTTTGTGGATCTAAATAAAAAAAAAACAACAAAACATACGATTATTTATGCAATTTGCCGCTTATCGAATCTTTATCGATTGCATAAAACTTGTTTGTTGGTGCATTAAATTTGAAATAATAATAGCGAGCATATTTTGTTGCCTGTCTTATTCATGCGCTTTTTTACACAACGCGATTTTGTGCCTTAATTGAATGTCCTTTTCTGATTAATTGGCTGTCAGTATGAATTATTGTCGCGGCCCAGAATAAACAAATAATAAATATGCAAAACTGCCTACGTTGTACTAAAATGTAAGCACAATAGCGTAAATGGCGTGTGCGATTTTTAAATAAATTTTCAAAACTAATTGCTCTGCTGATAAAGGCCAATAAGCAAATAAAAAAAATTAACAGATTGATTACACATTAAAAACAGAGCTTATTCACACATGAATGGGCCTCGAATGAAAAGGATTGTAATTATAAAAACAGAGCTTTGAATTTAGCAGAAGCTGTCGCATGCATATGTGAAATTATTTATTTTATTTTCATTAAATTATCCATAATTCTATTTGAAGGGGTCGGCTGCATACTGTTTTATCAATTTTCTTAAACTTGGCACTTTGCGTGCATAGACGCTTCGGTTTAATTTCTGTAAAATATCCTCGAAAAGCGTCTTCCGGCTTCCCTCTGCCAAGACACAAAACCCGAAATTGATCACATATGTATGGCAGCCAGGCAAAGGCATCTATCCAAGGATATTTTGGCCTGCAGCGAGAGTTCGTTTTCTTTTTTCATTATTTACATAAACCTAATTTTCCCTAAATCATTTTGTGAACAATAGCAAGGAAAATCTATTTACGGCATGGCATAAAGACGGAGGAAAAGCGTTGAGCCAGCGTGGCGGGGAAAGTGCGGATGAAATTTATAGACGAGTGTAGCGTGGCAGAGAAAAGCGAAGAGAAGAGAGTTTACTGAGAAGCCGGGCTACAGACAATAAAATTAAAGAGTGGAATAAGCCAGGCCAACGTGGCTGCAGCGACTCCTTTGAGCCCGGCGCTCCGGTGTTTCGCCTCAGGATGCATTTGTTTAGCACATAATGGCAGGGCAGCAGGGCATCATCGAGCAGCGCCAAAATAATGCACAAAATTGAATTATCGATGGCAACTATCGCAGCCGTAATATCTTTACGGTTACCCGCTATTGAGCGGCCAACTGGGAATCCTTGGATTACCTTACGGCACGTCATGGCTGATATGCAAATGCAATATCCAGCTGGCTCTGCATACGCGGATGTTGATGGACGGAGCTGGAACAACAAGAAAACTGATAACTTAGTTGGGCTCTTCATTTCAGCGATGCAAGCAATTCAATTGTGACGTACAGTAGGAAAGGGAATGCTTTCTATGCGGTTTTAAAATTCAAATTTATCTGTTTACTTAACTATATTTATGTTGGTTAAATTGTTAGACAAATACCTTCTATAAATAGAGGAATTTTGCTTAAACATCGTGTAAAGCAGCAACAAATTAATTTCATGAGTTCTACTCAATATTTTTATTAAATTGAAATGCTAATGAAGTTGCTAAAAATATCAACAGGACAAACATCTCTATATCCCATTTTCAAATTTATCCCATTAATTGTGGTACAATTTGCTCTTGATTTAGTTGATTTTTCGAGTGCAGATGCTTGCGGTGGCATTGCTCACCTGGTATTGTTTACATGTTTGCCAGCTCCCCACATCGCACACAATTAAATTCAATTCCTGCACCTGCTCCGCATGCAAATTGGGGAGCCGGCGATCGCGTGCCCACATCGCCGTCTCAGGTAATCAGATATAATGCGCTCAGTTCATGGCTCTGTTAGAAGCCGTTGATTAACAATTGGCAAGGGCTTTAATGTACTTGTATGTAGCGATAGGAATCCGATAGTCAACAGCCTCTATCCGAAAGCAAGCATGGTCAGCAATTACCTCAACATGCAATAAGCCATGTGCGAAAAGAATCGAAAAGGGGGGAATTTCGAAGGGAGTATAGAAAAGCAAGAGGGGATAGGGAGAAATATCCCATTTTTTCGCTGGCGAAATATTTTTCAATTTACATAAAAATGCGTTTATGCATACCAAATGAGCCGCACACACACAGCACACTCTTTGCAGCTGCTAGCTCCCAGCAACCTTGCGCCTTGCTGTATGCAATAGAAAATAGGAGTGGGCAATGGAGCAGGGGGGCGTGGCGCGAGGATAACCCGCGGTCCGGAGCGGAGCCTGGCAGGTGGAAGGGCACAGCCAGCGCTCCGCTGCACAAACTGATTATAAATAAACAAAAGGGAATTTTTATAAATATTTTCCACACTCATACCCTCTCGCACACAGCGATTCCCATTCCAGGGCCTTCTCGCTGCTCCCGGCTTGATGGAATATAAAAATTACTTATTTATGTATATATTTTTGCTCCGTTACGCTTTGCTTTGAACATGTGCACGCAAATTGATGAACAAAAGGGAAAATCACAAAAAAAAGAAAAGAAACTGCGCATAAATATTAGGGAAACGTGCGGAGAAAATATCACACAGCGATAAAGACAACACCAGCCTTGCAAGATTGTTATATCATCAGCAGCTTGTTTAAGTTACCCTTTAAAGATATCTTATAAATCCACAGACTTCGATTTAAGCCTGCAAATGTATGAAATTAACCCAAGTTTTCTATTTAAAGTTTTTTGAAAACAAGAAGCTTATTTTAAAGCTACGATATTTGTCAAACCAAACCGAACCAAAGCAAACCAAACCTGACCGTTGGAAGTGCACTTGCCCCTTGCACCTGGGCATCACCTGTGGGCAACTGTAAGCCGCTTGCTCCCACCGAGCGGACAGTTGGACCAGGCCAACAACAATGGCCATGTGTGGAGTCCGGCAAATGGCCATTTGTTATTTATTTAACACTTTTAAAAAGCATTCCGCTCGTTTGCTCATTAATTTCTCATGCTGCTCTTAACGCCGCCATCCAACCTTCGCTTCCAACCTGCCAGTCTCCGGCAAAAGTGCAAATTGCATATGGTAAGTGGAGTTGGATTGCCAGGACAGAGGCGGAGACAGAGGCGCAGGCGGAGGCGGCATATGTTTCATTACCATTGTTATTCGAGCAATTGTTTTGCTCTCGCACATTTTTCGTTATTTTTTTGCAGTTTTTCAATTACTTTGGTAATTTTATATTATTGAAATTGCAAGCCGCAAATTGTAATTATTGCGCATTACACTGCCAACGAGCTGTGCACTCCGGCAGATAGCGGCCGCCATGAAATATGTTGCACAGTTGTAATCTGGTATTTACGAACAAAAAAAATTAATAATACAATAAAGCAACATTCACCAGTGCGTTTCAGGGTTCATGGGGAAACGCCCAAAGTTCTTGGCAGCGGGCAGCGAGCAGCGAAATTATTTATGCAATTGGATTTGCCGGCTACAGAGCTACAAATTGCTGTCTTGCCGATAAGCAGGCACCGGAATTTTACACACGCCTGGGGCTTTCGGGAAAGCCGGCAGATAAAGCATTTGGTCGGCAGATATTAACAGCAAAATGCCAGCAAATTTATGGCAAAGCGAAACATAATTAAGCCAAAAATACAACTGGCGAAAATAACAATAATCAAGATTGGTTTTGCGTGCTGCCTCGCACGTGTTCTGTTCGGTTTCGATTCATTTCGTTCGTTTCGTTTTATTTTATTTGTGCAAATTGCGTTCACTAATTGTGCAGCCGAAAACACGAAATGGTTTGCCTAAATAAGCAAAGCAGAAAGGATAACTAAGGTAACTAAGAATAGCTGATACTCTCAAAGGATTCGTGGTCGGGAATTAAATAATTTATAAATAAAATACTTGGACTACAAAGGAATATTCTCGATTTAGTAAGCCGAGAATTTTAGAACTTACTTTTTCCAACTGCAATAAATTCTCAGGGTTTTAGATTTCATCTAGAGATAAACACTAAGCCTAATAATATTTATATTTTTAAGCTACGTAAATGAATTGAGTTAATTCAAAAAGTGATTGTACCCCCACTAACAGCATTGAATAATTTCGAAAAATAACGAAAGCGAGTGCGCCAAACCTCATTAAAAACCAATGTGGTCAAAATATTTATCATATATGTGTGCTCCTGCGAAATCCACGCTCAAATAGCATTTGTTTGCATTTGTTTGGACAAACATATGTCCGACGGCCTGTCCTTGAAAGATTAACATCGGTTTTATAATTTATGACAGGTAGCGGGAAAAATTGTGTTCGCCAAAAGAAAAGCGATATTTCAGGCGGAACAAACCGCAAATGAACGAATAACTTTGCCCAGATGCGGGGACCAAACTATGGAAAATCAGAATCAACAATCGGGTTTTTGGGTTTCCGATTTCGCGCATAATGACGGCTAGATCAACAAATATTTGCCAAATTGTGCAAATATACGCTCACACAGACACACCTCACAGCATAATTTATATTTTGTGGTCTGTCCAGTTAGCGCAACGAAATTAATCAAAATATTTTGAGAGCTTCGGAGTGGTGCAATTATTTTTTGATGCTCTCACGCCACCCGATATGCATTTGTTTTTAGCAATTTCATTTCAATTCAATTATGTGTGCGATATTCTGAACTGTATTAGTTTTAAAGAGGGAAATCCAGGACTTGAACTCCATCGTTCGGACAGCCGGCAGCAAATTTTTGCGCATTTTACATGCAAGTTTTTCGATTTCGCTGTATTTGCATTTGCCTTATATTGTATTTCATTTCGGGCTTATTTGACAAACAGTATTAATTGGATTTTTTATGCTCGCACATATATTACCAGCCATTGCGCTTCCAAATGGCAATTAAAACGGGAAATAAAACAATGCGCGGCGGAGTGAGCCTGCGATGGATGTAAAAAGTTTGCATTGGCATCCAGGCCGATCAAATGTTCAAAGGGAAATTCACGCTTGGTCGTAATAAAAATTAATTCCATTGTTGAATCATAAAAATCGTTATAGGATATTGCCGCAAAATGACCAAGTTTTATCAGCAAAAGCACTCGGCCAGCAGGATGCCATACTAGATGCGGTTAGAGCGAGTGCGAAAACGAGATCGAAATTGATTAATAGAGCGAAAGTTTGTTCAGTTCTTTATCCGTTGTCCTTTTATCGGTTTCATAGCATTTTGCAATCATTAAATGCCCTCCGTATTTGCTATATAAAAAAATATGAATTATTTTTGATAGTGAAGCGGCGTCACTTGAGGAAACAACAAAATGTAATGCTATTATGGTCATTAATAACCAACAGCGATTCATTTGACCAGCACTTAATAAAGCCAGACCTCAAACACAGCAGATCATAAAAAGTAATGTTGGTTGGTCGAAAAAACCGATAGCACATATTGCTGCAAGGTGTTTCTGTGTGAATAGTAAAAAAGCTGCAGGTTTTTTACAATACCGATTTCATTAGGCAAGCAAATAAATTGCATATTCTGGGCTATTCTTGTTTTACTGAATTCTGTTTAGAGATTTTCAGTGTTCCCAATTCCTGCTCCAGTTTCGGTTTGGGGGCTCAGATGCTCCTTCACCTGGCCAGGTGGTTGGGGCAACCACTTGCCGTTCAACACCACATGATCCCACACCCCATCTAACAAAAATGTTTGTGTGCTTTTGCGATGTTGTATGGTGTGTTTGCCTGACACTGTTTATTTATTTAGCTGTTGCCAAAGTGTTCTTCAAGCCATGAACTTGATATCGCTTACCATATAAATATTATTATTATTACCCTCTTTGCTCCAGGCGAGCGGCCTGAAATCGTGTGTGTTTGTGTGTTGTGTATGTGCATGCGAAATGATGGAGTGCAAGTGCTGGTCGTTTATATGCATGGCACAGCCGTAAAACATACGGCGGAGGAGCGGAGGAGGCTGCTCCCCAAACAGTGGCCATTAGCAAATATTATTGCAGCCCTTCGGCCTAAAAGGGACCAGGGAACTGACTTCACTGTATCTATATTTCAGATATTGCTCCCAAAGTTCCCTCACAAGAATTTAATTAACTAGATCAATTTTTTTATAGAAATAATTCTTTATAAAGAATGTAAACCCAAGCACAGTATGGTATAAGTTAGTAATTAATTCCCTACCTGAAGATTGTTAGAATTTAATGCCAAATGTGGAAGGGTGAAAGGTGGCAACGAAGTCAAATTGAAGCCAAGCCTTCGAAATTGAATGCCATAACTGACCTGATGAACGACCATTGTCTCTCCCATCACCACCGACAGCATTGGCATTAGAGCGACACCTGGGCCCAAATCAAATCTGTTTCGGGCCATGTTTGCCTCGCTTTGACCACGGAGCAGCAAACAATTGAAACCATGGTGGCTGCACACACGCACACACACCCAGACGTACGCACAACAACAACAACAGCAGGTGCAAACACACACAGTCGCAGACGCACCGGGCGCACATTAGTTAAGTCAATAGCAGTTCGACCAACGAAATATACAATAAATATTTACATATCTAAATCGACAATTATTGAAATCTCAATTGAAATTGTTTGTTAGCCGCCGCATGTGCCTGTGTGCGTTTAAATGAAGCCATACGCACCGTTGACACACCTACAATTAAACGTAAATATATGTATGTATATATTTACAGCTGGCATTGATATCTGCAGGAAGGAAAAACGAGGCGACAGATGCCATCAGATGGTTAACCCCTGAATGCAATTGTTGGGCTTAAGCGAGGGAAGCTTAAGAAGTTGTGCCTCCTAGCTACAAAAATATTGTGACAAAAACAATTTCGATAATTACCTAACACTGCATTTAGTCGGAATAAACTTAATTTTAATTGATAATTTCATGATTTCCTAGACTTACTTTTTATTTGTTTTAATCCTTTTAGCTTTTTACTTAGCAATATGTTCTTGTTAGTTAATTATTTAATTTCACCCCGTGCTCGACACCGCCAACTGTGCGTATGAGTTATGGAAATTTTAATTATAAGCTATTTGATGTTGCACTTAGACTGCGTCATCGTTGTCCTTGCCGACCCGTGTGTGTGTGTCGCATACGTACATAGGCGGGACCACACAATAAGCCGAAAGCCGAATGACCAATACTAATGAACAAACATTTGCATATCCTTGCCAGACACAACGGTCTTTGGCCAAGCCTTGAACCTACTGGTCCGCTCCACTCCGCTGCTACTCGCTGCCATTGATTAAATTAGTATCGCAGTGTGGCAGGGCATCTTGAATTTTACAAATGACCGAACAACCATTACGCGCTTTAATGCTGCAGGCAATTAAAAAACTATATAAAAATAAAAACACAACATAAACAACAGAGTGCAGCTACCACCAGTAAAAATAAAACAGGGAAAAAACACAGAACAAATTTATGGGAAAATACTGCGAAGCGAATGGAACGCAACGCACTGATAATGACAATTAGTGGCCACATTTAAATTGATGCACTTGACGATAAATGCAATTGCAAATTCAGCCAGCCTGTGTGTGAGAGTGTGTGTACAAAGGGTAATTTACAGAGGGAAAAATTGCATTTTTCTGGCGTACCGAGCTCGCCTCGAAATTCACGCGTGCCGTCGAAAATTGAGGCTGCTTTATATGAGTGCATGCGGCATGCCGGGCAATAAATTGCAGCTGCATCGCCAATTGCTTCATTCGCAATGGCTACGTGAGTCTAATTATGCCGCCGAATGGAGCGTCCTCTTTCACAGGACTCGCTCTGAAAAGCAGGCTATAGCCCGTAGTCCGTTGTCCGTTGCGAAGCGTTTTATGACCCTAAACGACGCTGGCCAATAAAGACGGCATGCGAGTGCTGCGGCTGTCAACTGTCGATAAGATCCTTTTAGTGTTATTACAAAATATGCTCCGTCCCTCCCTTGGAAGGAGCATTAAGCGTAGTTTGGGGTACAATTCGTTATTTGCGCTGCGCACACATAAATTGCATTTTTGAGCAGTCGGAGACGGATGGAGCTCAGCTGCCAATTGCCAGCTGCCCAGTCAAGGATATAGCGCCGGGATATGGCATGTACATGTTGGATTTATCCTTTTTGTTCTTTTTGTCGCTCCAAAGCGAATGGAATCGAATCGAATGGTTTATGGCCGCAGGCTGCAAAGTGTCATCCGTCGATGGGCGGCCGTTAAGTTTCCAGAGTGTTTTGGCACTCGCATTTTCAGTTTTATTGCCCTTATTTTCGCAAGGGTTATTTTCCCACACACCCAGCCCCCCCACCACACGGCCCCAACCAAAGCTCATTACTCTAATGGACGCCAAATGCAATCCCCTCCTCCATGGGAAATATTCAAATAGATTTTTCGGTTCGCTCGGTGAAATTAAAATAAATTAACTTAGCTGCACGCTTTGCATTTTAAGCGTTTGCCCGCAAATCGCGCGGATTTGTCGCACATTTGTAAATTGGCAAATGATCGAAATGCGCTGAAATCCTGTTTATTATTTTATAATTAGTTTTAATGCCAGCGGCCTAAAACTGGAACTGCATTTCTAGTTCCTCCTCGGGGCGGCGGACCGCGGTGGGTTAAGAAAACGCCGCTGGGGGAGCGGGATTAATGCGTATGCGGTTGGACTTTTAATGATTTTAACGCACGATGCCCTGCCACGCAGTGAATGTTAATTAGAAACACATTGCATTACGTTCTCGTTTTTTTTTTGTATTCCAAACATGCGGGCATATTGAAATATATGGATATTTAATTATTTATTTTAATTGAATTTTAATAAAAATTGCAGCATACCATCGGACAACTTTACATTTGGTCTAATGAATTATTTAAATTTTTTATTGCACTGCTGACAACTTAATTAAATCCTGTGCCGGTTTGTTTGCAAAATAAAATTATATCTAACGGCTGAGAGTCTGTCAAAAACAAATGCCCAAATTAATTAGATAAAAAGGTTTTCAGGTTGAATTAATAGCCGGGAGATCAAGTCCGCCAACGAAATCATTTCGCATGTCAAGCTCAGCGCCGTGAGGCAAAACTTGGCCATCATTTAATATTTATTACTGCAATTGTTTATTATTTATGTGAGCCGCGAGCTACAGCATCAAATTTAGTATGCAAACGCAGCTGCCGAGCAATCTGCCATCCCCCTTCCTTTGTTACCCCCCACCACCGCCCGTTTTTCACTTCCGGTGCGACATGCACTTCCGTTGCTTTGCGCTGCGCGCATCCTTGTCTTACGCAAACTAAAATGTCCTTTTATAGCTAGCGGCTAAGGAGTAGGGCACAAAGCAGGAATACACAGGGAAAAGCGGTATTTAATTCTAACAAAAATCATTAAAATATGTACGGAAAAGCATTTAAAAGTAAGACAGCAGGCATTTTCTGAGAAATCCTTAGAACACGTTTAGTTCCAGGAAATTTGAAGCGTCTTCCCTGTTCACCAAAGACAATTAATTTTTTTTATTTGCTTAATCTAATCAAGTTCCAAGGAAACTTAAATTTTTCGCCCTGTAAAAGCTGGCCACAATTAATTTATGCGCTTTTATATTTTTTTTTTGTTCGTCTTCCTGCGGATCGCTTCTTTGCCACTTGACTTTTGCTACGGTTTTTTTGTTTTTCGTGCCAACGCTTGGGGAATTTTAATTTTGGATTTCTTTCAAGTAAGTCCTCGGGTTTGGGAGATAGAGACTTTGGTGGTCGAAAAACAAAAAGCGGGCTCCGCAAAATGGCGCCGCTTTGGTCAACGCACGCAGCTCTTTGTTTACTTCTAATTTGATCATGGCATCTTCTTTTTTCCTTTCTGGCCAAGTACTTTTGGCCAGGTTCCCTCAGGTTGCCGCCCGCGTCGCGCATCAACGCAATTTTGTAATTAAGCAATTTGACCGCGGCCAGTGAAAAGTTTTAAGAAAATGAAAGGCAGCGTAATTGTTTTCTTTTTTCTCTTGGCTCCACTTCTTAGCTTCGAATAGGAAGCTGATGGCCTGTCTCCGGCCACTTTACCCACTTCAAGCTGCCAAACATAGGCGCTGGCTGGCGATGTCTTGTTGGCAGGATGACGGGCAGGGATGATGGGCTGGCAGGCAGATTGACCGGCAAAGTTTTCGTAAATAAATTATGGTGCTCACTCAATGCCAACGGCCGGCAAACGGAGCGAGAGTAGTAGTCAAAGGAAAAGCGCTTATCTGCAATTGGCTTCGGAGAAGGCACGAACACATTTGAATTTCCCCACGGGCAACAAGTGCCAGGCACCGGGGACTTTGGGCTTGGATCCCATGCGGGTTTTTCCGGGAAAACCGTGCGAGGTGGAGGCGGAGGCGCATGCAAATCAAAGTTATTGTCAGGCCAAAAGTGCCCACCGATGCGTACAATTGAGTGTCATATTTCCAGTTTGTTATGTATGCAAAGAGCCAGCATGTGAGGGCCAAAACTTTTGCTGTGCTCCGCTCGCAAGTTTTCCTGGCCAGCGATTCTTTCCTTCTTTCTTGTCTCCGTGTGTGTTTTGGCCATGCAACTTGTTATCATTGTTGCGTGTCTAAAAGCCAATGGAGGAGCAAACTTTTGCCAAACAATCGCACTGGCAGCGCAAACATTTATGCGGCTCTCCGATTAGCCTGGCATGGCTGGGCGTCTTCAAGGAAGCTGAATGCGAAATGCGAAAAAGAGTAGCATACGCTTTGGGGCCCGGCACAAAGGACATGCATTTGCCGAAGCCCGCTTTGTGTGTGTGCAATCAGCCGTTATCAAATTTTTCGAACTTTTACAACTTTCTACAACATCGCCGAGTCCCTGCGCTCACCCTTTGCGCCGCCCTTGTTCGAGAAAGACTTCAACGCTTCACGCAAGCCACTTAACTATTTATAGCTATATATGCTTGTGGGTGTCTGTGTGGGGGCATCCTGCGAAGAGTGTGCCTCCAAGTGCTCGATAGAATGTCTGACAAGCGGACTTGACATAAACACCGGGTGCCATGCATTATTCAGGGCTGCTCCTTTACAGGGAGAAAAATTTGGGATCGCAATTTTTGTGGCTAACATTACTCTTTAAAAACATCCCAGAATAAAAATATCTAATCACGTTAGTATGAAAGGAATATAATAATAATACATTTACAAAATATGGTTATAATATTTAAATATCGCTATAAGATAAAAACATCTTACGGATCACTATAAAATAATTAAAAAATCTTAGCTTAGAATAATATGGCTAAAATATCATTTTAACTTTGTTAAAAATATAGTTTAAAGCTGGTGATGATGATTTCTATATTCGTAATTACACAGAGGCTGAATTAAACATTATAAGTGATAGATAATGTGATATCCAAAAATAAATGTTGAAGAGTTACAAAGAAGTTTAGATTTGATTAAGTCTTTCTTCATACTAGTAAGCTTAATTTTTTCCTCTTGTGCTACCATCATTTTTCCCTCAGCCAGACTCAGTTGGATTCTTAAAAGTTAAGCTCTGGCAAACTGGGGAAAGTCGCTTCTCCTACGCCATGTGTAACTAATTAAAATTCATATTCAGTAATCAATCTGCCGCCGACCTTCAGCAGTGCCTGGCGGAGCTGGAATAAATGTGTAAAAAATATATGAAAAAGCGAATACATGGCCCTTGGCTGGCAGTGCTGCCTTTAAGTCCATTAAAAATCATTTCGATCAATGGGAGCCGTGGCAGGCCGAGCACACATTGCGATTTTCTCACAATTAGCATTTTTCCCGCTTGCCACCACTCACCTGCCCGCACACCTGTCGAACGGGAGGCAGAGCCAGGGAGAGAGAGATAGAGACAGCGAAAAAGCGGAGGGGGGCGATTGAAACATTTTTAAAAATTTGAAATTCATATGCGCAGCAAACGTGAAATGTTTTGCCAAGCGTATTGTGCAATAAAAAATAAAGAGCCAAACCCAAAACAAAACAAACGCGAAGCAAGCTGAAGGAATTCTTGTATAAATAAAAGTGAGGAGCGGCATCGAGATGGGGGTCAGGAAACACACAGATATATAGTATGCCTGTGTGTGCTGGTATATGGGTATGAAAACACCTAAAAGGATTCAATTATTCCCGCTCGTTACACAACAACAAAAAAAGAATAACACGGCACGAAAAAATTCCGCGCCCATGGAAGTATGCAACAGAAATTGCTCACGGCATGTAAAGTGCTCGCTGCGGGTGCGAGTGCGAGTGTGTGTGAGGGCCAGAGAGGTAAAAGGGTGGGGGCGTAGCGGGGTCATGCAGCATATGCACGCGCATAAATCGACGACAGATACGAGAGCTCCGATGGCGGCGGCGGCAATAAAAGCAAGAGCCATGTAAAAAGGACACTCATATTTATATGCATTGATTGCCAAAGCAATGCAATACAAACACACACACTCGCACACACGCACACGTCACGCGCACTCACACAAACGAGGCGGAACATTGATTGTAAAATAATATTTCTGTGCCGTATCGAAAACAGGGGGAAAAAAATAAGAGAAGCGGGGAGGTAAGAGCTTCGCGAAATTTCATTGCATACAAACGGGCGCTGTCATGAAATATCACGCATACGTCATGTGAGGCGGACGGTGCGCACACACATATGCAAATGCGCTCATTGCGGCCGCCGCATATTTGCATACATCAACCGGGCATCCATTATGCACTTAAATCATTATTGAAACGGCATTAAAGTCGCGGTTCCCCTTTCGGAAATTTCTGGTATTCATCTTCGACGATGCATGCCGCTGCATCGCTTCCAATAGGGTTTTAAGCGAACAATAAGATATAATTTCGAGCGGGATAAATTTTCAGGTATCAAAAGTATCTCCTGAATACTTTTCAGTAATCTTTTTACTATAACACATTCAAAATGATTTATTTGTACTATCTTATTTTGAAAATATCATCATTAGATTATAAATTCTAAATATTAATATGCCTAAAAAAAAACCTGTAAGATTTGCCTCTACTAAAATGTAACCTTTCTTCTCTTGCAGTTCTGGGAAATCATCTCTGACGAGCACGGCATCGATCCCAATGGCTACTATCACGGAGAGTCGGATCTGCAGCGCGAAAGGATCGACGTTTACTACAATGAGGCCAGCAGCGGCAAGTACGTGCCCCGAGCAGTGCTCATCGACCTGGAGCCAGGCACCATGGACTCCGTCCGCCAGTCGCCCATGGGCCAGCTCTTCCGACCGGACAATTTTGTCTTCGGCCAGTCTGGAGCCGGTAAGTAGAGTTCTCTCATTAGAAAACCTTATTTTAAAATGTATCCTTGTAGTATAACAAAAAATATTAAATTAAGTAACTAAGAAAGCTTGGTCAATGAAATCCATTTGACCCCAATTCTCTGTGACAAAGAAGATTTCTTAAAATGGTACCATATTCGTAACAGAATGCATGAGTCTATTCAGTTGCCACTGCTCTTATTTTTTCGCTTTCCTAATGCATTTCCGTTGCACTCCGTAATGGGTGCATGTCGTCTTCGTCCTCCAGGACGTTGCTTTTGTTTCCCAGCTGCCTTTCGGGATGAGAATGCTTTTGTTTCGGACCCCACATCGTTGGATGGTGGTTGTCAACGCCGCTGTGCTTGTCCTCTTGCCACGGCAGTTATTCCAGCTGCCTCCTCGCCGGGTTGCAACAACGAAAGCAGGAGCGCCCCGAAATTGGTGGCACAGAGGCGGGCTTTGTCCTTGCTTTGATAAGTGCCAGGAGCATGGCCAATACTGTTATCATAGGCGAGCTTATCAGCCAAATGCCGCTGCGATGGAACGATGTTGTTGTTATCGCTGCTGCAAGTCCCTAGGCAGCCTGGGCAGGTGACTCTGCCCCATTGGCCCACTCCCAGCCACACATCGCAGCTAATGATGCTGATGGTGAAGATGATGGCAATTATAAAATAGCCTGCGGCTGACGACATAAATTAATTTTGTATACGTCAGCCACTGTAGATGATGTTGCATCATCCGCTGCTGTAATGGCCCACAAATGCCGCTCACCTCAAACCTGCGAATAATTAGAGCAACATTTAAAAACGATAATTTATAATTAACAAACTTAACCAACTAAACAATAATTTCCCACAATTTCCCTTTCACAGGCAACAACTGGGCCAAGGGCCACTACACAGAGGGCGCCGAGCTGATCGACTCCGTGCTGGAGGTCATTCGCAAGGAGTCCGAGGGCTGCGACTGCCTGCAGGGCTTCCAGCTGGCCCACTCGCTGGGCGGTGGTACCGGCTCCGGCCTGGGCACGCTGCTCATCTCGAAGATCCGCGAGGAATATCCGGACCGCATCATGAACTCGTTCTCCGTGGTGCCCTCGCCCAAGGTAAGCAACATTCTGCTCCTTTCTCGCTGCTCCCAGCTCCCTGCTCCCTGCTATCATTCCATGTCATCAGCTCCTACGCTCACCTGTCGCCGATCCTCGTCATTGTGTGGTCGTGACCAATGCAATCCGCTTAGCGAAATCAGCTTACTGCCCCCGGCACAGTGGGCCGCAAATCAGAGAGCCCGAACCAAGCGCACCACTCGGCCATTCCACGGTGCCAGTAAGCCGACCCGCAGACCCAAAGCGCTTTACACCTGCACGCGTTTTTGCCAAATTAGCAGGCGAAAGCCGCAGAGTGCTGCGAGAGCGCCGCAAATGTTGTTTTATTTATGCAATTCATACGCTAAATTCAATTGGCGGCTTTGTGCGCAGCCTGGCCGGGCTTTGTCCGAATAATTCTAATTAATTTGCAGGCGAAATTAGCAGCACCGCCATCGCCATAGCCATCGCCATCGAGTGGCCGTGGGCCAAAGCCTAATTGCCAGTGCAATTTTAATGCAATTTAGTGGCTCGCACTCGCAAGAAGGTGGCACTCTCGACCTCATCTGCCGCGGCCCAACGCGACATTTTTTACCATTATTTTTTTCTATATTTTGTTTCCATTGCCTTGCAGCGTTTTTGACACGCCTCAATTGCCGCTTAATTAACCCAGTTGCATATATTACACGTGCATTCAGAAATATAGTCGTAGAAATATTCATAGATATTGGTAAATGAGGGCGGCACGTGATACGCCTTCATTTGCATTATTCGTATTTAATTACATTTTGACGTTTAATTTAATTAATGCAGCTCGGCATTAATTGTCATGCGAACGTAAAGGGATATCGCCACTAGACAGTCATATTTGCACACGAGGATGTTGGTTAAGATGAAAAGATTAATATAAAATTTATAGAAATATTTATTTCAGGTTTTCCTTAATTCATTTTATAAGCAAATTTGAATTAACTGAAAATAATAACTCTAGAGAAGGACAAAGTTCAAAGCTTTGCACAAACTTCAACGCATAAATCGCTGTCGTTGATTAAATAAATTTAAAACAAACATTTCAATTATTTAATGAATATGCTTTATTGACATGGAGCATAAATACACAATTTAGTGCAGAGCATACTGATTGTTATTAAAAAATCCGAATAGTGTAGAGCGTTCTGATTGTTATTAAAAAATCTGAAATATAAATGATGATGAAAAACTATTTTAGTTTCAATTAATTCTTGTTTATATTTGAACAGCTGGAATTTTCATTTAATTAACTAAATCTAAACAAAAAGTGATGTTCTCTAAACAGAAAAAGTATTTAAAATGTAAAAAATAGAAAATAAATACCCGAAATCCAAGAATTTATTGTCACAAGATCTTATTTGATATATAACCGATTGTGAGGCGTAATTTGAGATGTTCCTTAACGCCTTTGGGGAGGAAGAGAAGTTTGTGAGGCGTGAAATTAACATTTGACAATGTTCTTATTGGCATATCGGAGTACACAATAAATTTTATGGAATTTTTAGTTGAGCACACTCGCACACACACGAGGCTTACACTTTGCACTTGTACTACGGCGTTAAATTTATTACAGTCACGGCTGAACGCCAATGGTCAACTATTGAACCAGTCCAGAGTCCAGAGCCCAGTCCAGTGCCCGACCCATGGCCGGGCTTAACTTTAAATGCCCCAATATATGCCCCGGCTCCTTTTTGGGCCGTTATTTATGGGCCGTGCTTGGCTCACCGCAATGTTTTGGCTTCGGCGGTCATTTTATTGCGGCCTGACCTGACACATGCCTGTCACGTTATAGCGGTTTTAATATGTGCTAGCATTTACATATATATAATTTAATAGTTTTTCATGCCCATCAGTTTGTGCGCCCTGTAAAGCCTTTGTCGCTTTGATAAGCGCCATTTATGCAAATGCAGCGCATTCACCAAGAATAATTAGGGACTTGGCTGGCATAAAAAACGGGAGATACCCGATATTTTAGCGCTTGATTAAAGTTTTTAATTACGTCCATTAATTAACGAGCTTCGCTCCTCTATCCAAGCTAACATGAATCACTGGTCCGCTTCGTTTGCCACGGAGCCTCCGAGATTTACACCTGCCTGTTAGACACGGCAATGATATCAAAGTGCATGCTCGTAAATCCTCCAGATTCAGGATTCGGACTCACACACACACACAACACACACAGAACGGACAAATATTGCGTCCGGGCGGCGTGTTCAAATAGGGAGCCAGCAACAAATACCAAATACAAAATGCAAAATGCATATGCCCGAGCATAACTCATTAGTATTAACTGCATGTACCTCCTAACCAGACATAGGTGTGCCTGTGTGCTCTGGGTGTGAGTGTGTTAGAAGGGGCACCGAAAGAAACCCACCATAAATTCAGGTTATGTTAAATTATTTTAACTAAAAGATAAATGGGAATGGGAAATGGGAAAATATTAATATGTTTGCCCATTTTATTTTGTTAATAATTACAATTTATTACTGCGAAAAGTCGTACTTAAAATGTCGTTTATCAAAAATATTTGACGCACTATTTATCAAAAATTCCATGATTTAATAGTAGTTTTCGGGAATTTATTATACCTAAATAGGCATAGTCTCTAGCTCTGTATCTATACTTCATGGCTGATTTCCTTCATTGAAAGCCCCATAGCTAGCGTAAAAATCGTAATAAACTTAACAAAAAATACTATAAAGAAGCTTAGTAATGGTGCTCAATTTTAAGAAAATTATTAAATTTATAGCTATTATTATCCTAAATAATAAAATAATTAAGACACTTGAATTTTGAGTATCTCAAGAAGCAGAGCTTTAAATGCAGGGATAAAATATTGCCTATTTATTTGACTAAATTTATAATAAATCAACCTAATAATCAGAAAAAAACTACATTTTTCTAAGTGCAAGCGTTGCACCGAAAGTGTGTGCGTGGGAGTGCACGTTATCGCTCTAGGGCTGTGGCCATTAAATAATTGCCACAATTTATGTGCACACACTTCGCATACGGCAAACCGGAGCTCGAGTGAAGTTTGTCGCATGCTTAACCAGCCACGCCCCCCCTGTTGTATCCCCCAGCTCAGCCTCCATCCTTCATCCTCCATTCTCCAGCTTGCATCCCCACCTGCCTGGGACAACCGACGAGCAATGCATCTTGGCTGCGCAAATATAGAGGGCAAGCCAAAGATTATACATAATTTTCAATTTGCAGCATTCGAAACACACACCGCACACCCCACGTGTGTGCGTAGGAGGTGTGCGGATACTGGGGTATAGAATGCACCCAGATGTTTGTGCAACATGCAACTGCATTTATGCAACAACTCTCGGCCTGAGTGCCGCTCCGGGCTCAAAATAGCATTAGCAACTGCAGCAACAACCACTGCACACACCGTATTAATAGGGTCTGCTATTCAGTTAGCACTGCATTCGAATTGCATCCTGTTGGCAGAATGCATTTTTCATGTCCATACTCCCAGCTGCCATTGTTCTCCCATCTGGCCCCGAAAGAAATGGATGGAGAGATGGAGGGGCAGTCTTTGATTGTTTGCCAGTAGAAATATGGCAAATTCTACAGAGATTCTAGGCACGGTTAAAAAGATTCGGTATATATGCGAAACGTGTTGAAAGAGAGTTTAAAATTCGACTTGAAAATCAATTTTTTAAAGTTCGTTATTGATCTACATTACTTCTTAGTATATTTTGAGAGAATAATCGGGGAAGAACCTATAAAATCTATATTTACGACATATTTGTGCTCATTATTTTGCGATATTTTAATCTTCAATAATTAATTTGTTATTCATTGAAGACAAAAATTAGCAACGAACTGGAAAGACTATTTCTATAATTACACCTTCACCATTTACCATATCCCTTTTATACTACTTTTATATCAAGGACTCCTGCTACTCTGCTGATACCATTGCTTATCCCTTAACATATCCATTCAGCTTTAATATTGATTCTTGCTTTCTTGTGACTCTGCTGATTGCTGATTGCTAATTAACGAAATTGTCTCTGCTTTTCCTCGTGCATGTCGCGCTATCATCCGTACCGTATTGTGACTTATATGCGTCCAGGTGTCCGACACCGTTGTGGAGCCGTACAATGCCACGCTCTCCATCCACCAACTGGTGGAGAACACCGACGAGACCTTCTGCATTGACAACGAGGCTCTCTACGACATCTGCTTCCGCACGCTGAAGCTATCGTCGCCCACCTATGGCGATCTTAACCATCTGGTTTCCGTAAGTACCATCTAGTTAATCCGTCTAATGCGTCCTTTGTTTGTCCCTCTCCCCCACTTTTACCCAATCCCTGGCACATCCGGGCAGGTGTCCGAGGTGGTGGTGGAGCCATACAATTCCACGTTGTCGGTGCATCAGCTCATCGTGGATACCGATGAGACATTCTGCATCGACAACGAGGCATTGTATGACATCTGCTACCAGAGCCTGCGCCTCTGCTCGCCCACCTACGAGGATCTCAATCACCTGGTGTCCGTAAGTAGCCAACTATATGCGTGGAAGCCGAAGGATGAGAACTGTCACCGAGTTTAAAGTTAATCCCAAATAAAATTAAAGTTTCTGTGCAATGTATTATTATCTTTACAGTTTTTGTAATAATATGTTGTATCATCTCCCGACCAGGTCACAATGTCCGGTGTTACCACCTGCCTGCGTTTCCCCGGCCAGCTGAACGCTGATCTGCGCAAGCTGGCGGTGAACATGGTGCCCTTCCCGCGCCTACACTTCTTCATGCCCGGATTCGCTCCTCTGACAGCCAAGGGATCCCAGCAGTACCGCGCTCTGACCGTGGCCGAGCTGACTCAGCAGATGTTCGACGCCAAGAACATGATGACTGCCTGCGATCCCCGGCATGGACGCTACCTCACAGTTGCCTGCATCTTCCGGGGTAAGTGACGAGGCGAAAAATTCGTAGAAACCCCAGGGAGAGGTAGGGAGTGGAAAAAGAAAAATAGTTTTTTAACAACAAGCCCTAAACACATCCACGCGTAGCCAGAACACAGGGATCCATTCATCTATTCGCTCATTTATTCAGGAACCCCGCACCGGCTTATCCGGGCCAACTTTGTCACTTTGTCATGGGCAGCCGGCGGCGCACCTGTCCGCCGCTTTTCCGGACCTGCAGGCACGTAGCCACAGTATCAGAGACGTAGTCAAGGGGGTGGTTTTTGATTAGGAGTTGCCCAAAATTTGATAGAAATTAGAATATGTGGGCTTGTAAAAGAATTCCCTAGAGGTTTTGGAATACTCTCTGAGGTGGATAAAGAAAATATATTAAACTCGATATTAGAAAGATCTTAAATAATGTAAAGTTACATTAAATAATCGAAAAATATGAATTACAATTACTTAGCATACTTTTGGGCACCATTTAAAATGATTTGAAACCCGCAGTTATTTTTTTTTTAAATTATTTTTCAAAACCCCAAAGAATATCCCCCTTTAAAACCCCTACCCAGTGCATTTCCTAGACACGCCCCTGTCCAACACCTTGGACTCTCCGGGGGCTTGGCTTTGGCGACGATTTTATTAGCCAAAGCCGAGCAGCACCGGGCCTACTTATGGGCGCCACTAAAAATGATTAATGCCGACTGGCTGGCGGCTAAAAAGGCTGCAATCCGTCAACGCGCACGTAGCGCAAATTTGTTAGTCCCCGCAGCCGCGCTGCAGAGTCCTTCGCTCCGCTCTCCAAAAGGTTGCTGGCATTTTTTCGCGCTAATTTTTAAATTAATAAACTGCGATGCGGCGCCCAAAAGTATGCCGCATAATATTTCATTTGCTATTCCTTATGTGCCGCCCTCCCGCCGTTCGCGCCATTCGCGCTGTGCCCTTGCTTTTGACTGATGACTCGCAAAACGCGCGTAATTAGAAATTTACTTTCAAGATCCATTGGGGAATTGCGACCGCCGCCTGACACGGCCCCTGGCTTAACTAATCATGCCGAACGTGACTTGGGCTGCAGCTCAACAGCCTCCTCCATCTCGCAGGATCCGGCTCTATACTATGTATATCCGCCTTGGTCTCCGTCTCCGTCTCCGACCGACTGCCAGAAATACTTGCAAAATAATTAATCACAAAAATGTGCTGGGAAACGAGAGGAAAAAATGCCAGCGGAGGAATTTAAACAACTTTTTTAGTTACCTCCTGGGACTGTTTGTGTCCGCATCCCATTTCCCTCTCCGGGGTAAGCCCAGGCCCAGGCCCAGGTGGCAAGGTGCGCTGCGAGGACTTAGAAGCCGTTTAGTATTTCATATTCAGGGATTTGGGGATTCGCTTGGCGCATCAAAGCGAACTTGGCTTTTGATGTAAATGCGCAGGAAGTTTTCTGCCGCGCGCCCAAAGGCACTTTTTTTTTACACGCTCACTCAATAATTAACAGGACCCATGTCCATGAAGGAGGTGGACACCCAGATGCTCAACGTGCAGAGCAAGAACAGCAGCTACTTTGTCGAGTGGATACCCAACAATGTGAAGGTGGCCGTCTGCGACATCCCGCCCAGAGGCCTCAAGATGTCCTCCACATTTATTGGCAACTCGACGGCCATCCAGGAGATCTTCAAGCGCATCTCCGAGCAGTTTACCGCCATGTTCCGGCGCAAGGCCTTCTTGCATTGGTACACCGGCGAGGGCATGGACGAGATGGAGTTCACCGAGGCCGAGAGCAATATGAACGATCTGATATCCGAGTACCAGCAGTATCAGGTGCGTTAATAACTAGTTAATTAATTCATGCAAGGTAATCTAATATATATTTTGTTCTTCCTTGTATTTAGGAGGCCACCGCCGACGACGAAGTGGAGTTCGATGACGAGCAGGGCGAGCAAGACGGCTACGAGTCGGAGGTCCTGCAGAACGGCAACGTCGAGTAAGGACGCCTAACAACTGTAGCTGTTTTTCCTGTATACTATTTTGTAAATTATTTTTGGCCCCAGCCAGGCTTTAAATAAATAATTAGTAAATATAGAGAGTAAATGAGTTCGCCCGTAATATTCCGAAAAAAACATCTAAAAGTTGATTGGTTTTTATTGAGTTTACAAAGTCTACAGGGGGTAGTTGACCAGCACATCCTGGCGGGCCAACTCCAGCAACATGGGATCGTCGAAGAACTTGTTGATGGACACATCCTCGGAGAGACCCTTCCTGCGTCGCGTCTTGATCATGAATTCGCGCGCCAAATGGGACGCCTGCTGTGGCTCCAGCGGCCGGATGATGATGCTCTTGTCCAGCGGATCACCGGGCACTATTTGCCAGTGGTGGAACACCGACAGGCAGAAGGCCTGGCCCTGGGTGTGTGTCCGCAGATCAGTTTCGAAGCCAAAGGAATCGATGGCGGGTATAAAGGCTTTGATTGTATAAATGGGCGAACCCGAAACGGGGGCATCCTGCGTGACATGGCCTCTAAAAAGGGGAATAAAGTACATAAAGCTAAAGGGTATAGGGTTTAGAACTTACCTGCGCCTGGCCAGCACGGTGTAAACGGCGGACACGCAGTCGGCGGGCGCTTGGACCTCCACAAACAGATAGGGCTCCATCAGACGCGGCGTGGCCATCAGGAAGGCCGAGTAGGCCACCCGGCGGGCAGTGGGAATGATCTGGCCGCCACCGCGATGCAGGGCCTCGCTGGCAATGACGCCGTCGAGTATTTTGAACTTGACATTCCGGATGGGCTCCTCGCACAGCGGACCCTCTCTCGTGCCCCACTGGAAGCCCTGCACAATTGAGTCCTTCACCGCCGTCAGCAGGTTCTTGTCCACCTCCGAGGGCAGCGTGTCGTCGACGAGAATGTTCGGACCCGTTGAGTCCGGTCCAAAGGCCCAAATGGAGCGCGCTGCCAGCAGATCCCAATCGTAGTTGACCTGGAAGAACTCACCGATGCGCTTCTTATTCCAATTGATGCAGACGGTGCCGTTCTCAATGTCCTCGGCCAGACCCTTCTCCAGCGGCTCCGAGATCATCGTAATCTTGTTTTTTTTGTTTGGCGTTTCGGCAAAACACTTCAGGGAGCTCGTCTCCACAACTGTCTCGCAGAAGGCCACCACGGGATCCGCCACCTTGATGTCAATCTCCGAGTACATCTTGCGCAGGTCGTGCATCACACAGTCCAGGTACAGCTCGCCGGTGCCCAGGATCACATGCTCGCCCGACTCCTCCACGCGCGTTGAGAGGAGCGGATAGGACTTGTTCACCTTCCGCAAACCGTCCAGCATCTTGGGCAACTCCGAGGGATTCACCGGCTCCACGGCAATCTTGATAATGCTCTGCGTGTTGAACTTGAGCGGCCGGAATATGTAAAGATCCTCCGGCACATTAATGTCCACAATCGTTGAGGTCTTCACGATGCACTGATCGATGCCCTCGATGAGCACCCAATTCCCAGCCGGCACTCGGTTCAACTCCACCTTATAGCGCGACTCAAAGACCCACAAGCGACCCACTTGGAGTATGCGAGAGTCCTCCTCATCCTGCAGCGTGTAGTTCTCGCCCAGGACACGCACCTCCTGGCCGGCATGCAGAGTGCCCGAGACAATCCTGGCCAGCACCTGGAAGAAGGTGCAGTCATCGTTGGGATACATCTTGGAGCTGTGCACCATCAGCGTTCCATACTGATTGCACGATATCATGTCCCGGTAGATGTCCCCCTCCTTGGGTCCAGTGTAAATGTGATCAACCTTCCGCTTGGCATTCTCCAACGGGGACTTTATGTGCTCGACGCACATGTCCACAAAGCCACTGCAGTCGCCCATAAAGCGACTGCAGACGAGGCGCAGCAGAGGCCGTATATTGGACTTCATTTCGTCCTTGGAGACGCGAACATTCAGCTCGGCCAGTGTGTCCGACAAGGTGGTGTCCACATCGCCCACCACCTGGGCGATGAGCTTGTACATGGGCTCCAGAATGAACTCCACAAAGCTGCGTTGCGCCGAATTATGCGGCTGCTTCTTGGAGAACTTGCGGCTGTCAGAAGGAAATGTATTAGGGATTTTCTTGGAAAACTTGAGCCTCCACTTACGTCTTGCTGTTGAAGTACATGTCGCCCCATAGACGCTTGGCAAAGTCCAGATAGCTCACGCCCTCGTAGGTGTCCGCATACAGCTTGGCAAAGGATTTTAGGGTGAAGCAGAAGCCGTACAAGGAGCTGGCAAAGCAAACGTTGCCCAGGATGGGGGAGACCAGCAGGTTGTCATCTGCAGCGCCATAGGTGCTGTAAGGAAGGGATTTATACTATCCAACCAAAAATAAAGCCAAAATCCTACCTCAGCAGGCCATTGACCTCCTCCACAATGTGTTTCAGCTTGAAATAGGCGTCTTGGGGTGGCAGTTTCAGCTCCAAGATCAGACGATCAATCTAAAAGGGGAATAAAAACATGAGAAATGCTTAGTTAACCCACAAAACCCACCTTGTTGATGCACACTGTGATGGCCTGGCGCTCCTGCACCGCATGCTTGAGCAGGCGCTCCGTGTTCAGCATGACGCCCTCGGCGGCATCGATGAACAGCACCACACCATCGCACATACGCATGGCGGCGGTGGCCTCGTCCGAGAAGTTCACATGCCCCGGAGTGTCAAAGATGTTCAGCAGGTAGCTCTTTTGCTTCACATCCTGCAGGACGAGGGTCACGGGCGTGGCCTTGATGCTGCAGCCGCGCTCCTGCTCCGTGAACAGGGTGTCCGTGTAGCGCAGCTGGCGTTCCTCCATGTTCTCGAACTGCGGATGCGTCTGCCGCATAAGGCAGTCCACGAACGTGGTCTTGCCGTGGTGCAGGTGGCCCACTAGAGCCACGTTGCGGATGAGCGGCGGCGTGTCCATCAAGTCGGCCATGAACTCCATGTCGTAGGTGGTCTC
Organism: Drosophila tani; assembly: GCA_008042535.1. NCBI lineage: Eukaryota > Metazoa > Arthropoda > Insecta > Diptera > Drosophilidae > Drosophila > Drosophila tani. The sequence goes on along the minus strand of VNJO01001547.1, from coordinate 307,371 downwards.
CTGCATGTCCTGCTCCTTGATCTGGAACTTGAGCTTCTTCACGGGCTCGATGAGGGGCTTGTCCAGCGGCTGGGCGTCCTCCTCCTGCACAATGGTCTCCACATCCGGCCCGTACACCTCCACGGCGGACGGATAATAGCGCTTATCCTCGTGTAGCACAACGGCAGTCACTTCCTTGTCCTCATCCTCCTGCGGCTCAGCCTCGTCCTCGTCCATAGCGTCCTTAAATTAGATTATTTTTCAGATCGATTTAAAGTGGTCTTGGGTGAACCCACCTCTGGGTCATCCTGCACATCGGGTTGCCCATAGAGGCTCTGGTCGTCGTCCTCATCGCTGTCCAAGTCTGGGCCAATGTAGTTGCCGAACTCGTCGTACAAATCTGAATCCATAGTACTTGCTGAAAAATAAGCAAAAACAAGGTTTTCACAACCGGCGTCTCAAACATGTGTCTCCTGAGTTAACTTCGCCAGATTAAGACCCGCAGACACCTTCCTCGGATTTGAAACAACTCACCACGGACTAAACAGCTATCTAGTAACTATTTTCTTGTATATTTTTAAGGGAAAACGAGATATTTCTTATGTTTTTGCAGAATTTACACAAAAACGCGGATCTGCAAAAATTCGACTACCGTTTTTCCATCCATTTATCCCTCAGAAATATACTAAAAAATATACCGAATAATCGGAAGAAAGTCGTGGTATTTTTGGCTTATCGAGAAACGGTCATAGCAGGGCAGCCACCAAAAATAGCCAAAAATAGCTAGATTTCTCAAATAATATCACTGTGGACGGCAGTCCACGTAGTGACGATGAGCACTGAGACTGTGGTGCGCAAGGAGACTACTTATACAGCCGTAGAATTGAAATTCTGCTACGATAGTCCGATCGGAACCATTTATATCTTGATCGAAAGGTATTGTTAACTTCTTTGAAACAGCATACTAAGATTGTTCAAAAACGGATTAGTTCAGGAGAAATGGGAGTGAAAGTGCGAAATTGATCATTTTGAATATTGGAGCTGTGGGGGCCTGTGGAGCAAAACTCAACAAATTTTTTAATGTGGTTGTGATCTAGCTTCAAATACGCGTCGAATGACACCTCAATCATACCGATCCAATACTCCGTTCAAAAAATATTCAATAAACAAGATTTTAACGGCCTTTCCGAAATGAGAACGTTTGTTCTGTTGTTTGTCTGTCTGTCTGTGTGTCGATTTTTTTGTTTTAGAGTCCTGGAACTACTTTTATTTTATTAAACAGCTCGAGCTGAACATTTTTTGATCTATGACTTTTTTGGTTTCCCGCTAGTTTGGTTCTGGCAACTGCTGACCTATAATAGTGACTAATTTCCTCCGATGATTCCTCCGATGATTCCTCCGATGATTCCTTCGATGATTCCTTCGATGATTCCTTCGATGATTCCACCGATGATTCCACCGATGATTCCACCGATGATTCCACCGATGATTTCTCCGATGATTCGATCGAGGAATTTCATCGAGGAATCCCATCGAGGAAACCTATCGAGGAATCCCATCGAGAAATCCTATCGAGGAATCTCATCGAGGAATCCTATCGAGGAATCCCATCGAGGAATCTCATCGAGGAATCCTATCGAGGAATCCTATCGAGGAAGCCTATCGAGGAATCTCATCGAGGAATCCTATCGAGGAATCCCATCGAGGAATCTCATCGAGGAATCCTATCGAGGAATCCTATCGAGGAATCCTATCGAGGAATCTCATCGAGGAATCTCATCGAGGAATCCTATCGAGGAATCTCATCGAGGAATCTCATCGAGGAATCCCATCGAGGAATCCTGGATCGAGGAATCCTGGATGGAGGAATCGTCGAGGAATTTTTAAGTTTCGATTTGACCGGATAAAGCCTTGTACTAAAATCGAAGAAAATCACTTTTTTCTCCGCTCTTCAACACTAGCGGCACACGACGCAGGGTTGTTAATTTTTCAAAGACTTAATTTCGCTACTTGAGCGCCATGGAGGAGGAGCAAAATGAGGTAAATGGCCGCCAACTGGCTAAAAAGCTGCGCGAAAAGTTCCTCGAGGAAAACGAGTGTGTCGAGCTGGACCCAAAAGCCTCGTTGCGTCCTTGCTGTGGCGAAGTCTTCCAGAACTACGATGACCAAAGCCACGATGCCTGGCTGCTGCAATGCCCCAAGGGCATGGATCCCCAACAACTGGCGGACAAGCAGATCAAGCTGCCCGGCCGCCTCTACGTTGGCGATCTCCAGGTGCGCGCCAGCAACTACTCGACGCCTCTGAGCGAAGCCGTCGGCTACGTGACCTCCGAGGGAAATTACGCGCTGCGCAAGCTACTCCTCACTGGACACGTCGTGGTCAGCAAGCGGCTGAATGTAAGTCAGCCTGGCGAAGGGCAGGGGTATGCCGGCTCGAAATTTCCCGCTCTCCCACCGCCGCCCTTATACTGTCCGCCCTATCGTCATCCCTTCTTTGGCCGGGACTATAAGAAATACATCGATGTGCCGAAGGAGATTTCCAGAAGACTCAACCTGGCGGACAAGCGGTATGTGGAGACGTCGGCCAAATTGCGACGCACAGCCAATTACTACAAGATCAGGAGAAACATGCTGACCACCACAAAGACTCTGGCGGAGAAGGAGCGCGAAGTGCGGCAATCGGTGCTCAACGGACTCACGCCTGATTTCATGAAGAATCTCACAGCTCCCCCAAGTAGCTTCCTCAACGACGTCGAGGGGATCAAAAGGAAGCCCGAATATCCCGATTAAGTGATGAAAGAAGCGTTGGCCAATAAGAGTACTATTCGACGAAGCTAAAAGCATAGATTTATCATCCCATTTTGTTATATACTGTATCTGAGAGAAAAAAAGCTGTAAAAGAAAGACGACACTAAATCCTATGACTTATCCTCACGGCTTACGAAGCGCTCCTTGCGAGCATTGTTTTTCTCTTTCAATCTTCCCTCCATCTTTCCGAGCAATTGATTTATTTCGCTTGCCAAGTCGCAGCAGATGCCACCATCGAGTGCCTGCAGCACTGGCGGGAAAATTAAACCTGAAATTCCCAGTTACCTAATTAAGTGTAATTAACATTTCCCAAGCAGGAGCAGGTAGTGCGAAACACCTAGGTAGCCGATGGCTCAGGTTTATATGGCGCCGCTGCTGGCGAAAGTCATTAGTCGCGAATGTCAACTGAGGGCGTCAGCAGTACAATGAAAAAAATATATTTACTCCTTCTGATGGCCCATTTTGTGGTCTCAAGTCGGAATTTAAACCAAATTCTTGATCGCGACGAGTGGATTAGCATTGCGAAGGAGTACATAAGCAACCACAAGCCGTATAAAGCCAAAAACTACGAACCGTACAGGCCGCGAGTCGTTAACCTAACCAACTCATTCGGAGGAGATTTATTGGAAACAACAGTCGGTCCGGATGAAACAACTACATACTTTCCTGAGAAATTCTCCACCACGGATTCCACGGATTCTTCAGAATCAACAATACCTGGAGATACGGATTTAATGGAAACCACAACTAGTGCTTATGAATCTTCTACAGCCAACGGGCCCGTGTTTTCCACTACTGATCCTTCTAAAATAACAACAGAATCTCCAGAAACAAGCACCACTACAGGAAGCACCTTTGAAACCGAAAGTACTCTTGCTGAATCCACAACTCAGGAATTTCTGGAGGATCAGAGTAGCACGGTATTGCCGGAATCCACAACGGAAGTAGTACTAAGCACCACAGAAAGTCCGGATGCTGGGTCTACACCGGATTTCTTCAGCACCACGGAACCCCCAGAGTCAACCACGAATGATTCTGAACCTCCTTCAACGATCTGGCCTTGGTTTTCCTCTACACAACCATCAGATATCACAACAGGGTCAATATTGAGCACAGAACCCCAAGAAATGAGCACGTTAATTGAGACCACAACTCCTGAATCAACAACGTCAGGATCTCTGGAGGATCACAGCTTGGAAACCTCCACAACCCTGCTGGATATTATTTCCACTACCCCCGGTTTCGAAACTACAACAACATACCTGGATACAACAACCTCCCTGGATATTGACAGCACAGAAGCGGCTAATTTTTTAACTGAAACACCACCAGGATTTAACTTTTCAAATCCAACCCAAGAAGCCACAACTGAAGCCTCCAAACCAACTACAACGACGATACGTGCCAGTCTCGTTGAAGATGCCATCAGGCCAAAAAAGAGGAAACTGAAGTACACTTCAGATACAGAACCAGAAATTAACTGGGATTAAGATTTTGTATAATAATAAAAATTTATTTTAAATAAAGGCGCTCATTTAAATTTCCAATTTTTTTATTGGGCATATTTTATTGCAATGTTCCCATATCAGGGGTTTTCCCCCTAGATTTAGGGGTTTTTTGATTTTAGGGGGCCTGCCTGCCGGAATCTGGCGGTTTTTTAATAGGACCCAACACATTTTCAATGAAAATACCAAAAAAAAGAATTCAAAATTCAAAAATGACGTCAATTGCCAAAACTCGATTTTTGGGATTTTTTAGGGGGCGCACCACGGTCACACTGGCAGCGAAACAACACATTTTCTGCGTTAAATTTAATAAATAAATAAAATCAAGCAATGAGTTTGGCCAGCATAAAAGAAAGGGAAGCCAAGGGCAAGAAGAAGGTGCTGCCGAAGCTGCGCACAGTCCTGGCCAATCCGTACAAGCAGCATAGGTGAGCCAGCTCAACATTTACAATTTCAATCAACAGGTGAAAACCCATTTACATCCATTTGTAGCCCGGTTTTGTCGGATGACGAAGTGCAGGAGTTTCGCCAGATACTGGAAGAGGCCAAGAAGACTAGCGAAGGAGGAGGCAAATCCTTTCCCACTCGCCACGGCATACACCTTGGTCTGGAGAGCTCCCTGCGGGCCATCAACTCCCAGCGCTTCTCCTGTTTACTTGTTTCGCTGAGCCTGCGCCCGGCGCATCTTATCCGCCTGATAGCCACCAGTGCATCCGTCAAGGTGCCTACGGCTCCCATATACGCTCAGCCCAAACTGGAGCAGTTAACCGAGGAGATTTTCGGAGTGAGGTCTCTTTGTTTGGTTCTACCTTTGGATTTGAAAGGTATTAGCGAGGAATTGGAACAGTGGGTTATTGCCCGGAGGAGGTCAGTTGCGGCTCCAAAATGTATAGCTCCCGTTTCTGCCAAATCTAAACGGAAGCTCAAGAAAAAGGCGCCAAATTCCCAAACATCTACAAAAGAAGAGAACCTGCCAGTTCCATTTCCAACTCCAACTCCATCTGCACCGGAAAAAAAGGATTGGGGCGACGATTTTATTTCCTGCGCTTCTGATAAACCGTCCCTAAAGCTGGACCAAGTGGATGTCCAGGTGGAGACCCAACAACTTGGCGCCGCACTCAGCCATTTGGCCATGAAAGCCAAGACCGAGAAGTCGAAAGATGACCCAAAACCTGGGAATAAGGAGAAATCGCCCAGCATAGAACCCATGGAAGTGGAAACAGAGCCCACCATTGATGAGGACGACTTTCTGCCGAGTAACCTGCAGACCTATCGGCCCCTCACCGTCCACCAGGTCCGGCCGAATCCCGACAAGAAGCCCAAGAAGAAGCGAAACAAAAAGCAAAAACAGCCGCCAAGCAAATCATCGCGATAGCTATCGCGATAGTATCGCGGCAACGCATCAGCTGTAGTTTGTAGGTTATGTTATCACTTTGTTATCGTAATTTTGAAGGCGGTCAAAAAAAAATGCTCCGGAGTCTACGCCAAGTATCCAGACTAGGAAGATGCATGAAGCGCCCACTTCCCACCAGCAGTCTGCTTAAATCTACAACCGAACCGATCACCATCTCCGCCAGATTGCAGGCGCCTCTCCACACCAGCAGGCCGGCGTGGAAGTATGACAAGAAATCCTCGCGAGCGGCGGATGATTTGGACAGCGACGATGAGGAAGACGAGGACTTCAAGGACGAGCGGGACTCAAAGGTGGTCAAGACCAAGGTGAACTCGCTGCGCGCCGATTTGCTTCTGAAGGCGGGCCTCGGAATGGCCAGGAAGTAAGAGTTCCCTTTAGAACCACTCGAAATCATTGAATAACTTGGTTTAAATAATTTTCCCAGCAAGGTGGAGCTGAATTTTTACGAGAGCAAGATCCGCGTCAACGGCAAAAAGCTGCAAAAGAAGAGTGCGCAGGTAAGGAGTCCAGGGACCAGATGGAACTGCCGGTAATACCCTTCCGCCTTCCCTTGCAGCTTGAAATCGGCGATGAAATCGATGTGATAAGGGGCTTTAGCCAGGCGAATCCCTCCCACCTAGTGGTGGCCCGCGTCTCAATCCTTTCAGCCAGCGAACGTGATGAGGGACTCAGTGTGCATCTGCGGCGCTACAAGTCGTTGCTGGTCGAGAATTACCGCGGCGCCAATGCCTTCAAGTCTTCGGAGCACGTTGCTCACTAAGCCCGCCCTGCTTCTAAGAAATTGTATAATTTATATAATTAGAGAGATAACTAGAGAATACAGAGAATTCTTTATTGATAATTTAGGTAGCTCTTATATGGGATAATCCTCCACCACCACTAGTTTGTCCACGAATCCATCCACTCCTGTTTCGTATAGATTACCAAACGCGACAGGTCTCGGCCTTGGGATGCATTGGACTGCCCAAGGGACAATTGTAGACCTCGGCAAATTGCTCGTTATTTGATATGGTGCCCAGCACGCGGTACTTGTCGATTGTGTGCTCCTTCGTCAACTCCTCCCAGAAATGCTCCTCCTCGTATGCGGAGCACCAGAGCTGCGCAAAGCCGAGGAAGAAGATCTGTTCCGGCGAGAGATCCAAGCCGGGCATCTGCTCGCTGCGCGGCGCCAGCGTCTCGTTCTCCTCTCGATTCGTTAGCTGGAGCTGCTTCATGTGGCTCCGATAGGCCGCGAGTGACTCCCGTAATCCGCCGCTGTCCGCGATGTTCTCGTCCTTGGTCTCAACCCCGTTGACCGTACGATTGATTTCGGGAATCAGGTAATTGCTGAAGTGGTCCACATAGCACTTGGCCCGCTCCGTAAACACTCCCTCGGACTTCTTGGTCCACCACTGTCGCTGCTCGCCCTGGCCATCGAACAGGGATCCCACCGTGTCGAAGCCGTGCGTCAGCTCGTGACCCACCAGATAGCCCAGGGTGCCAAACTTCAGGGAGTTGGGCCAGGAGCGATGATAGGCGGGCGGATTTAGAATCCCGGCCATCACATAGATGGAGTTATCCAGGTTGTAGTAGAAGGCATTCACCTGCATTCCCAACAGTAGCTCCAGGGGCTTTGTGTCGCTGGGCAGCTCCTCGGAATGAAGGCCATTGTAGCGGCGGAGACGGGTGGACATCTTCCGCAGGTTGATCAGGCTCTGGGCATAGCTGCCTTCGACTACCACGAGACTTCCTATCTCGCGGATCAGGAGCTCGGTGAGATTCTCGTTTTTAAAGCTACCCAATAGAGGCTTCATCGCCGCCTCCTTATCCAGCGCCTCCCGTCGCGTCTCTGTGTCCAGCCACTCGGCATTCTCTAGGGATTGACGCAGGCTCTTCCTCAGCTCCTTTACCATGCCGGAAACCTCCAAGCGGGTGTCTTCGCTCAAGTGTTCCTGTGATGAAAGATTAAGTTAAAGGTAACAAGGGGAACTTTTTCAACTGACCGCCATGTAGAGCTCGCTGAAGAGGTGGGCCATTGAAAACTGAACGGTCAGCAGGCAGTGTTCCTTTTGGTCCTTGCCGTCCTTCAGCTTGCCGTCCATTCGATACAGGACCTCCATGGCCAGATAGTTGGCCACCGCCTCCTGGTGCCTGGCACACACCTTTTCCATCTCCACGTAGTAGTAGTCGCAGAATAAACCGGAATAGGTTCCGTTAAAGAAGTCCAGCCCCTTCCAGGCGATCTCAAAGTAACTCGTCCAATTAGAATATGGGGGCACCTCTTTCTCGCTAGAAAGCTCTATACACTTGTCGGAATCACCATCAAACTGGTCGGCAACGGCGAGTGCCTCGCGCCAGAAGTCAAACACCCCGGCGATCACGGCGGTAATATTGTCCTCCGGAAGATTGTAGGCCTCCAGGTAGCCGCGCATGCGCTTCTCATTCAGCATGTAAGCTCGGGAGCTGACATTGGCAACGTTGTCCGTCTGGACGATGTGGTCGTAGCCCAGCTCCGGCAACTTGAAATACGGCTCGAAAGGGTATTGCGGCAGGATGTGCTCGTAGATCAGCCCTTTGACTCCGTAGTTGGTGAGCTTAGCGCTCATGTTGAACCAGCTGAAGTTGGAGGCGTTCCACTCGGCGCCGTCGACGGCGGGAAAACCACCCAGCGACCTGATAAGCGCCAGATAAGCGGGATCCGCAGCTGGCAGCGGATAGACCACTGCCGCAAGGCATTCGTTATAGAAACGTTGGACAACCAACAGCTCGGCGGACACGTTGAGCTTCTCCGCCAGATCCGTCCTGGTGAGAAGCTCCTCCGTCACCTCATTCAGCGTGTAGACGATGTCCAGGAGATTGCTTCGCCTGTGGGCGGATCTATGGTCCGAAGCCACGTTTTTCCAGTTCCCGCAGGCGTACTCGTAGAAATCGTCGCATGGAGCCACGCTGAAGTTCATGTAGGACTTCATCTTTTCGCCATAGGAACGCAGAAACTCCGACGTGTCATCAGTAATCACATTTTCACTATCGGCCTTATCCTGGGAGTCCCCTACGCTCCTCGCCTCGCACTGCCACAACAATACGCAGATGAGGACGTAAATAAAACCCCACGGATTCGAGATTAAAAACATATTGTTCCGATTTATAAACTAATCAGAGCACGCACGCAGTAAGTAACATATATATATATTTAAGTAGTGCGGCTAATCATTGATCGTCCCGGATTATTTGAAAGGAGCGCCTATATGCGCTACACTAAAAGCTCAACCGTTTAATTCAGGCCGCGATTGAGAACTGAGCAGCCGCCGGAGTCTGGAACCCAGTCTGGGTTTGCAGATTGGCGAATAATGGGCTCTGGCTCTCTCTCTCTCCCAATACTTGACCTAAGCCACGTGCTGACGCTGATAAGGATTTGTAAGTTTTGAAACTTGTACACATTCATTGATTATCGTGCAATTCATTCATCGTCACTATAAATGCTTAAATTTCACATACATTTGAATATATTAAATAATTTTAAGTTCCAAAACACCAGAAACCATAATTTCTCCGACGTAAATGAAAATATTAATCCAAGCATTTGCGTTGTTGTTGATTCGTAAGCTTTGCTTATCAGAAATCCTGAAAACGCCCACTTATTTTAATCAGTTGTAAATAAATTACAAAAATTTAATTATTTAATAAGTGTGTATGTATAGTTTATAACGTAAACAGAGACGAAAACAGAAACTAATAGGTATTGGCAACGATGTTGATATTGGTTTGTATCTAAATCTTGTCAACTTACGGTACTAGATGAAAAACAAAGCATTATACAAACTTTAAATATGCAGATCGAAACAAATAGGGATTTATTTCAACCAATATGCTTAATATAATCATAAAGTCAACATTTAAATTTGAATATTATTCGCGCTCCCACCATCATGATTCGATTTTACAGACTCTATCGACTAGCTTATCGAATACAAACCAAATTGCCATTGCTTGAAGCAGTGTTGCCAGGTAATGAGCACAAAAAAAAGCTAGATTCTGAGCAAAAATAAGCTAATAGCCCAAATGGTCTCTTGGGGTGTAAGAGTTTTGAGCCCTTCATGAAGCTTTTTAGCGGTTTTCGGCTGCTTTGCTGCAGAAAATGGAGTTGCCGTCCGTACCCCAAACTGTTGCGCACCCATTTCGAGTGTGTTTAATCGATAGCCGCCATTTTAAAATTTTTCCCGCCTTTGCCAATCGAATATAGTGTTGAAAATAGCTAAAGCGGCAACCCTGACTGCTTGTTGTTTTCCGAAGCAAGCGACGTTCACAATTAATTTGTTAAAATGTCGTTTTCCGCCACCGGGGATTGCCAGTTACTGACGCAGATATACAATGTATAAAAAACACAAGCAATGCTAGCTGCTTTTGCTTTAACATATTCCCGTTTCAGTACAAGGGACATCGCATCGCTTGCAGCGTCAAAGTGCTGCCGACACCTGTGACCCATTTTGAGCGGGAAGCCACGAATGACTACCACTGGATGACCGCCGCCCGCTGGGCCAGGATAGAGAGCGCGTTGTTTCGCCTTTTGGAGAATCTGGGCCAATGGAAGGACGCCCAGAAGTTGCGTGTTGAGCTGCTGATCGACCACATAAATGTACGGGTGCAGGCCACTGAGAAGCCACATCCTGCAACACAAGGCCTTCTGGCCGGAGCTGTGTTGGCCCCCGACGACCTCAGCCTGGATCTCACACTGCAGTACATGATGCACGAGGACACCACCATCTTGGAAGTGCTCACCACCAAGCGCAAACTTGCCACGGAAGCAGAAGCCAATGGCACCGTGAAAAGCAGTAGCAAAGCCGCTGGCTCTGGTTATAAGCCAAAAGCTGGGTAGGAGATGCATTTTATTTAGTTTTCTCATTGGAATTGTATTATAGTCCCATCAGGGTATTTGATAGTAGCTTTAATTAGTGTTGTATTGTGTTAATTTTTACTTTTTTAAGCATCTTTTAACCAGTACTTATTCTTTGTGTGTAGGGTGCCGAAAAAGTCTAAACCGAAACACATAGATGCCGACGACGAAGACGATGATGATGGCCCGATCGCATCAGGAAGTCAGCCGCCGCCCAAGACCAAACGAGAACGCAGATCCATTTCCCAGGGTGGCGGCGTAGAAAAGAAAAGTTCTTCAAGCAATGGCCGCACTTCACCGCAGGCAGGCAAGCGCTCCATGAGCTCATCACGAAGGTGAGTGTACCCATGCAGGCTCATGTTAGCAGAAGAAACTAAGGCTCATGTTAGCAGAAGAAAGTAAGGCTTATCTATCCATTTGCAGGACTTCCACGGCCAGCTCTGGCGAGTCCAAGGCTGCCCGTCGCTCCGGCCGATCTCCCATCCGTCCAAGTCGCTTCAAGAATTTCGTTTTGGGGTAAGCCTTGAAAGAATACAAGCTGCAAGCTCTTACAGGTCGTAAAATCCAAACATTTTAGCCAGGGCCAGCAGAAGAAGGGCGGTGTGGGGAAAACAGAGGGTCCTAGAGCCAAGGAGAAGCCCCTCGCTCCATCACCAGCGAAAAAACTAAAGGCCAAGCCTGTAACTGCATCGCCAGCCAAGGCACCGAAGGTGAAGCCAGTGACTCCACCACCACCAGCAGCCAGGGAACCGAAGGTGCAGTCTGTGACTCCGCCACCAGCCGAGGCCCTGAAGATTGAGCAGATGGACGGAGCCCGCTTGGATGCCCTCCAGCAGCTGGACAGCATCCTGGCCATACCCAAGCCGCGTGAGGTTCAGATTCTGTAAGTGGTTCGATTCGGACGGTAAATGGTAATAAAGTATCACGCAATTGCCTTCAACTCTCTGCTTGCGCTCTTTCAATTGTCCAATTGTCCAGACTCTTGGAGAATATGGGCGAGGCCCAAGTCCTGGCCACTTTCGAGGGCTATAGGAGCGAGTTCGATAAGCTGTTTCAGGAGCGGAAGCACAAGGCGCACACAAACAGTTACATGAACGTAAGCCACATCGAGGTGATGGACATACTAACCACGGACATTCGTAACAAGATGATGAGGAAGCTGGGCGAGAGCTACAGCACTCAGAGCGTACAGAGCGTAAGTAGAGCACTTGAGCTTATGGCAGTGTGTCTTGTATCGAATTCCTGATTCCCCCGATCATCACTAGAGCCACACGTCCCTGCTCATTAACGGACTGCTGCCCCTCTGGATAGTGCTCCTCTTTCAGGACACCTACAATCTATCACATCTTGAAGCCGTGCGTCAGATTAGGGACCAGGTGAGCTACAGCAGTTACCTGAAGGCGGCCAACGACGAACCCCTGGGCTCCGACCTGGACGGCTGACGTTTTTGGTCGGAATATGTTACCTTAATGTCTCTGATACATATTTAAGGGTGTAGATGCACTCAGAAGCATCTATTCTAGGTCTATTTTCAAGCATTTTTTTTTATAGTAATTAGGTTTATTTTACAAAACAAATTATACAGAGTTTTCACAAATGATACAAAATAAATTATACAGAGTTTTCAAGCAAGGCTTTAACTTAATTTTAAAAAAAAAAATATATTTTTTTAAAATATTTCCATCTTAGTTGGACCTTCTTTCGCGAGTAGGGCCCCACGGTGACCATCACAGTAGAGGTGTCAGGCATTATCGATATTATCGATGGTTTGGATTCAGCTTGCACCATCGATAGATTAAAATCAATCGCAATAGTATCGTTCCTAATATTATTATATTTGTAAGCTTTTAACAAACCAATTCTAATTAGAAAATGAAAATATAAATCAAAAGATACCAAAACTGAAAAATTTGTCAAACTATTTGTATTATTTTTTAAAATTATTACTATATTAATTCTTTAATCTTGAAATCTTTATCAAATTTATAAGGGTTATCCTTAACTTTTTTGAGTATTTTATTATATAAACATCCCTTTTTTTACAAAATTGTATAGGTCGGTACTATAGCGATCGATAGTTTGCAAAAAAAACAACTCGAAACTATCGATAGAAATCTAGTTTGCGAAAATAAACTCGAAACTATCGATTGTGCCAATACCGATGGTTTGACAGCTCTACATCACAGCAGTCATGTGAATCATCTAAGATAAAAAAACCAAAAGTAGACCTATAGTTTAATAATCAATTCTGTCTTTCATCGAAGCTTTCTGTTTTTTATTGAAAATTTACAAAATGACGGGCTTTTGAAACTTTAGAGTCTGATTTTTGATAAAAAATCAAATGTTTATTGTTTAAAAAAATTGTAATTTTAAACAAAAGCCAATATCCTTCGACTAAAGACTATTTTTTTAAAATATACAAATTTCATCACCGAGTGGTTTTTGAGTTATAGCGGTCACCGACTGAAAAAACACAGTTTTCAGAAAAACGCGTTTAAAGTTTCACAAACAGTTGCTACACCCCACGGTGAGACTTTCTAATATAATTTTGTCTGTAACTTCGAAGATATTTCTCGAATATTAATAAAATGTTTTTGTACAACAGACAAATATATGTAATTTAAGAAAATGCTGAAAATTCCAAGTGCATCTACCCCCTTAAGCGGATTATTCGATTGAAGGAAAGAGGAATCATCTGGACTATGTCTAAATTCTTGTCTTTCTTTATTGATTAAGTTCTGGAATCTGTTCTGTAGCTCGCATTACACATTATATAAATACATGCAAGCATTTACCTTAAAAAAGAGAAGGAAAACCGAATGTTCCGAGTGTGTTGTGTCCTGTAATGGAGCGCTCTCTGGACGACTGGCGGCTGGATACGGCGTGGGCGAAGGATTACGAAATTGCTTTACTTAGAATCTAGAGAGTAATGAATATGAAACGGCCGCCAGCTGGTTGAACGTTGAACTCAGTCTAACTCCCACACTCCTATGTACAATCTATGTGGGCTGCGGGCGTGCTTACAGCTCGTCGTGCTGCTGCTCTTCCTCCTCATCGTCGGCATTGGCGCTCTCCTCGCTGGCGGACTTGGTGTCCTCGGCATCGTCCTCGTCCTCGTCCTCATCGAACTCTACCTGTTCGTCCTGGTTAACGCCCAGGGTCTGGCGCATCATCTGCTCAATACTATCGGCAAACTGGGCTGTCTCCTGGAGCATGTATCCAGATCGCAGGGTGGCGGTGCGGAACATCATCACGGCCATGTCCCTGGCGGTGTCGTCAGCCTCGTCGGCCTCCACGCGGCGCAGCAGCTCCCGCATGAGCGGATGCCTGGGGTTAATCTCGAGTGTCTTCTTCTGATTCAAGTAGTAGGTGCGCTGAGGATCGTCGGACTTTTGGTGCGCATTGGACATGGCCAGGCGCTCCATGTTGCCGGTCCAGCCAAAGACACCAGCGACCAGGGCACACGGCGAGTTGCTCAGACGCTCGGACACCTGGGCCTTGGCGATCTGATCCTTCAGGGCCACATCGTTCAGCCACTTGACCAGCGGCTCAAAGCTGCTCTGCAGCGCCTCAAAGTTCTTCCTGCTCTTATCGGACTCGTTCAGCTTGAATCCCTCCTTGGCCACGTTCTGGAACTTCTTGCCATCGAACTCGGGCAGCGCCGAAATGCAGTACTCATCGACGGCCTCGACCAGGAACAGAACCTCGTAGCCCTTGCTCAGCAGACGCTCCACAAACGGCGACTTCTCCACCTCGCCACGGTTGGCGCCGGCAATGTAGTAGATGTGCTCCTGCTTCCCCTTCATGCGCTCCACATAGTCGGCCAGGGAGGTGACACCCTTGCCGTTGGAGGTCTGGAAGCGGAGCAGCTTGGCCAGACGCGAGCGGTTGCTGGGATCCTCCATTACGCCCAATTTGATGCTGAAATGGAGGAGGGTTTAAGGAGTTATAGTAAACCAAAAGGGTTAAGGGATGTCCTTATGTTTCAAGGCGATCGGAGTAATTAGAGCTGTACAACTATCGACGATACTATCGATATTATCGATGGTGTTGTGCTCCGCGTCACTATCGATTGTTCTTTTTCACCATCGATACATCGCGTTAGCAGTTAATCAGTGAATTCGTATAAAATTGACAAGATTTTGGCAATAAATATAATCTTAAATTTGTGTATTCTTAAGAACGGACCGAAAACATTTTTCTTTAGTTTCCAATCATTAATATCAAAAACTATCTTTATAGAAAATCTATATAGGCAGTAATTGTGATAAAATTTCTTTCGATTTTTTTTATTACATATGGTAAAATCTAATATAAATTATGCCATTTAATTTGGTTTGTTTAAGCAAAGTAAATTTTTTAAACCCCTTTTTTTTCGATAGTATCGATATTATCGATGGTTCGGACTATCACTATCGAAAATATCGAGTAAGGGCACTATCGATGGTTTTACAGCTCTAGGAGTAATAGTTTCAGTAATAGAGCCTTGAATCTTATTTAAAAGATTTCTTTAGAATATTAAAGACAGAAGCAAGCCTTCTTAATAGAATTTCAGAGGAAAAATAGCTCATAAACTGCTTTCTCCAGAACTCTTCATTCTTTGAAAAAGCTGTATTCTTATCAGTTCAGAATTTCGAAAGATGAATCAGAAGCATTGATCAACGGATCAAAATTATAATAAAGTTTTGACAATTCTTATCAGGAAAGGTCAAAAATGGACCCCCCTACTTCTTAAGAAATAATAACTTTAAATTCGGAGAAAAGACAACACTCACTTGGTGGAGAACTCCTTCCAGAACTTCTCGTAGGCCTCCTTGTCGATCTTCTTGAGCATATCGAGCACCTTGCGCACCAGCTTCTTCTTGATCACCTTAATGAGCTTGTGCTGCTGCAGGGTCTCGCGGGAAACGTTCAGGGGCAGATCGTCCGAGTCGACCACGCCGCGAATGAAGCTCAGGTAGTTGGGCATCATGTCGTTGAACTCGTCGGTGATGAAGACGCGACGCACGTACAGCTTAATGTTGTCCGAGTTGGTGCCGTAGCGGTTGAAGGACTCGGAGGGCTGAACCTTGGGCACATACAGCAAACTCTTGAAGGTAACTTCGCCCTCGGCAATGAAGTGAGTCTGTGTCAGGGGCTCGCTGGAGTCCTTGGTCAGGCTCTTGTAGAAGCTGGTGTACTCGTCCTCGGTCACTTGGGAGGGCTTGCGGGTCCAGATGGGTTTGCTGTCGTTGATCAGAAGCCAATCCCAGGTGGTCTTGGACACCTTCTTGGTCTTGGGCTTGTCGTCATCGGCGGCGGCCTCCTCGACCTTGGCATCCTCGTCCTCCACATCGTCCTCGGTCTTCGCCGGCTTGGCCTCCTCCTCCACGGGCACCTCCTCGTCGACGGTCTTGCTGGACCACATCAGGATGGGGAAATTGATGAACTGCGAGTACTTGCGGATCAGCTCGCGCACCGTCTCCTCCTCGAGGAAGTCCTGGGCCTCATCCTTCAGGTACAGCGAGATCACGGATCCGCGCTTCAGAGTGTCGCCGCGGGGATCCTCGGTGATGCTGAAGCTATTGGCGTCCGACTCCCAAATGTACTGCTTGTCGTCGTTGTGCTTGGTGGTCACCACCACGCGATCGGCGACCAGGAAGGCCGAGTAGAAGCCCACACCAAACTGACCGATCATATCATTAAGATCCGAACCCTCCGCCTTGCTGGGATCCTGCATTTTGGCCAGGAAATCGGCGGTGCCGGACTTGGCGATCGTGCCCAGGTTGTTGATCAGATCCTGGTGGGTCATGCCCACGCCCGAGTCCATGATGTGCAGTGCCTTGTTCTCTTTGTCCGCCTTGATGCGGATGTGCAGCTCGGGGTTCGTCTCCTGCGCCTTGGGATCCGTCAGCGCCAGCAGACGGATCTTGTCGATGGCATCGGAGGCGTTCGAGATTAGCTCACGCAGGAAGATCTCCTTGTTGCGGTACAGCGAGTTAATGATCAGCTTCATCATGCGGTTGACCTCCGTTTGGAAAGTGAACTTCTCCGCCTGAAAGAGACAAAGAAAGAGATTCCAAGTCATACGTGTACTTAGTGGGACCACCCCGAACACACCCACCTTTTCGCGTAGCTCCTTCAGTTGCGCCACGTTCAGGCCGTCCAGTTGAATGGCCTCCTCTTCGCGCTTCAGCGTTTCAGCGTCTGTGGGATTAGCATAGATAAGGGGGGGAGCGTCAATTGCCGTTGGCCACAAAACGCTGACGTGTCCCAAAAAGTGGGCAACACAACTCGCCGGGGGGGGCGTTACCTACCTGTGCGGGAGCCCTGCTTGAAGGATCCCAGATCCAGATCGATGGTCTCCGTGCTGGCCTCATCCTCAGCAGCGGCGATTTGGTTGACGCCTGCCGGCAAGCCAAGAGCGAGACATGAATTAATTAGGTTAAAACACCGGCATGGTGGGCGGGCGTTGCGGCGTGGCAAAGTTAAACGTACCTGCTAAAAGCAATAGCCCCACCAGCAGATAGTACTTCATGATTAACGATATTCACTCGAGGACGAGATATAGTTACTCCGGCGTGACGTGGCCACGAAATCTGGTGCAATAAATTAAGTCTTTGCTGTACAAGGAATCAGAGAGCTATAGTCGGTCGGGGGTGGGAAAACGGCTTTATAACTGTCGGGGACCAGTGTTGGAAAACGTTGACGGCAGAGTTGCCATGAGCTGAGCGTCCGAAAAAGCTAGATTCTGAGCAAAAATAAGCTAAAAGCCTAGCGGTAAAACACTGCACGATCATATTGCGTTTTTTCATGACGTTCCTGAGTCGATTTTATTGGTCGTCGAAAATTCAAGATGCCCAAAAAGTTCGCCACAAAACGAATAAGCTCCTTCCTATATAGAAGCCGTAAAATCATTTAACCATATACAATTTTCTGTTGAAGTCACGAAAGCATTGATTGCTGAAATAACTTTTAAATAAGCTATATTTCAGGCATTTATAAGCTTTCTCGTATGCTTATCTAGGCTGAAATAAGCTAAAATGGCAGCACTGCTTATAACTGTCTCAGGCCCCAGTGTGGCCAGCATTAGTTTTGTGAAACGGTCACCCTAATCACACAAGCAGTGCGGCGGAACTGCTTCCTCAAAATTTGCAGCCCCCGAGTTTCAAACCAGCAATACGCCACCTGGTGGCGGAAAGGGCAACCTCGTGTTGCGGAAAACGACCAAGTGGCGGCGCCAGATTGGCAATTGCATTGGTGGAAAACTTAAAAAAACCGCAGAATTTTGAATTATTTTTTGGAATTTCCATTGAAAAGGTTAGGTCTTATTAAAAAACCGCCAGATTCCGGCAGGCAGACGGCGAGCAGGATGGACCAAGTTTAGAGCCCACAACGCTGGCTGCAGCCAGGACATCGCCGCCAGAGCACGGAGTCAACCAAATATTTTGGCCAGTAGTTTATACATTTAATGTAGTAAATTTAAATCGGATAATTAAAAGACATATTTGGCTTGGCTTTGTTTTATTCATATTTTATTTATCATGCATAATATTAGGCTTAAATAATATATATATTTTACTTTAAATACAATTTACAGCTTTTTCGCTTAAGATTTGTGCTGATTCGAAAGTTGTATTTCATTTCCTATTAAATAATCAATGCAAAATCATGGTTTATATATATATATATATTATATACACAAAACAGACTTACATAATACACATAGATATACATATATTTATGACTATATTTGCTGTTTGAATTGTTTTAAGCAAAAATTCATTCATATTTACAGTTGAATAGAAAATATGTAGAATTTTGGAGCTTATGGTCTTAAATTATTAATAGTGTTTTTCAAATGAGGTTGTGAGGAAAGTGATAAAGAGATGGAAAATACTGTTTAGTAGAGGGGAAATTGAAAGGAACTATAAGAAAGTTGTTGAAGAAGTCAGTCTACCAAAGGGAAATTAATACAGGAAAGCAGGAAACTTAAGAAGGAAGATAGAAATTTGAGGTATTTTCTTTAGCTATGGGGTGTAATTAATTTTTTCTATATGGTTTTCATTTTAATTTTCAAGCCACAAAAATGGCACAACAATATTTGTTTTATTTGAAGATTTTCTGGACGCATCCTCCGCTTATGGTTCCCATAGTTTTGGCTAAACATTTAACAACAGCAACAAGTATAAAAACAACAACAAATAATGGTTAACAAGTGCAAGACGAAGCTGCAAAGAGAAAATAAAAAATGTATAAGTTCGACGTAATTAATTAATTGTACTTTCAATTTAAATATATTTAAATTCACTTTTTTTACCTTGCTCTGCGCCTGCACAGATGCCACAGATGCTAGACCCACTGTTCGGCCCCCCACTTTCACACCACCTGCACGGTGGCAAAGGCACTAAAGGTGACCTTCTTGGGGAACTCCGGACCCGGCGAGCCGCGCGTCTTGATCACCGGCTTGAGGGGCTGGCGGGGCTTTAGGGAGAGCAGGCCCGCGGAGGCAGCCAGTTCCCTGAGGCGCTGGGAGAAGCCGGAGCTGCCGGAGTGTCCAGATGTACTGCCTGTTGCGACATTGTGGTGCTCCAATCCGGCGCAGTCCAGAACATCTAGCCCGTTGTTGGAGCGATACACCTGGGCGGTGGCTGTGGGATAGACAGCCAGATTGGTGCCAGGGACGACACCTCCTGCCGCTGAGGTTGATGTGGTTGCCGATGCCGTGGCTGCTGCTGCCGGGGTTATGTATCTGGATAAGAAAATAAGGGAAATAATATATTAATAAATACTTTAATATATTTGAGTATCCTTAAATAATAACCTTTGTAATAAGCGAGTATAAACAATAGATACTGTAAATCCTAACCCAGTAAACAACAATAATTATCTATATGGTTCGTATATAACCATCTGGAGGGATAAATAAGAGGGATAAAGAGCTAAAAGATTAGTCAGCCTGCTAATTGATTTATTTTTTATTTGACCAGAAACTAAGCAGATCCGCACACGTGCCGGGTGTGAAGAGATCACCCCATCCACAGAGGTGTGTCCACCACAAGATCGCACACAACTGCGAACTCTTTGGAGGCAGAGAAGGTGGCCCAGGGTTTTGGTCCGTTGCCATTGCCTGGCAACAGCTCCGTGTCCGCTATCAAATGGCCTGCGATTTATTCATGATCCATCACCATTTATTTGTGTGGCGAGTGGGCTTTGTTCATGCTGCTCTTGCCGATGATTGCAGCAATGCTGAAGACGCTAATCAATTTGTTTATGAGCTCGGCCTGAGCTCAGCTTTGAGCTACTTTAGTTTATATATACTTGTATATATTTTTAAGGTTTTTATTTTTGCTTGTACTCTGTTGTGCAAAAATATATATGCAAATGAGTTCACAAACAGCGGCCGGAGATAATTGTTTTGCGGCGAACTGAAATTGTTGGGCAAATAAAGCGTGTGTGTGTTTGTGTATGATGAAAAATGAATGCCAGATGAGACATCAATACGCTAGTAAGGAGGAGATCTGTGTGCTCAGTCACTCAAGGGGTATATCCACTGTAAGTCAAAAGTGGTGCCCAAGAAATGGGTAACTTCCACTTGGAAATCGTTAATATTCAAGTGCTTCGGCGGTTCATCTGGCTTTCAAGGGATCTCTGTAATTGGGTTCATGAGAAGCAAATATTTACACAATTGTATAACAAATTTATTTGTTATTTTTCCAATTGCTGAACATGCACGATCGATTCAAAAAAGATATCATGAGCGAAAGTTATTGGTTTTTACTGGGGGGAAAATTTAAAGGGTTTATGCATATCTATTAAACTTAAAAACTATGATTATTTGAATATGAATCCATATAAGAAATTTTAGGGTATGCTTCCAAAAACCCAATATAAATCTTTTTAAGGTAAGGGTATATTTTTGAAGCATAAAAAATTAATTGCCGGTGCATGCTTTTTGTGACTTAATGACTCTAGTTTATTTCTGTTCTGTTTTTGCGGTGTTTTTACGATAGATACGGCATTCGGCATTATTGGGTTAATTGTGGCAATTATTTTGGCAGTATAATTAGCTGGTTAGATGTTAATCTTAGGCACGCTTGCCCTTAAAGTGCATTTCTAGTGCAATTTTTGCACTTTACAGATCGGAACTAACCCGAATTAGCATAATATAGCCGCGTGCCTGAACTTCCTCATGATGTCAGATTTTTTAAGGCCATTCTGTTAAATTGTAAACTTATTTTGAATACAAATCAGGGCTTGAATTTGTTGTATTATCAGGGACGTTGGATTGCTTTTCGATTTACATTGGCTGTTACAGTCCTATCTTAGTTAAAAATCTAAATTACATTCATTATACTTGTTTGGCTTGGCTTTCAATGGAGTTTATTGGTTTCAATGCTCGCATTTTTATGCCCTTTTGGCCAAGTGCTCGAACCGTGTGAAGTATCGTCGGGGCTCTCGACTTACAATTTTGTTTCATCTTCTCTGTGGCCATTGTTCGTTCTTGTGGTTTTCTGTTGCCGAAGCTGCGCTTTATGTGAATATAATTAAGCATTATCAGCTGGGAGTTGCATTCAAAATGTGCTTTGGTCGTCCGTCGGAGGTGGCTTTTGTTTCGGTCTGTGTTTGTTTTCGTTTTGGCATTGAACTTTGCTTTGACTTTGGCTCTGGTGGAAGCGTATTCAGAAAATCATAATTAATTATAATATTATAAACATCTTTATATTGTCTGGGCCATCAACATATGGATGTCTGTCTGTATCTGCGAGTGTGTGAGAAAATCGCTTGCCATTTTTCACACAATTAACAGTTGAAGGGGAATTTTTCGTTGTGTTTTGGTTTTCTTAAGGTATTTTTTGTGTGTCTGGTATTTGTTGCAATGTCAGGGGAAAGTACAAAAAGGCTGCCACTTAATTGTTGCAGTGGGAATGTTTTTGAATGACATTCAAAGTTGAAGAATTTTAATTAAATGTGACTGTGGGTACTTGATACAATTCCATTGAATATTTGAGGTTTCTCTTGTAAAAATATTGTTTAGATATCTGAAACCTTTTTCATTCGGTTTAAATTTTAGTTTCATAAACTTAATATAGCTTTTTTTGTATGTACCATAAATTCTTTTGCCTCATTTTTCCACACTCAAGCTTCCCGTCAGCACTTGTCCATACATATCCCATAACTTAGTTCCCATGCAACTGCCAGCGTTAAAAACGCATCAAAATTGGCTTAAATAGTTGCTAATTTCGACCCAATTCTCATAGCCGCCTGTCGCTTGGCTGTAGATCTCTCGTGGGGAAGCGGAGGAGCAGGGGCAGGTCTGCTGCCTGCTTGATGGGGATCAGACCGGTTAAGACTTAATAAATCATAGCTGATTTTTTGGCTTGCCCAATATGTTTGTTTGCTTCCCCAATTTGATTTTTATTTATGCAGCTTTGTTGAGACTGCTCAAGTTCAGCGAGCGCATAAATCTGAGCCCAATCGAAAGGGAAGGAGCTGTGATTATTTTTGTTTTTTGCCCAAGCAAATTGAGTGATTTTCGGCTGGGGCAATTTAATAGCCAGATCAATGGAATTGATACCAGATTGGCGGCAGTTAATTTGATGTGGAAATCTCCTCTCAGCCGCGTTGCATCCGCACACATATTTCAATTTGGATGTCACGATGTTGTCAAACATTTGACAAATGACCAAACGAGTTTCGTTCGGGCCAAGTACTTACTTACTGGCCAAAAGCACGACAACGATGCTAAACATTAGGCAAATGCCTGGCATTATAATTTGTCAAACGCTCGCGACATAAATCCATCAAACGGAATCAATTGAAGAGCAAAGACCAAGCGAATTGCATAATAAATTCAAATAAAAAGCTAAGCTGGGTAATAAATAAGTTAAGAGTTAGTGGGAAGAGGGGAAAATCAGATGGGTTGGGAGATGTGCACACGGAGAGAAAATCAAGAGACTTTTATGATATTTTACTTTGGTTAGATTAGAGTTAAAATTAAATATTTATCAGGCTTTGAATAGTTAGAAAATGAGGTAAACCTCAGCTAAGCCTTAGAATCTCCTTGATATTTATTTATTTCGGTGTATCTATCAAGCTCCCCAGAGAGACATTGTGAGCCGTGGCAGCTGCTGGCTGTCTCCTAACATAATTACATATTTTTACTGTTGCAGTTGCATCTTCTTTATGCTGCCTGTCTGCCCCTCACTACTGCCGCTTGTGTGGCATGTTAAGCAGCTGCCCAGAAAGTGGCAAAAAGAAAATATATAATAACGAAAAGAAAACAAAACAAAAGAAGCGCCGCGCCGCTCAGCGCCGCACATGCGCAGTTTCACATCCGCATGGCATTCCTTGCCTCCCCACCGGCTGCATTCCCTCCCCGCCGCCAAACGCCTCAACAATTGCTTCATTTTGAGGCAAATGAAAAGCAATTTTTATGCCACAATTATCCGCCGGTGTGCCGGAGGAGCGAGAGCCAGAAGAGGAACGCGAAGTGAGCCAAGTGCCAGCCTCCAGTTCGTTTCCTGAGTCTTTTGTTTAGCATACGACACACAAATATTCTAGAAGAGGCTGTGGCGGCGCATGGAAAGTGTCGCAACTTGCACACAGATTTTCTTGAAAGCCACAGGCATTTTCTAGGGAAATTGGTACCTTACCTAAAAACAATATATTTTTTAAAAATATAAATCTGATAAACAAATCAATGTCTTAAGTAGGAAATTCTTTCTTTTCTTTTTCAACTTTCGCAGTCACTGCAAAAATATTTGTAAAACAAAAATGAAATAAATTCCCCGATTATTTGGCAATACAGTTTATTGGGCAACCGACTTGTTATTAGCTTTGACTGGTTCTAACAGCCCGCTGAGTGTTGTTCTGCCGCTCGGGACATAAGTAATGTCTATATAAAAATATATATATAAATATATCGCATCATTTGGCTCGCTCGCTCGACTCTTGACATTTCCGAACGATTATCGAAACACGTTTTGATCGCGTCTCTGAAATATTCTATTATTCGGCATGGGCGTTCTCCCTATTTTGTGATCACTTGGGGCGCCATAAAATGTCAAGGTTGCATGTGCCACACAAACGGACTTGGCTCTTTCAGGCTGCCTCGTCAAATATCCATTTGTGATTTCGCAACTATCTATGTAAGCGTCGAGAGAATTTCCAATTATATATACTCGCAATAGAAGATGCGGCATCATAAGGCCCAAATGGATCTCTCTACTCTGTTCGCCCAGTCATCGCCCCGAAGAAGTGGCAGAAGAAAATGGCCAGGAGGGAAAGAGCCACAGTCAGAGCCCGGGACAGAGCCATTGCCGGCAGAGTGAAACAAATCTTTCACACGTTCAAAGCTCTTTCGAGGGGAGCGCTGCCCTGGCCATTGAAATTGTTTATTGAAATCGATGATGAATGATTGAAAGTAACTATTAGTTGCGAGCAGTTGCCTCTACGGCTGCTCCGGCCGGGCTGCTCGGGCTGCTGCTGTTGTTATTATTGAATTTGCTGTCGGAAGCAATTTACAAATTGTTTTGCCAGACAGCAAGCATTTTCTGCTTGATTTTTCCACCTTTTCTCCGTCTGCCTTGCTCATGTTAGTTCTTTATATTTCTTCTAGATTTTTACTTTTGTTTTTGTTTCAGGATATTTAATTCATAATACAGAAATGTGTAAATAATATTTAGAAAAGAGGGATTATTTATTTATTTACCTTTAAAAATGCATAGATTTATTTTCTACTTAGCAAAAAATTATTCTATAACGTTTAAAAGGAGCTGGAAGGAAAATTGCATTACTATTTTTAGTAAATGCATAATAAACACAAATCATGTGCTTAGAGAAAGCTAAAAACAGAGAGATCCATTTAAATAAATTAGTAATTATAAACTTATTCGCTGCTCAAAGGCGTTTTCCGTGTAAAGTGATAAGTGAGTGATTAACAATCACGAATTAACGAAACGCCTGCGCCTCCACCTGCTGTTGTTGGGAATCGAAGCGTGGACAGCACTTAATCTCGTTTTACACTCCAATTGCTGGGCCACGGAAACCACGCCGCTCACTCTCCGCTTTTCACTCTCAAACAGAGAAGAGAAGAGTTGATCGAACCTTGAAAAATGCGTACTTAAACTATGGCGATTGCCCATCAGAGAGAGGAGTCTAGCAGCGAAAACAACAAAGCCCAAACTCTTAAAAACTTTAGGGTAAGGTTATCACTACAAAACAACAACAAAAGGTGGCAAAAAAACAATAACTAATCACCACTACCACAGACAAAAATGGGCAACGATCAAAGCGCAATAAAGGAGAATACAAAAGGCGCGCAAAAATGTAAAGAGGAGACCGATGTAAGCAAGGGAGAACAGTTATAGTGTACACTGTTAAAATTATACAACTTGTATTTCATATTAAATATTTTAAGAAGATAATAGATAAGGTCAAACATTTTTTTAAATTTTTATAACGGCTTGAAGATAATTTAAAACAGCAGTTTATCTAATCCAAGGGAGAACTCTAAATAAGGATACTTTGAGTTTGTAAATACACCTTACTAATGTTCGTAAATAAATGTATTTAAAATACTTTGGTGAAAGCGTTCTTATAGAGAATTCCCAATAGATCCATAGATCTATAGTTTTTCCCTTAGTGTAATTGTGGCTCTTTAAGCTAAGGGCATCTACCAGCAGCCAGAAACCAGCCTCGTCTCGACGTCAAAGTCGGAGCCAGGCAACGTAGCTTTTTTATGAAGTAATTAAAGCGCATGAATTGGCCAATTGTCCAAAAGTCGGCATCCGAGGCGTCGTCGTACAGCAGGTTGATGTGAATTAATTACTGACCCCAAAGCGCTGGCAATTTTCCAGGTGCTAGATGCCGTTAAAAGGCTTCGCCGGCCAAAGCCTGAGCCTGGGCCTCAGCTCCAGCTCCATCTCCAGCTACTGTTCAGCGCCTGAAGATGCATAGATAAGCGGCCCAAGATGGAGCAGGATTCTTAGCCAGCGACGACGGGCGGCGAGAAAAATGGCCATCCAGGTTCTTATGAACGGTTCTTTTGGGGCATAGATTAACCCAAATTAGAGATAAGTGCGATGGAAGGCTTTTAATGCAGATTACTGATAGCAAATGGCGAGGTCAGCAGCGAGATTGAAATAATTTGAGGGTAAAGTGTACCGAAAAAATAATTTGAACAGGAGATATTACAGTAAAAACATTTATATGTGGGTAATTTTTGGAATTAAAAATATTATTCCATATAAATTTGATACATCAACTTATTACTAAGATTGACAATTTTTAAAATTACTCTTTTTAAATTATAAAAATATATCTCCTATCTTAATAAGCCAAAAACTGAACTCCATCGTTAAAGTTTAAAAGAAATAACCTTAAGATAGTCAAAGCAAGTAAAAACACCAAGAGATTTCAACATTTTGAAGTATTTAAAGGTGAACAAAAAAATTCAAATTTAAGCATCCATGCCAAGGCCTTGCTGCAGCACTTAATTTCCAGATTTCCAGAGCGGAGCACAGCAGTTATAAAAAGTCTTTCCTGTGGCAGTGATTGAGCAACGTGGAGTAGTTAAAAATACTTTTCTCTTTGTCAGCTAACTGCTATCAAAAAAGCATCGAAGTGTGCATCAAAACAACTTCCGCAAGTGGTTAACACCTTTCAAAAAATATACAAAAACAAAAAGAGAGACGGAAACCTGAAAGCCATTTTCAGATGCAGTTGAGTTTGATCGCTCCATTCTCAAGTGGTTCCAGTTTTGTGCTGAATATGGGATATATCTCGACAGTTGCATCTCTCGAACGTCAAAAGTAAGCGGAAGAAGTGAGAGCTTTTAAGGCCTTCTGATAATAATTATAATAAGTCAAAGGAAGGTGAGATACTTAATAAAAAATGCAGTGAAATTGAAAGTTTAAACAGAGGCGATGACAAAGCGCATTCAATCATTCAAGCAACAAAGTAGTCAATGCGGAAGTCCAAACATAAGGAAGCTCCCCATGTCTAATGGAAATTCACGATGAAAAATCAAAAGTCCATAAAACTCAATTAACATTTATGTCCGATGACAAATTTTGATTTGTTTATGACCGTCTGTCCCCGTCCCCGTCTCCTTCCGTATTCTTTTTTAACTTTTTCACTTGCAATTCAAGTGTGGCTTTATGAAGTGATTTGTGTACGATGTGTGTGCGTGGGTGTGTTGTGCCACTGAGTGTTTTTTATTAGCCACTTGGCATTTTATAAGCAATTATCAAGTTTTTTAATGTCGACTATATTGCATTTGACAATGTTGGAGGTGACAGCCGGCTAGGAGCAAGGTTCTCCCCGGCTTTGATATAATTAATGCAAGATTAAATATTCTGAAATCACTCTCTCAAGATGGTAGCCCGCTGTGAATGTGGCTTATATTTGCATCTTATAGCGGTTGTGAAAGATGATACTTGGTATCAAGTTTTAAATGATAATAATGATATAAACATTTAATTAAATCATTTATCGGCAAAGAGCTCGTTAGTGAACTTTAAATATTATAATTACAAGTGTAGAAACATGTAAAGTTGCTCTAGGAATTTGTGGTAGTCAACATTTCGCAATAGTTTTTGCAATCACTATTAGTTACATTTCCTCACCGATATTTATTCACAAGGAAAGGTTTTTTTTTGAAAATCTCCCGCTGCCAATTATAATTTATAAACTTTTGTTTGCATTTCCCAAGAGCGGCGGCAACGCCTTTATTTATTAACTCCCGTCTCTTTCGGCTTCTTATTTTTTTTCCTTTTGGCTTTGACTTAAGTGAACCAGATACCAAATCCCCAGCACAAGCCAAATCACGACACTATCAATTAGAGACACCCAACAAGACAATTGTTTAAATGTTTCACAGAGAAAAATAGCAAAACTAACTCTGTCTCGGCGCGGCGCTTGTAACTCGTTAGCGGGGCGTGTCCCTCTCGTTTATCATTCGAAGCTGGCGTTTTGCAATAAACAACTAACAACAACTAACAAAAAGCGAGAGAAAAACCCCGAAAAAATAGTTTTGTTTCTCGGTGCCTTGAGAGCCGTGTATTACAAGCAGAAATAGAAACTGAAATTGCTCCAATTTGTTTGGGAACTTTTGTCGAAACTTTTAATTATGCAAGTGGACAACACCCACCGAGAGCTGTGTCTTTTTATATTTTTTATGCAGATGGATAATTTGCATGAAATTAGCTGCGAGGGGGAGTCATAAAAGAGCAGCTCCGCCTCCCCAACTAGGAAGGTTAGTCGGCAACTTTTATGGGGCTTCCCAGCCAAATACGGAAATTATTGTTTGTCACACTGACTTAATTCCGCTGCCCACTTGACCAACTAAGATCTGGGAAACTTAAGGAGAGGCTTGAGAGTGAGGCTGAGGCGGAGGAGGGCTAGGAATAAAAAGCCGTCTCTGCAAGAGGCAGAGACCTAGACGGTGACCAGTATTTTGCGATGCCCTCAAAACAGTTGCTGCCGAGGCAGTCAAGTGTACTTGTTTACCCTGGGACCCTCCTTCTTGGGAACACAGGAAAAAAAGTACTTACTTTAAAGAAATACTTTAAAAGTATTGATAACTATGATATCCATCTAAAGAGTGTTACAATTAAATTAATTAGTTCGCAGTATTTATAATTTTAATACTTTTGATTACTTATTATTTCCTATCATAGATAGATTTTTCTGGCACTGTAGCTTATAGATTCCCCATGTTGGTAGGTGCAACAAAGCGACAGCAGCGGAGACACAATGCCACTTGCCGTTGGTTGGCTTCCTGGCCAGAAAGTCCAAACATGTCATGGACTTGCTCCGTCTCCGAGACTCTCCCTCTCCCCGTCTCCTCCGACTGACTGCCTTTCCCAAAGACGCTTTGCGGTTTCAGCTCTGCGTAAAGACGGAAAGTGTTTTTTTCTCTGGCTCCTTCTGCTTCTCTTTTTTTTTTTGCAAAAACATGTCAGGGCGACACTTTGACCAAGTTGCAGGTTTCTTTTTTTTCCTCTCTGTCTGTTTTATAGACAACAACTTGCAACTCGTCGTCGACAGCCGCAACAGCAACAACTCAATGCCAAAAGTGCAATGAAGAGTAAAGTCAGGGTTAGTACCCAGGCACAGGTGAGGCACTCAGGTACTCCTCGGCGACAGGCAGACTTTGCATAGTTGTCAATGTGCTTTTGTGTGGGGAAAACTCAATCGGGGGCCAAAAAAGGTTCAAGCCAAGTTAAAAGAACAAAGAAATCGGAAGAAGTTAAAGATTATTGTTATTCGAACTTAGTTGGGAAATTGTATTTACATTTTATGAGATTTTTTTTTAAAGAACTATAAATTAAATGTGGAAATAAATACTTGATATATGTGGGCTCTGAACTAAATACTTGGTATATATTAGTTACTTACAGCTGACTTAGAAAGGAGAAATAAAAGAGAATAGCAGCTTATTAAAATTAATGGAAGAGAGTTCATTAAAATAAATATTGCCTATATTTATCTCCTAGCCATTGACTTGTCAAAAAGAATAATTATTTCTGGATTCAAAATAGAGGTTACAAGCAAAATCAGTTTAAATAATAAATAATCTGGAATTAAATTAGAGGTTACAAGCAAAACTGAGTCATTTTTGCGTGATATTCATAGATGTGATTCCATTTGAAAGTAAAAAAAAATATAATATTTTCCTGTTCACCTTTGCTGACATTTATATAAATTTTAAAAGCCTCAGACACCGAGGAGACACAGGCGACTCGGAAGGTGCTTTTGGATTATTAATTAAGATAATCAATAATCTCTCGAGCTTATAAATATAAGCATTTAAAATATTATTAAATCTTCTACCAAAAACATAAATAGTTTCGTTTAAATAAAAATCTGGAAACCCTTTAATTAAATCAAGATCAACAGCAAAAAAGTTAATATTTGCATAAATCCAAAATGTGTGCCACAAGCCGAGCCCCAAATCAAATATTCTTGGGGTTCATGGCGTGACTATTAGCCAATCTAAATACACATTCATCTGCTTCAGCTCAGCTCGGATTGGGATTCGCATAGATCGGCCGTCATTACACACACGCAACGCCTCTCAAACTGTAAATGTTACTTGCTAAAGACCCAGCAGCCACACCACACACACACATCATGAAAGAAATAAACAAAAATAATTACAAACAAACAAAACGGTTGCCGGCTGCTGCTGCGGAAAAGCGGGTCAAAAAGCAGTTGCAAATGTTAAAGTGATTAGCACAAAGGCAGCGGCCCCGCGAGGGGATCGCCGAGCGGGGCAATTAGCCAAACAAACCGAGGCTTAAGCTCAGAGAACTGCCAAAAAAGATGATCATCATCAATGGATGATGCGGCTGGATGGGATGCCCACAGATACCTATAGATAGATGGGCTGCTTTCTAGGCTAATAGCACACGAAAGCCCAGGGCGAGAAAAAATGTACCGAGTTCGTCCGAAGAGTGTTTGCTGTTTATGCAAATCACCAGCCGGGCGCTGCGGTCACCAGCTGATGATTTGACAAATTCCGATTGGACCCAATAAAATAATAGAAGAAGGAATTACAACTTATTCCCCCGGTAGCTGCTGGCTGTTAGCTGGGCTGGCTGACCAGGCCATGACAATGCGATGCTATCGAAATGGGAAAAACGGCAGAGAAAAGACCGGGGGACCGGAGACCAGAAAAAGCATCACGAATGGAGCGGAAATTCCATGGAAAAGCTGAAAACTAAATCTTTTGATCCAGCCCAACCCCTTCTTGGCTAAATCAAGCCTAATCGAATGGGCCAAATCTATTGTTGCTTGCAAAAGAAAAAAAAAACAGAGCTCGTAGTAACAACAGCAGCAGCAGCAGCAAAATGTTTCTTTTTTTGGCATTCAGAGGCAGCCTTTAATGGTTAAGCAGTTTCAGTTTCCTGTAAAAAATTTGTACAAGAAAAATATTTTGTTGTTAAGCAAAAATAGATCTGGCCAACTCTCATCCAGCGGCCAAGCAACAACAACAGCGAGCAACAAACAACAACCAGCCAACATCCATGGCCAATGCCAAAAGGAATGTAAAGTGAGAGGGGGCTGAAACCGTAGCTGGACATGAACCTGAATCGGAGCCCCGAACCGTTAAAAGCGTAACAACAAGTGCTGGCCACAATTTATTGGCCAAGCGTGTTGAAAAGCCAAAGCACAAGCCACGGATTCAGTCGCAGACGAGACGACAACGTCGTCAATGAGTGTCCTCCCTCTCAACCCTCCAGTGTCCAGTGTCTCCATCTCCTCTTGCTTCCCGGGCCAATGAATAGAATTTCGCTGCATCGACGTTGAACTTTGTTAACCTTTTCTAGCTAGCCAGGAAGCCAATTGCCAATTTCTTCGAGATACCCTAACTTCTAGGAAAAGGTAAGAACCCTTTTTACTAACTTTTGCTCTTATTAGCTCTTAATTTTATAATACAAATTGTATTAAAAATAAGAATATATGGGTATTACCTGCGTGAAAAATATTTAAGATCAATTTGGAATTCATTAGTTAAGTAAGAATTAGATTCAAGGGAAGTATTTCTCTTTAAAGCAGAGAGGCCCACATACCAATCTTCTCTCTTTAAACGGGATCAGCCCCTAGGCCCTCAGGAGCACTGTGTGCGAATCTCTGCTATAAAGGATAGAGTCCTCATTTACAATAAAACAAATTAAACAATATCTAGTACTGATTTCCTGAGAGCCATTTAGTATTTCGAGCCGGATAGAGTATTCAAACTTCCTTTTTCCTCACATTCTATCTTCGTCTTTCGCTTTACTTGCTATCAACATTAACATTTATCAACTGCTACAGTTTTTTCGCCAGCCCCTCCTTGATCCCCACCGTTCCCCAACCATTTTACCTGGGCGCAAACTTGTGCTAATGATAATGATGATACTGGACACGGAATACACAGAGAGACAGTAAGAGAGGCAGTGAGGGCAGAGGGATGCACTCTTCTGGAAGTTGTTTACCAAGTTGCCAAATGGCCAATTCGCTTAGCTAATTCATATTGGCAGGCCGTTTGTCTTTATCGCCGGCTGCCATCGCAGACGGAAATTTATTGATAGCCAGTGAAAGGCTTGGGAAAACCAAAGCAGAGCTAAGCCAAAGTGAGTCCCAAGCCTGCAATTGAAGCATTATAATTCACTTCATTAATAATTTATTCTGACCCACATTTCCGCACAAAATCATCTCGGGCAGATCGACCGCAAAATCAACGTTAAATGAGATTTTTCTCAGGAATTTTATTAGCTCTGGCAGAGTGCCCTTCTATTTATGAGTGTTTGGTTAAAACTTATAAAATAATATTAATTAAGTTTATACTTTGTTATACTTTGCATATAGTTTATACCCAGGGTACCACTATCTTCGAACCACCCCTGCTTACCTTTCCTTTTGAAGCTTTTTTGCAATAATTAAAGCTCATCTTCGGAAACCGTTTTGTGACTAATTTAACCAATAATAAAGCGTGTTCTTCGGTGATTAGAAGTTGCCCAAAACAAAAAATTCAAAAAAAAAGAACCCCAAAAGAAACGATCGCTTAAAACAACCGAAAGACCGAGGCAGATGGAAAGCGGGCCACAAATTTAACGCTCATTACGCGCACGGCCTGACGTGACCGTCGGCGGTGACGACGCCAGATTCGTGGGCAGCAGTCGGGCCCCCGGCTGCCGCCTGCCGCCTCACCTGCCCCAAACGAGGGAAATTGAGATCCATTTTATGAGTGGAAAATTCTTTACAATGTTTTTGGCTATTAGTTAGAATGTTTCTCATATCGCTCCGAGAGTGTGTGTGTGCTGCGGGGGAAGCTCAACAAATTGAGGCTACTGTTGCACACGATACCGCCATCGAGGAGACTTTGCCACTTCTCTCCTCACACAGAACTCGGATCTGTCTAGCTGCGGCTGAGTTCTTGGAGTATTTTCCGTTTTTCTTTTTTTTTTTTTTGGGGGGGGGGGGGGACCCTAATGAGGCCCGGCTATTGAGTTATGATCGTACAATTTGCCGGAGATACTTAAGGTACTTGGCGGACCACCCAGGCTATGGCTTTTGCCACTCATCATCAGGCCGCACAACTATAAATCTCCCTGGGGAATGTGGCGGAGGAGTGCTCTGTGGCAGCGTTTGTTCTTGTCAAGGCGGGGGACTGGAAATTGGTGGGCCACAGGTGAAGGCATTTGACGTTACCTGTTGACCTATAAGAACTCTCTAATTCGAATAGGGTTTTTTAATTAAATTAATATATATTTTATACTCTTTCAATTCTATGTAAAAATAAATTGGTTCGAGTTTCTAAAAGTCCATAGCCAACACTGAATAAAAATAAATTTATATATTCTTGAATAATGAATCTCTTTATCTTTATAATCCCCAAATAATTACTTTAAAGTTATTTTAACTCAGCTTCATATATCTAATATATAATGAAAGCTAGAAAAATATATGTGTAGTTCTCAGACTCTTTCAGAACTTTCCGATTGTCAGCATTACTATATTTAGTGGCACCCTCCCCCTTGCCACATGCTCACACACTGCTGACACACATTTTACATTGATTTACCTTCGTTGAGAGCCTAGAGAAATGCCTGCGAGTGGTTTCCATGGAACTGGGATTG
Source organism: Drosophila tani (assembly GCA_008042535.1). Classification (NCBI taxonomy): domain Eukaryota; kingdom Metazoa; phylum Arthropoda; class Insecta; order Diptera; family Drosophilidae; genus Drosophila; species Drosophila tani. Next base: position 274,185 of record VNJO01001547.1, on the reverse strand, counting down.
GGCCTTGTTTGGGCCAACGTTCACTTTGGCCCGAAGCGTGCCACTTGCTGGGGGCACAAAGGCTGCACGAATTTCGGCGGCTCTAAGAGTTGCAACTGCAACCGAAGCGAACGGTAACGCCCCATTGTCCATAGATTGTTATAAGAAAAATGTAAAACTTACGAGTAAGTAAAAATAACCCAACTCACGTGCTTTTGGCCAAGCCACCTGTTGCCCTGCACTAAAAATAAAAACCTAATGGCCATAATTCATCGATCTTAGCAAAAACGATTTAGTAAATTCAACCTTAACTTAGTTTCTTAGAGTCTTGAGCCAAAAAAAACTGCTTTATGACTAAAAATGTAACTATGTTTATTTTGAACTCCCAAAATCCTTGTCCAGTGGAGATATAATAATTCTATAGTTGATTTTTCCCTAGATCTAGTTAATAATATTATTTTTAGAGTGTACTTGCAACTACAGCTCCCAACGACAGTTCCAACTAAATATATATGTGTCGCACACCGAGTGCCGTTGCCTCAGGAGCTTTCATCCATCGAATTGCCCAACGCACCGAAAAAGTGGAGCAGGCGACACAAAAATATATTTAGTGGCTGCGACGGCGGCGACTGCACCTAATCTTGGCTGGCCACGGTTTTGGCCTACAACTTATATGCATCTCCATGTCTGTGGGGTCTTTTATGCAAATCGCCTCGACACTCTAGAGCTGCACTTGCCGACATGCCTCGGTGTGTGAGTCAATAGACATAAATTTGGCTGAGTGTAAGGGGGGGATTTTGTGTGAGGGGGGAAAGGTGACGAGTTGAGGTGCGTTGATAATGTAGTGTCAGTAAAGACAGTGGGCTTAAACTCGCAAATTCGTTACACATAAATCTCTGGGATTTATGCGGGGATAAAATAGCTATTCACCTTTTTAAAATAATGTAAAAGAATTAAAGCCTTACTTTAAGTTCTTTTTTTTTAGTCTTAACGCTTAAATATTTTGTGTGCTTTTTTGTTTATTTAAGAGCAAAAAACCAGCTCTTAAAATTTTTTAAAAAAATCATTGATCCTACCTAACCACATTGAAACCACTGTGCCCTGGTCAGCCAACGTTGCGTGCGTTTTTCTGTTGATTTTGTGTTGCGTGTTGCAAAATCTTTTGGCCAAATGAGTCAGTCGCCAGTCAGTTTTGTTTGCTTTGCTCTTTTTTGCCCCAGCCCCCAGCCCGCAGCCCGGTGGTGGATCGGCGTCTTCTTTTGCATAAGTGGCGCATGCGCAATATTGACAGCTAATTGTACACAGATGGCATCAAATTTGCTCTTGCAAGCGGATCTTTCTCCTCCCCACCTCACCTATTTTCCATGCGGGGAAAACTCACACGCACCGGGGAATTTTCAATTAGAATTGCCTGGCCGGGAAAGAGATAGACGCATACGTAACAAGATTTCCATGTTGGCAGACTTTTTATCCATTTTCCCCGCTCTCTTAGCGGCAACACAACGCCCACCGTTGGCGGCTTGGTCAAATCAGCAGCCAGTTTTTTTTTTCCACTAGCCTCAACATGTTATCTATGTTGGCAGAGTATGATCCTTTTGGTCAGATATGTGTAACACTTTGGCTAAGTGATCTTTAAGTTTATTAAGTATTTATTAGGCTCTGTTTTGGTCAACTTAAAAATATTAATCAGAGAGCTGGATGTTTTTCTCTTTATAGATTCGCAAATCAATCTTATAAATTAGAAAATTATAAAAATTAAATTCCCGGAAGAATTGAAATGCTAATTTAAGGAATATTTTGGCCTTGTTATTGGTTTATACATTTTTGTATTTAAATCTTTTTTTAAAGACAAATGAATTCTTTGTAATTTATATTGTAAAAACTATAAGATATTTGGTTTATGTCTCTAAATTGTATTTACAAGATTAATAACATTTAAGTTTCATCGGAAATACTTTTCAACATTGATTCCTAGACCGTTTTCTTACAATGTTTTCCAGATAACTTTTCAAGCGTATTTGAACTTCGGTTAGTTAGTCAGTTAACCAGGTTCCTAGTGTTTTTTTTTTTAGCTACTAATTTTGCGCTTGAGTAAATTGCTCTGATCGTTTCCTTTCGCACCGAACCCCTCTCGAGCGCCTCCCCTGCTGATTAGATTTTGTGAAAGGCGCTGCCGCTCTGCTTTTGCTGCGGCTGCTGCTGCCATTGCTGCCACTGCACCAAATTTGCCAAAAAAGGGAGCGCACCACATGCTGGGCGGCGGGGCTGGGAAATGGCGGGGGGAAAAAGAGTCCAAGCTGATCCGTGGGAGAGTGGAAATGCATGATGGGATGGGATGCTACGCGGCTGCTGCTGCTGCTGCAAGACCCCCCAGGGAGGGGCTGGAGCTAGGCTTACGTGTGCGTTCTCCATGGCATGCTTAGCCACCTCCCCCCCAACCAAGCCCCTCCCAATTTTCCACCCCTTTTCCAGCGATTTTCCCCGGCATGCTAACGGTAAGCGTGACGCATTTTTTCTATTTTTTTTCTATCTTTCTTCTGTGTGTGTTGCTCTCGTCTCGATTGCGCTCTTGTTGCCTGTGTTTCGTTGGCTAACATGTCGCATCATTAACCCATGCCGGCCGTTATTATTCCACTGGCTTATTTAGCCCGAATTGCGCACACAAAACTTATGCAAGGCACCGCTAAAACGAAAATCGTTTACATTTCGAATCGAAATTGGCTGCAACGGTCACTGCCCCATTGTTGTTACGATTTTCGCTATATACTACGTACTACGTACTTCTGCAGTTTTTCACTGGGTTCCCCGCTCCCTCTCTACGGCTAGGGCGTTGGTCTGGCCCGCTCTGGTCTGCTCCGATCTGTCCAATTACTAGCCTCAGTTTAAGTTAGTTGTGCTGTAGTTGTAGTTGCTGGCCCAACTTACATAACCCAATAGCCGCGTGCAGGGAGATTTAAATAGCTTACCTGGAATGAGAAGAAAGGGGAGTTGGGAGTTAGTTACGTTTGTCTGAGAAATATTTATAGTTTGGGTTTAAATTTAAATTATTATTGAGTTTTCTTGAAATTTAATAATTTATATTTCTTAGTATACATTTTACAGGAATGATAATATACTTAAAAGAGCTAAAACAAATGTTCAAGCACGAAAACTTTCTTTATAAATAAATGCATTTAATTCTATGAATGCTTCCTTAGTTTGTAACTGGTAAACAATTAGCTTATAATCTTCGTTATTTTATATTAAAAATCTATAATATAAATAAAACCAACTCAAGCTCTTAGGTAACCATCTAATACCTATATTTGTTTTAATATTTTTCTTCAGAATAGATCAATTTAATTTACTTCCCAGAAACCGAGAAATTCTAGTGTCTTTACCTACCGTTACATTCACCCATGCCCTACAGCCTTTCGACTCCCTGTCACCTTCGGTTCCGCCTCCCACGCCCACTCCGGTCCCAGCTCTCCCCTTCCCCCCCGAAACGTTTGAAGCCGCATCCAACACGCCCCGTTTTCATGCCTCGAACATTGTGACAGTTATGATCGGCGAGAAGCATGTGAGCAGTGGGTGGTGGGTGGTGGTGTTCCTGGTGGGAATAGGGGGCGGGAAAGGTCGAACGGTCAGCGCATAAACTGACCAACTTTACGAGTATGTGAGAGGAGCTCGCACCGGCGATGGGCATAAATTTTTCGGTGGTCTCAGTCGGAGATAAGTAACGCCCACAAGGAGGTCTATCTCCTCCCTCACCCTCGCCCATCCGTTCGGATCCTCGGGTTCTGCCTGTGAATTGTCCGTGCTAAATTGTTAATAAACAAGCGCCTAACAAGCAACAGTTAGGAGAACTGCGAACAACAGTTTACAATTAGACTTTCAACTATTGCCGCCATCTCTGGCGCAGATCTCCTGCTATTTTCCTCCCTCTACCCTGGCTCGTTGCCTACACTGAGAGAGGAATCTGGGAGAATTTGGGAGAAATTCTAGGCTTTAGATAGTTTATTATGTTTTCTTTGAAATAATGTATAGATAATTAAGAAAGATACTAAGTTTGCCCACAAAGGCTTGAAAGTTGCCTCCCATTCTGCCATAAATAGTGTAGCTCTTTTACTACATTTTTGATTTCTTATTTAGCAAATCCGAGGTGCTCACTCAGAGTCCCCAAGGGTTCCGATTCATTTCGTTTTTCACACGGATAACACACTAAGTTTGCCGAAGCAACCCGAAGTGAAAAGTATCTCTGATTTGCCTACTTTACAATTCTAATTTCTATCAATAAAACTTTATGTATACATTATTTTCTTAATAAATTAACTATTCTATTCTATTTTCTCTGTGTGTATATCTCAGTATGTGTGGGGGCGTGCTGGCTGGCGGTGCGGCTCACTCACAGAACACCCTCCGATGCCACCCCTTTCCAACTTACACTCCGCCTTCCTGCCACCAGCTGTTAGCCATGGCCTGACAAGTGGGCGTGGGCAACGCTTCCGCTTCCCCGAAAAAAACACAAAAAAAAAAACAAAAAAAAAAACAACGACAACAACAATAGCTGCATACAGAGTAAGGTCTAGAGCATTAATTGCAAGTCAAAAGATCCAAAGTCAGAGCAAAGTTAACAGTTAAAAGCAGAAGCAGAGTCAGCGGCTGAGAAGCGCAATTCTCAGGCGCTTCAACTGGAGATTCACTCAGATAAACATCTGCAGCACCTTAGGGATGGCAACGTGAGAAGATTTATTTAAAATATTTATAATTTTGTTATAATAAAATATAATCTCTTGAGAATATAATGCATTGAAACTTAACCAAATATATTAAAAGGGTTTGTTAAGAACTTAAGATTTCCACTTAATTTTTGAAGATGAACTAAATGCCAAAAATCTTTAAAATATATATTTAATTGTAGCATGAATTGTATTATTTGTTGTGAGAGCATAAATTATTTTTAAAACAAGAAATTGAATTAAATTTCATCTTATATTATCGAAAAGACCAAAATATAGTTAGAAACCGTGTCACGAGCTCATCTCTGGCGCACTTGGAGTGGCTGCCAGCAGTGTGTCAAACCCAAAGTCGAGGCGAATGTGGAATTAGAATGTGTGTTTGGAATGCTCTTCTCTTCCAGCCCCCTGCCCCCTGCAACTTACACGCTACAATTTTCATGTTCCATGTGCTGCCTGCCGCTGCCGCTGCTGGTGCTGCTGCTGCCAAGCTGGTCACAATTCCAACTCCAGCTCCAGCCGCCGTCCCAATCCCGATCCCAAGTCCCAGCCTCCGACGAGTTGGACGGCGGCAGGAGTTTGGCTATGGCCAGAGCCAAGCCTGACTGGGCTCTGTTGGTTCTCTGTTGGCAATTGTACAATAATTATAGACTTTGAATTGTGTTTAACACGCAACGTCGACGTTTTGCCAGCCAGCGTTCAGCGTTCGGCGTTCGGCATCCAACGGATACGGCTTTCACGTTCTCAACTCAGCCGAACTCTCAAGTTGGCTCGATTCCGATTCCTGCCTGGCCCGGCCTGGCCTGGCCCGCGATTGCATTGGGAATTTATTTGCGGCAGAGGTCAAATATTTGATTATCGCGAACACTCGCAGCGCAGCCCCAAAAACCGAAGCCGGCGAGGCGAGTGTGAAAAATTTGATGGGAAATTATGGTGCAACAATTGTGGCAAAGCCTTCCAAAGCCGTTTAATGGCAATTTATTAGCGCAAAGTAAAAGGTTTTCTTTCTGGATTCTGGATTTCTTCTTTTTTTTGGGGTCCGGCACTTGGGTAAGTCTGCAAATTATTGCCACTTGGCAGCAGCAGCAGGAGCAGGAGCAGGAGCAGTACGAGCAACGTTTGAGCTCCAGTCGGAGCAGTCAAAGCATCCATCCAGCTGGGGATCGAACCAAGTCAATTTGCCTGGGATGGGTGACTGTCACTTGGGGAAAATTGAGCAGGAACGAATAGTGGAGACCCTAACTTATTCACTGATTTATTTTGAGATTTATTTAGTTTTTATATAAATAAATTCCAAGTTCAAATAATTTTTTTAAAATGTTTTTTAAATATTTCCTTAGGCTTAAAGCCTTTTGTTAGATTAAATTAAAATTTTAAAATTCATAAAATCCTTTAATAATATTTCTCTATAACTCATTTCCTTAGAAAGGGCTTCAAGAATGCCCAATGATTTTTTGTCCACCCAAAAACTATTGCTGGGAAAGGCAATCAGAGTTCTTGCATCAGCTGGTGAGAGTATGGAAGTCAAAAAAAGCTCTTTCTGTCTGCCTGTCAATAAAATAAATAATAATGCTGCATAAATATTCCTAGCGCTTTGGGAATGGTTTGTTGTTTCTTATTTTGTTTTTTCTGCTTGTGGGCTAGGAGAAAAGGGAAGGCGGTGAAATATTCGGGATAATAATGTTATTCCATGACTCTGTCCAAGAATGAAAGGGTGCAACTGACGGTCCCACAAACAAACACAAATGGCAGAAGAAAGAGAAATAAATGAGGCACCGTTTGTTTCCACAGTCATTGCATTGCAGCAGCCATTTGTTGTAGTCTTTCGGTTTGTTGTTGCAACGTTTTGGCACTATTAACCTACTCCGAGAAATAACACCACGAACGATGAGGATGGGATGACGCTGATGCTGATGCAGATGTTGGATGCTGAGCACTGACAATGGCCGTGAGTCTTGGGCGAGGAAAGGTAAGGTAAGGTGAGTAAGGTAGGGAAAGGAAAGGAGACAGTCACAAATCAGTCGGCACATAACTGTAAATGACCCCTAATAATATAAATTAAACGCTAGCTCAGCAGCAGCTAATTGCCAGAAGAAAGATACCCCGAAAAAAGCTGTAAAAATTCCCTGAGCTCCTCAAGTTTTATGGGTTCCGCCGCACCGCACTTGGCACGCAATTAAAGTTGTCAACCCCGAAAGTGGAGGCAACACTTTGATTTCATTCCATTTTATGGCGCATACATCTCTGGCCCCACATTGTCTGGGGATGAGAGGAGATGGCCCCAGCAAATGGGAAGGGGTCTGTCACAGCGAGGTGCTAAACGAGCTGACCTTCACAGATCTGGTTTCAACCCAAAACCAACTAAAGCCCAACTCGTTTTTGTCCGCAATAGTAAATGGATTTCTTTTGCATATGAAAGGCTAGTTTTTGTCTGAATCTTGGTTTTTATTATTTGTTCATCTCCCATCTCTTTGTTCATCTTACACCAATCGAATGTTTAACGATCTCTTAACACGCGAAGAACATATTCTACAATCAAATCTGTTTGTTTAATCTTTGCTGCTCATAAATGAATTTCTGTTTCCTTATTCTAAATGTCATAATATTTAAATATTTTTCGGCGTTTCTTTTGTGTTTCTCTTGGGGCAAGTTCAAAGAGATTTTTTCAAGGTTATGGGGTGGTGCTAGACAATTGTGTCACCAATGAATGATGTTCGTTTTCGCTTTTATATTTATGGGTTATAGAAATCGAAGTTTGAATGGATGGTTGGGAGAGCCATAGAAATTATTTAGCCTAAGTTAAACTCAACAAGTTTTGGATTTCGGCTTTTTAAATTGATCTTTTAATTTATATTGCTTTATTTGATGATATATATTGATTTTCTATAAGAAATTGCAGTATAACTTAAGCAAATAAATGGCCATAAATATATTTCTAATCTCGAAGGTATATTTATTTCATTCTATAATTAAATACTGCCACTGAGCATTTGACACTCACCTAAACAATACACATTCCTAGTCATTAAGTATTTAATTCATAATTGCCAGCACTTTAATAAACGGCAATCAACTTGTTTAGCTATCTCATCTATCTTTATACCCTTCACACCCGAAATATTTTAGACTAACCTTCGTCACCTCCAAGTGTCGCCCAACCCCGAAACAATAAACACTAAAATACCAAGTAATAAACAGTGAGAAACAAACCTGCAAACGTTTTTGCCTAACGGCATATTACGCCAACTTCTTGGCTTAGACTAACGCACACACAGAGCCAGTCAGTTAGTCACTTAACTCGGCACACACTCTTGTTTACTTTTGATTATTATTACGACGACAGCAGCGATTTCATAAGCGCCATAAGAGAGCAAACAAAAATGATATAAAATAAAATTGACTTCGCATAGGCAATAAAAATTGCGCGCCAAACACCGGCAAAACGAATGACTTAGACAACGAACTTGCAGCGGCAGCACCAGCTAAATGATGCAGCCGCGACTTAACAGTTAAACGAAATTTAACGCGCCAGCTACAACAACAAAAAGCCAAATAAAAAAGAAATAAATACAACAAAAAATAGCGAACAAAAAGATGTGAAAAAGTTAACAACCATTTGTTCTCACAACATTTTTACGCCAATTCACAAAAAAGTAAAAAAGGAAAAAAAAAAACTAGCCCCAACCACTGGAGGCAGGAAAATGAGTTAGAAGCTGCGACGACTTCCCATTCATGAGCTGCTGCTGCTGGCGCTCGAGGAGCGGAGCGATCCGAACGATTCAAGCTATCCAAACGAGCTGGCGGCCCACACACAGAAATGGCAATAGCAAATCCACGAGGCTGGGCCAAAAGACCCGTGAGCCAGGCTCTGGCGAACGGCAACCGCAGCATGGCCAACTAAAGCCAGTAACCAGCAACAAAGTAAATGAAATAAAATTGAATTGTGTGTTTGCAGTGGTCGTTGTTGTTGTTGCAGTTGCAGTTGTTGCTGTTGCAGTTGTTGCAGTTGTTGCCTGGCTTCACGATGTTGCCGCCGCGCTGACGTTTGAGGCCAAGTTTAAGGTCTTCCTGTTGCCAGTTGGCAGTTCGCAGTTTTGCAGTTGTTGCTGTTGTCTTAACTGTTTTCACTCGACCACGAGTGTGTGTGTGTGCTGCATGTGGGCCGGCTTGCTCAGCTTCCTGCTGCAACAAGTGGCTACCTTTTGGCATACCCTTACCGCCAAAAAAGGAGGTACCTCTCAGAAAAATCAAACGGCAGCCGATTGACAAATATTTAAGCTAGGAGCGAATGCAAACTGAGTGATCTAATGGCTAATATTTAATTTGTATTAATTTTAAATTATTTAAAACAAAATAAGGCAATAAGCTGACAAATTACTAAGAGTAAGAGTTAGTTTGTAATGTAAAATCAACCATTCTTTATTAAGTTACTTGGAAATATTATCATTTCTGAGTAACTCATACATATATCTAAAAATTATTTTAAATAAAATATATATAATTAATTTTATATTTTCTCAATTTTTCTCCAAGAGTATTCCATCAGCGACTCTCCTCGATCTCCCAACGATCCGCCTCATTCTCGTTATCTATTGTTGTTAGTACCGCGATCTGCTATCGCCGAAAAAAAAAAAAAACAGACAGCAGGCAGCAGGGGGAAATTGGGTGGGGAACGATTCCAGTTCATTCCGATGTTCCTCTGCACATTTCCTGCAGCCATCGCTTACCATTGGAATTGCCCACCCACTTTCCAGCCCCCAAACACCCCCTAACCCCCCCTATACTGCCACTGTCTCTAAGATCCCCCGCAACGCGGATGCCGCCCATGTGTAGCAGATTTAGTCAAATGTGCTTAACGGTTAAAATGGGTTTGGTTATTCGGTTAGTTTACACTAAAAATAAACTAGATATTATTCTTAAAGGAATTCTAAACTATTGAGATTAAAAAATATATTTAATGGATTATTAATTTATAAATAATATAATATAAATATTTTGGTTCAGTTAGATAAATACTATTGAGTATCTTATATCACGAGTTACATGGAATCTAATGAAATCTTTTTAATTATTCATTATTTTTCCCTCTGTAGAATTCTCCTCTATGCTTACATGCTCTGGGCGCTTCTTTTTCTCCTGTTGATTTCTTTTGTTATTTGAAAAATATTGTTATTATTTATTTTTATTTAGGCTTTGTTGTTTCTGGGTTTTAGATGCAACAGCAAAGAGGAGTTGACCCAGGGCCCGGGCAGATTGAAGTTGCAATTTTTCTCCTCTGTTGTAGGTGGCGTATGCTTAATATTATTATAACTGTTGGGGCAAGCGTTGGCTGGTGGGGTTCTGACTAGGATCGCGGATCGCTTCACGTTTGCGGTCAGGGACCAACCCAAGTCGATCGATCGACCGACCAGGCCCAAAAACGGAATGGGGAGAAACCTGACCAATTGTTAGTCGGTTAGTTAGTGAAATGTGGGTGGGTGTGGACCACTGACTATTGGCCAGAAAAGGAGAAGAAAATAAAGGAGGGAGCCGCATTCGTCGGAGCCCCTTTGGAAGGCGTTCACTTTAATTAATTTTTCAATTTGGGTCACGGGGTAATCCGTGCCCGTCTTCATCGCCGCTCAATTGACATTTCCCCTTGGCTTTTCCATATTCAGCTTACATAATTTAATTAGGAAATCATCCAAAAATTATGTAGGAACTGAAGTGAACAGTTTTTAATTACATCGTCCGTGGTAGGGAAAAGCGAAAATCTTAATTAAGATTCAGGCAGCCGTCGCCGGGCTACTGCACAAATTTGAAATGCTCCTCAATGTCTATATAAGATGTAAGATACATATATGTGGCAGCTGAGTTGTGGAGATTTTTAACAGCCTTTTTGTTCGAGCTTGTCCCGTCACAGTTCGTTAAACTGTAACTTAAGTTAGTTGTAGTTTACACTTTTGTTGTAACATTTTTCTCTTTTTTTTTCTTTTGTCATTTACGATTACGTGAGTGGCCGCGTGCTAAATAACATTAAACAGCAATTTAATGAGCAATAAATTTATGACGCCAGCTGACAACGAAAATACGGAGATGCTTCAACTGGGAAAAAAGCGAAAATTCATCGAAATATTTTACAGCATTTAATGAGATTTCGCTGTTATTGCTGAAGCTGATGCGCCGCCTGCTGTGTTAAATTATATAAATATTAATAATGACACTTTTTTGTTGCCTTTTTTTTTTGACAGCTTGTCATAGGAAGACGGATGCAATGAGTGTGAGTAATGTAAAGAAATCAGTAACGGGCTAACTTTAGGTTTAACCAGGAGAAAGTCAAGCAAGGAGATCATTGGAAAAGGTTTAAGTATATTTATATTTTTCTTAAAGCCTTTGCTTAGCTTAAAATAATTACTTAATTAATTAATACTCTCCTACAAAATCACTTTTGATATAAAATCCACTTAAAGCAATCTATCGGCTCACAAATCATTTGATTTAGCCATTAAACAAGTCTCCAAATGCTGAATGGACTATAAAATCTGTTTCATAAATATTTAAAAGCAGATAAAAATCAATGGACAGCTCGGGTAAAAGATCTACATACAAATTCAAACTGGCTGTAATAAATGGCCTGAGGTTAAGCCAAAAGCGGATTGTACTGAAACTAGTTTCCATTCGCTTCTTCGATCTGGAAACGTGTTTGTTTGGCTTCGGAAAATAACGTAAAAATACAGATCAGCGGAATAAAAAATGATGTAAATTAAAGCTCTTGATAGAAAAACGTAAATTAAAAATTAGTTAAAACTGCAAATAAGCCAAAAATTGGCATCGCTTCTCGTTGGCTTTAACCTTCACATTTTGCATAAGATTAACGTTTTTTGTGTGTGCTTTTTTTGGGTGATTGTTTGACATGGTTGAAGTTGATGGAGATGATGATGATGATGATGTTTGACTTAAACCAAAATTATCCTACTTTTGAATAGTGCGTCGGTTACGACATGTGAGTAAACAAATATGGCTAATATTACAAAATTAGCAATGTTTTTGATCAAGGTTTTCGAAGGGAGTATTTGTATAATGAAAGGGAAACAAGTTGGGGTATTGAAAAGATTTAATTACAGATTAATGATATTGTTTCCCTGCCAATTAATATCTTTATATTAATAATGCAAATATTGATCAATATGGATGCTTAAATTTATACAGTTTTGACAAATTAATCATCAAAGTTGCAGCATTCGCCATAAAATTATGTTTAAAGCTCAAATTACTGTGTGGTTTCCATAAAATAAATAATAATGCAAATATTATGCGCTTTATTGGATATTAAATTTCAGATATTTGTTTTGTCATCACGCGAGTCGGAGATATATTAATATTAATGGGGTCCTCCTAAAATAAATCCACCTATGGCATGTCAAGCATGCTTAAAGCAAACAAGCCAACTTAATAACCGGTCGCCAGTAACAGTTAACATTTTGCTCGTGGCAGAAGGGTATGGAAAAAGAGTTCACATGTGAGTGGAGTGTAGTCTGCCTCATTACACTCTGACCTTTAGTCGTTACATGGCCGCCTGCACGACAAGCCAAGCCGGGCTGAGGATTGGGCAAAGGTTAACCCCGGAGGCTATCGATGGAGGCGGCCCTGTGTCTATCTCCCTGTGATTTGTGTTTGTGTATTTTTCCGCATTTCTACTCGTATCTTTTTGCCTAATTAAAGCGACATTGAGATGCGTTTTGTGCGAAAATGCTTGTGTGCGAAGACATTTTGGGGTCTTGGCCCTTTGCAGCACTTTCCAAACTGTCAAGCGCTGGTAGCTTGGCACTGCTCGTAAATTCCCTTGGCCAACAGAAAATTAGCAAATCTTCTCTTTTTTTTTGGAAAGCAAAGAAGAAACTTTCTTGGATCTCCGACATTTGCCATGCGTCGAGCATTCCGAATCTATTTAGATGCGCGCGCGAATTTTTAACTGCAGGCCACGTTCAGAATATCTAAGTATCTAAGCCGCTCGCGGCAGACACATCTATGTCGCTGGTTTCCCAGTTGCAGGGCCCGCCGCCAGAATGTGGTTCATTTGGTCACTGGGTTAGAGCCCAGACCCAGAGCAGCAGCAGCACCAGCACCCATCCTCTTCTTTGCCCACCTGCGAAAATTGAAATGGCGTAGAACGCGAGCCGCAAAAGGCAAATAACAAATTGTTTCGCCCCCCGCGTCGCCACAGCGCTCCTCGCTTCGCTGCTGTTGGCATGCAAATTGAGCGCCAGACGCCGCCAACGCAACTTCAGCAGCAACAACAGAGACTTCACCAACTTCAGCAACTTTGCCAGCAACAACGGCAACAGCAACTCCGCCTCCCTTCATTGTTGCGGTGCACGGTAAGAAATTTAAATTAATTTAAGCTCTGATTTATAGGCCATTTTTAGGTTTAAGTTTAAAAGGACTACGACTAAGGTTGCCGCTAGAGTCTTAAGCTCAGACTGCAATATATGTTATAATATAAGGCTACTAAAAATATTAGTATTTCTAAAGCATATTTAGCATAGAGAAATTAATAAAATTAAACACGGAATTAGCCTCGATTCAAGACTATTTCCATATCAAAGCAGACAGAATTCAATTAATATACAATTTAAAAGAAAGAATATTTCTATCCTCTTTGTAAGATTTTGTCTTTAATAGGAGTTTAAATAATGTTTTGTTAAATGAGAGCTAAGATTTATATAATAAAACTCAAGTTTCTATTAACAAAATTATATAGAAAAGTTAATATTTAACAATACTCCATATATAACCACTCATCGGCTTTATTTTTATTGGTATTTAAGTTTTCTCTTCAGTAAATTTTTTGAAAGGAAAATATTTATAAATATTTTATCCTACATAAAATCAAATATATATAATTAACAAAAAAAACTGCCCCATTTCTCCCTGTGTAGGGCAACGCAATTACAAGCAAACTTCGCTGTCCGCTTTTGGCATCCACCAACAACAGCAACAACAAAGAGAGAAAAAAAAAACTGGAGATTTTTGCCGGAATTGTCGTTGAGTGGCTGCTGACGCTGTTGTTGCTGCTTCGGAGGCTCCCCTTGAAAAAGGTGAAAGCAAAAGTTATGTTCTATTTGTTTCACTTGAAAAGCAACAATAACGAAACGAAAACCGAACAAAAACTGGAGGAAATACTATGTAATTTTCCAGCCAGAGCAGAGTAAGTCCCCAGTCCATGGCCGTCAGTCAGTCATTCGGGGGGATAAAGCGGTTCACGGTTTCGCGCACGACTCGAGTAAAAGCAAAAGCTGCTAAAAACCTTAAACAGTTTATGGCTTTCGGGCGAAACAAAAAGAGCTCGAGGAAAAGGTCTCTGAAGGAAAGTGCCAACAGATGTTGGCCCTGAATTGGGGGAGAAGACCTAGAGGTTGGGTTGGGATAAATAGGAAAGCAGCAGGAAAGCCGGATTGCTTTCAAATCTTTGATTTATTGATTAATTAATATAATAGTAATAGGTCAGTGCAGGGAATTATTTAGTAAGGACTTTTACTTAATCAGAAAATATATCCTAACAGATATATGCTTACATTTTATAAATAAATGGAGATCTCCGCATACAGACAGAGCCACTTGACTCTATATCTCTATTTTAAATGTTTTTTCAAGCTTTTGAATGCATGAAGTTTATTACTCTGCTTTGTTTTATTTCAATCAATTCGTGAGTAAGGGAAAATTGTGCACAGGAAATCCTGAATCCTTATTTATCTACCCTGAACTAGACTTCCCCCATTAACTTCACTTTTATCTGATCGGGGGGACTGAAAACAAAGCCTCAGCCAATTATTAAATTTAAACAAAGTATTATGATTACCACAAAGCCACAAAGAGATCCGTCCACAATCCAATTAAGCGGCAAAAATGTTGTCGACAAATCACCCAAAGAGAGACAAAGAGACCCGAGATCAGCATCAATTTTCGAATCGAAATCCGAGAAAACGAAAACGAGGGGCATGCAAATCCAATACACAATTGCCACACAATTACGCTTACAAGCCAACGTTTCCTGGCTGCACCCGCGCCATAAATATACGTACGGATAGCCCCCCGGAATTATTGTAAAATTTTGAAAGTGAAATTTCTTCGTGTCTCGCTTTTTGGGGAGGCTGAGGCTAAGGCTGAGATGCTGAGATGCCGATGCTGACGCCGATGATGACGTTGATGAACAGACAAACAAAGCAGCAACAAGTTTTCGGCCCACTCCCCCTTATATATTTTTTTTTCGTTTGTGTCCCCCACTTGACCACTTGACGAGACTTCTGTCAACGGCAAATGAAAGTGTTTGCCGTATGAGGCTGGGTGGCTATGTGAGATGGCCATCATGATGGAGCCGATGAAAGGGGGGCAAGACGCGCAGTTGGAAATGTATTGCGGGTGCCACTCATCAGTTTTTATTGCCACACGCACACCAGCCACATCAAAAACTTTATGAAAGAAAGAAAGAAGAAAGTGAACCCGCACCCGAACCCGAGCCCGAACCCGAGCCCGAACCCTCTCGAACCTCGAAAATAACCCGCCTCCTCCGCTAGCCACCGCGGCGGGGAGTCCCACGCTTCAGGTTGAAGATTTCGAGCACAAGCTCGGCCAAAAATTAATTGCCAATTAAGTGCTTTTGATAATCGCATTCGATTTGCTTGCCGGCGATAAAATCAAAAATTTTAATAGTCATTTACTTAGGTGCAGAAAATGTGCAAAAAAATATGTAAGTATTTCATGGTTACATAGTTTTCAATTACAGAAAGTTTTTGCATAAATATTTAATATGTAAGACTTTAAGTGTGTGTAAAAAAATATGTAATTGCTGGGGTAATAACTTTTTACTAATAAATCAAAAAAGACTTAAAAGTATTAATAAGCAAAAACATTTAAAATTTGTAATGTTTCTTATATAAATATATTTTAATTTAAAAATGTGAGGCATAAAATTTGCTTTGTTAAAATTATGAGTAGAGAGACTTGAAATATATTTAACATAATATTTAACACAAGATTTTAAGCAAAATTTATTACAGGAACTTAGACAATTGGTTAACTACGGTAATTATTATTAAAATATATTAAATAAATATTTTAAAGTAAAGAGTAATGCAATAATCATTTTGCTTCTTAATAAAATTTAATTGAATTTTATTTATTGGTTGATAAGCCTTAGTAATTTCAAGCACTGCTAGATATTTAGTATATCTTACTAATAATTACATAATCCATGAGCTACTACATATTCAGTTTTAAGAGCTTAATAAGAGATTATTTTTCATAATATTTTTCCAGAATAATTAGTACTACCAACAAACCTAATGACATGTTGAAAGAACTTGAGAAATTCTTTGAACCATTACGAAACCTCCCCATTTCCAGACATACTCCCTCGGGCTATCAAGTACTCCACTCGTGCCTCAGCTATCCAGAATCCCTTCCTCAGCAGTCACTTATCACAGGCATGACTGCATGATTGATCCCAGTAATTGATCGACTGATCCGAGCGAGTGATTTTTGATTACACGACACACACCAGAGCCAACTCATCCGCATGTCCGCATGTCTCAAAAAATAACTACAATCATCATCTATGGCAGAGTTTTCAATTGAATGGGAATGGAGAAGTAAGGAGGAAGGTTGGACCCCGCGAGACGTTGACAGTTTGACTTTTACTTTCCAAATTGTTAGTGCGACATCAAGTGGCAACGTGTGGCAGGCCGCAGCGGGGAAACTGGAGTGCGGGACGGGCTTCTATCCCGGCTCCTCTCTTGCGGTTGGCTTCGCTCGTAATTATTTCATTGAATCGTTTTGCTTGCTGAAGCGTTTCAATTGATCGACTGTGCCGGCACTTGAGAAAGTTATATTTGTCTTCTGTGCTTTTTCCTGAATATTTTTTTGGGGTTTCGGGGGGTACTTTGTAAAGACGTCGTCTTGTAATTGATCAACACGATGGATGGATGGATGGATGGCTGGATGGCTGGATGAGTGCCGCTCGGGTACATCCGTCTCGGGCAACTTTCAATGGAGAGGAACATAAAAAGACTCTTGATTTCTATAAACCGCAGTTGCCAATTTTAATTATACATATCTCTCTACCTCTGTCTCTGTCCCTTTCACTCTCTCTCTTCGAAGCGTGTAATTAAAAGATTTTTGCGTCTCTCCCAAAAATTTTCCAGACCCTGTCCACGCAAGAATCGACAGTAAAAGTAACACGAAAAAGTGACTCGAAACAAAAGTGAATGTCAGCCCAGAGATACTTATAACAAATGAAGTCATGAACTTTGTATCTTGTAGATACAATTGTGCTAACAAATTGCTTGTAATTAAAAACTGTCATTCGTGCTGTGGGGCTGGGCTCTGTAGGTTTTGTTTTTATTTTGTGTACCTCTTTATTATGAAGATTTAGTTGATGATTGGTTTATTTCAATTTAACTTACCAAACTGTGGCCTTTAATATAATTAATATTCTAATATTAAGTAGAATAGGTGCAGATTACATACCTGAAAGAAATGAGAAGATAAGGTAATTAGTAACAGAGCTACATTTTATTTTTTTTGGTAATAAAATCATTCAAATAAAATCAAGGTAAAAACGTTAGGAAAAAATTAAAGGTTAAATCCTTAAAGATACTTGTAAGAACTTGAATTATAAATTAAATATTTTTATTTATATGGTATACTTTTAATATATTGTTAAAATAAAATATTTATAAGTTTCCTCCTTTTTCGAAAAAATATAACTGCTCTAATTTTATATCTTATCTTGATTTTCCATAAGCAAGACAGTCCCTTTGATCTATATTTTTATTTACTGTATTTTATAATCTCTCTTCTAAGCCCAGTTAGTACGGTAATCCAGTGTCAAGACCCCGAACTGGTCACACATTATTACTCATAACTGGAGCACTGACATAGAGGTTTCCTACATTAAACAAAAAAATAAAATATATTTCAAGGCACCTGCCAAATACAAAAAATTAGCCAAACTCTGTCGAGGCCCCAAGGCCCCCCAATCGAGCTAAATGTTCCAGTTAGCCATAGACATCTCCACTGGGGTCACTGCGATGCCTTTTCCCCGCCACATTACCTCTCAATTAGAGGCTTCTCTTCGGTGGATTTTGACCCAGTTTGGAGCTCGGCCGCAACCGCCTTGACAAACAATTATGGCAAAAAAAAGGTGAATAACCACCCACAACACGGTTTTTGGCGGCATGTGACGGAAGTGACCTTGTCAATGGATTTTTAGACTGGTTTCTAATGGGGGTCTGCGCCGCCGTTACGCCTCCACACTTTGCTTGGCTCTTTCGAGTCACGCGCTGCTCTCTTGAAGCTCAACCTCACGGCAGGTCGATAAACTTTGAGAAAATTTTCATAATTTTTCGCCAGTAGCTTTTCTGTTGCCTCTCTAGAAGCATTACTATCGAGAGAGGTGGAGAAAATTTGCATTCGTTGTGAGGTAATAAATATCCAGCTGGTCAGCGACTAACTTGGGCCATCGATCGCGGATCCCCGATTCCCCTTCACTCATTCCCCCTCCGATTCAGGTGCATTCACATTTGAATTTCAATTTCAAATTGAACGAAGCGAATACGAGAGAAAAATAACATAAAAGTCGCATGCGAGAAAAATGAAATCAAGTCAAAATTATGCGCATAAGTTGCAAGTTTAGGGGGGAGTTTCAAGATAGATACACAGAGGAAAATCCATGAAGACAGGGAAATTTATTCTTTTTAGTTAAGTGCAATTTAATGGCGAAACATCTTTACGAGGTTGAAGTCTCATTTTATTAGCAAGTAAACGTTAAGTCATAAATCACTAAAACAAGCACTAGAATCAAGAGCCTACAAATTTTTAGTGTTCTTTTAATTGTTATAGGATATTACGCGTTACAAAACACATAAATTATATAATAAATGAGACTTAGTACATTTTTTTATTAGTTATTCTCGGACTTCAATGGCTGTAAATATTTTTTTATGTGTACTCTATCGCTTATATGTAGCGGCACATACTCGTCTGTGGCCGTTATGGTTGCAGAAATTTATCATCGCCCGGCTTCGGATCGAATTGCGGGTCCGGAGCAAAGGAGAAAGGTGCAACAAGTGGCAGCTACAAAGTGGTTGAAACGGCAAGCGAATGCTGCAACATCGGCCAAATCAGCGGCAGCATCAGCCTCAGCCTCAGCAGCAGCAGCAGCTGCCACAAATGCTTCGAATACTTTATTGATTTCATAGCACATTTGCCAGGAATTTTGCCAACCGTTGTAGAGATACACATACGAGTGTGCATCTCATTTCGGGGGGCAGGAGATACAAATTCTAGATCTGTTATATATTAAAATTAAGCCAACGAACGGAAGTGTAATGGCTTAGCTGAGAAAATTGCCTGGGAAATTCGAATGCAAGTTAGTTTCGTTTTATTGAAGGGTGGAAATTGTTAGGGGAATTGCATTTCCATGATTACAGAGATTCAGGCTCAGGCTTAGGCTCAGGTTTTTTTCCCATTAAAGTAAATTAAAGTATATACCTAAAACTTATTACTTTTTCTTATCAATCTTAACTTATCTTTCCTTTTATTTATACCCAAGCTACCCTACGCATTTTGCTCTCATAATTGCCAGCTTCATCGCAAGATCATCATTCAAGAAACCAAAAATAAAAAAGAAATAAGTAAATGCAGGCACTTGCCACTTGGCCAAGAGAGATGAGAAATATTTAGTTTCTGCCTTTTTGCCGGCTTTGGCTGCTGCTGCTTTCTTTGCAACATTTCAACGTTTTGCGGCAGCTTCGTTAACGTTTACTTTCTCCTTCGATGTGTACCTTTTCCTGCTATTTTTTTCGGTACGGGTATTTCTTACTTTTTTTTTATATCTTTCCCTGGTGCCGCTTTTTATTCATCTTTTTCCGTTTTTTTCGGCCGGTAACCAGTTGGGTGCACAGGTTCAGGTTCAGGTCCGTTTGCTCGTGGACTTTGCTTATTGCGGCTTGCAATTTTTTTTATGTCTGCGTTTCTTATTTTTCAATTTTTTCTTGGTTTTTTGGGAAAGCCAAACGGCATCTTCAGTTAAGGCGGTGGCAAGTGGCGTTGCACGAGGAGGAAATATGGAAGGAGAGGTGCAGGGGCGAGAGCCGTTTCTGCGATTGTTATCAGCTAAATGGTGTTAAAGTGCGTGAGAAACCCGGCATGAAGCCTCCAAGTCGCCACTCGTCGTAGGATGCAATGGCCCCCGGAAAAGTCTGCAGTTCGTGGCAGGAAGGGGAGGTGGCGAGGGCACTGCAACTTTTACCCTGTTATACAACACACAGGCAAAGGGCAATGGCAATGCCTGTACGGCGTGTTGATGATCATCATGATGATCGTAAAACTTTTCTTCAAGTGCCCTCAACCTCAACACGTAACATGAAGGAAATGCAATCTCCACACACACACACGAAAAATGTAACGAAACTTGAGGGAAAACAATATAAGGCTGAAGCCCTTAGGTAGCTCAGAGATTTTTATTTTATAAATAAAATTTACTATAAAATGTATTATAAATTAAATAAAGATTCTTGAAAATTGCTTAAGATATATTAATATAAAATTTATACACAATAAATAAACAAATTAACACAAAAGCAAGGTAGCTAAAAAACCCAAAAAATATTTATAACTAACCGTTTAAAAGCCTTAAATAAATCATACCCAAAAACCCCCATCTTAAGTCCTCACTTACTCAAAAATATGAACAATTTCGGTTGTTTAGGCCTAAGCGCGTGTCACTTGCATAATAACAACAACAAAACTAGCAACAAAAGCAACTCATAAGAGCGGCAAAAATGTGGATAAACATTTCAGCAGCTTAATGAGCAACAAATTGAATTCGTAATTGAAGTGTTTGACGAGCGCGACGTTGAAGCTTTGCTGCTGCATTTTGGATTTTGGCTTTAGCTTCGTTTTGTTGATGTTTTTCTTTGCCGATCCATGCAACACTTTTCCCGCTGCTATGCCACAAGAAAAACGGAGGAAAAAAACACACATAAAACTCTGGTGTAATCAGCCTGCGTGCATTGGAGTGGCGCCCCCTCAAGTGGAGCTTACTGGGTGGGTAAATACTCACTCAGAGCCCGCCGAAATTGGGTTTCGTATAACTGCGGGATTTGTGCAAGATCATTAAATGGTTAGTTAAATTGGGGTTATCATCACATAGTGACGAGGAGGAGTGGGAGGAGACCACCTGCAACATCTCGTTAAGTGACTAACTTGGTAATTGTGGTCTAGATTTGATGGCAATTTTATTACGCTATCTTCTTGGTGACCTTTGAATAGTACTTGGCTTACTGCTGATTGTAGATCTGGGTTTGTAATTAATGGTCTAATGATTATTGTACAATAACCATTTGGTTGCAGCAAGGTCTATTTTGTATGATATTAATAAATATTATTACTAAATAATGGGCAGTTTAGTTTTTAGGAGATTTCATAAGAATATTTATTATTTAATATATCTTAGAGCAGACAGTTTAGTACGTAAAGCAAATAGGAATAAATATGATTTATATTCTTAAATAAAATATGATTTATATTCTTAAATAAAATATGGTTTATATTCTTAAATAAAATATGATTTATATTCTTAAATAAAATATGATTTATATTCTTATTTGTTTAACATACTAAATTGTCTGCTATATATATTACCTAATAAATATATTCTCTTCATATCTTAAAGCTCAGCTTAAGCACAAACTTTCGACAAGTGAGAATTTATGTAAATTTCATCTAAATTTAAAGGCAGCCATGCATATAAGTAGTATTTGAAGTAAATATTTTATTAAAGAATCCTTATGTTTGGTCAGCAATTTATTTCCAATTTTTTTTCCCCCTTCATATATATTTTTTGCAAGTTTTTAGCACTTAAATATGGCACTTGCTACACAGAGCCAAACATCGTGCGTCATCTGCGGATAAAGAAACAGATCGAGATCGTGGCCAGCGCGCGGCTGGCGAAAAACAAAATTTCCGAGTCAGGTCCGAGTCGTGGTGTTAATTCAATTACGAGGGGGCTAATAACTAATATTCATAGGAAGATCGCTTCGGATTGAGTGCTAAATGAGTTGGCTGTAAATGTATCTGGCAGGCAGCGAGCGAGCAGCTCAGAGCCCCCAGGTAACTATGTGCTTGCGTAATTAGCGGCCAAAGAAAAAGTCCAGTCCAGAAGGAAAAAGATGAAAATGAAATGAATGAAAAGAAAGCCAAGAGGCGGCGAGTGAACGGCACTTGACAAACCTCAGAGCAGAGCTCTATAGATAGATCATGGCTGGGGAAAAAATACCCAAAAGCAGAGACAGAAATTGAAACACAAAAGAAATGACGAATTATTGTGATTATTATTAGGAGACACAATTGATTTGGCATGCGGTCGGAATTGAAGACCCTAGCCGATCCGAGCGCTGTGGAAAATTGAATTTCTTGGGGGCCCCCACCTTTTGGATGGAATCGGAATTGGAATCGGAATTGGAGAAACACAGCCCAGCCGGAGATTTCACTTTGCAGCAGCGAGATGGAATGGAAACAAAAAAAAAATAAAAATGACTACGACCTAAACAAAACAAATGAAATGAAGAAAACTTTCCAACAAAGAGAAAAATTAATCAAATGAAATGATGACGGCGACGCAGCCACGAGTCACAATCTCAGCTGAGCCTCAAGTTCATCTCTCGAATCATTTGTCTGCCGGGTGGATCGCACAAACTACAAGATGCTTCTACAACTTCCGCTACAAGCCGACATTGTTGCAAATCTGTTGTTGCACTGCGCTGGATGAACCGAGGGTAACAATTTGGTTTTACTTTTATCTTTGCCTTTGTCTGATGCCTCATGCCTGATGCCTGATGCCTGGCACATTGCACATTGGACCTCGGCAGCTTGGAAATCGCAGCTTGCTGGGGAGAAATTCGCTTACAAGTGAATTTCAATTGTGTCTGACGACGTCTCTACCTGAAAGATACATTCTAATAGGGTTGGAAAGTCACCTAAGCTATGGAAAACTTAATTAATAAAAATTGTGGGTCTTGGTATTTCACTTAAATTGGTAATTAATGCTTTCCTTAGTGAAGTTCCTTATTATTACTCTAAAATTATTTCATTAACAAATAAAATGTAAATTACTTATTTTTTGGTTTAAGTATTAATAGCAAATAAGGTTGGAATAAAGTATATAGAAAACCCCTCAAGAAAACCACCTCATTATATAATAAAAAGCCGATGAAAGTCACTCAAAAGCCTTAGATCAGCCCATAAAACCTTTTCATGAACTCCTAAAAAACCCTGAATAAAAATATCTATATAAAATCAACTTAAACAATTATATACAACCCATTTTATGTAGCAACAAACAGACAATGAAGCCTGAAAGACTATCAAGACTTAAATTAATAAAATAATAGTAATAATCTTCCGACTGCAGGGACACCGCGGTGCTCCATGAATAAAAGATAATTTAGCCTTAATCAAAAGTAGACACCGCATGAATGGGCTTTTCTGATCAAAATTCCAGCTGGTGGTCTCTTTATATCATAACTTCCCCAAATGAAATACACAACATTGTCATCTCAAGCCAATGAATTCATTTCTCCAATGGGGAGCAGTAATCAATTCATTTCCCATGGAAAACATCCAATTGAAGACCAATGTGGAGTAGGCCCAGCAAGACCACCAGGCGAGGGCATCTTCATTCGAAGCCAAGGGCTACCAAGGGGACAGCAGCCACTTCTACAACTTCTGCTCTTCTTTGGGGCTCTGTTTATTTACGATCATTGGGAAACGCGCGGTGGAAACGCAGCGTGCCATTAAATCGTTTAAATGGCTTCCTTGGCACTTCATAATTTGCCGATCAGAGCGCCCCAAAGTCCAAATTGCCCTGCAAAGAATCTTTGCGTGTGGGCGTTGCCGATTGGTCCCCAGGAACGTTCGATCTGCCAGCTCAAGACAGCAGGGAGCGGATAAAGCTGGACTATCGAGGGTCCTGAGAAGTGCAAGGAGTTAACAGAGCAACACATAAAGAAAAATTCAGTGATTGTTATTGAAAGAAAAGAATTTAAAGGGCTTTACACCTTCTAACCAAAAACCATACTTAAGTATTTAAATATATTTATATTACTAAGCAAAATTCCTTATTTAAAAATATTAAAAACAACTTTTTTAAGCAGGGATTAAGATTAAGCTAATTTTTTCGTGTGAATCCATTGCTAGTCATTGCATCTTGACCGCCAAACTGGACTCGCAGCTTCGGTTGCAAGTCGAAGCTGGAATAGCAATTAATTGTATATTATTTGCGCGTCGTTTATTTACAGCAAATTAGCAGAGTTGCAATTTTTCTTCAACAAGAAATTATTGTTATTGCCGGCAACGATGATTGCCAAGATCGCGACTGAAAGAGAGAGTATCGAGAGGATGCATTATGTGGCATTTTCCACTCGCAAGAAATGAAAGTAAAGCAGGCGATTAAGAAATTAAAAGTGCTTTAGATATAAATTATAAATATGTTAAATTAATTAATTCTACAGAATATAAATTTTAAGGCTTTAACTCTCACAAATTTAAGCCGCTGCCAGCCCAGGTTTCTCTATTAAATTAGTTCCTAAAAAGACCTAATTTCGGTTTCATTTTCAGCACTTTCCATGTTAATTGAACGTGGTCAGCAGTTGGACCGAAAATCAGTCTCGACATTTCCCCATTCGCCATTTCCCTTCACTGCAGAGGCGCTCCAATGAGCACGAGAAAATCCGACGACGGACAGCGGACAACGGACAACGGGCGACGACGCGGAAATCAAAAGTGTGGCCAAGCCAAAGCAAACAAGAAAACGGAGTCGGGAAAAGGTATTTCATTGTTGTCATTCGATTATCGATGGCTGTCGCAGGCGTTTTCAATTCACGTCGTTTTTCCCCCATTTGCACTTTTCCACCGGCTACCTTTTCCAGCTACCTATTTGCACTTTCCTTTTCGATATGGCGGTGGTAGGAGGTGGTAGCCTGGCAAGTGATCAGACATCAAACAGAGGCGGTTGCCAAGCAAACCTGATTCGAAGAAATATTAATGTTTAGGCCCAGTTGCACTACCCATTTTTGCCTTCTGGGCAGTTTCCGTCGTTTTATGTTAAAAGGAAGCCAACGAACAGCGCCCGCTCCCGGCCAAGTAAAAGTTTCTGTTTACGCATTCAGCTCGCTTACTTCCTTGTTTACATAATTATTACCTTTTTTTCGGCCAGGTGCGATGACTCCAACTCGGCCAATTAGAAGTATGGAAGCTCGGGAGAAGAACTAAAACTGCAAATTAGCTTAAATTTTGCGTGACTTAATTAGGAGGCCCAGGTCCAATTACATCATCACACTCCACCATCATCAACATCAACATCAACATCAGATAGGAAAGTGAACCTTTATGGCATTTTCTTTTACCCGATCATCTTGCTCAGGGGAATGGAACGGGCGGAGCTCCCGGATTGAGTGTGGTCAGGGCCTTCGCTGGGCTCTGAGATACCCATCGGGTTATATAACCCTATAACGTGCTGGGGGTAATCATAAAACGCAGATCATAACTCGGCTAGAACTCTATTTCCGGGCAGAGATTCTTTTGCTTTTGTAGTGAAAATAATTTAGGTATTGCATTTGAGTTTTCTTTATAAATATTTTAATTATAATAAGCACCAAATTCTTCGTAAATTTAATTAGAAACCCTCCCATATTTTTAACAATCCCTTCCCTATTTTATTTTTTAGTTTTATTACATTTATTTCTCTTTGCATTCCATTCCCATGCTCAACATAGTTTGACAATTATTTGCAATTAATTTAATTAAGAAAAATAAACAAAGCCAAAAGCCTTGCCATGGGCAAACCAAATATTTACACTCTTTGACAAATTAAATACAACGAAAGGAAAAAATATTTGTATTTAATTGCATTACAGGCAATTAAGGCAACCGGCGAATAAAGCAAAAAATAAATCTTGTTGGGCAACCGGCAGGCAGCCTGGCTTCGGTTTTTTTGGGCCAATTTAAATGCATTTGGAATTATGATAGAAAAGCGCCGAATGGAGACCCCAGTAAACAAGTCCAACCAGTTGGGCTCTAGGCAAGGTATTTGTAATCATAATAAGACAAGTTGCAACTCCGGCTTGGTCCCAATCTCTCTACCTCTTTATATTTGCCCCAAGGGGTGGGAAGCTGTGGGGGAGCGAGGGCCAGGCCGGGGGAAGTCATCTTGTGTGGCTCAACAACAACGAGACATCAAGTTGAAGTTCGCACGGCACTTGAAAATGCAAAAAAAAACTCTATATTGTATGGATGATAATAGAAAAAGCCAGAGCCCCGGTTGACATCGATTTTTGTTTACACTTTTATAGAAGAAAAACTTTTTTGAATTCTAAAATGAGAAAATTTTTGGAAAGGGAACTTTCTTTCTTAATTATTACATTAGTTTATTATTTATAATTTAATATTTATCATATAAATGTAGTATATTTTCAAAGGTAAATAAAGGAAGGTACACAATATTTTTGCTAAAGGTTTTGCCAAATGAAAAGTTGTCATAAATGGTTGACAGAAAATGTGTTCTGTATAATTTAATGAAAAATTTTTCATAAAGATTTGATGGCTATACAAATTAATTACTCCCAATATTTTTTACAAATACTTCTGTGACTTTCAGATAGTCAAGCAACTCTCTTATAAAGTGTATAATTATATATATACATATCCAAGTTTATATGGTAGAAAACACTGAGCAGCAGCAGCAGCAGCAGCAACGGACCAACAACAGCTGCCTGACAGAAAGTACTTTCTTTCTTAATAAGATGCGCAGTTCGCATATTTGCAGTCACAACACGGGGACCAAGGAGGTGGAAGGCGGAAGGCAGGTGAAAAGGGGGATACCTGGGGAACTGAAAAGCCAGTGATGCGTCTACCTTTGGCTGTCTGGCTGGCCGCTTCTCCTTTCCTTCTCCAAGTTAATTTGTTGACTGCAACTTGCTCTAATGCATGCAGACAGACCGAGCTCCTCCGGAACCCCGGGCGGGTGCTGCTCCCAGCAGCTCCCAGCAGCTCACTCCCAGCAGCTGAGGCAACGACAACATTTGCTGGCAAATAGTTTCTGCCGCTTATCTCCCAGAGGAACGAAGCTGCAGCAGCCACAACTGCTGCAATGACACAAAAGTGAGTTTTTGGGAACTGGCAAAGTGGCACAAAGGTTGACGGGCAAAGTCGAGGCAAGGCAGGTGTTGAAAATATGCCGTCGTCGTTGTCAGTGAATTATATGTGTGAGGGTGTATGCAACACAGTAAGAGCAGCAGCGGCAGCATCAGCATCTGCAGCAGCATCAGCAGCAGACAACATCAACAACAACAGCAGAAAAGACAAATGAGGCAAATGGGTTACTCGGCTGGAATTGTCTTATCGTTGACTGAGACTCCTATATAAGGCATTGAATGGAGTCTAAACATTGATGGAGAGTACTAGATAAGGCTAAATACCTAACGAGAACTATATAATGTATTTTAATTATTTTAAAATAGGTAAAAAGATCAACCCACCTAAGACTTAGCTCTCTGAACTATATGAACATTATTTGTATTTATTTATGCCACATAAACCTTCTATATAAAATCTAAGAGAAATAAAATGTAACAAGGAAAAGGTTTTAAAACATTTAATAAACATCTCAAATTTTGGTCAAAGTATAACCCAACAATCCCAGTTGATTTTATGCCAATTTTCCATAAATAAAACATCTACAAACCAATTAACCAAAATGAGTATATCCAATTTAAATGGCCGGATCTATTAAGCCAAGAAACCCACCAAAACGAATCGGAATTGAAACAGAATTTTAACTGCTGTCGCTGAGCATTACACCCACTCAAAAGGCAGTCAGATTTGGCCTGTCACTTGCCTCATTTGCATAACAACATCAACAACGACACAACAACTTCTGTGGCAAATTGCTACTTACTGTCAGACCAAAGACCAAAAATGTATCCATCAAAAGGCAAGTAAACAAAGGTAGAGCCAAAGAAATGGTATACGAATTGTTTAAATTAATTTTAGGCAAGCAAACAACTTTATAAAGAACTTCTTGAGAAGAGCAAGCGTGTGAAAAAAGGCAACTGGAAACAAAAACAAATTAGAGTTATGAGTGCGGACAAACAATTAAGCTGATCTACGCACTCTTATGAAAGGGGGATCAAAGAACTGGCCTGGCTTCTACTTTCAAAATCCAGATTCTGTTTTGGTATTTCCGTTTACATAAATTAGTTGTAAGATGAAATTTCCCATCTTTTCATTTCCATTCTTTTCATTCTTTCCATTCCCATTGCGTAATCCCCGGGGACCAACCATAAAATAGTGTCCAAAGAACTTTTGAGACTGTTTCCTCTCTAATTTGTAAAGCTTTTAACTTTTCCCTTTTGTCTTGGTTTTTATTATTTTTGTCACGCACTCAAAATCAATAAAATAAAACCAGAGACCAGGAGGATAGGCAAGCTGAAGTTTGAATACTCTTCGTGCCACTAAGGCAGTTCTAAGTAATTACAAATATATGAAGCTAAGCGAATTTCCTCTCTTATGGAATCTAAAGGATACAGTTGTTCATGGTTAATTAAATTAATTTAATTTAATATATAAACTTTATAGGTTCATAGAACTTTATTCCAGGGTATAACAAGCCGAATTTGTATAGCAATTTAATTTAATTTGTTGATCGTTCTTCGTTTTTTTACGATTATTTTTTCTGTTAATTCCATTTGCTTTGTTCTTTGGTTTCTTTAATTTACTTTGTTAAGTGAAGTGGCCGTTGGGTGTAATTATTTTTACTGAAATCGCTTTAAATTGCCTAGCTCTCAAATAGTTGGCTTTGCCATAAAAAGCTAACCAAATCGTTTTCGATGTTATCGGAAGATTTTATAGGCTGTTTAGCTAAGTAGATGCGTCCTACGACGTTAATTTAATTTACGCTCAAAGTCCGGGTTGAATTCCCTGAGAATTACATCCCCCATATAAGACCCCATACAGTTTCCATTTAGTGACCCCAAAACCCATGTATATCCTAAGCTGACCTTTGCATTTTATTCTAATTTGTTGGCTTTTACTTTTCACTGCCCACATTCGGGTATAATGCTAAATGGAATACGAAGAAACATTTTCCCTTTTGACCAAACATAAATTTCTTTGTCGCTCACAGTCTCTAATTAGCATATTTCGTGAATTTCTGTAATTAAATCCCAAGCCAGAAAAATATTTTAAAGAATTTCGCCAAGCCAACGACATAAAAAACATAAATCACGCTACATTTTTGGGGGAAATGAAAGTTTGCAAATTTGTAGTAATTCCTTTAAATGCTTCCCAATCTACAATTAAGGGAGAAAGATTATGCTTTGACTTCAATGGGAGTAAGAAATAAACAGCTAGAATTGCATAGGTTACTTCAAAAATTCTTTAATATTAATTAAAACTACACGTTTATCGGATAATATTTTGTTTTCACATTATTGCTCAACAGCAGCTTGCATAATTTTATAAATTTCATAAAATTATAAAAAATGCTTTGTTCTTTTCCTCACTGAAAGCGAAAATATGTGCGCACAAGAATTGCCGACTATCATTTTCTAAATATACTTTTATGGCCAAAGGTTTGTTTTTTGTTGTTTAATTTCTTGTTGATCAGCTCTTTGTCATGCTAATTTTGAAATTTGAAAATGCAAATTTCTTATGGAGATTCTCTTTATACGCCGAAAGCCAGAAACCGGAATCGATGGGCATTATTTATGAGACGTTTATTGATTTCATATACGTGTATTTTTTGGGGCGTGTGCTCCACGAGCTTCACGGCAATTTGTAAAGCCCCGTTTCTGGTTTTCGGCTCCGAAACGATTCGGGGGAGATCTCTGGATCAATTGCCAATTACTGAGCAAACAAAATATTTCTCTAATTTGCTGACACGAAGCGAGTTAAGGCGACGCGACGGAGGAGCTCGCATGTCACGGCCGCGAGGAGTTCCAATCAAAAAACTCTGGACCAAATAACTCTCTAGCACCGCCGGACTGCAACTTGCAACTGGCAACTTGCAGCTCCCATTGGTTTGATGCCTCTGCTCTGATAATTCCAGTCAGGCGATGTTTGGGCTGGGTTCTGGTCTGGCCTAGCTTGGGTTTCGGCGGCTATCGCTTGGCAGCGAAATATTTTTTCTAATTAATAATAATAACAATTGATGCCCGAGCCGGGCCGGGCCGGGCCAGGCCATCATCGTTCACGGCTAACGGAACTGGCCGAAAAGGAATGTGGAGCAAAAGGTGTTAAAATTGTATTTATTTGCCAAGTTCTCCCCCTTTTCTCGTCGTTGTGGCTTTTCTTTTGGCCCAACATCTAAGCGGTTCATCAAAATTGTTCGCCCCGCTTAAATTGCATTTTGCTTTTCAAATTAAACGTGAGGTTTCTGCGGTTTGTCTGGGCTTTGGCCCTGCCAGATGTCTGTGACTTTGTGTATAAATCTAGAGCAGAAATCTTTTCAATTTTTTAATGTTGGTTTATTATTTGAAGTATATAAAGTTTATAAAATTATTGAATTTAATTTAATGACAAGTAAACAAGTTGAAAAATATAATAATAAATAAAATAAGCTTTCTTTTATTATCTTTTATATTAAAGGGTATTTCTGTTACTCCTCAATCAATAAGGTAATTTAAAATGCCTAAATGTCTATAAAAATATAAAATTAAATGTTTTTAAATTATTAAATAGTTTTTCCTTAAATTTATCGTTATTCCTTGTCAGAAAATAATAAGTAAATAATGAAATGTAATAAAATAAAATTATCCAGTGACAAAATCGATTTAATTTCGAAATTCCCATGGATCTGGTGCAACCCCCGAGAGTCGAGAGCCGAGAGTCAGAGGTGGCTAATTCGATACTCCCCAAATGACTTTCCCTCCGCCAGGCCGCAAGTAAATGCAACGAAATATTATTTGTTTTGCATACCGCACACACTCCACACTCCTTGTGGCAGTTGAAAAAATTCATTTGTCCATATGCCAAAGGGGATAATTACCATGACTCGCACTCGAACAAAAGCGGCTGCTTTATGGCAGCGAATTTTATTGCATTTTACAATTGGGCTCGCTACCCGACCCCGGGTGAACTGAACCCGTGCACCCGAGACTGCGAGACCCGAGACCCGAGACCCGAGACTCTGAGGCTCTCTTCACATGTGAGTTCACATTGTTGGCCCGTGACCCAAAGCGGTCGGCAGGTGTCGACAACTGGCGTTGGCGGTGACTCACCCGGGTCGTATTGTTTTCATTTTCGCATAATTACCAGAGTGGCGAATGCTAAATGGTCAGAGGGAAAAATGTAACAACAGTTGAGCGGGAAACCCTATAGAGGCTTGGGAAGTG
Organism: Drosophila tani; assembly: GCA_008042535.1. NCBI lineage: Eukaryota > Metazoa > Arthropoda > Insecta > Diptera > Drosophilidae > Drosophila > Drosophila tani. Next base: position 243,062 of record VNJO01001547.1, on the reverse strand, counting down.
TTTTTTATTCAGCCCGCTGCATTTCCGGCTGCTATATTTTCAGTTTTTTGTTTCAGCCACTATTCACTTTTAGCTGCGTCTGATGTCATTGACAACGACTCAATTACAGGCGAGGTGAGGGGTGAGGTGGTGGGGTAACGTTTCCATAGAATTGTGATCTCCATTTAATAGTTCTTTTGTCTTGATGACTCGTCCAAAAATGGTGCTAAAACAGACGTCAAAGCCTCGAAATTGAAAGTGTTTCAGCGCCGTCAAGAGTGGGTGCCAAAAAGATTAAAAAACAAAAGCAATTACCCATAAAATATGGCATTGAAAGCACTTCAAATGCTCGGATTTTGAAGATTTGAGTCAAGACAATGAATCATTTTCAGATATCCTAAGCGAGTTGGATTGCATAAGCGGCAGGGCAAGTTCGCTGCTTAAGTCATTCGTTTTTGTGGTGACAACATTTCGCTCAAAGTAAACAAAACAATTTAGCAGTTGGACTTCACTCACATTATGTAAAAAACCGTTTGCTTGTCTCATTTCGGCCTGCCTCTTCCCCGGACACTTGATCTATTTTTAGGCTCCCAACTCATCAAAATCTCTGCCACAAATATTGACATACGAATTTCGTGTTTGTATTGACTTTGCCAAAAAAAACCAACCAGCGCATTGGGGTAAATACGGAAGATCGTCTTCGGTTCTATTTGAGCTTTTATCTCTTTTAATTAGGCACCATATTTGCCGATGATTTCGGCGCTGATGATGAGCTCAATGATGAGCAATCAAAGTGAATGCCGAGCAGCAAGCTGATCATCTAGCCGTCCGTGCCGCGGACTCAACAGGTTGCGGCGCGCAAAGTGACTGGCAAACAGCAATCAGAAGGAAACTTTAGCCCTCACCTCAGGCACAAAGGTAAATAGTCGGCAATTATGGTTGGGTCTCTCGCTCTCCCGATTGGTTGATGGCGAGCAATTAGCGGCATTTGTTTATCAAATTAAGTCGCAAGTGGCCGGCGATTAAGTGACAATCTCATGGGCTCTTTAATGGCGTCATTGGAAAATTAATGCAAATACACCATTTGCGCAGCCTTGAAGAGGGTTTGCCATGATATTATTGGATTTACCATTTGTTCAATTGAAATAATTATAGAATTCTTAAGCTTAGATTAAAATATTAAAAAAGGTCCATAAAATTATAGGTTTTTGTAAAAGGAAATACAGAAATATTTACCTCTCTGTATATAGTCAAATCTTTAAGAATCATAAATAGAATTAAGAACTTATCGACTTAGATATTTACAAATAAAAAATAAACTAAAAGCGCACTAAAATCACAGCACAAGGACAAATTCACTTTGAAAACAGGAGAAAGAAATAGATAATAAGGACGAGTTTTGGAACCTACGAAAATCATTCGTAAAATGCACATTGGACATTTTTTATGACCAATTCCGATAAAAATTCATATATATTTTCTTCAGAATCCTATTTAAAATGTTAAACAGATTTCCTTGGCCAATGGAAACCTTTTTTATAAAGTGCGAATACATATTTTTGCAAATTCCCATAATATGCATAAAGCGGAAGCTCTCCACTATCGTACAGACATCAAACAACGCTACTCCATGTTCATCTGCCAAATAAAAAAACAAAACTTTCGCACGCCAAAAGCAACCAAATCATCTTTCCAGTAACACCTTGGCCAAAAGTCGAAGAAAAAAACACACGGACACACTTCATAAAAAAAACACTTTCAAATGCTCATAGCTTGGACACCTACACTCGGTCTGGTCCATCCATACACAGCATCCACGAAAAAAAAAAACCAAAAACTAATGTCTCATGAAAGCAAAAGTGTGCAAAGGTATGACACATTGTAAAAAGGGAGAAAAAAAAATTACTCCAACCTATGTAAATAAATTTGCCAAAGCGAAATAAAAACTTTTACTTTTATTGTTGCCTTCGGTGGTGTTAAAGTTGCTGTCGAAGCGAAATATTTGCGCATCATGCAATTTGATTTGCAACCGAGTTGTGTGTGTTTTCAAATGCGATATCAATCGAGCCTCGACAGCAATCGTAATAGAGAAAACTCCGAAAGTACAAGCGAGACCTGCAGTCGCAGAAATTCCAACATCTCCCAGAGCGTTGACCTAATCGAGTTCGTTGCCTAAGTCTTTTGATTGAATGCTCCTTTGGGGGGCGTCTTATCAACATTTCAGCTGCCGCCAGCCGCCTGCTGCCACATTTCCATTCGCTCTTGATTCACTTTGCATGTTTCCTCCTGCTGATTGAAATGTTTGCCATTTTTTATGAAAGCGAAGCGAAGACTCCAGAGGCGAGCCGATAGTTGCCGCGGCATTGGGCGGTGGTGTGGGCGGTTTTCTTAGTCAAAGTAAGAGGCTTTTAATATACATATTTGCGTGTGCTTATGCAATGAAAATTCAAATGAAACTGAGACTGAATTGCTACATCAAAAGTCATTTAGGCATTACAAGCTATTTGAAAGTAAAATTCGAAATATTTCCTATTTTGCATTAACGATCAGACAACATTACATGCGGTGTAGAAACGGGATTAAAACTCATTAATAAAATAAAAATAGTACTAAAATTACTTAATATTCATTCGAATGCCTAATTATACTTCATTAAAGTTTAAATAAATCGGAGAAGTCTAAATAATCATCAATAATTATTTGGTTTAATGACAACATTTTCTTTTGATCAAAATTATTCCACCTAACTACTCCTTTTAAATAAAGTTGGGATTACACCCATTAAATGAATATATATAATACATTTTATTTACTATTACCGCCTTTGATTTCCCCATTGCAATTAGCTAATAAATTCGGTCACTTTTACCTTTTAACTTTTGCTCTCTAGCTTTTCCACGCCTTCGGTATAATTTTAAAATATTTTTACTATTTCTTAGCAATGAAAAGCCCCCTTTAACCCGAATGAAAAAACAAAAGTTAAGCGATTGCAAGAGCTATTAAGTATTTCAGACACATTTCGCAGACAAAAATTGTAACAACAGTCTCTCCTCCAGCCCCCAAAACCCAACCCAAATTTAGGCAAAACTTAAAATGTCTTTTACAAATGTTAAGCGCGAAATTGGCAAACTTTATGTGCCTGAATTTCGGTGTGCAATTTGCGTTTAATTTGGGGTCACACACACCACACACACACACACTCATTTCGGGGCGAACCCCGGGCAATGTTAAGTTATGTAAGGGCGATTTAACAGTCTGCTAAGGGACGGCGCTGCGCCGAGAGCTAATCAATGTGAAGCAGTTTCCGAAGGCATTTTAATTGCCACAGCGCAACTTGCAACACTGCAGCAACAGCAACAGCAACCTGCCCCGCGGCCAAAGCTAAATGACACATGCGGCCCTCTTTCTCTTTCTCTCTCAATCGTTGCCCACTCTCTCGCCATCTCTGTGTTGTGGCTGATGCTGTTGAAAAGACTTTCACTCTGGCCAAGCGCTAAAGATGAAATGGCTATTGACTTCATTTTTGGCCAAAAATAAAGCCGAACCATTAACTAATTAGCTTACATTTTGAGCGATTTATTGAGCTCCAGATTTAAGCGTAGCTTGTCTAAAACTAAATATAATACTTGTAGTTTCCCTCTTAATTAAAGAACTAGAATGGAGAGTGATCAATCATTCAACTTTCTCAAAGGACATTAAAAGGTTTTACTTTTCAAGAAGCAGGAGAGACACAATTTGTATTGATAAATTAAATATTTTATTAAATATTCATTTTCCTGTTTAATAAAATTCGAAGACTATTTAAAAAATAAAAGGTCTTTAAAACTCTAATAGAAAATATATTTCCCATAACGATTTTTTATAGAAAACAATTTCAAGTCACTCACCTTCTTGCTTGTCTGGGAATTGACTGCGTCCAGCATACGGGCGCCTTGTGGAGCTGATGCATATTCCGGGACGACTTGTAGGTAAGGTCACCGCACTCCGTCTGCCACACCTGAAGGTTTCCCTCCGCCGGATAGAAGGTGTACAGGCTGTGGGTGGCCGAGGCAATCACCGGCGACGAGCCGCCACCCTCCACGCCATCCACAACGCCAGCGGCCACCAGTGGCGATAGGGTGGCACTGGAGATGGGCTGGACCAGCAGAGCCTGTCCGGCTGCCGGGGCTCCGGCTGCACCTGCTCCGCCGCCACCCGTTGTCTTGTAGTTCAGCATGCGGGTAGCCCCTCCCGCGGCACTATTGCTGCTACTGATATTTCCATTTCCGTCATGCTTCAGGATCAGGCTACTGGGATCGTAGCCATGGCGATTGTGTCGCGATATGGCGTCCACGGAATGCGAACGGATTCCGTTGCGGGCGGGATGATGGGGATTCATGTGGAGTCGACGTCCGCGTCGATAGTTGGAAGTGGCGGTTCCGGTGTTAACCATGCTGTTGTTGCCCGAGGACCCGGAGGACCCGACAATGCCCGAGGTCAAGCGGTGATTGTGCACACTGGAGGCGGCACTGGGAACCAGGGGTTGTCGCTGCTTTTGGTACTGCAGCCGTGGCTGGTGCTGGGGTGGCGGTGCCTGTTGCCTCTGGAGTTTAGCCTGATCCTTGAAAAACTCCCGCCTCTGGATTTGTGGGGCGGCCAGGGTGAGGGCACCCCTGGTTCCGATGGGATTGGAGGCTGGGGGACTGGACGTTGCCGCTTTGGTGGCGCCGCCAGTGGCCGCCGAGCTGAGCTGTGCCAGCTTGCTGGCATTGTTCGTGTTGGTGGTGGTGGTGCTAGTGCCGGTTCCACTTGTCTGATGCTCCGAATCTGTCGAAACCCGATCCGGATCGCTTTCGAAACCTTCGTCCAGGGATCGGGTTGGACTCAGTATGGGCTTCGAGTGCTGCTGCTGCTGCTGCTGCTGCTCCAGTTTCGTAGTCGTAGACATGGCTGCTGGCCACTAAGGGGTATTACTTATGTGCGCTTGCTTTCCTTCAGTTGCTCGGGGTATTGGGTATCGCCGCTTATCGTTACACTTGGCTAACACAGTGCGCCGCTGCACCTGCACGCCGCTTTTCTATTTCTCTCTCTGTGCACTTCAGCTTCTTCACTTGTTTCACATCTAATTTCGCTGCGGTGCGATCTCGTCCGTCGTTCACTTCGCAAAAAAGTCGCGCCAAAGTTGCAGTCAACACAGTTCGGGGTGGTAGGCACACAGAAAGCTCGCTGCTCCGTTATTCACGTCCGTCTCGCACGAAAGTTTTTTTCAAACTGAGCGCCCAAGTGAGCCGAGACACCTGAGAGGCCTGCCAGCCGTGAGGCGAGAGAGCCGAAGCTCGCTGGGGCACTTGTTGCGCTGCACCTGCTGGCCAGGGGGAGGAAGATGGAGACCCAGAGAGAGAGAGCGCTCAGCTGTTCGGTCTTCGCAAAATTTCCGAACTAGGAAGAGAGAGAGACCGAGAGTGCAGAGGTGAAACGGGAACAGATCAACTGAGAAACCTTGACATCTGTGCAATGTAATGTCAATCTCTTTTTTTATTGACATTTAATCGGTATTGAAATGTTATCAGCAAAAAGCTGATTTACTTGTTTTCTTATAAAAACTGTTTAAGAAACATAAGATATTCTTTGGAATATAAGGAACTCCAGGAAAATATCAAGCATTATAACCTTGTTATTAGATCTGACCTTTAAATCAAATGTTTTGTTTACGGAAGATAATGCAGAATTGTTCTTATATAAATGCTTTGCAATTCGTATCGAACAAAAATTAAAAATTCCAGATTTAGTCTAAAACCCGCTATTAAAAATATGTTCTTCTATTTAAAATACAGCTTATTTACTTAATTGAACACAGAAGTGATGATCTAGCCAAGCGATAAATTTAAATTGATCGTTTAAATTAATCTAAAACAAATATTAAAGCAACTTACAAGGGCTACAGTATAGTTATGTGAAAATCCCGCAATAATCTAAATATTTTTTAAAGTTAAACTTTACAGAATGGCACCTGTCCAACTTTTCTAGCTGCCACTGTTACCCCAAAGTTAACTCTCTATTTCGGCTCTCCCAGTCTTGCTGTCTCTCTTCTGGTCGCTCTCTCACAACTCTTTCACCTGCGCCACGGCATTTTCATCAATGAAAATACCAACTCCAAAGCAACAGCAACAACAATAACCGGCACAAAACCCGTAACAGAAAGCCAAAGAGCGTGCAAAAAAAAAAAAACAAAACAAAACAACAGTTTGAAAAGCTCGCTGAGAGCGAACTGTGCTGCCGAGAGAGCTGAGAGCTTTCGACACCTGCTGCACAACTGCACTAAAGGCTAAGGTGAGTGCAAGGGGGAGGTGAAAGCGGAATAAAGATAGCGGCCAATTTTGGGGCTATTTTTTTGCGCCTCCAACTCCGCTGCCTTCCTCTCTTCTTGACTTTTATTTTCCGCTCCAAGTAGCCGCTGCTGCAGCGCTGCCGGCGCACTTTCAATTTGATAAATACAGTAAGATAATTGATAATTTCCATGCGGACTTAATTTCCTTAATTATTATCGAGCTAATAGGAAAATTCACTGTCATTGAAATCGGCTTGTGAAAATTGATGGGTTTGGAAAAGCTTTGTCAGTGTCGCAGTAAATGGTAAAAACATAAACTACCTACAGTTACTTACATTTTGAAGATCAAAATATTTATAACTAATTAAGTAATTACAGAATTTACTATTTCTTCTTAATCTTTAAAATTATTTAAAATTTTTTTTTTAATTTTAATTTGTATTTTTCTTTATTAAAAAAAATTTATATTCCAATGCTAAAAGTTAGAAGACTTATAAGTAAAGCCGCTGGTCCCGTATTTAATTCTAATTTTAAATATCGTAACACTGAAAAGGTCCTATAAGGATCCATCTAAAATAACTCCTCATATATTGTATACGCTTTTTTATACCCTTGCAGAGGGTATTATAATTTTGACCAGATGTTTGCAACGCAGTGAAGGAGGCATCTCCGACCCCATAAAGTATATATATTCTTGATCAGCATCACCAGCCGAGTCGATCTAGCCATGTCCGTCTGTCTGTCCGTCTGTCCGTCTGTCCGTCTGTCCGTCTGTCCGTCTGTCGGTTTCTACGCGAACTAGTCTCTCAGTTTTTGAGCTATCGAGCTGAAATTTTCAGCATAGTCTTATTTCTTTAGCACGCAGTATATATGTCGGAACGACCGAAATCGGACTACTATATCCTATAGCTGCCATAGGAATGATGGCGAAATTAACGTAAAAAAAAAAATTTAACTTCTCTGTTTTTCAACGAATTTCTATAAATTTTAAGTCATAGCAGTTTTTTAAGGTTCTAGAATTACGGTTTTAATTTCATTAAGATCGGTCCACTATATCATATAGCTGCCATAGAATCGATCGGTCCATTTATATGAAAATGTAAAATTCTACATGTAAAATGTAAAATTTACAAAATTCGATGTTTTTTCAACATTACTAAAATGGTTCGATTTTCAATGATCCAATTACAGACTGCAAGGGTATACCAACTTCGGTTTACCGAAGTTAGCTTTCTTTCTCGTTTTATTTTATTTTTTAATAAACAAAAGAATAAAGCCAATTTATGGTTATTTGTTATTTGAAAAAAATTATTTACATTTTAAAAGGATGTATTACGAATTTGAATAATTCATAGATATTCTCTGGAAAATTCTCTTTGTTTTATAAGTATTTTCATATTGATTGGACACAATAATAATTGTATAACTTAGCCACATTTTCCGAAGTAATAAACAATAAGTTAATTATTAACAAATAAAGGATATATATTTATCTGAAAATATACTACTTCCCCTTTCCATTGGTTATGTCAATATTGGACTTTAAAAAAATATCGAGATGCAGGGTTGGGCACTGAATTTTAAGGACCGGAGCTCGGAAGCCCTTGGCGCATACCACAGATAGTGAAAAAATCGATTTCATTGAGAAAGAAAAGCTAATCAAAAATTTAACAACATATTAAAGATATTATAATAAAAATATTATATTAAAGGTCTACACAAAATCGATATTTATATTAATTTAATTATAATACATATAATATAATTGGCCCTTTTAAATATTTTAATAAAAACAATTTTTTTTCGATCCCAAAGTTATTCCATTGATTTATTACTCTTGACTTTATCTCTCATTTAGGAAATTATTCACTCACAGCGATGATTTGATCCCAGCTTTATGATAGTTTCGCTAGCAGTGCCTGTTGGTGTTGCATGTTGCACGTTGCTGTTGTTGGCAGTGCTGTCGTCGTCACTGCGGCTGCTGCGGCTGCTGCGGCTTCTGTTGCTGCTGTTATAGTTATAACTGCAATTTAATTATATGAATTTTATAGTTTGAACACCATAAAAATGTCGGTCTTAATTGCGTTTTGGCTGTAACTCCGATTCCTCCCGAGATCCACGGGTCTTGCGCCTTGTTATCGGTTTACGTGACGGTATTTTGATTTTTATTATTAGACACTTCCCCGACTTCCACTGCGAGTGACCCAAAGTTTTGTACCGATCCGGTTGTTGGGCCACTGCTAGCCCCCCCATTACCGTTATGGTTAGGCAACGTGCCCCAATCCCAAAACACTCCATAAAGTCTGGCTTACGTATCCCCACAGCGGCGGTTAAGGTAATAGCACTGCTTAGCACTCTTAAGTCCAGCCAAATGGAAATATATGGTTTTTTACAGGACAATAAGAATATATTTTTATTAGGTGGTAAGCTAATAAGCAATATAGTAATAAAAGCTTGGATATTGCTACATAAATTCTAAACTATTGAGTAATTAAATATTTCTTTATAAACACGTTCTTATGTAGTAATTAAATTATATGCCTAGGCGAACTCTTTTAACCTTGAACATGCCACTTTTTTGACCGCAACTGTATGGGGGAGTCGGGAGGTAATGTTTGCGGTTGGCTTGTGTTAAGTTCACTTGGGTTCAAGACTCAAGCGCAGCCATAAACACGCTGTAAAGTCAACAACTCCTCAGTCTTAGGGGCAATCAATCAATCATAGTGCAGTTAGAGCTTTTCTGCGGAAAGCAAGAGCAACGAAAGCCATAACCATAACAATTCCTATGAGTCTAATTATATAGTTCTCACTTCTGAATGATTTCAGCTTAGATTACATTTTTTTTTCGCAATTTTAGGCCTTTGCGATATCAAAAAAGAATTTTCTTAGCTTTGATGGGATTTTAAATTGCGGAAATAAAGGAAATTGCATAAAAAAAATTAGGATATGTTGGTAAGAAATTTTGAAAAGAGCAAGTACGGATTATATAAAGCTTAAGTCTACATTTTGCTGCCTTTTCCAATTAAAGGATATTTTTTAATTGGTCTTAAAAATACATAAACATAATAATTTGTATACTAACCCAATAAAAAGCATCGATCAGCTGCCAAATTCGATTGACTCCTCCATCAACTGTTATCCAGTATTATCCAGTATTAAGTATCCTGCAAAACTTCCCAACATCCATCCACTCATACATCAATTGACGGCAATAAACAACCGTAAAATGTTTACAACCAGCCCGAGAAAAACCCACAAAACGCTGTCGCCCCATTCCAGCCAATTTCATCCGATGGGCGGCAACACGAACGCAGCCCAAGGAGACTTTCCCATGGGGTGGCGGGATGGGGTTTGAGCTGGGGGGGATCCCAGCACCAGTTTAATTACAACTTTACCAGTTATGACAGACGGCGGCTCTTCGGGTGCTTCTCGGTCCTCTCAGATGCGCGCCGCCTAAGCACGCGGAGCCGAGGCACAGCAGCAACATGTGTCACATAATTTCCACAATTAAAACATAAATTGAAGCAGTGCCACAGTCAGCTGCTGTTGGTGGGGAGATAAGGTGGTCTGGAGGGGGCTGAGAGCAGGTGCAACAGGTAGCCCAGTGGCTAAGGCACACGCATGCGTAAAACGGTTGTTGTTGCCGCTGCTGCTGCTGCTGCTGCGGCTATTGCTGCTGCTGTTACTGCTGCAACGACAACGGCAACAACGTGTATGAAATTTTTACTCGAATTCACCAAGAAGGCTTCAAAAGTAAAAGATTTGGTCGTTAGAGTACCCTATTCTATTTTAAGTAATCACTATAAATAATACATTACAAAAATAAGAATAGTTTTTCCTTGAAATATTTTTGAACCGAGGAGATATCTTGAACAACTGCATACTTATAATCCCTAACTGATTTTTATTCTTATTTTTGTTTGCATATAAAAGCCCTTCCGGCCGAAAGTCTTAGCAACTATGGCCGATTCCTTAAGTTTTAAACTTTTGGCAACAGAGTACAATAAATAAATAAATAAATGCCTAACAACAAAGTGATCTTTTATATTTTCCAGATATAGCAAAGAGTCTTCTAATTATTATATTTCTTTACTTGAAAACCTTGATAAATATACATAAATAAAATTCGATTCCTTATAGGAGTTATTAACTTTATAAAATTATTTTGTTTACCTCATTTAAAGCTTGCACCTTGTATCCCCTTTTAAAATGTATATTTTTCTTTACATTTTCACTTTTCAATGGGAACTCCATTCCGCCATACGAGTACAGGGTATGTATATGGATGCACTTGGGCAACTGTTACGGAGACTACGAGAGCAGGGACCGAGTGCCAGCCGGTTCAGCGACAACGATAACAGCTACACACTGGCACAGCCACAACAACACATTGCAGGAGAGGAGGATAAAGCTGGCAACAACAAGGCGTGAATGCCACAAGCTTATTGAGGAGCACAAGCCAGAAGTGGCTGCCACAGAACGGGATTGGGGGAAAGGAGGCAGACGGAGACCTGGCTGAAACGCAACTCGGAGGCTGACTACATCATTACGGTTTCGGGCATGGGCCGCTTGCCATTGTAATTGATGTTGTATTAGAACATCATTTACGCAATTGCCACAAGTAGTTGATGTTGCTGGTAGCCGAGATGTTGCTGGTAGCTGATGTTGGCCGTTGGCTCCTGCTTCTGTTGCAACTACTTTTACAGGAGAGACTGTTGTAAAGGATTCCTTGAAAGCTCCAGTGGATTCTCCTACATTCATGTCGGATGTTATTCCAAATGTTGCAGATGATGCACTAAAGGAAACAAATATATAGAGGCAGTATCGGTAGTATCGATATTTTATTTCAAGTAAAGCATATCTAAATAAACTTAAAATCAAAAAACTCCCAGCTTCCTTTATATATAATTTTTAGGCTTTGTTTCTTAGGTTTACTTTTAGATTTATGTCTTTAATTAATTTTATTTAAACTGCCGCCTGTTATTTATTAAATTGTAAACATTAATTATTAATAAATTCCCTGTAATCATGCTGCGGCATAAAAAGCAGCCAATCTGGACCTCCGAATCCCAGAGAATTAACCTGCCTGACAGGTTGAGATTTCCAATGCAAACTCATTGGAGCAACCATCCTGGATTACCTTGCCATTGGCCATGTACGCTGATGATGAACGATCAACTCACGGCTGTCATATGTGGATGGCCTTCATGAAATAATCTAAAAGTATACATACATAAAAAATAATTAACTTCAAGGCAGAGGGAAAGTAAATTAAGTCCCGAAATGACTTCCTATTTATCCGTTCAACAAGCCACGGCGGTCTCAAAGAATTTCTCAATCAAAGTCTTGACTAATCCACATACCTGCCTGTCTGCCCCACCTCCCATTTCCTTTTGGCCAACTCTCGAGTGTGTTTTGCCCGAAAAAGGTTCAACTAACGCAACGCCGCCGCCCAAAAAAAAACGAGAGAAAAAAAGCCAAGCAACCTGAAACCGAAAAGCAAACGCAGAATGCAGAATGGAGAACGCAGCGCCATCGGTCCATGATTGCCAAATCAAATAGCCCGAAAAAAAAAAACCAAATCCAAGCAAGAGCCGCTGAAAAAAAAAAAGGAAAAACAAAAAGGAAAACTCTGCGGCACGAAACGAGGCAACATTTTTTACGCTTAAATGGCAGATTGTTAAAATAACAGAGGCGGCAACGGCACGCAAAATTGAACAACGGCATCGCCTTTGCTCCCAGCCCCAAAGTGCTGGCAAGCGGGGTTCCTGGGGGACGGCTCCACGGCTCCTCCATCCAGGTTCTGCCAGAAGGAGGAAGAGTCGCCAACCCACCGAGAAGCGGACGACCGTCCAACAGGTGCAAGCCAAGATTAACGCAAAATCAAAGCGGAAAAGTCTGACGCGCGTCGAGGAAGGAAGGAGCAGCAGTAAAAAGGGGGAAAGGCGTATTAGAACATTTACTTAACCCGTCAGCGGGACTAGGAGATTTGTTTAATATAGATGAAGCTATTAGGAATTTTGTTTATTTGTTTATTTAACAAGGATTAATAAATGAAATTTAAAGAGCTCAATATATTGATGTAGCAAAGTTACAAAATATACTCCACATTATAGTAATTCCAAAAGAAACGTAACATGATTTCTAAAGTATTATTCCCAAGATTTATATAATTTAAATTATTTTCTTGAAAGTTACCTTCGAATCAAAGATTTAAATCTTTTAGTATAATTAAAAGAAAACCTTTTACTTAATTTTATATATAATATCTCGTTAATTCTTCTCAGCCAGGCTGAATACGTGCCACCTAGGGGTTAAGGCAGACTGACTTTGGTTCCCCCAAATGGCGAACCGAATGCAATTGCTACCGACTCCTCCTTCTGCGGGCCCCTTCCCTGGCAGTGCAGCGAGTTGCGCTTCGCTTTTGACTATATCATTAGAAGCATCATTAGAATCACTTGGCAGCGACTTGGCTGCGGGCAACGCCTCGAGTGGATTTTTGCTGCTGCATAATAATTGTTGAGCTCGCCTCATATCGCGGTGGCAGGCTGAATTTTTGCCGGTTGCTGGTTTGCCGGTTGCACATTTTCTATTTATTACTCCTCTTTTTCTTTTTTTTCCTTTTTTTTGGCTTGCTGTCGATTTTTAGCTGTTTGCTTTTGCTCATTGCATGCCTTTTGCCTCGTTCCCTTTGCTGGGCATTAAACTTTTGATTAGCGCCTTCCGAGAACAGCAAGAAAAAAGCCCAAAGGGCAAGGTATATAGGACTTGATGAAAGTCGTAACGGAATAAATTAAATGTTAAGTGAACAAAAATGTATACCACTTTTTTAACGCTTTAAATTTAATGTAAGTGTTTTACAAAATATAAATATAAATTAAATCAAATTAATATATGTTAATACATATATTATTCAACTAATATTATTTCTTTACTTTATTAGGCACAAGGTCAGGATATTAAATAAAATAAATCTAAATCTAAATCTAAGGTTTTTTATTTAAGTTAAAAATGACAGTACCCGGGTATCCTGAAGTCGGAAAACTCGCATATAGCGTGCTAGCATTATGCATTTATTTTTGGCTTCCGGGGCCGTCTGCAGTATCATCTTAACACGTTCGAAATTAGTCTAAGAGCCTTGCATTTATTGCCTATTATACTGCGCTTTTCTTTTCTAATCTACATCAACGTTCTTTGTTTTAAACATCGCTGAAGAAACTTCTCTGCCTTTTCAGCATGAGCTTTAATCTCGGCTCTGGGAAACCCGCAGTTCTCAAAGCCACACACATGCCACAGATTGCTGCACGTAGCCACTATTTTGTTGAGTGATCCAAGGCAATTGACATTTTCCATTAAATAAAGGCAACAATAAAATAAGAATCAACAAATTTGAGGAATTCTAGCTTCCACAAAACATTTACAGATTGTTGATGCATGGGAAAAAATGTTTATATTTCTTATCAGTGTTATATTCTGGTTAAAATAGGCACAATATTTCTTAGCTTGTACTAATAATTTTCTTGTTTTCTTATTAATTCGCAATTTTATGACTCATATAATATTTCCATCAAGTTTAGTAATTTACGGAGAAAAATTTCGTAGTTTTTGGGTATAAATTGGGGCGTAGTTTTGAAATCTTTTCATTTTCACTTCGTTCCCCATAATGAATGCCTTGGTGAGTTAAAACAAATATGGTAAATTAGCCTGAATGCTACTATAGCTTAAAATTGTTTATATATCTTTATAGCTATTATTAATTTTGGGCTTCATGGCTTTTAATCAAACCGTTTGCTTTCAATTGAAAGATGAAACGTACTACGAAGGCCAACAGGCTTTAGCTATACACAAAGCTCTTGAGAAAGCCGTGAGCTTTTTAACATCCCTTTTTAAAGAAGATCCTTTGGAGGAGACTCCCGACCATCTTATGTTCGAAAACAGTATGGTCGAAAGACTACAAATGATATAAGCCCTACTATTGCATAAAATAAAATTGTAAAATATTTTAGTGTTTAAAATAAATGTCAAGCATACTTTTCTCAAATCAAGCCTTGACATTAAGCTCCATTACAATTACACTTGGGGCCTTTGCTGAACTTCATTGAACTTCATTTATGAAGAGGTGACTCTGGGAACCCCATTTCGAGTGCAATGACATCCCGCACAGCTGCAGTTTTTTTTTCTTTCTGCGGCTTTGCTTATCGAGCGAGCTCCCAACCAACCGCCAACGCATTTGACAACATTTGTTTCCTCATTACGAACCCCGAACGGCACTGGCAACTTCACTGGCGAACGAGAGTCGAGAGCTGAATGTTAATTACGCGATGCTGCGAGGAAGCATCTCGTGGCGGCATCGCGTTGTGCAAAAGAAAGTGAAATGGAAATGAAAATGGAAATGGGAAGCGTGGAAAGTCGACAAGAGGTGAAGATGTCTGCCCAACAACCGCAGAGTTCACGATCGGTCAGCTGGTGCTGCTGCTTTTTTTTCGGTTTTCCAGCTCCATCAGCTTTTCACGTTTTCAATAGGAGGAGGTGCAAGCGATTCCCCCGTGGGGTCATGCGAATAATTTCAATGGTCAACGAGAGTTGAACGATCGTTATGTGATGCTGATGCTGATGTTGATGTTGATGTTGACGGTGAAGCCGATGACGCTAATGATGAGCAGGAAGAGGCGACAAAAATGTTTCAGGAAGTCAACGATGACATATGGCAGCGGGAAAGGAGCTTCCTGGTTTGCATTTAACACTAAAATTCGACATTTTTCACAATTTAATTAGAATTTACATGTGATACCAAAGGAGCGGTTTAGGGGGATGGAATTTAGCAATAAATTTAAATCTTAAAATAAGTTAGAGCAGGTCTCAGCTCTGTCAGCTAATAAAATAGTAAATAAATTGATTAACTGTTACATTAAACACGAAATTAATTTTTACATAAAGAATTGTTGTCATTTTATTTCTGTAGCATGCTTTCCCATTTTTAAAATGCTTTTACTATATTTTATTTAAATTTTTTAGAAATATTTTCCCATGTTTCCGTCAATTTGTTGCCAAGTGTTCATCATAATTTCAACCTCAAAACGAAAGGTGAAAAATTTGGCCCGTGAGCCTGTGTGGGTTTGGTGGGTTTTTGGAATTTAGTGCTAATGCGTACAAGAAAGAGGCGTAACAGCCAAAACAAAAAATATAATAAAGTGCTAATAATTTCTGTGCAAAATTATGTTGCCCCGACGACTCCGAATAAACGTTCCCCTGGGCGTAGCGGCATTCGCTAGCTCAAACCCTCAGAGCCAAACCATAAATAAACAGGAAAGGAAACCTGATCTCAGTGAATTTGAACCTTGAGTAGTCAGAGAATTTGTTTTATATTTAATATTTGATATTTTAAAAAATTTTAAATATTTGGAAATTTGTAAATATAGTATTTTGACAAGAGTATCCTAGAAAAGTGACTTAAGTCGAAGGCATTTGCAATCATTTCTGTTCCATTTGCCAAACGCAAATTGCTTGCCATATGGACTTCGTTTTATTTCGGTTTTATCTTTTGTTTTACCATTTTTTCGGCCTCAGGCTCTTTCATTGTAAAAAGATTGGCTTGGTCATCTGACAGAAACACGCGCGTAATTAAGTTTGGATACATAAACGTTTAAAAAAAAGCTACTGCCAAATTGCCTCCCACCCAACAGCGACTGTTTGAGCCACGAAGGTTGGGCAAATAAGAGCGAACAGCAATTAAATCAAAGCAAACTCATATTTTTCGTTTATGATTTTGTAAATATTTGTGGGCTTTTCGATTTACTGCTGGGCGAGGGGTCTCTATCCATTTAGCCACCTTCGATAATTACGCATAAATCTCGTATATGTGTGTGATTTCTCTTCTCGGTATGAATTTTGTGTCAAGGATGAGCGGAACTACTGACATAAATTGGCGTTTTGGTGGATGGATGCGCTTTGATTGATTGATTGATTGATACGACTGCGGGGTCAAAACAAAGCAAGATAATAAAAAATCACAATGATGTCTTAATAGGCGCTTAATTTGTCTTTGATCTGTTGATGAGTTTCCAACATAAATTTGTATTTGAAATTGAGGAAAAGATTTTGTATTTAAATGTTCTGTTTGATAATCAAGGATTTTAGAACAGGCAACTATATTTACAGTCAATCTCGCTTATCCCTCCGCTTATCCCATCCCAGTTATTTGTTGTTGCAATTGCGGGGTAATTTGCAAACGCACCAAAGCCCAAGACCAAGACCAAGTCCCAGTGCGACCTTAATTATCGGGCAGAAGCAGTCCGAAGAGGAATCAAACCCAAGAACTTCAGAGCGAGTAATAGGCGAAATCCAGAGGAAAGTGGGCTGGGGAAGGTGGTACTGGAAGGGGTAGTGTAGTGCGAACAGGTAAACGAAGCGTTCATCGAGAAGAAGGGTCTACTGCGAATTCTACGAAACCAATTAAGGCGCCCCATGAAGGTACCTTGGTTTTGGATTCAAGGAAAATCGCAAAAGCTCAATGGCCAGGCAATCAAGACTTTAGGTTGTGAAAACTCAAATAGAAGTAAGTAAAAATTATTTTATAATAATAACAAATAATTCTATATTAGTTGGATCATTTTTGGCTCCTGATCGACACTCTTTATCAATAAATAAAAATAAGAGAAGCAATTTTAAAGCTTTATAAATTTTCAAGATTAAATGGAGTCACCTTTGGTTTTTTTATATATTTGATTTTTCTTTAATTTCTGCTGATTGCAAAAGCTGCTGAGTCGTCTATAAATACGAGCTTCTCCCGAAATCTGCTCACTTGGATTTATAATCGCTATGAATTTATTGGTGAGCAATAGATGCTAAAAGTTCTTCAATATAATCTAGAAGCTTTGATTCACAGCAAGTGTTTCTTTTTCCATTAATTTGCATCCATTTCGAGGCTGTGACTTCGGCCAGTGTCCACAGGGGAAATGGCTACCAAGGAGGCCATCGAGGAAGCGTCTCTCAAGGAAGTCACTATAAGGTAACCAACTTTAAAAGAACCACCTACCAAGTGAGCAACTACGAAGGAAGCAACCACAAAGTGGGCAGCTACCAAGGAGGCAGTAATTACAATAAAGGCTGTCAGAAAAACTGTGGGCAAGGCAGCGGTCAAGTAGGCGTTAGGGTTGATGCAGGACTTCAAGGACTTTTCGGAGCTATGGGGAACATTGCAACATCCGTTGGCACTTTGACTAATAAGATTATAAAAGACAAAATAAACGGAATCTTTGCAAATTGTATATTGAACAAAGGATAGTTTTTAAAAAAAATCACAAATACCATGCAAATAAAAAAAATAAAAAAATGTCTTATTACTCTGTTTATTAGTTACTATGTTAAAAAAAAATTATAATAAAAAAAAATTCAATTAACTGAAATTAAATAAAGCTTGTTGTTGATAAGCATTGAAATTTTTGGAATGAAATTTCCCAGAATATCTAATTCATTTATTTTTCAGTCTTTATAATAAGTGTAAGTAAAGTTTTTTTTATACATAGTTGTAATTATTCATATTTAAATCATAGATGGGATAGATGGGATATTTTGCTCCAGATTGTTGCTGATATCCTGCTCCTGGTCCAGATTGTTGCTGATATCCTGCTCCTGGTCCAGATTGTTGCTGATATCCTGCTCCTGGTCCAGATTGATTCTGATCTGATGGTCCAAATAACCAATTACCAATATAATCGTAATATTTTCTTAGATCTACGCAGGGATAAGCACAGCAAAAGTGAATGCCAATGAAGACAACAATTAATAATGTCTGTAATTTACAAGTTTAAAATAAATGTTATAATTAAGTCTAGGCTCAGATTGAAAGGTACTCACCAGCCAACGCATTGTCACTGTAGATTTAAAATAAATTTATTTTCTTGATGTGCTCTTATTTATACTGAGATTCTGAACAACAATTGAAATTCCCACTTAACAAAACTCTAAGAAAAATTAAATGCATACATAGTACTTAGTATTTTTGATTCCAGGAAACGTTATAATTTCTTATTTAGCTTTGATTATGTGAATTAAGGTGAAATAATCATCTATAAAAGCATTTAAGTACGTTTCGTTTATTCCTAAAGTCAATCAGTGTTAAAGATTTATAGCTAAAATCGAAATTTGAATTCTTTTAAATTAAAAATGAGTAATATTTATTTATATAAAATTTTCATTTTTATTATTTTGTTTTAAATCAGCAAATCAGCATTTTAACCATGAGTAATCAACAGATGTCGGAAATTTCTCGGTCGATATCCTTTAGAGCCTTATTATTTGCCCCAGTTCTGCCTGTTATTATAAGGACCATTGTATTGACCATAATATGGTCGGTTATTATTATACTGCCTCGAAGCGTACTGTCTGGAATTGTATCGACGAGCGCTCAAGTCCATGATGGGGTACCCACCACTTTGGGGGCCAGTATTTTGACCGCCATTACTTGGACCGCCAACAAATTGTCCGCCTCCGTTTGGTCCTCCGCTATAGGGTGCTTCGTTATTGGGCCCGGGTCCATATTGATCGCCTCCATAGGGTCCTCCGTTATAAGGACCACTTCCTCCTCCGTTATAAGGACCGCCTCCTCCTCCGTTATAAGGTCCTCCGCCATACAGTCCATTTTCGTATTGTTGTTGCTGCTTCTTACGTTGTCCCAGGGCTATGCTCTCGTCGACGATGTTAGCTATAGATCCAAAGAGGCCTCCGAATCCTCCACCTTGGGGTGGACCCTGGCCTCCTCCGAAGCCACCAAAGCCTCCACCTCCGCCTCCATTATAGGGAACAGGGGACACCAGCTGAAAGCCCGCAAGGGCCAGGACAACAACAAATACCTTGAAATATAAGGATATTTAAAATAAATAATTCGATTTGATACTTTTGAAATATGAATTGCTTACAAGAAGATTCATGGCGGCTGCACTTTTCAAATGAAATTATTTTCCAAGAACGGTGTTACTTATAGAGGCTGCATTATAAACAATTGCTATCAGCAATCCGTAGGTGAAAGAACTATGTACGAGCACGAGGCTCTTTACTTTTCTTTTTTTGCAAATAATAAATTCTTATCAACTTGGGAGGTAAATACACTCTAGCGTATTTGCAAATTAATTGCTACTGATTGCTTGTACATAAAAATTTATGTATTTGTGTAGATTATTTTAATTCATCGCCAGAATTCCAAGAAAGGATAGCTCTTCTTGGAAAAAATACGCAATCTGCGACCCCAATTAAGCTTTGAATTAAAAACAGTTTATAGGGGCGCCTTGGGTTAATCTCATGAGATCCGGTCTACTACTTGTATGCTATAGGAGGCACATGTTCATTTATATAATAATTATTAGCAAATTTTAATATGATTTCATAAACCTAAGACCACTGTGCAAACGAACTAGATAGAGACCCCTCTCATCAATTGAGATATTATAAAATATCTAGCCATTGCTCACTGCACGCCCGGTTTCCCCTTTCCATCTGAAAGTGCGTGCGGTCCGCGTCGCTAGTTTGGAGCCCATCCACCTAAACATACACACATCCTTCGTGGGCTCTTAGGCTGAGGAAAGTGAGCCGAGAACCCAACCGAACAGAACTCAGGCTCCGTGGTATAGCATTTGCCTTGTTAATGATGTGCCGTGGCGCATTTAAATAAAGTGCCGCCCATTATAATGAGCCAAGAGCACCAGCACACATCTCTCAGTCAGCGTCTATATCTTATTCTCCGCCTGCCATTACGCTGCGACAAACTAAGTTTATAAATACTATTTATTAAATATTAGCAGGGACAGTGCTCTGGTTTTTACATTCAAACTATTTTAAGGGAAAAACGAGACATTTTTCAAAAGTAAACTAAGAAAATATGGTGTAAGAACCATAGGTTCAAAACCTCCAGTTTCTATGCTTTCTAAAGATAGTATCTAGCTCTTTTTACCATTTTTATATTTTCCCTACAATCTCCTTCCTTTTCTCACAGTGTTTATGCCTTGTCTACCATTGTTGTCGACATCTTAACGTCATAAAGGCGCGGCTGGAGCGGCTGGCAGGTCCCGGAGCCCCATCCCATCCCAGCAATTGCTGGCATACGCATCGTGTCCGTCTTCGTCTCCTGGTCATGTTCGCGTTCTAATGAGCGGCTCATAAAACGCGCTAAGATTTGCACATAAAAAGGGTTGACTTTGCCCATTGCCGTGGCTCCATATGAAACGCATAATTAAGGCTGAATTGATCGGGGCAGCTGCTGCGTGATGCGAAACTCGCTCTCAACTGCTGACAGCCATTAAGCAGGGGAGCCGCTCTAACGATGCTTAAAAATGACTTTTAATAGCCAAATTGTTAACAAACAATCGGTTTCACTGGGAAGATCGCCCTTCAAAAAAGATGGGAACAAAATTCCTAAGTTGTTACCTTGCTAGAAGCAAAAAGGTTGCATGGCTGAATCCATTTTTAAAAGATCTTCTAAGGAACAAGAAAGGAATTCGTGCTGTATTACTTATTAAATGTTCTTGTAAAGTATTAATAAAGGAAAGAACCTTTTTGAATGGAAGTATTTAACTTAATACAAATCTTAAAGGAAGCAAATTAGCTTTTAATACCTGTAAAACATTGCCAACTTTTCTCACTTAAATCTTTCCTATCGCTCTTATAGGTGCAATCGATTTAAGATATTCTTTAATCAGAACTAACTTAATGTTAAAATCGAGTTAAAACCAACAAGAAACAAAATAGAGAACATAAACTATAAGTTATACATATTTAGAAATCATAAATTCCATCTTAAAAATATATGCAAATCTTTGCAAATTTATTAAGCACATTGGCCTATTTATAAGCTGTTTTCAAAAGTAAAATTGCAAGGGACTGAGAGATCTGCAACCTAGTACCTAAAATATCGCAAGACTTGTTTCTTTTAAATCTGAAAGAAGGTGTCAAGTCACAATTTGAAAATTCCCATTTGTAATTAGGCGGAAGAAAAATATTGTTGCCACTGTCGCCAGCCGCATCTTCAGTAAAAAACAAAAACCAACAACATTTATCGCGAAGCATTTTTCAAGCAATTTTCCGTCCACAAAAAGAAGGAAAATTAAATATTTTTTCCCTGTGAAAATGCGCAAATAGAAAGTTTGCCTCTCTCACCCGCTGAAAATGCAATAAAACAATTAAGGCAACGACGAGTGCCAGGGACAGTGGAAGGGAAACTGTGGCAAGACTGCAAGCTCAGCGAAAAGAAAGCAAAAAAGGCTGGCAGAGACTGACGACAGACTTGCAACCTTAATGACGGAGGGCAGTGCACAGTTGGGAAGGCACTGGGCGGCACCTCATCCCCATCCTCCTCCTCCTCCGCCACATCTGGGGCATCTTTGCCTGTGTGGTCCACAATTGACATAACATAAACATTTGCCTTTGCCCACAAACGCACACGATCGCACACACAATCACAAATCGCCTAATTATAGCCCTGCGCGGTCCTTCTTTTTCCCTGCCAGCCCATTCAATCGATTCAAATGCCCGACAATCTTTTCAATTATTTCTTATCACCTATGAGGGGACCGAACCGAATGCAATTACACCTGAAGAAAAATCGTTGGTGGGCCACAGAAATTTATTTATTTAAATTTCCTAAGAAAATCCATTAATTTTAGGAGGGTTATTGAGCTTTAGTTTATAGAAAATTTTATTTAAGGACTGCTTTTAATATGTATATTTTTTTAGGTGCCTGTATATTAAAATCGTAGAAATTAAATAATCATTAAAATTCTAATTTAACTACATTTATTATTTATTTAGCATTTAATCTCAAACTATTTTCAACTGAGAAGGAGTTGGAATTTCGAAAATGTAACCTTGTAGATGTCGACTGTCCTGACACCTTATGGTTTTTTGGTGACTTTATTATTGATTTTGATTGATTTTTAAAGCTTACTTAATAAATTATTTTTAAATATAACCAAATATTTCGCTTAAAAAAATGCAATTAAATAACCAGGCTAACCACATTTCAATTCAAGAAAATACATGTATTATTAAATATTTATTACTATTATTTTCATATTCAAACCTTATGATTTAAAGTCAGTTTGGCCTTTTAAAAATATATAAAAAAAGTTAATTTATTCCTTAATTCATATTCTATTTATTCTTAATATTATTCATTTTCTTTCATTTCTTTCCCATTTCCCATTTCTTCCGAATATCTAAAAATCTTCCCAGAAACTGTAACATTTTTCTCCTCTTGTAGTTGCCACATCTCGCTGGCAACATTGTTGCAAGTCTCCGAACATGTTGCTAATGGAATCCTATTCCCACTTGGGTAGCTTAGCATATTTGACCATTGGAGGACACCGATCGTTGGCAACCAGTATCTTTACTGGTCCCCCCTCCGACCAACTTCAGACATTTTAATATAAATTTGTAGCGAAATTGCGCCTTTCGTTACAATTCACCTCGGCTTCTTGATTTTCTCGATTGTAGATGCCGTTTCGCGTTTATCCCCAAACGATTTCAACGTTTTTCGGCGGATGGCAGTTGTTTGATTAATTACCATGGCCAATGCGAAGGAAATTCGAGTTTCGTTTACGGCTGCGACTTTGCCAAATTGTCCGCCAGTTCCGGCCAAAAGAAAATTAACAAAAACTGGCTAGCTGGCGACAGGAGGAGATAGGGAAAGGCTCGACAAATCTGGTGTCTAACCAAGGCTTTGTAAGGTGAGAAAGTGCGCTTAATATCAAGAGGAAGTACTACCAAAAATGTGATAAAAAAAACTTAAGAAAAGGCTTCTTTGATTGTTAATATTCTCATAATTCTAAATACTTTAAGATCCGTAAATTGGCTTGGAAAAGTGAATTCACTCTCCCAACCTGAGTTGACACGATCACGATGGCTTCCTTCCATAGACCGTAACCATCTTACATCGATCGTTCGATATGCCAAGCCACTTGCACTTTCAGCATCGTCATTCTACTCGCGGACAACTTTCATCTTTCATCCGTATCTTGGTTGCCTGCACTTTCGTTCAATCGGTCAACGCAACTTGGCTGGCGGGGAGAGTGTTCGTACACTGCGAAAAATGTGTTCAATTTAATTTAATAAAATGAAGCATTAAATAAGTTTAAATATTTAAGGATAGAATAGGAAAATTGAAAGCTTTTGTATACAATAGAAGAAAAGAAACGAAGAAGGAAGGGTTTCTATAAAGTATTTGTCTATATTTTTTATCAGCCACAACAGCCGACTTGATCTAGTCACGTTTGAACACCGAACGCTAATGAAGTTAAGGATCCATATCAGGCAGAACAAGAGCATGTTTAATATCTTTCCAGACTCATAAATTAAATAGAAAATATTATAAATAATTTCTTATTTCCTACCATCCAAGTAGAATGCCTCTAGAAGGTATTATATGAATCAAAGACCTGGTTTTCTGTCAGCAACCCCAGCGTTCTTTCTTATTTCTAATTTCCACAGTTTTTCTTTTTAAATTATTATAGTTTTTGTCTCTGTGCAAATATGTTGCGTTGCATCGCCCAAGGGGGCACGTCGATGTCGATGGTAATTTGCATATTTTCCGCATGCGCAGACGACTCGCGACGGCCAGTTTATTAAACAAAAATATTGACATGAAAATCGGCTTTCGATTTCCACGGGACAAATTGTGCGGCGGCAGTTGCACCATGCACCATCGGCAGCACCCAGCACCCCATCTCCACCAGCCCCACATCGCACATCCCCGGCACCACCGAAACGAGATTAAATGGAAAGTGAAGTTGCACATGCGTCGCGTCGCCAATCAAGCTCCGCTATAAGCCTGAATAGTCTGAAAAGTCTGAAGCCTAAGCGAACTGTTTTGCCGCTCGGTTTGTCGTCTGTGTAATTAGGACAAAATGTCTAATGCCGAAAAAGTAAATACAACTCGGTTGGTCGGTCCAGTTTTGGTGTCGCTTTACGCACCTTAATGATCATTTAGTGGACGCTCGGTGTCGGTGTTTGTTAGCCACTTACTTGGGAGCAGCTTAAAGCCGATCAATCTGGCTGCAACTTTTACCCCAGCCGGGAAAGTTCTTCTTCCATCACTTTGAGCGAAGATATGTCGCTTTCCGTAAACAAAGATGGAATGCATCTTTTTTTTGGGAAGTTCAATTTCACTTGAAGCGAAACTGAAAGTTTTCTTTTCTATTTTGGGATTACGTCTTGGGGATTATTTTCTCGGAACTTGATTTCGGATTATGTGTGGTCAGAATGGAGGAGAGACTCATCAAAAAGAAGATTTGAAGTCCAAAAGTAATAGGGTTTACTCTTCAGTTTTTCTATTTTTATTATAAAATTTATCAGCCAATATTTATAGATTTTTAATGGTAAATATGGAAGATATAAAAATTATTTATAGTTGTACCTATGAAATTTGATTATAAATACAAATAAAGGAACAGTTTCTAAACCGAATTCGTATATTAATAATTATCATAAATTTCTCAAGATATTTCCTACATTTAATTTCCTTTTAATTTTGTAATCTTAACTCTAATAACTGTATGGTTCTAAATAAATGAGAAAATAATGTGGTGTACCCTTGACAGCTCCTGAGATTCGGGTCAACCTTTTCGAATCCATAATAGAAATTCCGTTAACAAAGAGTGACGGGGCGTCTTCATTAGCACAGCCGAAACATTCAGCTACTTCAGCTACGGCAATGAGCAAAACTGAATTAAAGCAACAATTATTTATTTAATCATATTTCATTGAGATTGAGCAATCAACGGGCTGAGACGGACGCTCAGAATTCCCGGCTACCTGACACTGCTCTCTCAGAACTGCAACTGCAACTGCCACATCAGAAGCATCTTCTGCAATTATTTGTGCATTAGAGGAAGCCCAGCGCTACCTCGGAGCTGTCGGCTAATGTCAGTTTAAGTGTTGCAGCGAATAGAAAACATACCGAGGAAGTGGCACCCGGTGGTGACCGGGGGAAAAGCGAGCCGAGCCGGTGGGAAAATACTCGAGCAAGTTGCAACTGCAGTTGCATCTGGCCAATTGGCAACCGGTTGGCTGGGCCTAAAATAATATTCGCATTAAGAATGCCTGAAATGTGCCCCAAGTCCTTAAATGCATCCGCTATACGGACCCAAAGCCAAATCGGATTAATGCAGTTGAGTAACCCAAAAAAGGCTGCCCACGCAGTTGCTGTGGCAAGTTGCATGTTGCCAGTGGCAGGTTGCTCAATGGACTGCCACTGCTGTGCCCATAATTGCCCTGAAGGGGAAAACTAAGAACGATTTTTGGCATCCATAATAAAATGCACATTTAGACGCCAGCAGGCGCAGGAGTCGCACTGCTAACCCACTTTGGACTTGGAATTGGTCTTCATTATAAAATTGGATTGCCGGGTAATTTGGTCAAGTCCTTAAAATGATTCTTTAAAGTTAATTTATGGGGAAACAATTTAATTAAAACATGTGTAGGATTTATTAAGTATTTTTAAGGAAATTAATCTCAACTCCAAAAAGGTATATCATTTTGCTCAAGTAACTTATAAAGATAATTACTTATGTCCCAATTTTAATTTATACTATCTTCGAAGAAAATATTTGTTATAGTTTTTTTATTTATTGTATCCATAATAAATATTAAACCCTTAATAAATAATTAAATAAATCCCATTATTAAGCCCCTTCCCGGAGTAAAGAAATCGAATAAAATTCAAAACGAAACACTTTCAGATGAATTAAATAATAAATTCGTCATTAGTCATCTTGTATATTCAAATCTCCCTAATTTATCTTACACTATATTCGCTCTTGATAGTTTCTTATTTGTTGTACCCATAATAAATATTATACCCTTAATAAACAATAAAGAAAACCCCATAATTAAGCCCCTACCCGGAGTAAAGAAAACGAATAAAATTCAAAACGAAACACTTTCAGATGAATTTTAATAATAAATTCGTAAGTACAATATTTTTCATGAAACAATATATGATGAGTAAGCTCTTAATTTGCTTGAAAATAAATATAGATTTAGGATGAGAGAATATGAAACGAGGTGGAACATAAGGCACAGATCCAATCAATCACTAATCGATAATCTCTGTTATCTTGGCACTTTCGGCAAACACATCTGGGATTTCCGCGTCGTCGGATCGCTCGATGATCCGATGCCGCTCCGCCGCCGCCAGACACTGGATGGCCACTTCGCGGGCCTTGGCACGCGACTCATCGGGCAGCTGTCCCAGTCCACTCAGAAGCTCCATAATATCCGTATCGAACAGCTTCTTGGCGATCTCCTCGCCCGAATTGATCATATTCAAGATGACGACAATGCCGCGATGCTGCACGGACGGACTGGGATTGGCGATCAGCGTATGCAAGATATCCAGCCAGCTGGCAATGGCCAGAACCTTCTCGCAGCACTTGACGGACACCGATGTGAGCATGGCCAAGGCGCCGGCACAGGCCATGGCCGTTTCCTCATCCTCATCCTCGCAGAGCAGGGCCAAGAACTTTACCCGATCGTTGTCGCCCTCGAACATCTTCACCACATCCTCGCTCATCACCAGATTGCACAGACACTGGGCCGCTGCCCGGGTGAGATACAGATGATCCTCCATGAGATAGAACTCGATCTTGGACACGCCCTGCTCCTTGATGATCCGCTGGCGGACGCTCTCGTTCATGCTGGCCAGATTGGTGAGCGCCATCAGCGACTCAAAGTTCTCCAGCGCAGTGCAATCCTGCTGCAGGAGATTGAGCAGAGGACGGATAACGTCCAGAGATCGCTGACCGCTAAACGACACCTCTGGGTTAATGGTTATGCCAATCCGAGCCAGCGCCTGGCAGGCATGTCGCTTGCCCTTCTCGGTGCCCTCAAGGGCCATGCGGAGCAGAGCCTTAACGCCACCATCCTGCACGACCTTGCCCCTCAACTCCCTCAAGCCACAGACGGCATTCAGGACGCGGGCAATCAGCTCCTGCGAATTGTGGCTCTCCGTTTTGGCCAGCGAACAGAGGGCCGTGGTTATGCCCTCATTGGCCAGCACCGTGATGCGCTTGTTGATGAAATCCACATCGTCCAGCTCGTGCTCCTCGGGTATGTGATGTTTGGCAAACTTGGCCAGCTCCACCATTTCCGGCACCATTTCCTGCTTCTCATACGCATTGCACAGGTTCACAAAGGTGGTGACCACACCATAGATACACGACTGATCCCCAGCTCTAGCCAGATCCATGAGAGCGTGGATCGAGGCCTTGTCCTCGATCAGCTTCTCCTTGCACTCGGCATCTAGGGTGAGGTAAGCAAGACCGTCGGCTGCCCAGCGACGGATATCCCGATCCTTGCCAGGTTTAATCAGGAAGCGACGACAGGCCTCCGCCAACTTGAGAGCTGCTCCATCGCCAAATGGCCGAATGGCCGCATCCTGGCCACCGTAGCTGCCCAGCTTGCAGAGACCCACCAGAGCGCGCACGCGAATGGCATCGTTCTTGGAGTGATACAGACGCTTCAGGATGTCCACGCCCTGCTCGCACAGAGCCTTGGCCTTGTCCTTCTTGGAGGAGGCCGATATCAGGCACTCGCAGGCCACACGCTGCTGCAGCTCATCGTCGGTGGTGGCCATGGCCAGGATCATCTGCAGGATGCCTGTGAAGTTACGGCGAACTTAAAGTTAAGGACTCTGGACTCCATCCTAGTTACTCACCCTCCCTGGCAATGACCTGGTTGCCCACATCCAGCGGACCGCTTAGAAGAGACGAAATCGCCACAGTAACCCGCACCTTCGACTCCATGTCGGGCGCCAGGAGCTTGTCCTTGATGAACTCATCGATTTGGTCCGTAAACTTCTGCTTGGCCTCGTCATAGTACATGTTCTCGTAGATGCGGGCCAGGCAAACCGAGGCAATCGTTGACGATGACCCAGTGATGTCCATGGCACTCTCGTACTTGTAATCGGGCAGTTCAGAGCACACCTCCAGCAGGCGGCACAGGCCCCGGATCTCCACCAGACGCTCGGCCCACTCCAACGCCGAGTAGTGAACATTCCGGGTGATCAGCTCCATGACGGCATCCCGAGCAGCTCCAGAAATGGTGCGATCCGTTATGCTATACACGAGACAAGTGAGCAGTGTGTCGATTTCCCGATTATTCTTGGCGCACAGCTCCTTGTCCGGCTTGGCGTCCGCCTTGTTCTTCAGCCCGGACAAGGCATTGATGATGGTCTGCAGGCAATACTGGGCGGTGGCCACACAGTCCTCATGCTTCTGGTCGAAGACCCGCATGAACCAAGGCACTCCCAGTTCCGTGAGCACGCCCTTCGTACGCTCCACGCTATTCTCGCAGAGGGCGGCCACCACACGCACCATGTTCACATAGATGTCCTGATCCTTCTCGAGTTTGGCCAACGTGGCAATCTTCTGGACACAGTGGTCCTTGTACAGGAGCTCCGCTCCAGTCTGCTCCTTGGCCAAAACCACCAGGTTATTGGCTGCCGAGCGGCGCTTGTCGATTGGGGAGGCAAAATCGAAGGTTAGATCCATCATCTGCTTCACCTTCGTCGAGGTTTTGGCATTGCGCTCCACGCGCTCGTTCACGATGACATGGAGCCTCTGGAGCATGGGCTGCACGGTCTTATTGCCCGGATCCGCCTTGAACAATGCGGTGGCATCTTTGTAGGCCTCCTCGAACTTCTCCAGAGCCTCGTACGCCTGCGCCCGACGGAACAGAGCTTTGGGGTCCCCGGGAGCCGTTTTCAACGACTCCGTGCAGTCCTCCGCGGCATTCTCGTACTTCTCCAGCTTCAGATAGGCGGCGGCACGATTCTTGTAGAAGACGGGCAGCTCCTTGTGCTTGGCACCCAATTTGATGGCTGTGCCATAGTGCTGCACTGCCTCCTCCCAGCGGGAGTCCTTAAAGGCCTCGTTGCCCTTATCCTTATGGGTACCGGCATCGGATACCTCCTCTGTGCTGATCGTGTTTGTCATGGTTACACAATTCTCCTCCTCTGTTTGGCAAGAAACAGGCTCTAAATGGAA
The DNA here is from genome assembly GCA_008042535.1 of Drosophila tani. Taxonomy (NCBI): domain Eukaryota; kingdom Metazoa; phylum Arthropoda; class Insecta; order Diptera; family Drosophilidae; genus Drosophila; species Drosophila tani. The sequence continues at coordinate 213,746 of VNJO01001547.1, read as the reverse complement.
CTCCTCTGAGTGCGACGACACAAATGACTCACGATCTTGGTGGCCGATTGGTTTTGTGGCCTAAATTTCGGCTGCCAGAAACTTCTCGATCGCCTTCGAACAGCAGAACACACACACACTCACAGGTTTAGGTCGGCAGATGGCCAGCGGGAAAATCAAGCACGCTGTGTCGGAAAACTCAACCAAACCGTCCGCTGCCCCATAGAACTAACTATTTTTATTTTTATTTATAGATGACGGTGCTGCCAGATGTGTCCAAGAGCCGGCTGCCGGGGTTGCCAGCAAGCGCGACATCTTTGAATCTAGCGCCTACTAAGTTTCCGGAATTGGCCACAGCCTTGTCACGGCAGCGCCACTGTGAAAACCGAATTTTATTGGTAGTTTCTGAAAAATATTTAATATTTTGTCGATCTGGATCGAGATTATATAACGTTGTATTGGGTTGAAACCCTGATGAATACAATTGGTTTCTATACCAGTGTTGCTGGCGACAAAAACATAACTAAAAAAGAGACAAACAATTCCAAAAAAAAGGATAGAAAAAGAATAAACGATTTTAGGAGAAACCCATGAAATTTTGTATTTTATATTTTATTTTGCATGGTTCTGTACGTATTTGATCAGTGCATTTTTGTACGATATTTTGCTTATTTTTTTTAAAATATTATATCATTAAAAAAAAAAAATTTGTTCAATCGCGGACTATTTCACGAAAAATTATAATATCGAAAAAATGTGCATAGCGAATGTTCATAAAATTTAAAAAGAATCGAGCAATAACTAAACAAAGTAGCACAATGCCAATGTACGTACTTTTTTGGCCCTTAGTGTATGTGCATATGCGTTTTGATTACGATTTCTATCACTTTCATGAATCAAATGGCAAGAACTGTATTCTAATTGATGGTAAACATGAGCATTAGTGACAATTTGATAACTTTTTACAATAGGTCGCGAACTTAAATTCTGAGTGTAACTGACCTTGCTTTCGGTGCTCGGTACTTTGTATAAGTTAAACGGCGGGACAGTCACACCCTCATTCGCAGGCCAGCATGCAGTCGAGCAGCAAAGACACCACTGGAGTGCTCTTCGAGTGGGATGCGGAGACGGCGGACGGTGGCCTGGTCAAGGATGTCGGCCAGCTGAAGACCACCGACGGAAGGAAGCTACAGCTGGTTTGGGTCAACATTGTGCTCTTTGGAATTCTGCACCTGTCCGCGTTGTACGGCGTGTGGCTGCTTTTGACGAAGGCCTCCTGGACAACGTTGCTGGTATTTCCAGTCGCCGTGCCTCTCACTGCCCTGGGCATTTCCGGTGGCGCCCATCGCCTGTGGGCGCATCGCACCTTCAAGGCGAACGTGCCCCTCCGTCTCATCTTCCTGTTCCTCAATACGCTCGCCTTCCAGGATGCAGTCTATATCTGGGCGCGGGATCATCGCGTGCACCACAAGTACTCGGAGACCGACGCAGATCCATACAACTCGGAGCGAGGATGGTTCTTCGCGCACATCGGCTGGCTGTGCGTCCGCAAGCACCCCGAGGTGGTGGCCAAGGGCAAGCAGATTGACCTGTCCGATCTGGAGCAGGATCGCCTGGTGATGTTCCAGAAGAAGTACTACCGGATTCTGATGCCGCTCATCTGCTTCGTTATGCCCACAGTTCTGCCGATGTGGCTGTGGGGCGAGTCGTTCAACGTCTCCTGGCACGTGATGACCCTGCTCCGCTGGGTATGCGTCCTGAACTTCATCTGGCTGGTGAACAGCTCGGCACACATGTACGGCAAGCGTCCGTACGACAAGAGTATCAGTCCTACCAACGAGGCCTTCCTCGTTTGGTTGGGCTTCGGCGAAGGCTACCACAACTATCACCATGTTTTTCCGTGGGATTATAAAAGTGCCGAGCTGGGTCCATACTCCCGGGACCTCACTACGAGATTTATCAACTTTTTTGCCTGGCTGGGATGGGCCTACGACCTGAAGAGTGTGTCCCCCGATCTGGTTAGACGGCGGGTCCAGCGGACGGGAGATGGCTCCCACCCCGTGTGGGGATGGGGCGACAAGGACCAGTGCAGCGAGGACGTCGCCGCCACTACCATCACCCACCGGCGGGTGATCAAGTTAGGGATCGCTGTGGGAGCCGAACACCAAAGCGGATCGGGATATATATAATATATAATATTTTGAGGCAATTGCAGTAATCTTATAAAATTATCTATACAATGTATAATTACTAGAGATATTACACATCATAGAAAAAGTAAAAGTTCAGGCCTTAATTGTTTCACAAGGGATTCGGAGTACACTTTAACGACGTTGAATGAAAATAAATATCAAATAAATGGGAAATTCTATTAAATGTGTTTTATAAAAAGAATCATAGAAACAAAACACAGTAATTTTTGTTAAGAATATCAATTTATATCAAATAAAAAGGAAATTCTATTAAATTTAACATTAACAGAATCATACAACCAAAACACCTTCGAGTATGAAAAGCGTAAGATTTAGACTGAAAAATTTTATTAGACAAGTACAAAAAAATCCTGTTCAGAATTACATTGTGGACAACAAGAAAACCACTTGTCAGAAATTTTTAATGGGAATCAAAATTAATATCAAATAAATAGGAAATTCTATTAAATGTTACATTAAAAGAATCACAGAACCAACCCCGGAAATTTTGGCTATGGAAAAGCGTAAGATACAGACATTTTTGTTAGGAATGAAAATTAATATCAAATAAATAGGAATTAAAAATTCCTGTTCAGAATTACATTGTGGACATCAAGAAAACCACTTGTCAGAAATTTTTAATAGGAATCAAAATTAATATCAAATAAATAGGAAATTCTATTAAATTTTACATTAAAAGAATCAAATAACCAACCCCCGGAAATTTTGGCTATGGAAAACGTAAGATACAGATAGTTTTGTTAGGAATGAAAATTAATATCAAATAAAAAGGAAGTTCTATTAAATTTTACATTTTCAGTATGAAAAGCGCAAGATACAGACTTCTGATAAAAATTGTATTAGACAAATACAAAAAAATCCTGTTCAGAATTACATTGTGGACACCAAGAAAACCACTTGTCAGACATTTTTAATAGGAATCAAAATAAATATCAAATAAATAGGAAATTCTGTTAAATTTTACATTAAAAGAATCATAGAACCAAAACACCTTCAAGTATGAAAAGCGTCAGACATACACTGTGGACACCTAGAAAACCACTTGTCAGAAATGTTTAAAAGGAATCAAAATTAATATCAAATAAATAGGAAATTCTGTTAAATTTTACATTAAAAGAATCATAGAACCAAAACACCTTCAAGTATGAAAAGCGTCAGAATTACATTGTGGACACCTTGAAAACCACTTGTCAGACATTTTTAATAGGAATCAAAATTAATATCAAATAAATAGGAAATTCTATTAAATTTTACATTAAAAGAATCATAGAACCAAAACACCTTCAAGTATGAAAAGCGTCAGACATACATTGTGGACACCTAGAAAACCAATTGTCAGACATTTTTAATAGGAATTAAAATAAATATCAAATAAATATGAAATTCTATTAAATTTTACATTAAAAGAATCCGAACCAAAACAGGAGACTCTGGCTATGGAAAAGCGTAAGATACAGACATTTTTGTTAGGAATGAAAATTAATATCAAATAAATAGGAATTCAAAAATCCTGTTCAGAATTACACTGTGGACACCAAAAACCACTTGTTCAACATTTTTAAATAGGAATCAAAATTAATATCAAATAAATAGGAAATTCTATTAAATTTTACATTAACAGAATCATACTCCCAAAACAAATACGAATATTTAAAACGTAAGAGGCTGGCGGCGTATCGGCGCAAACTCTTCAAACTCTTCAAACGAAAACCATGAAAAAAAAAAAGAAAAAATGGAAAAAAGGGATCCATCTCAAATCTCCTCTTCGAAAACCAAGAATAAAATTATTATAATAAAAAATAAATAAAAATAAATAAAATAAAAAAAAATTCACTTTAGGCCAAGTCAAAGTCACAGAAACGAATGAGCTACGCCAGACCAAGGGCTGCTATTTATACGAAAACTGACTGATGAAATCTGACAGCAAACGCAAGGCAAATGCAATCAGGGTTGTCGCCAGAACCAATGCATAATAATAATACAATCAGGGCTGTCGTCCTATGGAAATTAGCCTTAGAGAACGAAAAAAGATACGATTTGAATATTTAAGTATTTTGTCTATTCGGGTTTTAAATAGATCGAGAGTTTGTCTTTCGAGAAGCTATCTTCAGAAAACCCAGAAAACTCTCAGAACCCCTATAGGGAATTCCCTACTTGTTAATTATTTTCAAATAATTATCGATTTCCCCAAAATGTTATCGACTCTACTTCCACCTCTAGGCCAGGCAGGGGAACAACTTCAAGTTCAAACAGCTGATCCGTTTTGTTTTGGCTTTCATGTGATATAACGAAACGAAAACAACCCTAAAACAGCGTCTGCGAGGCACAGCCGTAAGGAAACAATCATGTTCCAGCACGGCTCGCTGCTTTGGCGGCAGCTCGTCCTGTCGCGGAGTCTGCACCTGACCCTGGCCCAGCAGATGAGCCACTACGATGCCCTGGGCATTGGAAAGGGATCCACACAGAACGAAATAAAAGCAGCATACTATAAACTATCGATGATGTATCATCCGGATAAGAACAAGGGTAGTGAGAGTGCCGCCAAGAAGTTCCGGGAGATCAGCCAGGCGTACGAGATCCTCGGCAATTACAGGCTGCGTCGCCTGTACGACAAGGGCATTGTCCACACAGCCGGCGCGCAGTATGCTCAGGACATACACGACGTGGCGCCGGAGCCGGTGGTTGAGGATGACCCGGCGACTAAGTTCTACAAGTCGCGTTTCCAGAAATCCCGCGTCGCCGACTCCGAGGGCCGGACACCCATCTACGACTTTGACGAATGGTCGCGGAATCACTACGGAAAGTCCTTCGATCGGAGACAGGCAGCCCAGGCCAAATACGATCGAATTAAAGTGCAAAAGGAGTCAAACAAGATGTCCAGCCAGACGGACTTGGTTCTGCTCTCCCTCCTCTTCGCCTGCGTGGCCATATACCTGATGTTCCTTGCCGAGAGCTCCTACGACACGCCCAAGCATCGGGCAGAGAGGCGGCACCGCAGGGATCGTGAGGAGGTGGATCGAGAGGCCGCCGCCGGCAAGCAATCGTAGGAGTTCTCTAGTCCAAGGTGTGCATAGAGTTAAGCTTTAAATGTTTAAATGAAAAAGGGGCTATTTTTGTTGATAAAGATTAACTTTAATCAGAACTTTCCGCTGCGCTTGCGTGCTGTGTACTTGGTATCCGGTCGTGTTTCCAGTCCCTGGCGACGACGGCGCTCCTTCTTGGCCAGAATCCAATCGCGGGATTTCTTCGGCGCCTTGCCGCGTGCCTCCCGACAGGCGTCGCGTTTCTTAATGTAGTTCACCCGACGCTCCTCTTCGGGCGTACCTGCAACCCAAAAAGTTAATCAGTGGATCCTTTTGAAAGGAAACCCAAAGGAATGCTCACCCAAGGCCTTGGGCAGCTCTGCCGATCCACCCGTCATCAGCACCAGATAGTATTTCTTGGCCTTGGCCGAGTTGGGATAGTCCACAACTAATCCCCCATAGAAGCCCGCCTTCATGGCCTGCGAGGTGACCATTTCGATCTGGTCCGAGTTCTCCGGATAAAATTGGAAGACAGCGCGAGCGGTGCGCGTTAGACACGAGAACAGGGTGGTGAAAAACTTGAGCAGGCGCTTGTGCGGATTGTGATACGACTTGTCCGCATTGCAGAGCCACTGAAGGGCAGAGATCGAGATGGCGCCATCGAAAGTGCCCGGCTTGAAGGGCATGCCCTCGCCCATGTCGCCCAAGATGACGTCCCCAGACACCTCACGCTCCACGGCAATGTCCAGCATGGACTTGGATATATCTATGCCGATCCACATGTGTTCGCTCTCCTCCAGCACGCTCCCCGACAGGCCGGAGCCGCAGCCAATGTCCAGAATAAAGCGGGATTCGTCGTCATCTGGGAGGGCGAGCAGTTCCAAGGCACGTTCTGCCATTTCAATTTGAATGTCAATGATGCGTGTGCTATTTATATAAAGAGTTTTAATTATAGGAAGTGCTTTTGCTGCTTTTACTTACTTTGTGGAGTACTTCTTCGCCTCATCATCGTTATAGAACTTGAAATAGAGTTTTTTAATTATTCAATTACTCATGCCAGGCTTATTCATGCCACTTACAATTTCCGGTGGTGCTGCGTGCTCGGGTCTTCTGGCCATTTTCGCTGTATTTTTATATAATTTGTAGAGCTTTAAACTTTAAAATCCGCAAAGTTTCAAAATAAACAAAAAAAACAGAACTCAACTACACGTGCAATCGACAACAGCTGATTGCCATTCGCCGCGATACATCCATTTATCGATTATGCTATCGTTTGTTTGTCACCACTAACAGATATCGTTTCTGCTCACTTGGTGTGACCAGAGGGAGTTTATTCTAGCCAGATCTGGCCAGGAAATAGTTGTAAACTGATAATGTCGTAAATCTTGATGTTTTTGTTTATTTACGTCGTAGATCTTTACGTTTTTGTTCACTTACCGAGTTTAATACGTATCATTGATGCAGTGTGCCCAGCCCCCGCGAAGGCGGAAATCCCCCTTTTTTATAGCGAACTTTGGCATAGAATAAACAAATCAATTTCGGCCACACTATTATCCAGTCGCTCAGTGAAAATTTGTGAAAAATGCAATAAATTAATTTAAACTAAAAGCAATAACCATGTGAAGAGTGAAATTGCAAGTGAACTCGTGTCAGTGCATCAAGTGAAACGGTGAGAGCAGCTCGAAACACCCGTAAATCGACAACAAAGCGAGCATTTGCATGGGGCCGCTGTAGGTGTGGGTGTGGGGCGCATGGAGAATTAATAACCTGTGCATGAGTGTGTGATGATTCTGTCGCGTCAACAAATACACAGCCTAGAGGTGTCAATCAGCCAATTAGCAATCGTAAACGGAAAAGCCAAACCCCTGCCAAAAGTTTGAAATGTGTGGGTGTGTGTTGTGGTCTAAAAAACTAGTGACACAATTCGCGTAGGAAACCCGTTATGCTGACCCGTTTACCTTGCTCCGATTCTCTAAAAAAGCGAAATCTCACCTAGCCTGGAAAAACAATAACAGGTTAAAGTTTCGCTCTCTCTCACTCGCTCTCTCTTGCTGTCTCCCCAGCTGTTTTTCGCCGGAGCACCGCTCTCTATCTCTCTGTCTTTGTCTCTCTCCTTCCTGATCGGCAAAATGCATCAGTGGCTGTCAAACCCAAGGCAAATGCATTTCAAACTGGATCAAAACTTGCATTTCTCTTAAAGTTTTTTTTTTTTAATTTATTTTTTTACTTTTTGATCAATAAATGAAGCAAGCCGAATTCAGGTTTATAAGCGGCGGCGGCTCGGCTGTGTTTGTGTACATTTTGCATATTTATGAGTCGCCATTCGGGGGCCCAAACAGGTTATTCTTTTTGGCAACGAAACATCTTTCACTCTTTCCAAGAACAAGATTCCCCCTCACGTTCATCGCTGGTTACAAAATTTACGCAACAAGCCGCCGATCTCGCGGTCGCTGGCCTCTTCACTCAACGAGTTTGCCAAAAAGCCCAAATAAGAAAGCAGCCGGTGGACAGAGGCTATCGAAGGCTTAAATACTCTAAAAGGGGATTTAGGGTACTTTTAAAATTATATTTAAAATTTAAAACAATATAAATATTGTGTAGAATTAGGGAAAATCCCTAGGGCTACTATAATACCTTAAAAAAGGTTAAATTTACTTTCTGTACGCTCTTGTTTTGCTGTTTTTTTATGGTTAATCTAAGCTATAATCAACATTTAGTACTTACACTTAAATTAGAAGAGGTTTAATCGCTTTTAACCTAAACATTTGAGCAATTTTTGTGCCTCTTCGACTTGCTTATTGTTCATGCTAAACAAAAGGGGGTCAGCAAGAACTCCAGGTACACTATGTACAAAATGTCCGGCTCGAAGGACCACATCACTATGTACAAAATGTACCTTTAACCCGGTTCCGAGGCACTTATTTTTCAAGCTTCAAACTTTGCATATTTGGGTCACAAATTTCGCAAGACCCCCTGATAGAGTATAAACTACAACCGAACCGCTCTGCCTTCCATTTTGGAAACCAGATACTGATACGGGGACAAAGACAAAGACACCAATGCAGAGACACCAACTACAGATGCTCGCTGGCTGCTGGGAAGAGTCAGAGCTTCAGTTGAGTGGCTCCAGTTAGCCAGAGCAAACCGTTCCCGCCGGAAGAAAGTAAGAAAAAATCAAAACGAGAAATGCGCAGTGTGTTAAGTCTGGGTCCACTGCTGGTGGCGATGCTAGTGGGTCACCTGGCGGCCCCAGTGGCGCCTGCTAACCTGCTGACCAGCTATCTGCCCGCCTCCATGCAGGCCCTGGCCTACTACATAGATCTGCTGCAGTACGAACCCTTGTCGAGCACTACGGTGGAGCCCCCCTTCAGTGCCGATGATGGCGTGGTGATGGAGTCCACGACAGGGAGTCCCCCGCGTTCTACTGCGGCACCTACGAGGAGGAGTACCACCCGGAGACCAAGTGCGGGAGCAGGAGGTAGTGGTTCGGGTTCGGGATCGGGTTGGTGGCAGCCGCCCAGTTGGTGGGAGACACCGCAGCGGACCTCCACCACCCAGAGACCCACATCACCACCCACACGGCCTCACCGGCCGGCGATTTTTGCTCCAGCTCGTGGGACGGAAACGGAAACAGTGCTGGAGGGCCATGCTCTCTTTGAAGAAATCGGAGATGATGTGGACTTCGACAAGCTGCCCTTGTCACTAATCCGCGACATTCAAGGCGAGCACGATGACTTCACTAACGATGTCGAGTCGCTGGATAACTTTTTGCGGCTCTACGACGACAACTACGGCCGGGCTGCCTTTGACTTTGAGTCCGCCATGGATCGCTGGAGCAGTGCCTCCATAGCGGGCAAGAAGCGAGTGCCGCCCACCAAGCCCTACGTGGACTTTCTGCTGGTCTATGATCTGCTCAAGCGAGACGCCAAGGCGGCGAATCTCAGCAAGTACGAGGGCTACTCCGAGGATCTGCTGGAGCAGCTGCACGAGCTGTCGCAGGCCTCCTCGGCCAGACAGCTGCACACACTCTTCCAAAGAATGCTGGACCGCGGCGATGTCCAGCGAAGTGATGTGGTGGCTCGTGTCCAGGGAATCGTCAAGGATCTGGGCAATCCCAATAGCGCAACATCCAAGGCGCTGGTCTTTATACCCAGCATGCAGTTTCTACCTTAAGTGCCTAGAACTTAGCTCTAAGTCCCTATAAAGTCGAGGAACCCACCAGTTGACCTCATCTCTGTGTGATTGGATTGAATACTTTCATTTAATAAACAAAATATTACAACACTTTAATTTAATTAGGTAAAAGGTTAACATTAAAATTAGCTTGGAATTTTTTATTGCATACTTGTGGCTCTCCTGTATAAAAAAAAGCCTCCTAATGGATTTTCCCCACTTAATATCTTCAATATTAAGGTTACTTCACTTGTAGTATCATTTATTTGGCGACCGGAAGGCCCCACGCCACCATTTTGGCTGAGCTGACACATTGGCATAGTTTAGTGGGTGTTAATGTGTTATCGATAACGGGTCAACCGGCTGCTAATGCGCTGCCTTTGTTGTTGCATTTCCCATCAGCTGTGCTGATGACGCTCTCTTACCCAAGGCGGCGCTCTCTTCTACCCCCTTACGCTCCGCATATCTCCGGGTGCCTCTTTGGCTGGCGTTCGCTCTCTTCGCTCTAGCTTAATATTTTTTTGCCAGCGCTCTTTGATTTCATTTTGTTTTTGTATTTGGTGCGCGTAGCAAGCTTGCTCTGCTTGCTCTTTCAAGTTCCGCCCGTGTAATCTCATTCAATTTGGAATTATTTTTATTCGCAAATTCCTATTTATTTAGTGCAAGTTACTGCAAAATTAACTGTTTAACTAGAACTGAAATCAGCACAAAAAATAACCTTTACTCTAATAAAGGCAGTGAAAAACTCTGGGTCGCCGCGTAGTTGGTGGAAAAGTTATCGATTTGCGTGAAAGTTGCAAGCAAAGGCTGCTGCAGATTGGCGAAAGAAAGTTTTCTGGAAATGTGAAGGCAAGAAAGCAATAACAATCATAACAATGGAAAACTTAAACTTTGCACGCACACCGCAGTTTCTGCGCAAAGTTATCTACGAGGCGCGCAGGTAAATGCAAAAATCAAAACACACAAAGACAAAATGCAATGGGGTGGGTGCTGGGTGCTGGGTGTCCCAGGGTGGAAAAGGGAAAAGTCAACCCTGCAGTGGAAATAACACCACCCGCCGGCTAACGGGTCACCCTGTACTTGCCGCGTTACTCCGTCTAGCCTGGAATCAAGTTGAATTTGCGGCTGGTTCTTGGTTCTTAGCCTTCTACTCCGGTTGCACCTCACATGTTTAACTTGTTTTCCGGCGAGGCGGCGAGGAGGAAGTCGGAAAAGAGGCTCTGCAGCAGCCGGGGTAGCGTCTTATGTAACGTAACTCGAACGCCTGCAGACGTCAGTGGTTTGGTGTCCTCCTCACATGCCTCCAGATTTTCTTCGCCTTCTTCGAGTTGGCACAGCTGGGGGCAAAAGAATAGCAATAACATAGAAAGAAAGTTCATTTATTTTGAGTGTATCCTAGCAGTTTTATTACAAAATAATCGAAAGGTCACTGTGTCAGGATCATTCCCCTTACAGCTATAGGATTTAAGGGATTATATAAAGCATTTATTTCCATTTCTATGAAATAGCCTTTATTTTAGAGTCTGTTCCAATGCTAGATTAAGGATATAGGCTTTAGATTTTGAGTAAAACCTATAGGATCTTCGAAAAATACTTGTAACACTTTGATTTTCAAAGTTACATTTATGTTTCTTTAAAAACATAAGCAACAAGGATGTATGTCTTTCATTTATTAATTTTAAAATGTCAATTCTTTTAACCTCAACTGTGCTTCTTTAAATATATACATAAATGCATATTGAATACATATTCAAGAATCAAGGGATTATAAAACAAATTTATTTCCATTTCTTCCTTATTTTTGAGTTGGTTCCTATGCTAGATTAAGGATATAGTCTTTAGATTTTGAGTAAAACCTATAGGATCTTCAAGAAATACTTGTAAACTATGATTTTTAAAATTAAATTTACTTTTCTTTTTAGTCATTCGAATCAATGGTTATACAGCAAAAATAAGGATGTATATCTTTCATTAATTCATTTTAAAATGTCAGTTATTTTCACCTCCACTGTGCTTCTGTAAATATGTACACAAATACTTAAGTATAAAGGTTTGTGCAAGTGCAACACGCGTCACTTGAGGCACAAAACCGCACACAAAGCCAAAAGACAACAAAGCAGTCCAGGGAAGGAGCTGGAACGATTTGGAAACCCTTTAAGGCCTAGAGCCCCTAAGCCGGGGATACCCTTAAAGAGCGCAGCAGTTAGTCATAGCGAATTGCATGTTTGTATATACAAACATGAAAAAGTATCCACCAAAAGTATGAAATCATCTTGCTCGACTTACGAGTCCACAAGAAGATCAAATACTCTTTTCAAAGCGCTTTCAAATAAATTATTCCCCTCTCTATTTACTAGAGAATTATCTGATGCCGAAATAGTTTTATAGGCATTTTATAGGCTCATAATATATATTTCATCTATTTATCTTCCTCCAAACATGGTCTAAAAATAGTGCATCCAAATATCTTAGAGTATTCCCAATGGAGCTGCTACGTGTCAGCATGCATGCCAATGCCATTTCCCATGGTGCACCGCATTGCCCCCATCTGCCAGGCGTCCTTACTCCTCGTCGCCTTTGTTTCGGCTGCGCGCTACCCCATTACCCATAGCCGGCGGACATCATTTCGTGTTTCCTACTACACAACGGTTCCTCCTCCTCTCCCTTTGATTTCCACGAGGAACATTCTTTGTTTCGGATTAATAATTTGGCCTCCTCGGGCCGCCATCTGTGTCAATGGGCTGGCGCTGCTATCGAGCCCAAGGCAACAGCAGCTTTTTCTCGCACTTATCAAATCCGAATGAATGTGTGCGTGGAAAACAAAAGAAAATGGGGCGGGCAGTGGGTGGATTTCAGAGTGTTAAATGGTGCAGCTTCCGCTTGAAGCGAGGCAAGCGATGATGATGATGGGCTCCCAGTAAGTGTATCGATGTACTTGAATGTTTTTTGGTCTGTGCCAATCATCAACATCGTCACCGTCATCTTGAGTACATATAAAAAGCGAGTGAGGCATGCTTTTCCACACAATTCGAGCTGTTATGCCTCTTCCCGCCGCCTTATTTTCCTCAAAGTGATTGTGTGATTGTGCTTTGTTTTCATTTGAAAAAAATAGCATTTTAAATAATATTTGGGTTTTTATCACTCACAGTTTTATGTGGTGTTAGGAATGCATTTATAAATGTAAAAAAATGTACATTGGTAATAAATGTAAAAAAATGTACATTGTTAATAAATGTAAAAAAATGTACATTGTTAATAAATGTAAAAAAATGTACTTTGTTTTACATTTATTAATGCATACCCCATTATAACCTCCAAAGTAGGACATCTTTAGGATATAGTAGAACTTAATCTGAAAGCGATGAAAGGAATAGTAACTTGGAAGTAGTTTCAGTTTCTAAAGCCTCATTCCCACATATTTTTAGACACTTTTCCGATGACCTAATTCCCCAGTATCTATATAATCTATTTAAGTAATAAAAATGTAACCAAAAATATGTTAAATATGTGTTAATCGATAATGCAGCTGTGGCAAGTTTAGATCTCAGAATCCGTAGTATCAAATGACAAGGTCAAAGTCTTTACTTCCACCAACACATCGTCGTCCAGCCATATGTTGGGTTTAATTAATGAAACATTCCGCAATTTATTTTGTTATTTATTCCACTCTCTTGGGCACTCTCTCTCTGTGGCACTCTCTTTGCAGATCGTTTATACACAGCGATTCCGCCGCCGCCGCTGCCTCATCCGCCGGCTCCCATTCAAACAGAGACGAGGAGGAGGAGGCCACATCCGAAATGGAACTCGCCCACACTTTGACCCTCAACGAGGAGGCCCTCAAGCAGCTGCCGGAGCACAAGCGGCCGGTTTTCGAGCTGGAGTGGCTGCGTTACCTGGAGAAGGCCCTGCCCACGGTGGCCAAGCATGAGATTAAGGCCAGCCAAAAGAAGCTGGTGCAGCAGCTCTCGGAACGCATCCAGGGGGCGCCGGGTCCACCCATGCGGAAGCTTATAGCCAGTGCTTTGGCCACTCTGTTCTCCGTTGGAGACACCTTCATGCTCTTCGACACGGTCAACGCGTGCAATGATATTCTCAAGAACAAGGATGACTCGCCCAGCTACCTGCCCACCAAGCTGTAAGTTAAAGCCACTAATTTAAGCATTTAAGTCAATATTTTACCTGTAGAGCTGCCATTTGCGTGCTCGGATCGATGTACGAGAAGCTGGGCCGGATGATGGGACGCACCTACGAGGACACCGTGCAGATCCTCATCCGCACTTTGCGGAATGCCGAGTCGCAGGCCAGAATCGAGATAATGCACACGCTGGAGAAGGTGAGCGCCGGCATGGGCACGGCCATAGCCAATGTCCACAAGGACATCTACAAGGCGGCCAAGCATTGTCTGCTGGACCGAGTGATGGCCGTTCGCGTGGCCGCCGCCCGCTGCATCCTCAAGATGATCTACAGCGCCTCGTTTCTCTACCAAACCGAGCTGGAGAGCCTGGGAACTCTGTGTTTCCGTGCCTTCGACGGGAGTAACTACGAGGTGAGGTGTGCGGTTGCTCAGCTTCTGGGCACCCTGCTGGCCTACACCCAGCAACTGGCCGAAGCAGCCACGGGAAATAAGAAGCAGGGTCAAGCGGTGGCCATGCAGGCGGCCAAGGGAGCCACTCAACGTCTGGTCTCCCTGGACGAGGCACTCGGCATCCTGATGTCGGGTTTCCTGCGTGGCGGCGCCTCCTTTCTCAAGGGAACCGGGGAGATTATCAAGGGGAGTTCCGGGGTCAACAGAGAGGTGCGGGTGGGGGTGACGCATGCCTATGTGGTCTTCGTCCAGTTCATGGGCAGCGTGTGGCTGGAGCGGCAGTTGAGCACGTTCCTGGCCCACGTTCTTGACCTGGTGGCCAACCCGAAGGCAGCCTGCTCCCATGTGGATGCGGTGTACTCGCGCAAGTGCATCAACTTTATCCTGCGCTCCACCATTGGCAAGATGCTGGGCGAGAAGGCACAGAGTGCCGCCTGCAAGGAGCTCGTCCACTTGGTGGCCAAGCAGATGAACTCCATTGACTTTAATCCGGAGAACGCCAAGGATTCCAACCAGGAGACGCTCTTCAGCCAGCACCTGCTGGTGTGTGCCCTGCAAGAGTTGAGTTCCCTGCTGATTGGCCTGGGAACCACGGCGCAGAATCTGCTGGGGGATCAGTCCCTGCAAGCGATTGATGCCACCTGTGCCGTTCTGGTGCATCCCTGTGCAGCGGCACGCCTGGCGGCCGCCTGGTGTCTCCGCTGTGCCTGTGTGGCGGTTCCGGGTCAGATTACGCCACTGATTGACCGCTTTGTGGAGGCCATCGAGCAGATGCGCTCGTCGCCGGAGGCTATTGCCGGCTATAGCTGCGCTCTGGCGGCCATCTTGGGCAGCGTTCGATACTCGCCCTTGGGGATTCCCCACACCAAGGGCAAGGTGGTGTTCAACTGTGCGGAGGAGCTGCTGCGCTCGGCCTCCCAGAACAGCCGCATGTCGCTGCATCGCACCCAGGCCGGCTGGCTGCTGATTGGCGCCATTATGACCTTGGGTTCCCCGGTGGTCAAGGGTCTGCTGCCGCGCATGCTGCTCTTGTGGAGGAACTCATTTCCGCGCTCCAACAAGGAGTTGGAGTCGGAGAAGGCGCGCGGCGATGCCTTCACCTGGCAGGTGACGCTGGAGGGCAGGGCCGGCGCCCTGTCGGTGATGCACAGCTTCCTGCTGAACTGTCCGGATCTGGTCAACGAGGACATAACCCGGCGGCTGCTCACGCCCATTGAGAGTGCCCTGGCCATGCTGGTGAAGTGAGTGTACAAGGTCGTAAGTCTCCTTTTTTAGTTTTAAATTTATATTTATTTACTCCAGCTTGGCCTCTGTGCTCAAGAGCTATGGCACCCAGCTAAAGGCTCCGGCGGCCATGGTGCGACTGCGTCTGTTCGAGACCCTCACCCTGCTGCCGGCGAATGCCCTGGAGGCCTCCTACACGCATCTCCTGCGCATGCTGGTCTCGGAGTTTACGCTTTCGGATAATGCGGCCAACACCACGAATTCGCTGCTCCGGACACTGTGTCATGGCGATGACTCCATCATCCTGGGAACATGGTTGCAGGAAACGAATCATCGCACCATCGAAGATCAGGTAGGGTTATATTTTAGTGGAGATGTGGACTGTATTATACGTGACTGTATAATGTGTTTGTGAGACCTGTTAAGCCACCTGCAAGCCATGGGCGTGGGCATAATGTGATATATAGAAGGGAAAGGAAAGTCCTACGCCCAGGTGACCCTCTCCTTGATACACCCTTTCTCACTGCTCTCTCTACCCCCTTTCTCTCTCTCTCGATATTATCCTAAGATGGAGCCCAATCGCAAAGTCGATGGCGAGCATGTAAGTGGAGTGCAATGCATCAGCTAAACGTGCTTTTTTCCTCTGATTTCAAATAAAATATAGATAAATATTTAGCCCATTTTTGCATGAGTTTAGATTCTTAAACATTTCAATGTTTTTCTGTTTGTTATGATTGGAATCGTTATTTGTGAGTTATAGCCTTGTTCCACTGCTACATTCAGCTCTAGTCTCGAGAATGGTCCATTATTTTACAACCCATCCGTTCACCATTCGTCCTAAAGGTTTCTATAAATACTTTAAAAAAAACTACCGAAAAATATCGATTTTTAGCCGATATTTCTTAAGATCCTTCCCTAAACCTTTCTTCCCATCCCTAAATTCTTATTGTTCTTGAAATTATGAATATTTTTGCAAACAGATCAATGAAAACTAGATCCAGCATACCATTTTGTTGTCGCCACTGCATAATGCGATGCTCCTTAAGCTGTGACAGGGAAATATTTCTGATTTGCGGTCGTGACAGAAAACACCCGATTTTTCTTTGATATTAAAGATTTCAAAGCTCCAAGCATAGATATTAAAAAGTCCTTGAATGGGTCGGTTAACTTTGAAGAGGACGTCGTCCGGGAGTCGCAAAAGAAAGCCTGGAATGACCGCTTTCGGCTCGCAATGATATACGCCGTCCCAATTAAAATGTAAACAAAGCTGCCCCATTCACATGTCGCCGGAGAATGTGGATGGAGCTGTGGAACAACCGACGGTCTATTTTCGAAAAAACGGAGCAGTGGAACAAGGCTATTATCTGTTTTTAAGCGCATGAATATTAGCAAAAGGTTTTATTTTTTAATCAGTCAAATGAACCGAAAAAATTCACATTTGACAAGAAGTTAATGCTTTTGTTATTATCTTCCCGATTGGTCAGTTCCTTCGAGATAATCCCTTATTATTTTTCGTGTAGTTGTCCTTATTTTCAAGCACATTTCAAAATGGGAAACAAAACCTAACTCGTAACCCATATTTTCTCCCCTGTAGCTGCAACCAAATAGCGCCGCTGGATCTGGGGCCTTGGAGCATGATCCCTGCTGCTTGTACCGTCCCAGTTGGTCCGCCCAGGGCAGTAGCTCTACCACCGGAACCACAGCATCATCAGGAGCAGCCTCCTCCGGAGGAGGAAGCACTGGCAGTGGCACGACGAACAGCATTCAGCTGATTAGCAAGGTGCAACAGTGCCCGGGACCTCTGCCGCTGGGCGTGGCTGTGATCGACATGGCTGTGACCCTGTACGGCACCATCTTCCCCAAGGTGGCCAACAAGCACAGGCTGCAGATGCTGGAGCACTTCGCCGAGTGCATCCGGCAGGCGAAGAGCAGTCGCCAAGAGGCCATCCAAATGAATATATTCACGGCCTTGCTGTGTGCGTTGAAGAACCTGACGGACAGCAAGACGAGCCTGGGCCAGGAGGATGTGCGGAAGAGTGCCACGGCCTTGGTGGTGGCCTCGCTGACCAGCCCCAACTCCACCATCCGGTGTGCGGCTGGCGAATCCCTGGGCCGGCTGGCCCAGGTGGTGGGAGACTCGCACTTCACCGCCGAGTTGGCCCAGAATAGCTTCGATAAGCTCAAGTCGGCGCGGGATGTGGTGACGCGGACAGGGCACTCGCACGCCCTGGGCTGCCTGCATCGCTATGTGGGCGGCATGGGCTCGTCGCAGCACCTGAGCACCAGTGTGTCCATTCTGCTGGCCCTGGGCCAGGACAGTGCATCGCCGGTGGTGCAGGCCTGGTCGCTGTACGCGCTGGCGCAGATTGCCGACTCTGGCGGACCCATGTTCCGCGGCTATGTGGAGGCCACCCTGACGCTGTGCCTGAAGCTGCTGCTCACCGTTCCCCATGCCCATGTGGACGTGCATCAGTGTGTGGGACGAGTGGTGAACGCCTTGATCACCACTGTGGGTCCGGAGTTGCAGGGTTCGGGTGGCGGAGTGGCCAGCATGAAGGGATCGTTCCTTTGCTCGGCAGCTCTCTTGCAGGCCCACGCGGATTCCCTGGTGCAGGCGGAAGCCATTGGCTGCCTGCAGCAGCTGCATCTGTTCGCCTGCAAGGCCCTGCAGCTGGAGGAGCTGGTGCCCACGCTGGTGGGGATGCTGTCCAGCAACTACTTCATCCTGCGCAAGGCCTCAGTGTCGTGCCTGCGACAGCTGGCCCATCGGGAAGCCAAGGAGGTGTGTGACCTGGCACTGACCATCAATGCCGAGCAGCTTCCTGATTTAGTAATCACGGAGTACGGGCTGCCGGGACTGCTCTTCTCGCTGCTGGACACCGAAACGGATGTGGAGATGCTGAGGAATATCCACGACACCCTCACCTCCATGCTCCAGATGCTGGCCGCGGACAATCTCAGCTCGTGGCTGAGTCTCTGCAAGAATGTGCTTACAGTGGCGGTGGAGGGTGGGCTCAATGAAGATCCTGCTGCCGGAGATCCCAGCAAGGGGAAGGACACTGCAGGAGGGGAGGAGGAGGAGGAGGACGAAGAGGAGGAGTACGCCGACGATGTGACCGAGTACCGGGCGGAGGAGAACACCTCCACGCATCCCGCAGTGCAGCCAAGGTGGCCCACCCGCGTCTTTGCCGCCCAGTGTGTGCGACGGATCATCTCCAGCTGCGAGGCAGCCAGCTCCGTGCACTTTGACCTGCTGCAGGCCAAGGAGCAGCAGTTGATACGCTCTCGCGGGGATTACCTCATCCTGCACCTGGCGGAGCTCATTCGCATGTCCTTCATGGCCGCCACCTCCGACTCCGATCAGCTGCGGCTGGAGGGTCTGCGCACGCTGCAGGAGATCATCGATCGCTTTGCCAATGTGCCCGAGCCCGAGTTCCCTGGCCACCTGCTGCTGGAGCAGTTCCAGGCTCAGGTAGGTGCCGCCCTGCGTCCCGCCTTTGCTCCCGACACGCCCTCACATGTGACAGCTGCCGCCTGCGAGGTTTGCTCCGCCTGGATTGGCTCTGGAGTGGCGCGGGATATTGGGGATTTGAGGAGAGTCCATCAGCTGCTGGTGAGTTCGCTGAGCAAGCTCTCGGAGAAGACCAACAGCACGCAGCTGTACAACGAGTCCATGGCCACGCTGGAGAAGCTGAGCATCCTCAAGGCCTGGGCGGAGGTGTACATTGTGGCCATGCTGGGCAATGGCAAGGCGCCCGCCTCCCTACTCAGCCTGCAGTCCCAGCAGTCGGGAGGAATTCAGTCCCTAACGAGCGGGGTGGAGACCAACGATCAGGATCTGCCGCTGGAGAGCCGGGGGGAGAGTCTCCTGGGCCTGGTCCAACCAGAGCTCCAGAACCTGTCCGCCCACTGGCTGAGCGCCATGAAGGATCACGCTTTGTTGCTGCTTCCAGCAGAATTCCAGTCCCAGCTGCCGCACGATGGCGGCGCCTTCTACACCACGGACACCATCAACTCCTCGAAGCCCCACTACATGACCAGCTGGCCGCCCATCCTCTATGCCTCTGCCCTGTGGCTAAGGGATGAGGGCTTTGCCCGGCACCAGGATACGAGGGAGACGACGGCGGAATCGAATAACAACCAGATCACACATGGTTCTCTTTCGGCCGACCGCTTCCACATGATCTTTGGCATCTGCATGGAGGCCCTGTGCAGCATGCGGAGCTCGGAGAGGCCCAGGAACATTGTGAGCTGCCTGCGATCGCTGCACAGCATCTTCGACTCGGACTGGGCCCGGAGGCAGCTGGTCAAGGACCGGGCACTGACCATTGAGCTGTGCCATGTGCTGCACCGACAGATTCTCACCAGGGATGAGCTGCTGGTGCAGCTGCTCTGCATGGAGATCCTGAAGCAAACCATTCAGGCTGCCCGGGAGGATTTGGAGAGGCAGCGCGATGACAATGCCAATTCGGAGGAGGGCAAGGGCGAAGATGATTCCATGCAGCCCGGCAGCTCGCATGTCTACGCCGTCCTGGAGGTGTGCCTCTGCTTGTTTGTCCGCCAAATACCCAGCATGAATCCCACGCGACAGGGAGCCGGCGGCGGCTCTGGCGGTCTCCAGCTGGACTTTGCCTACGCCAAAATGGCCACCGGCTCGTCCTTCTTCTCCGTGCTGGGCGATGACAATGGCCTGCTGGTGGCCACCGGGCTGGAGTGCGTCGAACAGCTGCTGGATCTGTGCACGCCCAAGGGTGCTTTAGGAATCCTGCCCACCGTCCTCTACATGACCACCAGCATTGTCAAGGAGATAGCCAACAAGTCGGCCATAGATAGCACCATTTTGGCCAATACCAGCGCCGTGAAGGCTGCCCTCCAGTGTCTGCGTTCCGTCTGTGTCCACCGGTGGGCCAAGGTGGAGGAAACCGCGGAGGAGTGGCAGCAGCTGCTCCAGAGCTCCCTCGCCACCATTGTGGATCTCACGAAGACGGCGGGGGACAATGAGGAGAAGCGCGTCGATGAGGTCACCATGCTGCTGGCCATCGCTGTCTTCATCCTGCACACGCCCGCCTCTGTGGTGTCCACCCCTTCGCTGCAGTATCCCTGCATCAATCACTTCCGACAGTGCCTGCAGTCGGAGCATCTCTCCGTGAAGCTGCGCTGCATCGAGACCACGCGATCGATCTTCGCGCGAGCGGAACTAAAGACGGCCACGCCCTACATCCATGCTTTGGCGCCGCGCATCATCGAGTCGCTGTATGCCGAGTCCAGCAAGATGCCCGCCAGCGAGCTGGAGCTGCAGGTCACCATCGAGAGCATAGTCACCGTGGAGCAGCTGATTGACTTGGCAGAGCCTCAGCACCGTAAGTGATATGTTGGATTATTATTAATATTTGCACCATAACTTGCTCTTCCTTTGAGTTCGGGGTACTCCTGTGGGTGACTTTTAAAGGGGATAAATGTCTAGAAAAGAGGAAAATCTCGCGTTCCGATTTACAAAGGCAAAACCTACACATCGTCGGTCTCTAAGGTTTACTTTCCTCCCATATTCCGTCTTTATTCGGGCTCCGAGCCTGTTATTCAGTGCCCAACCCTGCTTTAAGTTATTCTTAAAGCGGCTTCCCTGTCTTTGCAGCGGAGAGGGTTTTTGGAGGCTCTGAAGTCTACCAGTTGCGAGAAGGTTGTGGAGGCTCTAAAGTCTACCACTTATGAGAAGGTTGTGGAAATTAGTGTGGCACTAGCAAGGCGGGTGAAATAGACCGTTGAAGATCAGTGTGGCACTGGCACTGCGAGGCTATAGTAGTTAACTAGCCACATTTCATATCGAATCAAAGACTTCATCTAAGCAGGAGTGCCCCGATTTTAGTATTTAGTTAGTTTCAAAGCGGATTCTTCCAGCTTTTCTAGTCAACACTCTCCCCAAAATCCAACCCAACATTTACATTATATAACCCTTGCATTTGCCATTCGGCTTCTTCTCTGTCATCTCATTCTTGCTCTAGAATTATCTTGAATCTCTTTGGTCGCAGGCAACATTTATTTAAGAGCTGCACACACTTTTGAGACAAGAAAAAAAAATGATACGTTATTATATATATTTGCTCTTTTCTCTGTCTTCCCTTTTAATCAAACTCACATAAATCATATACAAAAAACACTAATATAACAAACAAATATAAACTGTTAGGAAACATGAACTTGCTACAAGGTAAATAGATAGATATATAGATTGATCGATCCAAGAATGCATAACATATGTTTCATGTTGATAAGAGGGCTTTTCTAAAATATAAAAGATAATTGTTAAAATTGTGTAATATAGTATATATGCCAAAGAAATTGCTATACATTCAAAATAAATTTGAAAGATGTCGAAAAGTATGCTATAAAATATTTGAGGAAAGGTGTTACATTTTGTAGCATACTTTTATACAGACTTTTAAGAGATTTTAAGTCCACAGCTATTTCAAAGCATCTTTGATACGTATTTTTGAAGTATATAAATTATAATGTGTAAATCAGACTTTCATTTTACACATAGAAGCTCAAAATCTACAATTCTTACTTTTGAGAAATTTCCAACTGTGTTATATTTTGGAAAAGTACCTTATATTGCACACTCGATGTTTTTAAATGCACCAACAACCCATAGAATAACGAATACCGAATAGAGATCTAGATGCCGATAAAAAAATCACGCTTTAAATGTTGCATGTGTTCGTGATCGTAAATTATAGCTGGTTTTTAGCTAGACAAGTGTCCAAAAAGATGTTCAAAGCCTCTCCAAAGACCAAGCTATTAATGACTCCCTTCCTGGCTCCACCTTTTCGCAGACATACAAATGCTGACGCTGCTGGTGCCCGTGCTCATTGGATTCCTAGCCGAGCCAAGCAGACTCCGGACGCTGCCCAAGTACCAGAAGCAATTGCATGACCAGGCACTGCAGTGGCTGTTGAAGATTGGACCCAAGCATCCGCAGGAGTTCAAGGCCCTGATGGGACAGACACCAGAGCTGCGACAGAAACTGGAGGCGGCCATTCGCAGTCAACAGCAATCCATTAACATAGCCCAAAAGGCAACGGAGGCGCAGAGAAACCTCCTGGCAAAGCCACAAAAGCCCACGATCAAGCTAAAGACGGACTTTAGTAACTTCCAATAAATGGGATTCAGAGGGGAATCCCCCCTAAAATGCTAACATATAAATGCTTAACAATAAAATCTTAGAGCTGTAAAAACATCGATAGTGCTCTTACTCGATATTTTCGATAGTGATAGTCCAAACCATCGATACTATCGATACTATCGACAAAAAAAATGGGTTAAAATATGATTACTTTGCTTAAACAAACCAGATTAAATGGCATAATTTATATAAGATTTTACGTAATAAAAAAAGCAAATAAAGAAATACAATCAGATTTATATAAAGATCGTTTTCCATATTAATGTTTCAAAATTAAATTAAAATGTTTTTAACCCGTTCTTAAGAATATAAGAATTTATGATTATATTTAGTTTTATATTATATTTATTGGCAAAAACTTGTAAGCTTTATACGAATTCATTGATTTGCTGCTAATGCGATGTATCGATGGTGAAAAAATCAATCGATAGTGACCCGGGGCTAGAGGTGGAGAAACATCGATGAAAACATCGATGCATCGATGTTTTTTAAATGTTAGGGATCATCGATGTTTTTTTGGGAAACATCGATGTTTTTGTCACATCAATAGAGTAGGAAAAAAAAATTTTAATTTATTTTTGAGGAATTTTTTTTTCTGTTTTCTTGAAAACATCGATGTTTTATCGATGTTTTTATGAAAACATCGGAAAACTTCGATGTTTTTTTTCATCGATGTTTTTTGTTTAAACATCGAAAAACATCGATGTCCGCAAACATCGATGTTTCTCCACCTCTACCCGGGACACAGCCTCATCGATAATATCGATAGTATCGTCGATAGTTTTACAGCTCTTTAAAAACTGAGGATATTGAAAGCGGAACTTAATCTTTAGACAATTTTAGGCAGTTTTGCAGGCTCTGAATGTACAGCAAACACTTTTCGGTGGCTAATTGAGTGCGATTATAATTATTTCTTTGTTCAATTTCTTTTGTTTCGAACGCATCGAGAGAATTACATATTATTTAATGGAAAATATACACAGAACCCTTATTATAATCTAAAGATTACCCTTGCTTACCCAAAAACTCAACTCAAACCCAGGAGGAAGGAACTCTTGCTGTCCGGCGTATAAAATTATGCTAAATACATGTGAAACACAATGAAAGTACCTACAAGTTTATAAATAATATTATTTGTTAGCTATTGTAATGAATTATTATACAACAAACGCGATAAATATACTATACAGTAAAGAATAATAATAAAAACTTATAAAGCTTAAGCTTAGCTACTTTTTTAGGGGCCTATGTAGTCCGGCTCCACCTCCTGCTTGACTGTGGTCTCATCCTCGCTAAGCGGTTCCGATTTCAGACTGCTCTTCGGCTCCTGCAAGGTCAAGTGGCTGCCCAATTCAATGTAACTTACAGCTGGACGTGGCCGTTCCACCAGGGCGGCGGGCAGATTGGTAAAAAGCTGCGACTCCAGGCGACTCAGCAGAGTCGTTCGGTAGAAGAGAGTCCGCAAGCGCCGACGGAAGAGCTGAAGGGGAGGCGAGGATTCATCATAGCCGTTGAAGGGTTGGGAAACCGTCTCCGTTTCCGGTTCCTGCTTGCGCCCATCGCCAGAGAGTATGCAAATGCTGCGGAACCCCATCATGGTGGACACATTGGGCGGCAGCAATGGGCTCTTTGCATCCTGTACCTTGTCATCCGGCAGGTTCCTCATCATGCTGTTGTAGCTCTTGAGCAGTTCCTTCGGCATGGCGACACTTTGCAGCGTTGTGGGCCGGATCGGTGGCTTATAGGCCAAAGCCCGCGCCACATGGGCGAGGTTGTGAGCATCCTTTGGCAGCGAAAAGAGAGAGGGAACTGAGATTGGCAGATTGTAGGCGTACTTGAAGTAATCGCGAAACTCCAAGTCGATCTTTGACATTCTGGCGTCAATATCCGAATTGGTGGCCTCGACTTTGCGCCTCTTGGGCCTTGGCCTTCGCATGCGCGGGGACTTGCTCTGCTCATCGGCAGCCACCAAGGAGTCGGGATCCTTTTGCCACTCCTCCAAACGCTGGGCCCAGTTGTCGGCCGTGACCACCGACACCTTTCGCGACCTGCGGCGCGGCAAGTCCTCGACCGTGGCCGAGGGATTCTGTTCGAAAAACCTCTTGATGACCATGAAGCGGGTGCGACAGCTGGTGCGCGAATGGTTGCCCAGGAAGGTGGCACAGTTCACCCACTGCGAGGCACCGTGTTCGGTGACAAAGTTCATCAACCGCGCGTCGTCCTGCACGGACCAGGAGTCGCTCTTGTTGCGCTGCGCCAGCACATTGTGATAGCGTGTACGCAGCTGGGCCAGAGATCGGTTTGGGAAGAGGGTGCGCGGAAAGCAGTGGAACTTGCCATTGTACTCCTCCACGGCGGCGAACAGCATCATGTCCTCCTTGGTGGTGAAGGCTTCTGCAAGGAAATATAGGAAATATAGGAATTATAGGAAAAATATAGGAAAAATATCAGGGAATCAAACCGGAACCAGTACCGGAACCGGAACCGAAACAGAACCGATTGAAATTCAGATCCAGAACCGGAACCGGAACCGAAATGAAGAATTTTTTTGAGAACCGGTACCGTGAACCGATATTATTAGAACCGAAAAGACCGTACCGGAACCGAAACATTGTACCGGTACTGTTTCGGTTCTGAGTGAAGTTGTCTTCACTGCTCCTTTGTCGCTTCTGAGAGAGCTGAACCGGAACCGATAAAAATGAGAACCTTTTCAGAACCTTTTACCGAAATGTTAGTTTCGGTACGTACCAGAACCGGAACCGGAACCGAAATACGATTCGGTTTGACTCCCTGAAAAATATAGGAAATATAGAAGGAAGCTCACCATGACTGATGCTGGGATGCAGCACATAAAAGTACCGGCCTATCAGCGTGGACTTGGACTTGCCCGGAAAGTACTCGGCCACATTCTGCCAGTTTATAATGCCATTCGAGGTGTTCCGCTCGACCTGCATGCGCAGGCGTTCGTTGTCCTCTTCGCTCCAGCGAACTATGCCCTTTGGCCCCTCGACATTGTAACGCAGAGCGGTGTGGAAGCGTACAAAGCACTGGTAGTCCGATCGCCGGTCTAGGGTATCAGCTATAAGCGCCCAGTTTTGCATGCGATTGGCAGTGACCACCGACATCAAGGACTCGTCCTCCTCGGGCGTCCAATCGTCGCGCCTGAGATCGGGGCGCAGGTAGACACTCCACATGGCCTCGCAACTGTAGGGCGAGTGCCGATACTCCACGTCCAGGGTACTAATTTGATTCCAATCGATTCGGAAGCTGCTGTCCGCTGTGGCCAAGAGATTGACCAGGGTCTTGACATGCCGCTCGACGGGCTTTCGCTTCTTGCTGCCGCTGGGCTGTTCAGTTATCCGGTTGTTACTGTGGTCCACCAACTGCAAAAAGCTATAGTTTACTCTGTTTAGTTGGAAAAGGAAATCTTACCTGCTGTTTTATGCCCATGATCACGTTCTTTTTGTCCTTTAATGTCCACACATGGCGGGAGCGCATATCAAAGTCGGTGGGAAACATTTCCGTGCGGCAGCGCGTCTCGTAGTCATCGTTATTCGGACAGCTGCGACCGTCAACGTCTCGAAAATAAAGGTTTCCCTTGAATAGAAAGGTGCCTTTGCGCAGGATCGCCCCGCTGGTGTTGAGTGGCTCCGAGCCAAAGTTGGATCTTGACTTCAGGCGGCGCACCAAGATCTCCTCATTCCGGGCGTACCGGGCATGCACAGTTTGAAGAAGTTCCTGGATCTTTTTCCGGACCTGCTTCAGGCGACGCTGCATCTCTTGGTTTAGCAGCAGTGCGTTGGCGCCACCTGGTTCCGCGGTACTCTGTAGGATTGCAGAGATCTCGGCCAGCACCTGGTGGTGGTTAAGCCGCAATTCCAGGTCCTCCTCATCGCCCATTGAGCCGGAATCAGAGTCACAGTCGGGTTCGTTTGTTTTGTTTACAATAAACTGCAGTTCAGCATTTAGTGATGGGTCAACGACTATCGATAACATGTCTGGCAGGGATAGAGAAAACAATTGAGAGTCTCTTGAAATACCCTGCAATTTTCTTAAGCACATAATTTAAGTAAATTATATTAAAATAAGTGCCACAAGCTAATAAGTGAATAAAAAATACATTAACATGTATTTCATGTACTAAAATAAACTTTAAGTTAATGTTAAAACGCAAGCAGGCAAACACAGTTTAAAATCAGCATACCTTTACCGTTCCCTCGCCCACCAAAACCGATAACCAGCTGGAAATTTGCGAATCAGCAGTGAGCGATAACGGTGTCTATCGCCTATCGCTGCTGCTCGGGGCAACAACAAAAGAGAACAGAGAGAAAAACGCGTAGTAGCAGTTGGGCCAACTTAATTAACAAAATTCGCGGTGAATGCGCTAGCGTAACATGGACGATGTCCCAGTCAAGATAGTGGAGCGCTATAAACCCCCACCAGCCGTCTACCAGCTGCCGCAGGCCACTCTCAATCGCCTGGGCCAGTTCCGAGAGGATTTCTACACGGATCATCCGGACTACCAGTACGATGGCCAGCTGGAGCGAGCTGTTGTGACTCAGGCGCATCGCTGGCGCCAGCTGCGACGGCAGCAAAGCGAGGAGCGTGCCAGGCGCCAAGAGCGACGCAAGGAGCAGAGCCAGCGGGCGCTGGAGGCCAAGCAGAAGGAGATGCTCGGTGCAGTCGATTACCCAAGTACTGACGATTTGTCATCGGACGAGGAGGAACGGGTGGTGGGAAAGGCAGAGGCGGAGGCGGAGGAGGAGGTCGAGGTGGAGCAGCAACCTCAGCCAACTGAGTCACGCGACTCGCACGAACCAAAGTCAACAATAAGCGTGTGCAACAACTTCCACAACATCTTGAAGCCCACCATCTTGAGCACGACCCCTCTGGTGGCCAGTCCACAGACGCTGCACAAGCGAAACAGCAGCCTCAACTATGCGGATTTCGAGTACAACATGAACTCCACGCCCTTTGACAACATCGAGCTGAAGACCATCAACGATCTGGATATACTCGCCCAGGTGCTGCACCAGACGCAGCTGGAGGAGCGCAAGGAGCTGGAGCAGCAGCAGCAGGCGCAGAAAGAGCCAGAACTTAAACAGGAGATGCCAGCAGCTCCTGTGGAGCTAACTATGACGACGCTGGCGGAGACCAAAGCGACGCTCGACAGCGTCAATTTCCAAGTTCACTGTGATGACGATGAGGGCAGAAGCGAGCCCCAAAACATTCCACCCACGCAGCCGCCCCTCTACCCGACCCGGCCCATGTACAGCGCTTCCCCGCAGCAGCAGCCACAGCCACAGCCACAGCCGGAGCACTTCCAGGTGGGCCACTATTAATGAATGATTTAACAAAGGAACTGGACTTGCCAGCTGTTTGCTTTATGTATATTTGTTGTATTTCAGTATTTGTGGGGTGGCATTAACTTACTTTTAACAAGAAATAAAAGTTTATAATTCACATCCTTTGCATTAGAGCTGGGAAAAAATCGATTCCAATATTGATACTATCGATTCTTTTTTTATCGGTCCAACATCGATTCTATTTTGGCAGAATCGATGTATCGTGAACCTCATCTTTTGGATCATCAATGGCTTTTGAAAATGAAACCATTAATTTTTTTTTATGTTCTGGAAACGTAATTTATATTTTATGTTATAAAAACGAATTCTTTCGTTATTTATGTTTTAAGAACTTGTAACTTTTCTTGATTTATATTAATAAAATGTATTTTTGTTTTAATCTTTATATGTATCAGTATATGATCGCCATGAATTGATCATGTACTGATACATATAAAGATTAAAAGAATAATACATTTCTATAAATAAACAAACATTTCTTTTTCGATTTAATCGATTAAATCGATGTTTTTTTCTAAAATATCGAAAAAAGTCGATGTACTGAGAATCGATTTTTTCCCAGCTCTACTTTGCATGCGTATTTCTTGGCCTAAAGATAATCTCCAAATTGAACCCCTTTAATTGCAGGTTTACCACATGCAAAGCTATAATAGTGGCCCAACCTTCTACTCTACGCAGCAGCCGCAACTTTACCACCTGCACCAGAACAATTACTATGCAAATGGCTATGGCACGCCACCCAATCATCATTTGATGTCGCCTCCAGCGCCTGCCTCTGTTCTATCACTGAGCCAATCGGAGGAAGAGGTGGCCACCAAGTCGAGGAGTGTGCCGGACATACTGCGCGAGCTAAAGACGGAGCTGCAGCAGGCAGAGAAGCGACGCACCCGCCTGCTTAGCCACAACGAGGAGGAGCAGCAGCAGCAGCAGCAGCAGCACCCAAAGATAGAGGTAGAGCCCGACAAGAACTCATTCAGGGAGCTGGCTGGACCGGCGCAAAAGTTGGCGCATCGCATCAGCACCATGGGTTTCCCCCTAGAGCGGGTGGCCAAGGTGGTAAGCCTGTGCGGCATCGATGATAAGAAGGTGAGAGGGCTTTCCTTTCCTCGAAAAAGAACTTAAATTTAAAGCTAATCCTGCCACAGATCATCGAGCACCTTATCCCCTTGGGCGAGCTCATGGACCTGGGCTTTGACGAATCGAAAATCTCGGCGGCGCTTCTCAAGTTCGACAATAATAAGGACAAGGCGCTAGACTATTTAATTAACTAGTTCAATACCAAGGCGAACCTTTTGATATGGCCATCTCTCCTTCCTCCCCCGCATCCCGCACTCAAGCAGCTTTCCCTCTAAATGTATTTTTAATGAATATTTTTAGTTCCGCGCGAGATATTCCTTGCTTATGTTGGGAGTTGAATATGCTTCAGAATCCTCAGACGCAGCAGCAGCAGCAGAATAAATATGATAAGTCCGTATAGTAAGCACAGTTTAGATCAGTTCATGCCCAGCATTAGCAGGTTGATGGCATGCTCCACGTTGCCATCGGCCAGGGTCAGATAGTTGACGTTCTGGGTGTGATTGATGAAGCCCATGGCGGCCATGGTGCGCAGCTGTTCGGTGAAGCGATGGCGGCGATAGCAGCGCGGCAAAACATCGCTGTCATCGCCAGCATCCCCATCGTCATCGTCATCCACATGGTCAGAGGGTGCGGCTGCTACTCCGGCCTCTACCTCCATGTTCTCCACTGGCGGCGCGACTCCTGGCTGATGTTGCGACAGAGATTGAAAGGCGCGGGCCAGCTCATTGCGAAACAGCTCCGAGGAGATGGAACTAGTTCCGCTGGCTCCACCACTGCTGCTGCCAGCTCCGGTTACCGAGCCAGACGAGACCCCTCCCACGAGTGGCGCCGAGGAAGAGGACCTCGGCCCCTCATCGCCATGCAGAGCCTCGTCCGCATTCCGTTGGGCAATGCTCGAAAGAGAATTGAACGAGGTGACATTGGCCAAGGCATTCGCCAACTGTTGGCGGCTTATCTGACGGATGTTGGCCATCTCATCGCGTCGATTGGCAGCGGCAGCTGCGGCCACAGCGGTGCCGCTGCTCCCGCCGCTGCTACTGCTTCCGGCACCAAGAGAGTTCTCCTCCTCCGACGAGGTGGTCGACTCTGAGGCAGCTTGCTCTTGGACTGAAAGATAGAAAGGTTTCATCCAGCATCCCAGAGAAAAGTACGAATTATGTCTTCCTTACACTGCGTGGCTGAGCTGTTCCTGGCCAGCTCCTTGCGTATGGTGTCCACAATGAAGGGAGCAGCCTCACAAATGAGCGGATAGTCGCGGACCAGATTCTGTACCACCTCTGGCTCGTGCAGCATGTTGAACAGCACCGAGTCCCGGATCAAGGCCTGGGCGCCCAGATTGCGCCTGAATTCCGGATACTCGGCCAGTATCTTCTGCAGGATGTTGAAGCGCGAAGTGACGCTAATCTGGAGGTGCGACGTCAGCGAGAAGAGCTCCTGGATGTGCTTTGTGTTGATCTCGGAGCCAACCGGAGGCACATAGGGCGTATATCGCTTGGTCTTCCGGAAGCAATGGATCACGGCATTCGGCTTAAGCGAACGGCTGAGGGTGTCCGCGTCCTCCAACACCCTGCCGTGATGGATGATCTCTGCAAGTGCGCAGCAGATGACTTAGCACAATGGGGGAACAATGGGCGCCGTTCGCATCGGTCGCTGTCGTTGTCGTTGGCCACTCACCCAGTTCGTTGGCGTCGAACTGCAATTGCAGCTCCTTGGTGACCAGCGCCTTCAGGTACGCCACATCCCGGTCCAAGTCGATGTTGTGCAGCGGATGCACATCGCTCAGCTTGTTTTTGAGCAGCGCGAACACGGTAGGCATGGTGCGATCAAGTTTCTATCTTTTGTTTTGTTTCCACAAACCCGCGTCGCCTCCTAGTTATCGTTTCTGTGGCAGTGTGACCAGGTCTGGGTAGATCACCTAACTAAAATGCGTATTAATCAGTGTTGCCAGGAGATGAGCGTCCAAACAAGCTGGATTCTAAGGAAAAATAAGCTAAAATTAGCTAAAAAGTCCATATGGGAAAAAAAATTAAAAACTATAAGTTTTCTTTAAGTTTTTTAGTTAATTGAATTAAGTATTTGGTAATTTTCTTGTTCACTCCATTTTTTTTTGTGATAATCTCATGTTTGTGTGGCAAGTTGTGCATTAGGAAAATTAATTTATTTATTTAGTTACTACTTAGTTACTTTAGTTTACTAAAATATTGTATATGACATTTTAAATAAGCTATATTTCAGGTTTCAAGCTATTAGCAAATTTGTTGAGCCTTTCTTTTTTCTTATATTCTAGACCTAGCCTGAAATAAGCTAAAATGGCAGCACTGCCATTAACACAATTGTCGTCGGCTGATTGTTATCGATTACTCTATCGCTATCGCTATCAACCAATCGTTTTTTGACAGCAGGCCGCTGTAAAAAAAAAATCTTAAAATGAAATGAGCTTAAATACATATTGTATACAGTTTCATGAATCATGTCCGAGGAGCGCGGGACGCAGACAGACAAACGGACCAAGGAGGAGCCAGCCTCACTACCATCTACATCCAGAGCGTCTGAACTCAAGTCTGAAGACGAATCAAATAGGGGATCGGCGGTCACCCTCGAAGTCGACCTTGACGCGGAAGAAGAGGACTTTAAGCAAGACAGCTCGGAACCAGTCTACAGCTGCGAGTTTGAGGTGTTTGGGATAGTGCAAGGTATGTTCGCCTTACCAATTATTAACGTTCAATCCTTTTAATTATCAAATACTCTCTTTGCAGGAGTTTCCTTTCGCATGGCAAGTACATCCGTGATTCTTAAAGTATTCCTTCAATATAATCGTAATCCTTCCATATAGTACACCTTGCGAAGGGCCCAGAAACTGGGTGTTCGCGGCTGGTGCCAGAACTCGGAGAGAAACACGGTAAAGGGTCAAATTGAGGCGCATTATAGTCCCTTTGAGGAAATGTTAGTTATTTAATATAATATATCAATTTTAAAATATATTAATTATATGTTTGTTACAGGCGCCTTTGGCTAAAATACACCGGAAGCCCAACCAGCAGAATCGACAAGGTCGTCTTCAGCGAAACCATTGAGCGGTCGCACTTTAATTTTCAAAAATTTTCTATATTGGTGGATTAGTTATGGTACAGCTTTTAAAATTTTGAATTGGATATTTCTATTTTTGACACCAACAATTATTGTTTAATGTTAAGCCTGCTGCTCTTCGTAGAAAAGATATTTTTAAATTGAATTTCGTAACTTCTTAACCAACTCTTGGAGTTGGCAATATAATGCAGAAAATAAAACTTCTCATTTTTTTAATCTAATTTAATTTTGTATTTATTGGTATTTCTTGTATAATATTTTTATAAAAAAAAGCTAAAAGCTCAACGTTTACGATTTAATTAAAAATGAATAAACCGATAATATATCGAATACTATGAGTATGAATGGTTTAGGGGGGCCGGTAAAGTGAATTGGGTGGAGATTTTTTATTCCAAGTCCCATTGTCGGAGCAACAGGTTCTGTCCAAGCTTTTCCATTTCATCTGTTAATCGTTTGTGTCTATTTATAAAAATAAAAAAATCTTTAATAAAAATGGCTAGCAACAAGTTCTTAACTTTTAACAATGGCGAGAAGATGCCCGTGCTTGGCATCGGCACATGGCAGGTAATTAAATACATATATTTGGTGTCACATAAATACATATAAATCGTGTAAGCACGATTTTTGCAATTCCAAAGTCTCAATTTTAATGGTTTTTCAACCATTACTAATATAACTAATGAACGGTCTCAAAACAAATCTGACACGTCATTGAAGAATCTTGGAGATTCAGTTGCAATCAACAGAATCTGGTTGTTCTGCTGACCGCAGACCGGTTTTCAAAAAATAAACAATGAACCTCTTTTATTTATCCCTATGTTACATGGCTGTGTTAGTGGGTTTGACTTTCTCTCAGAAGAACATAAAAGTAGCAGGTGTTCCAATCAATAGGTTGGAAGGGGGACTGCCACTAACAGCAGTGTAAATACTTGACAAATCTTGAGATTATAGATAGTGGCAACCACTTAAACCACATTTATTTCATCACTTCGCCGCAGGCATCCGATGAGGAAATTGAAACCGCCATCGATGCCGCCCTGGAGGCGGGCTATCGCCATATAGACACGGCTCCAGTCTACGGCAATGAGCAGGCCATCGGCCGTGTCCTCAAGAAATGGCTGGACGCCGGAAAGGTGAAGCGCGAGGAATTGTTTATTGTCACCAAAGTGCCGCCAGTTTGTGAGTAAACTATACATTTTCCAATTTGAAATTATTTTGCTAGATATGATATTTAAAATTAAGTGAAAAAAAAATTTTAAATTTCGGGAAAAATAAATATGTAGAATATCTTTCATGTAGATTTCGCCATAGCTACAAAATCCAAAAATGTTCTAGAAGTATAATTTTGATAAGATAAGATTATAGCTCACTGTTTTTCAGATTTTTTTTTTAACTAAATACAGTTTTTCAAACTGTATTCTTATCAATATGTTGCCATGATGGATGTGCATAAATCTGATTATTTCGCTCTATTTTTAAGTAAGGTAATCAACAAAATTAAGGGTATACTTTAAAAATAATTATATATAATATATAATTATATAATATATAAAAATATATATTCTTAACAAACGTCAGTTTAGTTATTGCAATTTTTTTAACCCCAGTTTGATTTCATATATATTTCAAAGCCCTATTAAGGTTTTTAAAATCAACAATTCACATATTTGTAGTAATTTCGGGTTTTTCTGCCAAAGAAGCGATTTATTAGGGTCGTAAAAATATTTATCTTTTTATGGTTTTATTGGTGCCGTCTAGAGTGTTATTAGGGGCAATAAAAAACCCTCATAGTATTTATTAACTGAGAATAAAAATCACAAATCACAGATTTGTAGGGAAAATACTTCATAGATTATAGATTATTATTATAATCGAGTTTTTTCCGTGGTTAAAATGTAAATAAAGGAATTTTTAAGGTGTTAAACCTTAATCCTTCAACTTAACTAACCAATCTTCAATATTTCCCCTTAGCCAATCGCCCCCACGAGGTGGAGCCCACCATCAAGAAGTCGCTGACCGATCTGCAGCTGGACTATGTGGATCTGTACTTGATCCACACCCCCTTCACCATCAACATTAATGAGGATGGAAGCTTCAAGCTGGACAAGGATGGCCTGATGGAGGTGGATGTGACCACCAATCATGCCGCCATCTGGGTGGCAATGGAGGCGCTGGTAGAGAAGGGTCTGACCAAGTCAATTGGTGTGTCCAACTTCAGCAAAGATCAGGTGGCGCGTCTGCTGAAGAACTGCAAGATTAGGCCGGCCAACAACCAGATCGAGCACCATGTCTACCTGCAGCAACGCGATCTGGTGGACTTCTGCAAGTCCGAGAACGTGACAGTCACCGCCTACTCCCCGCTGGGCTCCAAGGGCATTGCCAAGTTCAATGCGGGCGCCAACATTGTTCGGAACGTACCCGACCTGATGGACATACAGGAGGTCAAGGATATAGCCGCCGCTCATAAGAAAACACCAGCCCAGGTGCTACTGCGCTGGATCATTGACACTGGTGTCGCGGCCATTCCCAAGAGCACGAATCCCGCTCGTCTCAAGCAGAATCTGGATATCTTTGATTTCGAACTGACCGCCGAGGAGGTGGCCAAGTTGTCCAGCCTGGATAAGAACATACGCGTCTGTGACTTTGCCTTCTTCCATGGGTGAGCAAAATAGTCTAGCTTTTTAAAATTCGATACATTATTTAATATTTTATTATTTATATTTTTTTGCAGTGTGGAGAGGCATCCGGAGTTCACCTTCAAGAACCAGTACACCAACTAAAATGCATTATATATTATTTACAACAAAAAATTATGGCAAAACATTTTTCGAATAAGTATTAAATATACTTACTTAAATTAAATTTGGTATTTTCCACCAGATACACATTTTTGATACTGTTTAATACCACTCTATAAACGTATAAAAGTCCAATTATTTACTGATTTTCTTTGGCATTCATTCAAACACTTCACGAATTATGTTTCATTTACAACAAGAAATTAAGGAAGATCATTTTTTCGAATAAGTATTTAATATACTTAATTAAATTATATTTGGTATTTTTCACCACACATACATATTTTTTGATACTGTTTAATACCACTCTATAAACGTATAAAACTCCAATTATTTACTGGTTTTCTTTGGCATTCAACAGATGAAAGGTTTTGGTTTTGGTTACAATTTTAAGCTCAACAGGTTTTCCCCCGGCTTTCGAATTTTCCTCGTTCGTTTTTACGGGTTTTTCCTTGGCATCTGTGGTGTCGTTAATACGTGATTCGTTGATGGGGACACTGGAAAAAATCTAGCGCATTAGGAAAAGCTCTTTTGATTCACAGTTAGTATTAAAATATATTTGCAACACATATTTTTTGTTAAGCTAAGTTTAAACAAATCACAAGGTTTACATTAAGCAATTAGTAGCGAGCGAGAAAGCCGGTACTTTACACTTTCGAAATGTCTTTTGCGACTACCAACAATTCGAGGTACATATTGTATGTAAATACATAGATTAAGATAACTGAGACGGAATCCTGAATACTTGCTAATTTTAGTTCAAATAATAATAAAAAACGAATTAAAAAGGCGAGAAATGGTTAGTAACTGCTAAACTAGAACTATGGAACAATTTTCTGGGGGCCGCTCTCAATTTGATTGTCAGGTATTTCGGCCGTACAGCAGAGCTTGGGTTAGTTTGCAGTTCTTCGAGTATTAAAAAGGGAAATTCGTAGTTTTCGATCCATGCCAAACTCACGTGGTGCGCGTCTCCTCATCTGTGCTGTTCCTGAAATGCAGGCGGGGGTAAGTTAATTAATTTGGGAAAATATAAACTAAGGGAAATCAACCTAAAGGAAGCCAACACTCACTTCAATCCTTGAGCCGCACAAGACGGATAGAATTCGGATACTTTGCATGCAAATCAAACAAAACTTGGAGGAAATAACGTTCTTAAGCCTAAGTTACCTGGTTTCTTGGTGGCTGCGCATAGCCAGGGTGGCCACCTCGAAGAGGCCGATGAAAAAGCAGAGCATCAGTGGCCCAAAGATGGCTCCCTGCCAGCCGATCCAGTACATGCCGCCCGCTATGGCCAGGCCATTCAAGTAGGGATGGCCGCCACTAATAAAGGGATAAAAAATAAATTCAGGAAACTAATTATTATATTACCCACCCCTTGAGGTCCGCATATATGGCCGTCTCAAAGGACGAGGGCACAAAGAACTGCAGCAGGAAGAGTATCAGTCCGGCATAGAAGCGATCCTGGGCCAGCCAGAGCTCCAGGAAGGCAGGAACAGCGCACCAATAGCTGCCCAAGAAGGGAGCCGCTGCCAGCATGGCAGCCAAGGCCGAAGGCAGGAACACTATCCGTGCACCAAAGACCGTATGCACCAGCCAGGTAAACAGGCCAGTGAACGTGGAACACTTGAACATGGAGACCAGGACCACGGTAATGGAGTTCTCCAAGGCATCAGCGATCTTGATGCCCGAACTGGAGTAACCCAAGTACTTGGTAATCTGCAGCGGAGCATACTTCTCCTGACTGCTCGAGAGCAGGTAGAACAGGGCCGTAAAAAAGACAATCTAAGAGAAAATATTTAACCTATAAGGTTTTATTTAGTATATTTATGATCCCTCACCATATCTAGGATAAACTCAATGCACGCCTGTCCGCCGGAAAGCACCAGGGACAGAATTTCGCCCGTCACGCCCATAATCATCGACAAATTGGTGCGTATGATGTGCCACAAGGATTCGGCGACCTCCAGGATCGTCTGCGTGTTGCTTTGCGCCCAGCCGATGATGCCCTGTTTCGCCACTAAAACTAGCTCTTTAAAATGTCCTTGGTTAAATAAACGGCCATTGGTTAGCAGGATGCAACACAGAATGAGTTAGATCGTTGACGCAAACGAAGGTTACGGGATGGATGAAGCGAGCAATAACTCAAGAACGGCCCAAGAACCCTTGCAAACCCCAGAAAACACAACTCAAAAGGTTAATTAAGGATATACGGGACAAATGATAAGGATAAAAAGAAGAAGCCATAGAAAGTAGAGGTAAGAAACTCACCTGGATTGTCGACGATCTCGCCAAAGGTGCTCTTAAGGGCATCCGTTGGCACCCGGGGACCATAGGAGGTATCTGCCTTGCTGAAATCAATCCAGTACTGAATGAGCCTGTCCCAGACGTCGAGAATCTGCTCCTTTAGCTTGGTGGCATGCACCTTGTCCGCATCCGCCAGCCAGTCGTCGATGTACGTCTCGATCTTACGGCGACCATAATGGTGCGCATTGTCTAGCGCATCATCGATGGACGCCTGCATGTTGGCGGGCAAGATATCAATTAGCTCAGGCCGATCTGTGATCGTCTTGTTAATTAGATCCTTGCCCAGATAGGCCACCTCAATGGTCTCCGAGTAGATGTTCACGCAGAAGAACACACTGAGAAACACTATGATGAGCAGCATGAGAATGATCATGAGAATGGAGGTGACAGACTCCACGGATGATTTCAGTGAGTCTCGGACGATCGTATTGATCTTGTAGTTCAGCTCCAGAACACCGGGCAGGCACAGCGGCAGCACGGCGGAATGGTGCTCAATGGCCCAGGACTGTCAAGGGAAAAACACAATTTAAACAAGTAAGAAAGCTACAGTCGACTGTGCTCGACTGTGAGATACCCGGTACCTAAACGCTTGCGCTTCACAATAAAAGGCAATTTAAAATTGTACATTCATTATAATAGTCTACTTCGATACT
Source organism: Drosophila tani (assembly GCA_008042535.1). NCBI lineage: Eukaryota > Metazoa > Arthropoda > Insecta > Diptera > Drosophilidae > Drosophila > Drosophila tani. Next base: position 176,084 of record VNJO01001547.1, on the reverse strand, counting down.
TCTTCTGCAGTTGGCGCCATTATATCGCACGGCCAAGGCTCGAATGCGCCACCTGTCGGCCACAGCTTGCAACAGCAGTGCCTTAGGGCGGTGTGTTAAAATTCTAACCTTATTGTTAATATCTCCCATGTTTATCATCCGATTTTACTGACATTTTCAGGAAACGTCCGCTATATTTTAATTCATTTTTTGTATCTATTAACTTTAACCCGAAACTAACGAGTATAGCTTATTTTATGTTTTTTATAATTTTTGAGGGCGCAAGTGGGCGTGGCCAAATTTTAAAACAAACTTGATCTGCTTGCAACAGATTTTAATGTTGTCACCAAATATGGTAGCTCTAGCTCTTATAGTCTCTGAGATCTGTTGTTTCACACGGACAGACGGACGGACATGGCTAAATCGACTCAGCTGGTGACGCTGATCAAGAATATATATACTTTATAGGGTCGAAGATTTCTCCTTCTGTCTGTTACATACATTCTCGGTTGGCACTAATTTATAATACCCTTGTACCCTATGGGTACCGGGTATAAAAAGCTCTAAAAAATAGGAAATACTCACCCTCAGGGCCAGGTAAACCTCGTTGATCTTGCTGCAGGCAAACTGGGTGATCCCCGTGTAGACGCCAATGGTGTAAATAAGATGCAGCAGAATGGGAATGGCTGCCAGGATGAACATCCAGACGTTGCGATACAGGAACGTGCCCAAACACGCGTAGAACAGCAGCTTAAAGAAGGTCTCACTCTGATGACCCTCGATCTCGGCCCCATGCTTCGCATCGAACGTGTCCGTGGAGTCCACAGTGTCGCTCAGCGATATGTCCTCCACTTCCGACTGGGGACTGAGCAGCGGATCGCTGCCCAGCTTGCCGCAAATGCTAAAGTTACTCAGAGATCGTTCGAAGTCGTTCTTATCGAACAATTTCTGCAGGCGATGGAGGTAGGATCCCGACTCCTCCCGCGTCTGAAGGTGATAGGCCGTAGAGGCCGTGACATAGGCCATGACCAACAGGAAAACAGGCACTTGGAGGGCGCCCAGGAAGCTGCTCAGATAGCCAGCAATGGCTATCCACATGGACTGGCCGGCGACCACAAAGTGGGCACTGTTCTCCGGCTTCCAGAAGAAGTGAACGCACGTTAAATACACGAGCACCAAGGCGATGAGCACAAAAACGTTGAGGAATCCGATTATCCGGACAAACAGTCCATGCGAGAAGGTGATCCAGTGCCAAATGGCCAGCAGGAAGCCCTTGGGAGCGTATAGCACCAGCAGCTTGATGCACCCGGCCACTCCGCAGCCTGCCAGGAGCAGCTGCCAGTGCTCGCAGAGCCATCCAATTAGCAGCCGGCCGCAGTGCTCGGTGGCCTCCAAGGGCGAAAGGCAAATAGAGACCAACACGTTGCAGTCGCGCTCCTCCAGGCGCTGGAACCAGCTGTTCACGCTCGCCGCCAACCGCCGCTTAAACGGGAAGAGGACGGCGCCCATGAGGAAGGCCCAGAGAAGCGGGCGCACAAAGGGTCCCAGGATGAAGCAGACGGCCACAAAGGCTCCCACGCCGGCGGCGATCAGAAAGTTGTACATGGCAGCGCGGAAACTCTCATGGTTCTGGGAACGCATCCGCAGCAGCCGGTTCAGCACGCTGTCGAAGGAGCGATCTCGCCGAATGGGAATCGGTTCCGAGCGGTTCATTTTCGGGGGCCCAGAAATACGAGGAACTGTCGGCGGAAGCGAATAACTGGATTAGTGCTTATTTGGGAGCCAGCAGAGCAGCTATGGAGCTGGTCCATGTGGGGGGGCACGCCCAAAAACTCACTTGTGGTGATTTTTGGCCGCGATTTGTGAGATCAGCAACAGATGATTCACATCGGGGCGGAGAGGAGGAGGGTCTCGGGCTGGCGGCGGAGTTGTCAATTTCCGGAGCTAGAGGTCATCGAAGGCTGGAGCAGCAGTTTTCTTGCGACGAGGGGGCGGAGGAGCGGGCACACATAAACAAAATATACGTCGTTTCTCACTAATTACATCAGGCCAATGTGGAGGATTGTGCAACACTGGTAGAGAGCCGATAAACAGTACACCTCCGCTAAGCAGGATATTTAGGCGGTTGAATTGTTCAATAAAATGTTTAGTTTATTATTGGTGTGTTTGCCAGCTCAAGGTCTTTAGTCTATTGTTTACTAGAGTTTTGACATATCTCTCTTAGCTTGGGTCGGTCTGTAAAAATGTACCACTCACAAGTATTTTTTCCTTCCTAAACGGGTTCACAGTAAACGAGTACTCACTGTAATGTTTTAGTGCGCTTTTCAACACTGTCTCAAAACAAAAAGCGACGCCATGCCAGGTGAGCGGCATAAATTCAATATTTTTATTTATCAAAATAACCATTTAATTATTAATTAATAGATTTAACACTGCAGCAAGCGTTCGAGCTGAACGACATCTACCAAGCGTTCAACAGCAGCAAGGCCACGTACATCGATCTCTATCGTAAGATCGTCAAAAAACACTACACAACAGAACTAAACAATTTGGTAGGTGACCTACGATAACAATTAAATTGGAAACAAAATAAATGATGTCTTTATATGTATCCCTAGATCAAAAGCGAATTTGACATTCTAGATGCAGAGTTGTATGTTCCCGAAATACCCCCTATACCCATTGAACCGAAAGATTACACACCCATGTTTCAGGTTAGTTTGGTTTATTTAGCATCTTAGACACAGATTAACTAATACTTTACTCAACAGCTCAGCAAGTTGAACGAAATCTACGAGGCCACCATGGACAGTTTGTCATTACTATAGGACTTTTCCGATCGATCCTTGGTACTATTCAGCCAGTATCCGTGTAGGACTCGATACGTGTGCTGCAAGCACTCAAACGAGGGGGATTGGCTCTGGAAAAGGGGAACATTATTATTGGTTTTAAGAAAATATATGAAAAGATTATGGAACTTACATTGAACAAAGGTATTACGGGGCGCTTCTTGAACAGACTTCCTTTCGTTCGTAATATCAACATGTACTTCACATCCAACTATAAAGAGAATTATTATATGATAGATCATTCTTCATAAATATACCATTATTCAAGAACAAGAATTAAACGAGAACTCACATCCTCTATTACTTCGTTGAGCACTATGTCATGGATATGCCCCCGTTGGACGCAAAGCACCGATTGCCTGCCAAATGATCGCACCGTCTCCGTCTGCAGCGCCATATCCCAGCTGTAAAATAGTCGCTCGATCTGCACCAGATTCAGTGTGGAACGGAGCATTAGCAGGGCTACCAAAGCCCAGGTAACCAGGGGATAAATGATGCGGGGCTGCCAGAGCCCAATGTTTCCGCTCCAGAGACCGCAGACCCCCACGAAGTAGGCAGTGGCCAGGAACATGAGTAGTAGCAGCCGGCGCAACTGCCTCCTTAATTCGGTTCCATGCAGACGGTTCACCAATTCGATGCGCACCACGTCGCCGCCACAGTGCTTGATGCACAGCTCCAGATCCGCCTCCGCGTAGCCGGCATATTTGGCTTTCCGGCTATAATATCTGTGGATTGTCACTTGCCCCGGCTCCATTATAAATATAAACAAACTAGAGGTTATAGTGGTGGAAAAACATCGATTACATAGTTTTTATAGTATCGATTATATTTGTAGCAGTCAACTTTAATTTTCCGTGCATTTTACACAAGCTTTTTTGAGAAAGCTTTGTTACTAAGAAAAATATAATTTTGTAATATTCACAGAAAACACATAATATAAATAAATAGATTAATTTTCACAAGAATTTCCTTTTTTTATAATATCGATATATTGCTCAGGTCTAGTGCTGGGCAACACCGTTAACCATCGATAGCCACCGAAAATTCCATGTATTATCGCGAGTGGTGAAAGGTGAGTTTCGTGAGTGGTATTATAGTGGTCAGACACGCTCGAGCGTCGTCCGCGGAAAAATTGTAAAAATCATAATTATCCGGGAGATAGATTGTTAAAAGCGCGTGTTCAATAATAAATATGCGCAAGCGTAAATTGTACATAAACTGAACGAATGCGAAGCGAATGCTAGCAGCACACAACGCAACGCCAGAAACTAAACAAGGAATTGCAGCGTGAGTGTATAACTTTTCAGTCAGCATTGCCCCCGCGCTCTCTCTCTCGCACTCGCCCGCTCTCCCGCTGCTGCTCTACTGCTACTGCCGTCCTGCTCTCGCCCTCTTGCGGCTTCTGTGTTGTCTGCATGCGAGTGTGTGTGTGTGGTTCGTCTCACGTACTCCGGCCTTGCGGAATCGGACTATATCCAGCTGAATTAGGTCCTCGATCCGTATCCGGATCATACTCGTATTCCGGGTGGGCTGTCCTCTTGGTGGACACTCGGCTGCTCCGCTTTTATCGCACTTTATGCAACAACGCAAACGTCGCAAACGTTGAGTTGAGTTTCTCCGCTCTCCGCTGTGTGTAGTGTGTTGGGTTTCTCGCTGCGTGGTGAGTTTGGCGTCGTCTGTTTTCCTTTCCCTGCGTTTTGTGTGCGTTTCAATTAAATGCAAAATCGGCTGCGAATCTCGAGGAAATGTGGTATACATAAACACAAGTAAGCAAACATCAAAACAAATTTGGTTTGCGTCAACAACAGGAGCATGCCTGTCTTCTATGTTAGTGGGTGTGCGAGTGGGGTGTGTGATGGGGATACGACGACGGCATTTTTCTTTACCACACGCCTTCTTCCCCGCAATACGATGCAATTTTTGCGATTCTGTTTTGCGCCTGCCATTCGCAATAATTTTATTGAATGAACCACAAAAGAGACGGCCGAAAAAGCGATGTACTTGCTAGACTGTTCCTGTGTGAGTTCCGTGTGTGTGTGACAGTGCCAGTGTGAGCGTTGTGTGTGTATCGCGTATGAAAATACATCAACTGTTGAAATTGAAACGAACTAAGAAAAAAAAGGAAATTTGCTGACATTGCAATCTCTTTGGAGAGTGTTTATAATTGTGAAATTTTCGAATTCTCCACTCGTCCCGTCGTCACTCCCCAATACCACCCCAAAACGGTGCATACATGCACACGCACACACGCCTGCGGATTTTTTGAGCGTGTGTGTGTATGTGAGCGCGCGTATTCTGCACACATTGTCATGCATGCAAAAACAAGATACGACGCGTTCGTAATCGTCAGACTCCTGCTGCTACTCTCTTCGCCCCCTCATCCGGGCCTGACCCTTTATTACCAATCGGGAGCGAAGAAGAAAGAAGTCGGAAGCCACAAGGAAAACGAAACAGGAACAGGCACAGGCACAGGCACAGGTCCAATTTAGACCGCTTTTCCCCAACCGAGTCGTGCATCCTTCTTTTTCTTTCTCCCCCCCACCTTTTCGCTCGCTCCTTTTTTCACGCCTTCGCGGACACTTGCAGCTCTCGTGTGTGGGGAAAGGACAAGAATAGAGCACGACTTTTGCCATTACAGTTGTGGTCAAAACGGAAGGTTTACTTGAATTGCATCAATTGGTTTACAATGTAAAGTTTTCTATTTATTATTAGTATTATTTTATATTGCGCTTAATTAAAATACATTTTAGGTAGAAGAGAAAAAATGTTTTCTGTGTGTTTTTAAATATTTCGTTGGAACTTTTAAGTTCTATGTGAAAAATTACTTATTCATTAATAAGTAACAAAATATATTTCGTTGGAAAAACAGCAGTCTCCAAGAAAATCCTTTTTTAAAGAAATCGAATTCGTACGTTGTTTAAAACTAAAAGGAATTTGAAGTTGGTAATTATAAACAAGTACAACCATCTCGATCTTTACTGTATCTCTCCTCTCTCCCTAATAAAAAAACTTCTTGTTGCCGGGTGGCAATAAAATTCAAAGTTATAGTTTATGGCGTTTATCAATGACTCTTTCTCCAGGCACATTGTCACATTTCGATTTTTCTTGTACTTTTTGGCAGCCATTCAACTGGGCCTGCCTGCTGCTATTATTAATAAACATTAATAATAACCGAAATCTCAAGCATTCGCGTGTTTTTCGCAGCTGATTGCGTAAACCGCTCTCGCCGTTTGTTTTGAATTGCTACTTTTGTTTTGGTATACGATTCTCCTCGGGCCTACGAGTGTGAAATCTGCAACTCTCTCCGCCTCTGCCTCTCGCTGCCTCTCTGGTTGCCTAGGTTCTCTAGGCTCTCTAGACTGTTATCAGTCCGGGATTGGCCTATGGCGCTTTATTGGAACTCGTATAGTATTTCGTTTCGTATCTAGGATCACAATCGCTGTGCAAATAAATCGCAGCACACATCTTTTCCACACTTGCTGCAGCCTTGGTGGTGCGAGGAGGAAATTGGGGGGTGGTGGGTGGGTGGCCGTGGTGGTGCTTTTCGGTGTTGATCTGAGGACGCTCTCTTCGATGATGACGTATTCCATTCGTTTTCCTGCCTTCTGTTTACTCGCACTTTTACACTTTTCCATTGATTGTCGCCTCACCAGAATGGCTACAGTCAAGCTTTGATAAGTTGAACTTTTCCTTATAGCTTTCCTATTTGTTCCCAGTGATACCAGATGAAAATTTTGCTTTCCCCATAAAAAATCCCAAATAGTCGATATATCCCCCTAAAAAATCCAGTCCTTACCCCAAATTCAAAAAAATCTGATAAATTCAAATAATTAAAAGAAGAAATATCTAATTATGACGTGGAACGTTGCAAAGCGGAAAAATGTCGGTGGAATACAGTATCTTAAAGGCGGGTTCACGGAGTGCGCCAACATCAGCTGGTAAAACACGATACAATAATCGTGTGCAGTATTCATTTTGATATTTTCGCCAATTTAGGGGATTTATAATAAAAAAAGCAATTTTATAGAGATTTTCTTAAATATTTTAAATCAATCAGTTCCGAAAAAAACCCTAAACTTCCCCCTAAAAATTCTTCCCCCCTAAAATTCCCCCTAGGACATCAAAAATCCCCTGATCTGGGAACACTGCTGAATTTTAATATTAAATTTAAATTTCTATAGGTTAAACTTGCAAGTTCAATTTATGGAGGCTCAACTGTAACGTTGCTGCTCCCCACTCTCCACGCTCACTCTCCCTCTCCCGCTCTCAGGTCCCACGGCTCTCTCGCTTATTTGTTTTCTACGTGCGCGTGTTTGCACTCTTGGCTATGTAGCTGGCCGTGGGGCGAAAGCGGAGCGATAATAGTTGCTCATGCCTCACTCACAGGCACAGACACAGACACAGACACACCACACACTGGCAGACTGTGGCAGGCCTAGATCCGATGGAAAACGTTTAATGTTTGTAAACAGACCGGCCAAAGCTAAACATTTTTTTTTGGCATTTCGCATCTTACTACGAATTTGTGGTCTTCTCTCACCTTTACTCTCTCTCTCCGTCTTCCTCTTCCTCTCCCTCTCCCTCTCCCACTCTCTTTCTAAAAACGCATACACTAAATAATGTGGCTTTCACATCTTCCTTCATGGCAATAAGTAAGTCCTCCCGTAGATGCAATGCCTTGCCTTAAATTGTTTTGTGGATGCAGTAAGAGATACAGATACATTTCAACTCGGTTAATCATTATCATATTAGAAACTAATTTCATATATTTAATTCAAAGTATTTAGATTTCTGTGGCAGCTCTGCGTGAGGGGGGGATGCTTTTGAGGGGATATTGTGATTTAAAAGTCAATTTGTGTTGACTCTGTGTATTTATAAAGATAATGTCATTAATTTTTCCAGTGCAGTCTTGTCGTGACCCCACCCGACGCTGGATTAGCAGCCTAACATGGATGTCAAGCGAGTCAAGCATAGAGATTAGACGAATCCTTTGAATTCTAAATTCAAGAACCTAATTTAAAGTAGCCAAGTAGCATAGCTTAGCCTATAGAGCATTAAAGCCTAGAGAGGAACGGTTCCAAGCCGCAAGCCAAATCTCAGTAGTCCAGATCCAAACCGAATCGTACCAAGAGCGAACCTAGGCGGCACACCCTTCATCATCATGACGACCGATACCCGGCGTCGCGTCAAGTTGTACGCGCTGAATGCGGAACGCCAGTGGGATGACCGTGGCACCGGCCACGTCTCCTCCACCTATGTGGACAGGTTAAAGGGCATCTCCCTTTTGGTACGCGCCGAATCGGATGGATCTCTGCTTTTGGAGAGCAAGATTCAACCGGACACCGCCTACCAGAAGCAACAGGATACGCTGATTGTGTGGTCCGAGGGCGATAACTTCGACCTGGCCCTGAGCTTTCAGGAGAAAGCTGGTTGTGACGAAATATGGGAAAAGATATGCCAGGTAAGTGTGGTTGCTGTATGTAGAGTCCTAGTCCCCCATAACTTTTGCAGGATCTAAGAGCTAGGTAACATAATAATAATCATACACAGGTGCAGGGCAAGGATCCTTCGGTTGAGATAACACAGGACATTGTGGAGGAATCGGAGGATGAGCGCTTCGAGGACATGTCGGATACGGCGCCACCCATAGAGCTCCCGCCCTGCGAACTCTCCCGGCTGGAGGACATTTCAGAGACGATACAGAGTTGTCTCTCAACGCCGCTGCGCAAGGAGAAGCTATCAATGGCCCTGGAATCGGAGAGCTACATCAAGAAGCTGCTGAATCTGTTCCATGTCTGCGAGGATCTGGACAACACCGAGGGTCTACACCACCTGTTCGAGATCTTCAAGAACATCTTCTTGCTGAACAAGAACGCTTTGTTCGAGATCATGTTTGCGGATGACACCATCTTCGATGTCGTTGGGTGCTTGGAGTACGATCCGAGTGTGGCTCAGCCCAAGAAGCATCGTCAGTATCTGAAGCAGTTGGCCAAGTTCCGGGAGGCCGTGCCGATCAAGAATCAAGACCTGCTGGCCAAGATCCATCAGACCTTTCGGGTGCAGTACATCCAGGACATTATCCTGCCCACGCCATCCGTGTTTGTCGAGGACAACATGCTAAACACCCTCTCCAGCTTCATCTTCTTCAATAAGGTGGAGATTGTGACAATGATCCAGGATGACGAGCGCTTTTTGCTCGATGTGTTTGCCGTGCTCACGGATCCGGCCACTGGGGACACGAAGCGTCGCGACACTGTTCTCTTTTTGAAGGAGTTTTGCAACTTTGCCCAAAATCTGCAGCCGCAGGGCAAGGATTCGTTCTACAAGACGCTCACCTGCCTGGGCATCCTGCAGGCACTGGAACTGACGCTCGTAATGAATGACAAGAAGACCAAGTCCGCCTCCATAGACATTCTCACGGCTATAGTGGAGTTCTCGCCGCTGGTGGTGCGCAACTATACGCTGAACCAGGCCAACAGGCCAGAGGGGGTGAGTTTATTGGCTTAAAAAGAGTTTTTATAGTTTTTATTGGTTAATTTTTCTCCTACAGGATCGCATGTTGCTGAACATTGCCATTGAGCAAATGCTAAACGACTCGGAGCCGGAGCTGGGCATTGCGGTGCAGCTGATGGGCATTGTCAAGATCCTGCTGGAGCCGGAGAACATGCTGACCGAGAAGGGTGACTTTCTCAACTTCTTCTACAAGTACAGTGTTCAGACGTTAGTGGGTAAGTAACCCCTTTTGAATCTCTTGGGGGATGCTAACTAATGCCCTGACTTGCAGCTCCCTTGATGCTCAACACGATGGGTGATCGTCCGCAGAATGAGGACTATCAGACGGCCCAGCTGCTGGGCATCGTCCTAGATATTCTATCGTTTTGCGTGGAGCATCACAGCTATCACATCAAGAACTTTTTGCTGCAAAAGGATCTCCTCAAGCGAATTCTGGTGCTAATGAAGAGCACACACACGTTCCTTGTACTCGGCGCTCTGCGACTGTTGCGCAAGATTATAGCACTCAAGGATGAGTTTTACAATAGGTGGGTATAGGCTCTTTTGTGGGTGTAAGTTTTTTGCTTATAATTAATCTTTACAGACACATTGTCAAGTGCAATCTGTTTGCGCCCGTGGTGGATGCTTTCATTCGCAACAATGGTCGGTACAATCTGCTGGAGTCGGCCATTCTGGAGCTATTTGAGTTTATAAAACTCGAGGATATACGCACGCTGTGCGTTTACTTTGTGGAGAACTTTAGCAAGATTTTCGATGAAATCGAATATGTGCAGACATTCAAGTACTTGAAGAACCGTTACGATCAGTACCAGGACAGGCTCAAGGATCGCGACAAGATGGAGAACCGAACGGATGGGTAAGTGTGCGCTGCTCCCCTAACACACAATGTGAAAATGTCGTGGGTATGTGTCTGTTATTATTATTATTAAAGTGGCCTGCCCATCATCCGTAGCGGTGGCCGGTTTCGTCGAGATCAGCGCCAAATGGAGGAGGAGGAGGAGATGTGGTTCAACGAGGAGGACGATTTCACTGAGGAAATCGATACGTACAGCAATGTCATCAAATGTGAGTGTAGATACTGACGCATTTCCTGTGAGATTGGGACTATATTATTTCATTTACTTTACAGCCGTCAGCGAAAAGAATGGCCCGCAATCGCAGAATCAGCAGAAATCCTCTCCTCCGCACAGTACGTCACCGCACAGCGGCGGCGGACTGCTGGGCAACCTGAACGCCGCCACCGCGACATCGACAGCCACATCCACATCCTCCGCCGCATCGGGCGCTGCTCCGGTGGCCAGCGGCAGCAGTAGCCCCGAGGCAGCCAGTTTGGTTGATGAGCAGACCCAGGCTGCGGTACATTTGGCCGCCGCTGCCAACATTGCACTGCAACACCACCAGCAACAGCAACAGCAGCAGCAGCAGCAACAGCAACAGCACCCATTCCAGCAACAGACACAGCCCGAGATGGCAGAACTGCAACAGCAGCTAAGCAGCAGCAGCGTGGAGACGCCGCAGAGCCAAGAGTTGGAACTATCACAGTCGGCCGCCTCTGCCACCACTGTCGTCTCACTCTCGTCGTCATCCTCCTCGCTAGAGGCATCCACGTCCTCATCATCATCGTCGTCGGCGTCATCCTCCTCGTCCTCGTCATCATCGTCATCGTCCTCGCCACCAGGCAGCAGCTCTTCGGCCGCCGGCCCATCATCTCTGTGCGATTCGGCGACAGTGGCCGCCGTGGCAGCCTCACAGTTTCTCACCACCATTGCCACGGCGATGGCGGCATCTGTGACGGCGGCGGCCACGACTAGTAGCAGTTCGCCCAACAACCTATCGCCAGCTCCGGCTGTGGCCAGTCCGGATATCGAGAGTGGCGATGCCCAATTGCCGCCCAGCGATGACATTATAGCTGATAGCTGCCCGGCCAGCGGCGGGGAGCAGGAGGAGCAGGAACAGGAGCAGGATGCGAGCAGCAGCTCGGAAAGTGCTGGCAGTGAAGCGGACAAGGCGACGGCCAAGAAGGTAAGGGGATTAATTGTAAAATGAAAATGAATACTTATGCAAACTCTTGGGTTTTTATTTAAAATTAACAACGGCGGATTGATTTTATTTCTAGTGATTTAGGTTTTTTTTCCCATTTTTCACATCTGATCTTTCTTATTCGCCAAATATTCGAAACGTGTAGATCGTTCTTTTCTCTTGGGTTTTTATTTAAAATTAACAACGGCGGATTGATTTTATTTCTAATGATTTAGGTTTTTTTTTTCCCATTTTTCACATCTTATCTTTCTTATTCGCCAGATATTCGAAACGTGTCGATCGTTCTTTTCTTAAAAGTCTAGCATAATTCTAGGCGTTAAGACTATTAGCAATAACATGACACCAACTGGTCACTAATGTGACCGTGTAATACAAAATGAGGTTTTTACACTTGTTAATTGTTTTTCCAATTTCTTTGGCCAACAAAAAACAGGGTCTGGTTGACTACGAAAGCGATTCGGGCGAGGATGACTACGAGGAGGACGAGGACTCTGAGGGGCCACAAGCACAAAAGCGCGCGCGTCTGGCATAGTTGGCAGATGATGTTGAGCACACCGGCAGTGGCGGCATCAATTATAAATTAGTACACACAACATAACGGAACACACACACACACACATAATTGAAGCAGATCCATACACCAACGAACGTTAGCAACAGCAGCGACAGGCGGTACGATGTAAGATCGAACAAGAAAAAAACAAACAACAAAAAAAACAAAAGCATACATTTAAATTTTAGCATAAAATTTATTTTAAAGGGGATGAGAAAGCTAAAAAACAAAACAAAAAACCTAAAGTAAACAAGAAATTATAAATCTTACTTTACTAAATTAAACAAAACTACAACATATATAAATATATATACAAAATATATATGCAAAAGGATAACAACTACAACACTGATCAGCAGCAGCAGCAGCAGCAGCAGCGGAAGCAACCGCAGGCTGTTTGAGAAAGCATAAAAACGAATCGAAACCAAAACAAAATGTATTTAGTAGTTAAGCCGGAGAACACACACTTAGTTTTTGAGAAGGAGAGGGAGGAGCAGCAGCCAACAAATCCTGTCAAGTCGGCAGCAGAGAGAAGAGGTAACCCAACCCCCTTAATTGTTTGTGCAATCTTTTCGTTGTCGGTATTTTAAAGACAATTGCAATACTACCTAACCTACCTTACCTTAACCCCATATTAGTTGTAATCTCTAGAGTTAAATCGTATCTCTTAGCCTCTGAAAACGATTCCCTGCCAAAATCGCACTATCAACTATTACTTGAGCGTTGTCCTTAGTTTACGCAACTCTAGGAAACTCAGATCCTTATCTGTAATATTTTCGCAAACAACGTAATTAATTGTAATTAATGTTTAGTTTCAAAAATGGCAAATCATTCAAGTATATTGATTTTATTTCTAATGATTTAGGCTTTTTTTTCTTCCATTTTTCACATCTGATCTTTCTTATTCGCCAAATATTCGAAACGTGTAGATCGTTCTTTTCTTAAAAGTCTAGCATAATTCTAGGCGTTAAGGTTATTCTGTGTGTACAATCGGTTGCAATTGTTTTCTAAATACCAACTATAAGAGCCACCGCCGACTTGATGGAGTTTGTTTTAATCCTTAATCCCTTTGAGTTAGTCGCGGATTATCATTGGAACCTTGTATATAATTTAGTCAGTCTCCGTATTCTCAATAAGTAACTGCCCCAGCACCCCATCAACCCCTCTGGCGATTTAACTTTAAGAACAATTAATTGGAGTTAATTCAGTGTCAAGGATATATGGAATTAACCAAACTGAGAAACTGAGAGAGAGTTCCTCTTTTGGGGGATGGAATCTTGTAGGAAATATGCCAGAGAAACGTCGTGTTGTCTGACTGTGTTTACAATTATAAACAATTGTTGGCGTTACCTTTGCATTAAAACACACACCACACACACATCAATAAATAACTCTAACTATAATGATAACAAATAGAGCGTAATGTTAAACTAAAGCAAAGGGGCAACAAAAAAAACAGAAATAACAAACAATAGAGTAAAGTAAAATAATAGTCTCTTCATGCGGTTTTCCATTGCAAGTTTTTCTTTTCCCAATTTATTATTTTTTTTATAAAAACAAAGGAATGTAGTAGTACGCACACTCAACACACACACATAAAGCTCGCTCTCATCCAGGCTAGAGGTGGAGAAACATCGATGTTTGCAGACATCGATGTTTTTCGATGTTTAAATAAAAAACATCGATGGAAAAAAACATCGAAGTTTTTCGATGTTTTCATAAAAAGAAAACAGAAAAAAAATGTCCTTTAAAATAAATTAAAAATTTTTTCCCTTACTTTAGTGATGGGACAAAAACATCGATGTTTCCCCACAAAACATCGATGTTCCTAAACATTTCAAAAACATCGATGCATCGATGTTCTCATCGATGTTTCTCCACCTCTAATCAAGGCACACACACACACGACAGAGAGTAATAAAGTTATTTGTTAATAATCAATCGTATCCTGGCCATGTCGCTGTACTACATTTATTTATTTTAGTAACTTGAAGAAATGTGTGAAATAAGCAACGGTTTCCCCTAGATCGATCCACTCCCAACTCCTCTTCCATTTCAAGATCACGCCGCCTGCTGCAAAAACACTTTAGATGGGGGAATAAAAAACATACATATATCCTTCCAAGTTGTTGTTTTTGATTGTGTTTAAAGGAGCAACAATAACGCAGAAAGAGAAACATAAACGAAACTAAAAAGATAAGAACGAAGGAAACTAAAAGTAAACAAGTAAACAACACTATAGTTTATACATAGTATTTATATGAATCGTGTATTGTATATGATAATATGCTGTCTAATCCCCTAATCCTAACACACACAAAACACACAAAAAACACACACACAACATACCCATTACATCTATAATTTGAATATTTTATTTAGTTGTCTAAACATCCGTGCGTAAAAAGCGATCTATATATATATAACTCTATATATTATGATTATGAGTAAATTAAATAATAGTTTTTAATAGTTTTTAAACAGAAAACAGAATGGCTAAGCTCGCGAAAGTGTCTTTTATTTGGGGGTGTGCTTTGGGTGGTTTTTTTTTCACAGTGTCATGGTAACCGCTTCAAGGACCAAACAAAGGATTCCTTCTAAAAGGTTAGTTAGTCACTCACTTGGCCAGGAAGAGGACGTGCGAAAAATATGTCTGTGGAAGATTCTTGGGTGTTTGATTCGTTGGTGTGCTTCCTGCACGGCCCCATCTGGAATGCTCCGCTCCAGACATTTATCGAACAGAAATCTTTAGGTGAGAAAGAGCGCCTGCCTTATTCCTGATCCTGTGTAATCCCCCTGGCCTCTGCAGTCTTCGATCCCAACCAGCAGCTGGACGAGAATAATCCGGACATACTCCAGATCCATGAGGAGTACAAGAACCTGGTGGACTACATGCTGGGCAGCTTCATGGAGGAGATGCACATATCGCCGGAGCAGTTCGAAATGGCCTGCCTCGAGGGCCGTCAGCAGGGTGGCCAGGGTCAGGGCGAGAATCCCTTTCAGTTCCATCAGGTGCTGTTCCAGCAGGTAAGTGGCCACGGGGAGCAGCTTGGTATATAGAGAGTCCCCAAACGGAGATCCTTGCAGATTTGGGCTGCCAATGATGTAAAGATATTCATACGCATGATGACGCAACGCAATGTGGAGCTTCAGCTGCAGGCTCTCGATCTAATCGAGAAAAATCAATTGGCCCAAAGTGAGGCAGGCGACGATGACCACAGTGCGGAGGTGGGCTCAGATCAGGGGTGGGTTTTCCTTAATTACATCAAGCTTACCTTAGTTCTGGATTATTCTTTATTGTTTACATAACATTTTCCACAGCGACACCGCCTCGGAGGTGGAGCAGCTAATAGCCAAGACCGTGGCCGATGAACTCGAGAGCCCCGAGGCTGCCCTCACTCCGGAGCAAGATCCCAGCCTGGAGTCGGTCAACGACAAGTTCCAGCGCCTGAACTTGTTCTTCGAGCAGGAGGACCGTGTGGATCCCAGCGACATGGTCTCGCGGCAGGAGTACCTGCGGCAGCAGCGCGACAAGATCGTGGAGATCAAGAAGCAAACGCGTGCCAAGCAGCTGCAGGACACCCTGGCCCGGGGTACGCCCCATGCCCCCGAGGGTGCGCGTCCCAGCTCCGCCCTGGTGGCCCAGCAGCTGCTGGAGAATGGCGGCCGCACCACTGAGCTCTCGGTGCCAGCTCCCCTCGAGGCCGAAGAGAATGCTGCCCTCCAACTACGACGCAATCTGGCCAAGCGCCTGCGCAGCGAGGTTGTGGAGCAGAAGTGAAAGTCGAGAGTGGTCTTAGTCCCGTTTATTGCAGATTCTCAGCCAGGTATATTTAGAGGGTGCGTCGCTGACTAGTTCAGTTGGTGGTGGTTGAGGTACAGGGGTGTGTGTCCTAGGTTCTAAGGTAACATGCGCTTCTTCACTCGTCCAGGTCCACACCTGACCGCAGGTGGGTCAGGTGGGGACCTGGTCGAGTGAAGCTACAAACAAATTTCGAAATAAACAAGTATTGCTGCTAGTAAAAAATATTGCTAAAAAAGGGTGTAAATCGTTAATGGCTTTGGCTGCTGCTCTACGTGGGTATGCGATCTCGCAGATAAGACATTATGGCCTCGGTGCCCTTCATCAGTATCTGATGGCGGGGTTGACGGAACGGATTTCCCACCAGTTCCAGGTGACTGAAAAAATATTAATAAATATTAAACTGATTTATGAATTAAAGCAGTGGTCCGCACCACTACAGTCAAATGCCAACATTGCATTTGAATGAGTAAAAATTTAACACTCTATGGCTAGATATGAGAAGAAAAAAAAGCTAAGATATATTGCAAGATCGAAAAAAATAGTTATAACCTAAAAACTAGCTATTTTACGCTAAAAAAGGCTAAATCTAGCCCCACAATTACAATTTGTCTGCACTGATTCTTCTGTTCTCTTTTGTGCATACTATCTGATTTAAAGGGATGTATTTATATATCAGAGTTCCAAAATATTTGCAATTTGTTTGGTTTCCCCAAAAAACAAGCTTAATTAACGGATATTTTTATCAATGAATCAGAGAAGAACATTACATTTCCTTTATAAAAATAAAGACTATGCTGAGCATTGAATTTTCTGACACTCCGTGAGGGAACGCTTTACTGAATTGATCTCTATAAGTTTTCATTAAAAAATCGTAAAAATAAAAGTTCAACGAAGAACATTTAACCGAAAACCAAAACGAGAAGGAACACTTTCTTAGGTTATGTTCAGTCTACTGTTATTTACAATCTCTGTTATACTCTCTCTTACACTCTCTGTTATACTCTCTGTTATAATCTCTATTATACTCTCTGTTATACTCTCTGTTATACTGTCTGTTAAACTCTCTGTTATACTCTCTGTTATAATGCAAATCTAAGAACTCACGTTATATTGGTTAGATTCCCCAGTATGGGTGGCACTGCATCGATATCGTTATTGCGTAAATCCAGCGTGCTCAAGCGCGGCATGCCCTGCAATCCGGCCACATTCAACACCTTGATGTGGTTCTCACTGGCAATCAGGATCTCAAGACCTTGCAACTCGTACACGCCATTGGGAATAAACTGAAAACTGAGCCAGAAATAAAGGGAAATAGATAGTAAAAGAGATTATATATGAACAGAGCTCAATAATTAACTGAAAACTAAACCAGAAATAGAGGGAAATAAATAGAAAATAGGATAATAAGCAGTGATCAATATATGAACTATAATGAACTGATAACTGGACCAAAAATAGATGGAAATACATAGGAAACAAGGTTATAAGCAGTGATTAGTGTAAACCCACCGATTGTTGGCAATATTGAGTTCACGCAGAGTGTTCAGGACACCGAATTCCTTGGGCAGATCACTCAACAGATTGTTGGACAGATCCAGAAACGTGATGCGTGTGAACTGCGATATAAACTGTGGCACATAACCTATGAGGTTGTGGGATAGCACCAGCTCCGTGACCAAGTTCTCCATGTGCTGCAAGCTGGGAAATATATATTTATATAAGGATAATGATAAGCTGGATATCCCGCTTGTTTTGACCCACCCACTGGGCAGGGTGCTCAGCTGGTTGCGGGCAAAGTCAACCACATGCACACCCTCATCCTTGGCAATGCGGAACACCTGTTCCGGGACTTCAGTCAGTTCCTCCAAGTTGACAGCTAACGTACGTGTATGTCGTAGTTTGTATCTGAGGGATACAGGGAAACGGGGGTTTAAGTAAGGATCTTAATACCTGACTTTGGTTGAAATCGTTGGTATATGATCATGGAACTTGGTGATACACTACACCCAACGTGGATGCACAGCCTCGTTCTGTTGATAGATGAACTGCTGCCGGCACATCTGCTGCTGCTGCTGGTACATGACTCCTTGCGAATAGGGAAACTCTCGACATTGCTGCTGTTGCTGTTGTGGGTGAAACCTGGCCATGTCGGGTTCGTACAGGTGTCCCTGGAATTTGGGATTACACTCTTGGCAATTCCAACATTGAGGCGCTACTTGTTCCAGCTGTTGCTGGTGGCATGGGTAAGGACAGGAACACTGATACTGATATTGGAACTGTTGCTGCAACTGCTGCTGCCGCTGCCCATGATAGCTGCTGCTGCGGCTTGGAATCATAGTGCTGATCAAGACTGAACATAGTACTTACCTATCGGGATAAGGAGCGGGCAGATCCCCTTCATCGGCTTCACCGCCGCTCAGGCGGGTTACACTGATGCCCCCCGCTGATGTGCTGGCCCCTATATCGACACCATCCTCCTTGGCCTTGGCCAAAGCCCGCTCGTGAAGCGTCTTCAAAATCCTTGTCGTTCCGCACTGTATAATGTCGCGTCGGATGGTCTTAATGGGATTGCCATCAACCTGGAGACTAATAAGGTGCGCCAGCGAGGACAGGGTGACGGGCAGCATGCTAATCGTATTGTTGGACACATCCAAGCGATTTAGGTTGCGCAGCAGGCAGAGCTCATCGGGCAGCTCGGTGATCTTGTTGTCCCGCAGATCCAGGATCTTCAGGTGAGGCAAGTTGCTGCACATGGCCTTGGGCACGGTCTGAGAGGGTTAAGGATCTTCATTGATGCTTAGGAATATTAAATATCTTCCGATCTGACCTTTATAAAATTATTGCTGGCATGCAGCTCGTTCAGGGACTCATTGCCCTCGAAATCTGGCAGCTCTATTATGTCATTGTGTTGCAAATAAAGACACTCTAGCTTCCTCAGCATGCCCATATCCTCCGGCAGGCAAGTCAAATCGTTTTGCATGAGATCTATCTTTTGCAAGGCTAATAGTTCGAATTTGTATTAGCAGGATTAGCGTATATATGGAGTCTCAGCTAACACTTACATCGCATATTAACTAGATCGGGCGGCAGCTCCTTGATGTGGTTATAGGGCAACAGGAGTGCGGTTAGACGTACCAGAAACCCAATGCCGCCGGGCAGGGATTGAATGTTGTTATGCCCGGCATCCTTTTATTATTTTATTTATTAGCAAGCAGTTAGGTTAAGGAGGGAGTTGTATTGAAGGGGGATTAATCAATTAAAGAGCCAAAACCATTTAGAAATAGAGGTGATTAATTATTTAATTAAATAAATACTAAGATCCTAGTACTTTCTCAAAAAAGAGAACCTTTAGAGTTTATTTAATAGTCTTGTTCCATTGGTCCGTTATTTCGAAAATGGACCGTCGGTTGTTCCACAGCTCCATCTACATTCTCCAGGGACAACAAAATGCTGCGCTGAATCTAGTTTTCATTCATGTTTTTGCAAAAATATTCATAATTTCAAGAACAATAAGAAATTAAGGATGGGAAGGAAGGTTTAGGGAAGGAACTTAAGAAATATCGCCTAATAATCAATATTTTTCGGTATTTTTTTTAGTATGTATAGAAACCTTCGGGGCGAATAGTGAACGGATGGTCTGACGATTTTTAACAGACCATTTTTCCCATGTAAAATAATGGACCACTCTCGAGAATGCATCTAAATGTAGCAGTGGAACAAGGCTATAAATCTAGGCTCTTAAAAAATTACATTTTCAAGTGCTTCAGCGAGCCTAGTCTCTCCATGATTAAATCAACTAAATATTTACCATTCTCCACAGTTAAACTCACCAAAAACTCGAGCATGTGCAGGTCACTTATGTCCGGATCGAGTTCCTTAAACTCATTGTACGATATGTTGAGATGCCGCAGCTCCGGCAAGCTGTAGATCTCACGCGGCAGCTTACTGAGCTTGTTGTGGCTCACATTCAGCCGCATGAGCTTCTCCAGCTTGCCCATCTCTGGCGGCAGCTCCACCAGAGCATTATCGTGCAGCTAAGGGCAAGAGAGATGAAGCCATTTTTGGCTTTAATTAAAATTAAAATCCTTGCTCACCGTTAGCACCGTCAGCGACTGCTGCAGGTTCTCGATCTTGGGCGAGATGTGCGTGAGGGTATTAGAGCTCAGGTCCAGGTTGCTTAATGGCACTTGATTCCACCAGGCATCCTCCTCCTTGATGGTCAGCTGCTCGAGGTTCACAGCCTTGCTGTCCGCATCCGCCTCGTTGATGTCGTACAAGCGCTCGGGCACTGCAACGACAAAACAGGGATATGGGAAATCAATTAGAGAGCGCTTTTCCTGTGGCATTCGCTACACTACAGGCTTCTGCTTCAGGCTCAATATCATCCAGCTCCAGCTCATCGTCCGGATCCTCGCTCTCCAGCTCATCGGCCGAGGAGGCCATCTGGAATTCGCGTATCTGGTAGTAGCGTCGCCTCCGCGGATAGGGACCGCACATGCAGAACGAGGTGAGCTGCTTCCTGGAGGACGCAATCTTGACTGGTCGCGGTGGCGTTTGCGTGCTGACTGAACCGAACGATGAACGATGACTGGGTGTGAGGACGCACCCCGTGCGGCACCTTTATGGCTCGCCTCGAGGCGCGGATGCTGGCCAGCGAAGCGGCAAATATGTTCCGGGCCTTTTTCGTCGCGGCGCCAAGGTCAAGTTCGAGATCGATATCGCCGATTGCCTCACATGAACTGGAACCACAAGGCACTGCTGTCGACAAGGCCGAGGGGGTTGCTCCACGCCTGACACTGATGCTGCTGATGTGCCCGGGGCCTGACCTTAGACTTCCAGCGACGCAGCTGCTCCTGGGTCACCACTGCACTCACCACTGCATAAAACTACTGTAATTATGTACTTATTCCCCTTGGTCTCACCTCTGGCCAGCGCCTTGTTGGACAGATTGAGAGTGCCCGACTTTCGCGCCAGCTTCCACAGCTGCTGGGTGAGCACCGAGTCGTCCTCGTGCGTGGTCCTTTCGTGGAACACCGGCCGAAAGGAGCAGTTGGGCCGGGGGGAGTGCGCCAAAGGCGCTTGGCGGGATCGCTGGGACGGAGCACAGCGTGGAATCCTGCTGGCGCTGCCGCCCCTGCCGGGCGCACGGCCATTCCCGGGCACCTCGCTCATAGCGTTGGGACAGCCGTAGTGGGTGAAGCAGGAGTGGCTAAAATCGAAGTCGCCGCCGAATGCGGAACCCTGGTCACATTCCTGGCTTCCTTGGAACGAGCTGAAGTCGGTATCCTCCGGCTGGTTAAAGCTTGCGGGGATGACAGGTAAGCAGAGCGTTAAAAAAGCCACCGAAATCGCAGGTATTTCGGGTATTGTCCGACTTTTTTTGCGTCGTTTTTTTATAGTTTGTTTACTGTCAGTAATCAGCTGGTCGTTGGGCGTTGTCCAACACTAGTATCTTGTTTAGATTATTTATAACGGTCATTAATTTTGAAAAAAAGTCTTAACAGCTTTTAGTTTTTGTGGAATTAAAGGCCGATTAATTACAATTGTATTTAACTTTATAAAATATTTACAATTTACACTTTAGATTTTACTATTTACATTTTACATCTTAGAACAAAATTAAGGTCTTATGACTTGTGTTTTATTAACTTGATCAAAACACACATTAAAAATAATGTTTTCCTTAAATTGTGATTAACATTAATATATTAACGTATTCTTTTATTAATAATCATTGCAATATTGATCAACTTTAAATTTCGGAGTAAAAATGAAGATATATCCCGACCATTAAATATCCGGTACTTGCACAGAATTTTTTTTTTCAAACTTCAGCTTTCGGAATTTACTACTTAAATACTGTTCAAATTTAAGAGGTTCGATTCGTTATCAATTAATATAATACTCTATTGTACCACCATAGTCAATAAAAATAAACAATAATCATAATGTATAAATCCAAACTAAACTCATATCATTAAGACAATGTATAAATCAATACTAAACTCATATTATTAAGAGATTAGTATTGATTTATACATACAATTTCATTATTATTATTTATTATTGACTATGGTGGTACAATAGGATTTTCCATTAATATTATAAATATTATAAATATTTGTATTGCACTTTCCAAGCTTATTAAATTATTTATTTTTTAACAATCAAAGAGTTTATAATTAGATTACTAATATAAAAAAAATCCTAGCTTAAGGAAAATCTTTCTCTGTTGCGAAAAAATAAATTGGCTTCTGTATTCCCATTAAGGAAATGAATTAATTACAGATTTCTGTCTACAGCTGCAGACGCTGATCAAAAATTAAAGTCCACTTACAGCCCCTAAATGCGGCAATGTTTGAACACAATGCACCTGTTCTTCCCTTACATAATATACAGAATCTATTTGCATACATAAAGCTAAATCGGAACGGGCATAGGAAGCGTAATTGATTTGATCGTGAACTTAAGTGGCTGCTGGGTGTTGAGCTATGCGTAAGCCCCGAGCACGAGCTTAAAGGCTTGGGCTAAGCACATAAGTCGCTACTTACTTCATCATCTCGTGACCAGTTCTCCCTTCTCCTTCGCCTTCGCCTTTGTGGCTTCTGTGGGAGGTACGAAATAAATACATATATGTGAGTTTACTTTAGACCAAGGTCAGCCGCAAAAGTCAGTCAGTGGGGTGTATTAGATTTCCCCGACTGACTGGCTGCATGTGGGTGGTAGGGCGGTTGCCGAAGCGGCAAAAATGCTGAGCTGAGCCACTTGTCTTCGCCATGCCCCTTGCAATGGGTCTCCAGTCTGGGCAATGGGCATGGAACACACCGCCATGGCTACGTCGACGACTGTCAATCAAAATTATGAATAACGCTAGCGGCCGGCTGCCTAGGGTCAGTTGCCTCCAATTGGCTACCGGCCCCCCAAGAGCAAGCCTCATCCCCAAATCCCTGGCCCATGGGCCACCCCTCCCAACTAGGCGACGAGGTGAGAACCCCACGGAGCATTCGCCAGTTGTCATTTGGTTCCCATTGCAAGCGGACGGGCCACGTGGACTTGGTGATTTGGTTTGCTTGTCGGAGAGGAGGCGACCTGGTACTCACACTATTCTCGCAATGGCCGCTGGTGTCTTCAAGAGCTTTATGCGCGACTTCTTTGCGGTGTGTTCCCAGCGCGGTTATTGATTAATAACTAAAGAAATTTTATAAAAATTTGGCTAGAGGCTTCCAAAATAAACAAAAAATACCCAAAGCTTTGGCTGACAGGATTTCAAATGAAACTTAGAGGCTCATCGTCGTCGGTTAAGTAGAGCGATAGCTCCTTCCTAAAGGAAAGTGCAATGTGTTGAGTGATGAAAATATTTTGCGATGAAAAACAAATATTTTATATTTTCTGTGCCCTACATAGAGGAACTCAGCCTTTAAATATAATAAATTCTTTCCTAAAAAATTCATAAAGTTCCCTTGTTCGTGTTGGTTTCCTCGCATATTTCGACCTTTTCAGGGCTTTAAGTGTGTCTCCGAGCTGAACATCCGGTGCCCAACCCTGCTTTAAGCTATAAAATTCCAAGTTAAAGAAAAGTAGTGTCTATTCGGAACCTACTGTAGATAATAGCCTAAACTAAAAGCCGTCGAGGTCCTTGAGAAGGCTGATTCCAGCTGATGAAATATTTGGAATGCGTGGAAGCATGTCAGCCGACTGGATAATCCCTGCTAATCCCAGGCAAAAGTGCAGCCGACTTGGGCGGACCTCCAATCGAGGCAACTGCCAGTGCTTAAACCTAATCCTCCCCCTTTTCCGCCTTAGGTGAAATACGATGACCAGCAGAATGATCCCCAATCGGAGCGCATCGATGGCAATGGCCGGCACTATCCCAACTGCTCCTCGGATGTCTGGTTGCGGTCCTGCGAGCGTGAGATTGTAGATCCCATCGAGGGTCATGTTAGTGGGCACATACCGCAATGGATAACCGGCAGCTTACTCCGGAATGGCCCCGGGAGCTGGAAGGTGGGGGATATGACCTTTGGCCACCTGTTTGACTGCTCCGCGCTGCTGCATCGATTCGCCATTAAAAACGGGAGGGTAACTTACCAGAATCGTTTCGTGGACACGGAGACACTGCGAAAGAACCGGGCTGCCCAGAGGATCGTGGTTACGGAGTTTGGAACGGCAGCTGTGCCGGATCCCTGTCACTCCATCTTCGACAGGTTTGCGGCCATCTTCCGGCCGGACAGTGGGTCAGACAACTCGATGATTTCCATATATCCCTTTGGGGATCAGTATTACACGTTTACCGAGACGCCATTCATGCATCGGTAGGTGGACTCTCTTGATCCTCAGAGACTGCTATTAAGATCCTTTCCTTACAGGATCAATCCCTTCACGCTTGCCACCGAGGCACGGATCTGTACCACCGACTTTGTGGGCGTGGTGAACCACACCTCGCATCCGCATGTCCTGCCCAACGGCACTGTCTACAATCTGGGCACCACAATGACTAGATCGGGGCCAGCCTACACGATCCTCTGCTTCCCCCATGGACAGCATATGTTCGAGGATGCCCATGTGGTGGCCACGTTGCCCTGCCGCTGGAAACTTCATCCCGGCTACATGCACACCTTTGGCTTGACGGATCACTACTTTGTGATCGTGGAGCAGCCGCTCTCCGTGTCCCTCACCGAGTATATCAAGGCTCAGGTTCACGGACAGAACCTCTCCGCGTGCCTTAAGTGGTTCGAGGACAGGCCGACCCTCTTCCACCTCATAGACAGGGTGTCGGGAAAGCTGATCCAGACCTACGAGTCGGAGGCCTTCTTCTACCTGCACATCATCAACTGCTTCGAGCTGGACGGCCATGTGGTGGTGGACATTTGCAGCTACCGGAATCCCGAGATGATCAACTGCATGTACCTGGAGGCTATAGCCAACATGCAATCGAATCCCAACTATGCCTCCCTCTTCCGGGGACGCCCCCTGAGATTTGTCCTGCCTTTGGGCACAGTTCCACAGCCGACTTGTGGAAAGCGGAGCATGGTAAGGTCCTTCTCCCTGGCAGGCCTGAGTCCATCCCAGGCTACGCGAACTATGAAGCACTCGGCGTCTCAGTATGAGGACATCACCTACATGTCTACAAACCGAAGGCAGGAGACTCCGGGTGAGGCGAGTCCCAAGAGGTGTGAGAAGGAAGAGAATCCCATCAATCTGGTGACCTTGGAGGGCAGCGAAGCGGAGGCCTACCGGGCAGCCAGTGGGATCTTCCTGCGGCCGGAAATGCTCTGCGATTTGGGTTGCGAGACGCCCAGGATATACTATGAGAGGTACATGGGCAAGAAGTATCGGTACTTCTACGCCATCAGCTCCGATGTGGATGCAGAGAATCCAGGAACAGTAAGTACTTACATCTCTCAGGATTCTTTATAAATTTTCGTTCCTTTAAAAGCTCATCAAGGTGGATGTGTGGAACAAGACTTGCCTGACTTGGTGCGAGGAGAATGTCTATCCCAGCGAACCCATCTTTGTGCCTGCGCCAGAGCCCAAATCCGAGGACGATGGCGTCATACTGGCCTCCATGGTGGTGGGTGGCCTCAACGATCGCTATGTGGGCCTGATCGTGCTCTGTGCCAAAACCATGACCGAGCTGGGACGCTGTGACTTCCACACCAACGGACCCGTGCCCAAGTGCCTCCATGGATGGTTTGCTCCCAATGCAATTTAGGATCCCCAGTATTACCCAGTATTACTCCAAGACGTAGCCTAGCCTGATCTTTGTATTAACTCAAAACTTTGGATTCAAAATATTTGCAATAAACTCCTGCCACTTGCGCTGGAACACCCTGTTGATCTTCCGCCGCTCGTCCGAGGTGAGCACGGCGTACTTGATGGAGTTGAGGGCCAGCTGCTTGAGGAAGCGCAGATCCGCTTCCGCCGGAGCCAGGGCCATGAAGGCGTAGTAAAAGTCATAGCTAAGCCCCTTGGCACCCCACACGCCAGGATCATCGGCGGATATCACAATGGGAAAGTTCTCGGCGATCAGGAAGCTGGCCGGATGATTCCGCAGATCCCAGACGAAGCCCAGCACCTGATTGGAGATGGGATTCACTTCGATGGCAATGTTGCGCTTCTTGATCGTGGACCACAGCTGCGGATGCTTGGGCAGGGCGAAGGCATGGCCGATGCGCTTCGTGTTCAGCAGAATGGCGTCCATCATATTCCAGTCCGTGCGCCCATTCCAATCTGAGGTTAGTTCAGTAATAAGTGGATGACTTGGTCATCTGAGGAGTCTGAGGAACCTTACTTGTCTCGCCGGCATGGAAGAAGTAGTTGGCCGTGCTGGGCAGATCGGACAGCTGGTTGATATACTTGTTCAGGGGATCCCCAGTGTCCTCCTGGCCAATCAGATCGAATCCTATCACAAAGTTGGGCTTGGCATGGCTAAAGAACGTATTAAATTATATTTATTTATTATTATTAATTGTTTTGACTTACTGCAACTGCTTGAATGTGGTTATACGCCTCAACATTTCCTCCTCGGTGGCCCGATTTCGCTTGGCATATATCACTTTCAGACCCACAAAGTCATGGTGCTTGGCCTTGAACTCCTCCACAATCCGCTCTAGCTCATTGGCCACCTCCAGGGTGCTCAGCGTGCGATTGTTGTCGTCGTAGAGCTAAGGATATGCGTAAAATGATTACCTTTTCTTGTTTAGAAAGGTTCCAAAATGGAAGAGCAAAAATCGAATACCAACCGGCGAAAGGGAGGCTCGAATCTCCGCGTAGATAATGTTATCCTCGCACAGCTCCTCCAGCAGGCGCTTGTGATAGGCGCAGTAGGTGGGTCGATATTTGTACAGTCGATCGACAGTGGTGAAGATGTTCTCGAAGCGCTCCCAGATCTTCTTCCGATCCGGTAGGAGAGCTATTTATCTCAGATTAAAGTTAAAATTAAACTGAAGTCGAAGCTTCGAGTTAATCATCACCTTCTGGCCTGGGTCCGTGCATATTGATGTGCTTCTCCAGCTGGCGTTCGTACTTGCCCCGATCCTCGGCATTTATCCGCTCTGTGCACACGTTCTGGACCTCGCTGTGGCAACCAGCCTGGTCGTAGGTGAACACCAGCAGACCGTCCACGTTGCGACAGGTATAGAGATTGTTGGTGGTAGTCAAGTTCCCTATAATCCACCGCGAGGTCACCATGCCCGTATTGTGCCCATGCAGGAAGGCACCCTTTGGCATCTTCTGGATTAGCCGGAAGACTTCGCTCTGGCGCACGTACTGCCTGCCCTGGAAGAAGTGCATGGCCGGGGCATACTTCTCCGGCGTCTTGAGGCCCTCGGCTATCTCTGCCCGCTTGGCGTTCATCAGGATGCTGTTGGCCTTGGCCTCGTCGGATGACAGCCAGATGTTGCCACCCAGCGAGGCCATGCGCTCCGCTTCCATGATTTGTTCCCTGAGCGTTTCATAGGCTGCTGGAAGTTTTAAAAAGTCTTAAAAAATGTATAACCAAATTTCCCTATCTATTTATTTTTTAAGAATTATATATTCCAAGCTACATTATATTTGTGATCTATTAAAGGTATACTTGGGATCGTATAACTTAATAACTTTTGGTGCTGAAAGTCTTTTATTATTCACACTTTAAATATGGCGCCAAACCCCGTTTAGTATATTTTTCAGCCTCCCCTTGGTATATATTTCCGTTGGAGCAACGGTCACACTATGCCGTAGTCAACAAAAACCTAAATATAAACAATAAGTATTTGCATTTTAACGCCGTACCTGCTGCCAAAAAAAGCTACAGACAAAGCCCCCTGGAGCACCACTGCCATATTAAATCCAACAAGATGGAGGTGTAAGCCCGGACGGCTTGAAGTCCTGTCAAGAAAACCTGATGACTGATTGACTGTACACTTTCAGGAAAGACTGTCCAGACCCCCCAAATGGTTTTGGAATAATGCAATCTTACAATACGCTCTACTGTCAGAATGAGGAGGATCTACAGAGAGAGCAACTGAAGATAGAGAATTACCAGTTTCATCAAGTAAAACATGAGAAAATTCACGAACCCAGAAGATTCGGGCTCCTCGATCACGTGAAGACCGAGCCCGTTGAAGAAGAATTCATCCCTGAAGATAGCCAGGTTTCCGATCAGTTTGACTATCAACTAAAAAACGAAGACCTAAAAGATCAATTTCAAAACGATTATTCCGTTTATGAAGTTGTTTTTGGGGTCAAAGATAACGCCATGGAGGAACAGCATCCCTTTCAGTGCTCCCACTGTCCCAAGTCTTTTGTACAAAAAACCAAACTTCAGCGTCACATCAGGACGCACTTGGGCGAAAGACCGTACACGTGTAGCTACTGCCAGGCAGCTTTCCAACGAAGCGAACATCTGCAGCGTCACGTTCGGAAACACACGGGAGAACGGCCATACAGTTGTGCCCTATGCTCGTCCTCCTTCACGCGAAAGGAACACCTCCAGCGCCATAACCGGACCCATACGGGTGAAAAGCCATACAAGTGTTCCTATTGCCAGGAGGCTTTCTCCAAAAACGAAACTCTCCAGCGGCACTACCGGATCCACACAGGAGAACGGCCGTACCACTGTATCAACTGCCAGGCGACCTTTACAAGGAGCGAACATCTTCAGCGGCATGCCCGAAGCCACACAGGGGGAGAGTGACAGAATGACGGGATCATTCATCAAATTGGTTGACCAATTTTGCCTATTCTCGGGAAATATTCTCAAATAATTGTTTATATAAAAAATTGCAACGATATGCATAAAATTAAATATAAGGAAAAGTTCGAGGAAGTCTTTTTAAACTCAAAACTCTGTTGCTTTGAAGTTATTGATGGCACATATTTTCTTTCCTCTTAAAGTATGGTGTTTCTTGTTTATGAATTCATAGGTCCTTTGTTATCCTTTTTAATATAATAGTTCACGTTCACAGTTTCATAAAGAAAAACATTGATACAGAAACAAAAAACACTTGATTTGTTAAACTGATCACCAAAGTTTCGTAGGTCACATAATAACGACAAGCTGAGCAGATAACACCAACGAATGTTTTTAAATCGAAGAAAGGCAATCTCTTAACACTGCTCTTTCGATTATAACCGTGTTCTAACGATCCTGCGGGACTTACGTAAGTCCGCTGCCTGCAGCCTGCCCGGAGCTAGCAGGAACACGAATCCCACCAGCAGCAGGTTCAAGAGTAACATCTCCTCTCAGTTCCGTTTTAGAATATACGCCGTAATTATTCGATGCGCGTCTCTGGGCGCTTGCCAGTCAACTGATAAAGCCCGCCGTACGTACAAAACTGACCCGTATACGGCTTGTGCAATTTCCACTCTGATCATGATCTTGGACGCTGTGGGAGCAGCAGCGGCAGGCTACTGCTGCAGTTCAATGACGGAGATTAGTCCGCGCTCCGGCATGGGGCGCGAAATGTTTGAATGCCCCCGGGTTGGCACTTTCGTTGACACTGGCCCCTCCGGCAATTTGCAAATAAATTTCATGACGTCGCATGGTCAGTGCCAAAATACCCTACACCGAAAACGATCCTGTGCTTGAATCTGGATGAGATCTATGGGATCAAGTATCAGTATCAGTAATGATGATAGTACTAGCAGTCGTAGGTCATCTCTGGAACCACTCGGGCCGACAACAAGCCTCTATCTCTGCAGCATAGCCTGTATATTGTTACAAACATGTCAAAACATGGGATTTGTTGTAAGTATATTTTTGCATATTGTTGACTAACCCAATTTGCAGCTATGTTTACCCGCCGAAATTATACTTGACATTGAACGTGAAATCAGGGTATCAGGCCATCGATTAGAAAATATATACAAAAGAATGTTTTTCAAAGGAAATTGTCAACATTTTGGATCCATAAATATTTGTTTGTTATTTTATATTGTATAGAGGGGGAATTTTTATAGTCTTTTAACTGGAAGAGAGTCTATTTGATTGATTTATTCGAATTGCTGAGAAGGTTGAATTATCAGTAACTTTTATTGGGGAGCCATAAAAGTTACAGAATTTTCTGATAATTATTAAGGTTACTGGATCTGGGTGGGGTGGTATTATTTCTCGTCGTCCATCGATCCACAGACATGTTTGTAACATTTTATCAAAGCTAGATATTAA
This sequence comes from Drosophila tani, assembly GCA_008042535.1. Taxonomy (NCBI): domain Eukaryota; kingdom Metazoa; phylum Arthropoda; class Insecta; order Diptera; family Drosophilidae; genus Drosophila; species Drosophila tani. Next base: position 146,196 of record VNJO01001547.1, on the reverse strand, counting down.
AATTTAATTTCAAAAAAGGCTATTCAAGTTTATCTCACTTTTTTATTAAAAGTTTTATTATAAAACCTATTTTCTTGTTTAAACTACTAGACGGAGATTATTTATAAGCTATACTTTGATATATTAAGTATATATTTTAGGAAAAACCAAATAAAAATATTATCCTTTCACTGGACATAAAATTATACCTAGTTTTCCAATCTAATAAATGGAAAATAGGTCTTTATTTTGGATATATGAAACCTATGAGTGGAGTGTTAATAAATTTGTTTCTATAGGTCTTTGTAATAATTAAAAAACGATATTATTTTCCTTATCCTATAGCATGTTTTTACCAGTCAATGGTTCAATCGAAAATACAAATTATTATAAATACCTAGAGTCTATTTTACTTTAACTTTATGTATTTGTTTATTACTCTCGTAACCAAAAGCCACCGTAAACAGAATAATTTTATTCATATTTTAGATAATTCCAAATAAGCACTAAACAAACATTACAGAACACTTACCATTTATTTGCTGAACAGCAAATTAAACCTTTTCTGGTTTGTAAGCGAGGATAATTGGCAGATCTGTAATTACCGTAAATGTGACCACTTTTGGGGCTTTGGGGGATCTGGAGAACTTGCGATTCCAAAGCCATCGCCACTAGGAACCAACAAGCGTGTCCGCGAACGTCAGTGAAAATTTGCCAAAATAGAAAAAAGCAAATAGGTAAAAATTATCAAGCGACGAGGCGCGCGCGCGCCGCCTTCGTCATTTTAAATCACTTAATATGCAGGGGATGGCATTCAATCGTAGATACAAAAAAAGATACCCAAACAATTCAATCCAGCCACTAGAATGAAATTGTTTCGGCAATCCCAGAGGCCCGGGAGAGAGCGTTTGTCAACCGTTAAGAGCCGCAGAGGGTGGCGTCCCCAGCTCCACCTCGGGTCTAATCTTTTAATGAGCGGGGTTCGCGGAATGATTGTGTCAAAAAATTATTGTTTCTACTATTGTTTTTGTTATTTTTTCGCTTTTTTCTTGGGCTGTCAGGGCTTGGAGCGAACACTTTCGGCAGTTTGGTATCCACAGTTCTAATCGGGCTCTTCTGGCGAGCGGTCGCAAAAGAGAAAAGAATATACTCACCTTCCCAACTCCCCAATTCAAATAACAAAAAGTCAACGTGTCCGGCGTCGAGTCAATATTTGGTTAGTGAGCTCATTAGCAGGACAGGAGTAAAGCGAACAAAAAAGGACCTTCCCCGCAATGAGACAAGTGCTGTTCCTGCTACTTCACCTGATTTCACAGCCGCTGATTCAAGCGCAGACCACACTAAGTATGTTTGGGAAAGATACATAACCATCCTGGAGAACCTACATTATTTTCTACATTTTTTAGGCTATGAACAAGCACGCCAGGCAGTTCTCACGGCCGAGGAGGAGCTCATGACCGGTGGACACACATACTTGAGCACGCAAGAGGCCAAAGCGGATGACATTTTCATGCAATATAAGCTGGGAGAGCTTTCCCAGGGTTTTCATAATGCCGAGCAAAATGCAGCCGCTCTGCACTTCTTTAAGGCAAAGCCACTGATCGATCGGAGCGCCGTCTTTCGCTTCCTGCAGAAGATGCCCAAGGGATCGGTGCTACATCTGCACAACACCGCCTCCGTGAGCTCCAAATGGGTGGTCCAGGATATGTCTTATATGCCTGGATTGCTGCGTTGCACCACGGCCACGGGTCGCAGTGTCTTGACCTTCCGGCGAACGCCCAAGGAGCACCAGTGCCAGTCGCAGTATGTTCTCGTGGCCGACGAGCGGCACAATTCCGTAGACCGGCAGGTCTACGATCAAAATTTCGAGCGACTTATTAATCTTTATACGCCAGTTCCGGAGCGTAAGTTTGAGAGGATTCTGATCCTGTTTAGCTTAATTATACTTGGTGCTTGTTTCAGTGGAATATCCCACCATCACCCATGTATGGGATCGCTTTCAGGACATTTTCGATATCATCGGGGATGCCCTTAGCTACTTGCCTGCCTTCCGAGCCTACCACTGGCAGATGCTCGAAGAGCTCTATAACGACAATGTGATGTACGCGGAGATACGCACCAGCTGCAAAAAGGTTAGAAGTGGCTTTATTAATAAAGTTCCTGCGGATTTATAATGGAAATACTTCCAGCTTTATGACGCCAGTGGACGCGTTTTTCCCCGGGAGCGATCCGTCCGGGAGTTTTATGCCCTGAACGAAAAGTTCGTCAAGCTGCATCCGGATTTTCTTGGCATCAAAATCATCTTTGCCGTCTACCGCGGCTACGAAGTGGACCAGCTAAAGGGGATCATAGAGGAATTTAAGCAAATCCAGTGAGTAAACATAAATCTTAGGACTGCAAGACATTATTTTAACTCTCCACAGCGAAAGCTGGCCGGAGTTTGTGATTGGATTCGATTTCGTGGGTCAGGAGGACAAGGGCAAGCCACTGTATACACTGTTGCCAGCTTTGAAGGACTTGCCACCCACAGCTCACTTGTTTCTGCATGGCGGAGAGACGAGTAAGTGCTGTCCTTCATATTGGATATCAATCCATTCAAGTCGAATGTCATATTTCTTCAGATTGGTTTGGCGCCTCCACGGACATTAATCTTTTGGACGCTCTCCTGCTTAACACCACGCGCATAGGCCATGGCTATGCCTTGGCCAAGCATCCCATTCTAATGAACGCCGTCAAGACCCGCCAGATCGCCGTGGAGGTGAATCCCATCTCGAATCAGGTGCTGCACTTGGTCTGGGACATGCGTAACCATCCCGGTGCTCAGTTCCTGGCAATGGATGTGCCCGTGGTGATTTGCAGCGATGACCCTGGATTCTGGAATGCCAAGGGCCTCAGTTATGACTTTTACTATGCCATCATGAGCCTGGCTCCCAACAATGCCGGCCTGCGGGTCCTGAAGACTCTGGTGTGGAACTCCGTGCGCTACTCCGCGATGACGGAGCAGGAGAAGACGCGTGCTTTCAAGATACTAGAGCTCAGCTGGACGCGGTTCATAGAGAAGGTGCTGCAGGGCAGCGTCTTCTAGGAGTGGAGTTCCAAAATAAATAGTTCTGGTGATTAATATTATGGAACTAGTATATTTAAAATAGGTTTATTCAATCCGATTTCCTTGGCTTGCTGTTAGGTGTCTCAAAAATTGTTCGCAGCTCTCCTGGATTTGCAAATAGGCCGTATGGAAGCCGCCCATGCCATGACTCTGTGGAATTGGACAACATTTTAGTTAAGTTCTAAGTTATGCTCGCCTTTTTCACTTACAAAATAAGGATCCTGGATAATCTCGTCCTCTTTGCGGCCTATATAGCTGCCCAACAATTGTATCTTGCACTTGGGTGGAGCTTTCAGCCTTGAAGCCATTTGTTGAAGTTCCCTCATGTTGCTGTCATCCATGCCCAGTATATAGTCAAAGTCCTCAAAGTCCTGGGGTGTAATCTGAAGGAAAGTACCAGAAGATGACAAGGTTCTTAAGGGTTTCACTGGAATATGTTACCATTCGTCCAAAATGATTAGTTTTAAGGCCATGCTGCTTCAATATGTCCTGGGTACGTGCTTGTGGCTCCACTCCCACATTCCAATCCCTGAGTCCCGCACTGTCCACCTGCCAGTCCTGAAGATTTTGCTTTAAAATTAAATGTTTCAGGACGGCCTCGGCTATGGGAGAGCGGCAGGTATTGCCTTTACAAGAAATTAAAAATAAAGCAATAAATAGATTACAAATAAATAAATAAATAAATACGAGTTGTAGATATTTGATTTTATGGTGAAATACTTACCAATGCACACAAACAGAACCTTCATGTTCAATGTCTCGATAAGAACTGCAAGTTCCGGCTACCCCACCAGCAAGTGATTCATTGAAGAACTTAAAAACCGGTTCACGCTTTTATACTAGACATTTATTTAAACATTTAACATTTAAATCACAAAGTATAGTTTTTTCTATTACATTCACTTTTGGAGCCGCTCTTTCACGAAGGCGGCACAGGCCACCACGCACTGCTGGTAGGCGATCTCGAAGCCATCCTCTCCATGGTCCTGCAAGGACAAAGATAGGTCATAATATCCTTTAAAAAGTATATACCACTCACATAGTACGGGTCCTCGATAATGCGGTTCTTCTTCTCCAGACCAAAGTCGCCCAGCATCAGGAGCTCCGCCTTGGAGTTCTTGGGCGCCAGACGCCGCAGTTCGCTCATGTTCGCCTCGTCCATACCGAAGATGTAGTCAAACTCCTCAAAGTCCTGCTTGCGGATCTGCCGCACTATGTGGGTGCACTTGAGATCGTACTTCTTCAGCGTGCTGATGGCCCGCGGATCCGCCCGCTTGCCCACATGCCAGGAGCCAATGGCGGCGCTGTCCACCTGCACATCGGACACCTGTAACTTGGCCAGCGTCTCCACCATCACCACCTCCGCGATAGGCGAGCGGCAGATGTTGCCTGGAAGGTAAGATGATTTGTGATGGGTCTTTCGGTGTTTAATAGGATTTTAGGAGCCTTTATTTACCCAAACAAATCATCAGTATTTTCTGCACCATATTTCTAAAAACAACTCACAGGTAATTTTCCGGCTGATAAACTACCGGGGCAAGCCGATGGTCCAGCCCTGGTTCTGCCGTCAGCTGTTCGCTGTAACCCTTAGGCGGGCGCCTGGGGTTAGTTTAAATAATCTGCTTCAGGCGCGCTTGTTTCAAAAAATTCTGGCAGGCTATGTGGGACTTTTGGTATATTTTCTCAAACGATGCCTCGCCCACATTCTGTCAATAAATAAGAGTTATTAATAAATATAAACAAGAGAAAGTGAAGTATATTTATCGGTCTTAATTGTAGATAAATATTGTATAAAACATAAATATTCTTAAGAATCATTGAATTATTTTATTCCAAGCCATTCTAACATAAGATTAACCTTTAATTGTTAGTCTTTACCCTTTTTTGTTAAGAATATAAGCAGCCTAAAAGTAAGCTACAGAATATAAAAGGAAACAAGCATCGGCATTAAATTAAACAAATTACATATTAATATTGGAAGATAAATTAAGGGAAAGCCTCCGTATTAACATTTAAATTAATGTGTTAAAATAATTTTCGTTAGATAAAAACTCACATAATAGGGATCTTCAATAATACGTTCATCCGGTTTAAGGCCAAAGTCCCCCAGTAAAAGCACTTTGGCAGTGCCACAGCTCGGAGCCATGCGCTTCAGCGCGGCCAGATTACTCCTATCCATTCCAAAGATATAGTCAAACTTCATGAAATCCTCGGTGGTCAAGACCCTTGCATGGCCTGTGTAGTGGATGTTGTGTTTGGACAGGACACTCAGTGCCCGCTCATCCGGAACGCATCCCGAGTGCCAGCCCTCGATCGCCGCGCTCTCCACGTGCCACTCCTGCTGCAGGCCCGCCCTGAGGATGACTTCACCCATTACTGCCTCGGCGATGGGGGAGCGGCAAATATTGCCTACGGGAGTGGCCCGGGGCCATTTGCATATTAATTAACGAAATTCATTCAGGGATTATATTATGTGAATACCCACCCACGCTGACCATCAGCACTCTGCTCTTCTGCGATCTCTTTCCCATGGCTCAGCTTAGTTTGGGGTTGGCTCTGGGATTCTTGGATTCGCGTATTTTCGAAATTTATTCAGAAAATTTGAGTATTATATAAATATGTAGAAAAAAAATGTGTACATAATGTGAGAGTAGTGCATTAATTTCTGTGATAATATGACTTTTATAACTAAGTTTCCTAAATCTATATTTAAAAAAAAAAAAAAAGTACTTTTTAATGGAGTCTTTTTAAAGATGTACACACCATTACAGGGTTAAATATTATATGCTTGGATTATTTATATCATATCTTAATAATAAAGTTATGACACTACTAGAGGATCTACTCTGAACATTAGAGTATTTTCTTTAATCGATTTTTAAAGTTCTCCGATTATATTAATTTATTTTAAACGTGAAAAACATGTTCTCAGGACTGGGAAATATACACTGAGGTAGGAAAATCTCAGCACACGCCCTGTGTAAACATAAGAACCATATAAACACTCTAAAAATCCCAGCCTTGAGTTTGGCCGTTATACTTTGTCAAGTGGTTCCTGCCTGGCTAGATCACACCTCCGGCACTTCCGGCTGCTGCAGCACCACATCCTGTTTACCCACTATGCGTATTTACACCGAAACTGACTAGGAACTGCGCTCAAAGCAACTTCAACTTCAACTATTAACATTTAATTAAAGTTCATTTGCCGGGTACCGGCGAGGTCACAACCCACCGACCCCCTCAGCCTTGGGATAGGCCACCTGCAGCCTGGGAAAAACTTTTTGCCAAGTGGAATGAAGAGGTGATGAGCTCTGGTCTCGGTCCTAGGCAAGGATTGCATTGCCAGCAGCTGCTCCACCTTCCCACAGGACAGGACAGGGCTGGGCGGGAACTGAGAGCAGGTGACCAGTTCTGGCAGAGAAATATAAAGTTGCCTTTAGAATAAATTCGGTTTGTTTTTGAGTTTTATGCAAATTGTATACAACCATCGGAGCAAACAAAAGCCAGACGTTGTACGATGTATATGTGCATAAGCTTGGCCGGGTTGCCGGGCGTAGTTGTTGTCGTAGTTGGGGGCGGCTTTGATGGCATCAAAGTGAGCTTGTCGTTGTGCAGACAAATGTTACGTACTCTCGTCACACTCTTACATATGCAAATGTCCTCAGTCGTCTCGCCACTGCTGCTGCTGCTGCTGCAGTGCGTCCTCCACAATTGACAATTGTTGAAAATGCAAATGGAAATGGAAATGGAAATGCCAAGACATGTGCCCAACAGCAACACCAGCAATCCAGCAATCCATGCATATGCCTCCGCAGAGGAGGAGGAGCAGGAGGAGGAGGGCAGAGGTAAAGACAAATGCAAAGGCGTTGTCCCTGCTATCATCATCCGGCGACGACATCTACTCAGATAAGATAAACGATGGCAGAGTCAACACTGCACCCACTGTGAGCCAGGGGAGAGTATGTACTCGAAAAAATCGTTATTAACTGGCCTTAAATCATATTTTAGGTGCCTCAGAAATTGTGACTGGTTTGAAATCATTAAACAAGCTGTCAAGAAGTATGCTTCAGAAGGTATGATGGGTCTTGAGAGACTTTGTGATTTTATTCGCTAATTTAACTATAAAAGAAATTAAATTTCAACATAAATTAAAACAAATATCTTTTCTCCTTTTTTTTATTTTCTAAAAATTTTAAAATAGGTAACCAAAAACCCCTTGCAGTGTACGAGGGATAGGTCAGTGTAAATAAATGAACACATCATTCGTAGCACCGCACCGCAGGCCGAAATAAATGCTCAAGTGCAAATGAGGTAAGTGACAAAGGGTTTCGTAACAATCATAACCTCTGGGCCACCTCCCTCTACATATACTCTAAACTCTACCTAAGTTCCTGACCACCGCCTCTGCCGAGCAGTTGACAGTCGAGAGCAAACATGTCCGATGTGAACATCCATTTTGCATTTGGCAAATGAAAAGCGGAAAAGCTGATGTACTAGCTGGCAGACAGCCTGTCTATGCACCGCTCGCTATCTCTATCCAGCTGTATCTGCCTGTACCTCTTTGTATCTTGTATCCGTATCTCGCTGCCTCTGTCTGCCTTTTGCAGCTTCATCAAATATTTAGCGCCAGCCAGGCGTCGTCTTGCTCTCAGAGGGAGCGGCTAGGAGGGGCAGGTCGGACAAATAAGCGCATTCATTGTGCTCGTTCAGTGTAAATACGAAACGGACGTAGCACTGCTTGGAAAATAACAACTTTGAAAATTTAGGAGTTGGCCTCGACTTTGGGATACTGTGAGAGGATGTCAAGGGTATTTTGTATAATATATATTTAAAATTCTATATATCATGAATTTGTGTTAAATTTATTATTCCAAATTTAAAAGGGATACTTCTTGATGTTTCTAGAACAAAATCTATGACTTATATATATTAATATATTTAAATTTTTCAAGACTTTAATAACAACATACCGAATTATAAATATTATTTTCTTAAACTCAAATAACATTTTTAAAATAAAACCCATGAATTACCTGGTATTTCTTATCTTATCCTTAAAGTTAGTATCTGTAGAGATTTCCCATAAGCAAACATCCCCACATAACCATTGTTATTAATCGATTTTCCATCTTATTATCATTTCTATAATAACTTTTTTATGCCTGCAATATATATGCATAATTTCTGAGCTTCGTGACTGAAGCGTCCAAATTAGTAAGCTTAAAACTAATAAATAAAACAAACTTTAATGGCATCGCCTGGCGTCTCTGGTTATTCGTAAATTGAACTGTCCTCCCACACTCGATGCTTAACGGAATATACCCCTGCAGCAGATGATATTAACTATATGGAGTGACGGGAAAACTACCCCGCAATAAATTGGGGGTGGACCTAACAGTGCCAACGACCAGGGAAAGCAACACCAACAACAGCAGCAGCAACAACAACCGGCACAGCCAAAAAGCCGGCAACAACAAACCTCTGACACGCTGGCAACATGTTGCTAGCAGGGCAGCGTGAATGTTGCTGGCGTGCAGTCGTGCTGGCAACATTTATTGCAGCTGCGAGCGACTCTCAAGAGGCGGTGTCTGTGTGTGAATGTATCTGGCTTCTACACCAAGAAAAAAAGAGCAATATTTTTGGAGATAATTTCATCTCACTTTTTACGTACAGAATTCCATGACATTGAGATGAAAGTCTTTTCGATATTTAGTAAAATGAGAGGGAGAGAGAAAAAAATTTAGCTTTCTTTGATTTGCCTTAGTGGTGCTTTGGGTAGAATGCTGATCTTATAAGCTGACTGTTCCGGGTTCAAATCCGAGTCGAATAAATTTTGTTTTAGAAATATGAGTATGCTTTTTAAATAATAAATACATTTAATAAACACAAGTCAATTTTTAGGGTAATAAATTACAGAAGCAATGTAAAAATATGTCTGTGTTTCTTATTTAAAAAAAAATAGTGCAGAACAATATTTTTATCGAGAACGATTAGTTCATGAAGTCGAAAAGATTTCTTCTTAAATCAAGAGAACTTATTCATCTTTATTTCAATATGTTCTTTTTTCGCAAAAAATACTGAATGTAAGAACGCTTAGAACGTTTTTATTTTCTCAGTGCACTTGTAATGTTGCCAGCAGCAACAGCAACAGCAGCAGCAGCGGTAGCAACATCGACGCGTTTTTGAAAAACTTGTTTTCAACGTAGTTGGGTTTAGTTTACTTTGTGACGGCGACGCAGGTGGACGTGTGCGGGAGCGACTGAATATTTCATTAGTAAGAACGCGAGCGGACCCAGAATCGAAACGTAAGCGGACCGCGCTATAAAAATATTCAACAACAACAAGAGCAACAGCAGCAGCAGTAAGAGTTCAGCGTTCAGTGTTTGTCTTTAGTTTTATGGCGCGCGCGTCGCGTCAGGTAGTTTTCACAGAGATATATTTTTTGTTGTACGAGTATTTCGCCTCGCGGGCGATTTTATGGCTGACAAAATCGTCGAGCGTGTAAAGGTTGTTAGCAGTGCGCGCTGTGTACTGTATTATTCTACGTGAAAAGTGTCCAGTGGAAGTGCCCAGAGATTCAGTGTTTACCCGCGCCGGGGACGGGATTACTCATCGTCGCATCATCCATCCATCTCCATCTCCATCTGAGTCGAACGACGAGCATCGGCAGCAGCAGCAACTCCACTTTGGTGGTTTCTCCGTTGGCTTTACAGGCGCAACTTTACGAAATCCCGAAACCAGTATCTCAGCCAATGTATCTGTAAGATACGAGAGAGGCCAGGCCACATATTGGAATTTACTTAACACGTATGCAACGCACCAACACCAGCAACGAGAGCAACACGAGCAGCAGCACACCGCGTCGTCTATTGGATTTTGGACACTACTCACGCACAATCCAGGGTAGGTAGCCCCGCTTAGATCTCAGTCCCTTTCCAGGAAAACCTCTCCCACACTCACACACACTTGTCCAGCTGCATTTGCTTTTCCACCCTCGACTTGGTCGGCTAATGAAGCTGACCTGCCTCGGTGCTACCTGTCCCCTCGCTGGTTTTCCCATTAGCCGCTAGAAGATTTCACTGCACATATCGAAAGCTGCGGCTATTTATAAATGCCCTGCTCGGGGAGCCCGCCGTCCCGGCTTACGCGCCGTGCGTTACGGGCTCCCTGGCCTGGCCCAGGCTCAGAACCGGTTTCAGGGGTATCGCTACGCTACCTTTCCCCTGTCTCCGGCTGCCCATATACCAGGCCCATATCCCATGTCCCATCCGATGTCTGGCGGGGCCCAACATCAATTCAATTTCTACTGGCTGAGTGAGTTTTTAACTCTCAGTAAATAACACGGGGAAAAAATAAATGGAGATCACTCTGGGATTCTCTTTTTTAACGATCAATAAAGTGATTCAATAATATGAATTAAATTATACTAAACTATTATACAAGAACGTTTAGTTTTAAGTAAAAAGTAACTGAGGAAAGTGCCTAGCAACACTCGAAGCACGTGGCTGGGCTTGTTTCTGTTTGATTTATAAGCTAAAAATCTTGTTTGGTTTATATAAATAAATAAAAAATACATCAATCAATCAACTCTGACCTCGAGTCTGCCTAACTTATATAAAATATTAAAATAAAGGTCACTAAAAATGTTTAAATAAAAGTTTATCATGGGTTACTTTCGAAGTTCACAAGAAAACCAAATTAACTTTAATTGAAGCGATATTAAAATAGCTTACTTATTGTTTATTCTATTATTTTTATGGACATTCCTTGGACTTTTAAGATATATTATTAAATGAAATATTCATTCTTGACCAAGTTTTTTTTTGCCGTGCAGAAGAATCTCTTCAGGTCGAGCATCTTCTCTTCCATCTCTGGAGCTGAAGCTGGTTTGCGAGCTGTTTTCTTTTCCCTCGCTTTGTTTTCTTTTCTTGCGCTTCGTTTCGTTTTCGTTTTTTACCATTTGCCAATCGTGTTGATCATGATCATGATCACGTTTGCTGCTGAATCCGATGATGCTGTGGCTTATTGCCGCCAAGATTTTGTCTGTTTTTTTTTTGCTTACGCCACTAAAGAAGGTGCATGGCCTTATTTACCCAGTTTCCAAATCGCTCACCGATTTGTGCTTATTCTCCTCTTCCGAGGTATTTGCTGAATCACACTGCCGACTGCTGCTGCTGGGGAATCATTTGAATTTGTTAGCCAGACAGTCGTTGGATTCGGATTTGGAATCGGGTTTGCAGAGAGTCACACCCATATCCCGCTCCGGACTTGACTCACGGCCAAACAATGTGACAGGCGGAGAGGGAATTGTTGCGGGTTCGCCTCTGGCACGACCAACAGAAAAAATCAAAATGCAAAACTTGTTGCTAATAAACAACAATTACAGCAACAAAAACAAGTTCAGCTAACCACAAAAATGCTGGCAGCCAACTCTAGAGTGTGTAGAGTGGAGTGGAGTCGTTGCCCAGGAGCTCTGCGCGTTCCAAAACAAGTCGCAGTAGAAGCCGCAGTCGCTCTTGCTGTTGCTGTTGCTGTTGCCAATGTTGCTGCTGTCACACTAGCCAGCAGCAGCAGCGACACCAAGAGCAGCAGCAACAGCACCAATTTGTTGTTGATGCACAGGGAAAAAAGCTACAAGATTTAGCCTATTAAATAGTATGTTTATAGGAGTAATTCTTATTGCAGAAAACTTATTCTTAGAAACTTAATGCTTAAAAGCTGGATTTGTTATTAAGAGAAACCTTCTACAAACTATATTTAATGTTGTAGCCGGGTTTTGCCCATAATATAATAGGTTCTACAATAATCATTTGACTTATTAAAATATTTATTAAAATAAGTATAAAAATACAAACCCAGAAGAATCTATGAGAAGATAATCAACAAGGAATGGGAATATGCTTTCTCACCTGGAAACCCTAGAAATCTCCCCTAGAACTTGCCTTTTTTCTCAGTGCCTGTGCTGTTTTTGTGTCCCCCATGTGATGACCATATAGAAAAACCAACCAAGTGGCCAGCTGCCTTCGCTCTCTTCTTCCGTAGAAACCGAAGAAACCAGAGAAAACGCTGTAGCTTTGGCCATAACTGTGTCAGTGTGCAACTGGAAGAGGTCCAAGCCTATTAAGCTCACGCTGGCTTAAGATCGCCCGATGTCGGGAGGTGGTAATGCCTCCCAGGCGATTAAGTCTAATTAATGCCGACAGGTGTCGCAGAATTGGCGCAAGCTCAAAGAGACTGTGGTGCCGCCCTAATTGGAGGCTCCTCCAATTAGGAGACTCCTCTCATCATCGGCCCCAAAAAGGCGACGCATTAATTAGGCGCTCATTTTATTCACGTGATTAGCATGTGAACCCGCTTCCGCGATCGTTGACACTGCCATCATCATCTCCAACATCCTTCTGGGATGCTAGATCTCCTCTTGGCTGCGACGGACGCAGCGTGTGACCTTGCGTTTGAACTCCTTGAAATCCTCGCGCCACTCCTTGGCCGCGTCCACATTGGCAGCCGACTCGTCGTTGGGATCGGTGAGCATCGAGATCACCGAGAGGAGGATCGTCTCGACGGTGTGTACAGGTAGCCAGCGCTCCTCGGCCTTCTCGTAGCCCCACTTGTCATCGCCGGGCTCGTGGAGGATCGAGATGCACACGTCGCCTGACTTGTCGATATTTGGATGCCAGATCTCCGTGATGAACTTCATGCGCGGCGGACGCAGCGGGTACTCCTTGGGGAAAATGAGGTGGGCCTTGAAGCACCCGCCTTCGTAGAGGGTGTCGGGCGGACCGATGATCACCACCTCCCACTTGAAGATATCCGTGTCGCTGACCAGGCCGGCAGAGAAGCCCTCGACCGGATTGAGCTGCAGCTCGGCGAGCTGGCGATTGAGCAGTAGCGATGCTTGCAGTTCGGACATGTCACTTGGCTGCAATTGAACGGAGGTGGACGAGGGGGAGGACGAATGTGCAGGTGAATCTACTTACTGGAATTTTGTTCAAAAATTTTCGAGTCTCTTTCTGGTTTTCTATTACAGCTGCTGAACTACGCTGAATGCTACCTACTACTGCCAACAGGCAGACGGTGACAGCTCAGGCAATGGCTAGGCTCTTCAAATGGGAATATTTATATAATACAAAGCTCTATAATATATAGCAACTTGTAGAAATTCCTATCCTTTCAACGGAAATGCCTAAAGCCCTTCAAGGATCAATCCTCAAAGCCAGAGAGCGGAATGCCAGCAGCAATCTCTTTGCAGCATCCCTTTGAACGGCGTTGTATAGAAACTATCTCCATAGAAATCCTCTTAAAAGCGACTTGAAAGTTCCCATTATGTTCGGGAATGGGTCCAAGGAAAGTCAGTCCAGTCCAGTCCCTCTTGCCTTTCCCTCCATTACGTGCAATTACTTGGCCGTTGCTAATGCCACTGTTACTTCTTTTCCTTTTTTTTTCCTTTTAGCCTGGCTGGCTAGCTGGCTGAATGGAAATTATGATGGCCGCCACATTGTTGCCGTTGGTTTTGGCTTTCGTAATTGCGCACAAATGTTGGCACAGAGTTTTCCTGGCCTGCAACTTCGACCACGACATGTGGCTGCGGCGCCCCTGCTCTGGCATCTATCGGGTTTTCCCTTGCCCTCTCCTCTCTCACCACCCCCCAAAACTGCTGCGGCGGCTCTTTTGCCAATTGCATTTTGCTGGCATTTTGAAATCCCGCCAGCTCTATATCCCCTACTCTCCATGGGGAGATCGGACTATCGCTAACTGAAATTATGTGGCCGCAAATGTGTGAATTGTTAATGTCTCGTTGCCAGCTTGCCTCGGGGGAATATCTACATATATTGTGCCTTCAATAGTTGACTGACTTTTGATGCACGCAAAGAAAATATATTTAATTTCCATATTTTTTATATAGGACTAAGACTAAACTGCATATATTGTGCCTTCAATAGTTGACTGACTTTTGATGCACGCAAAGAAAATATATTTAATTTCCATATTTTTTATATAGGATTAAGACTAAACTGCAGTTAAGGGAATTACTGTACGGCTAGTAGGAAATTTCTGAATAGCAGAGCAGTGACAGATTCACTACAAGAATTTATTCTTTTCGCATCAAAAGCGAAAGAGAATTTTCCGTACTCTTACAATTCCACATGAAAGTTGTTCATATATCAGGACCTAAAGTCCCTCTAGGTGGATATTTACTTCTTTTAAATCTACTTCCTTTTTTCCTCTAAACAATATTTAAAAAATAAGAAAGGTTAAGCTTTGTTCGTTTAATAAAATACAGATAGACATGTTCATCATTCAATTGTACTCAAGTTTATTATATTTTATAAAAATGTAATTATTATATCTACTTATTTCCTTAAGAAATTCCCATCAAAGATGCCTTATAAACGTATTAGGATACCCATACTCTCTTAATTGTTACAGTGTACTATCGCGCATTTTGGCACTGCCGGTTTTTCAAGTTTTCCCTGCAACGCGTTTTCACAAAAAATTCCAACCAGCGTTCGTTGTTCGCTTCGTTTTTTTATGCATTAGTTGTTGTAATAATATTTACCTAGCATTGCAGCAAGAACATGTGCGGTGTGTTCTTCTAACAGAACCAAGTCGGACTCGAAATTTTGCTAAATTATCCAGCACATGCCGACGCCGCAGAGGAAAACATGTTTGGCCAGCGCTGGCAGCAAGCACATAAGACTGACAGCTGCTGCTCGGCCGGTTCTCTCATTCTTTCCGTATCTCTCCAACTCCATCTCCATCTCGGTTTCGACCGCCTTTGCCCACTCCGCCCTGCCCATTTAAGTGCCACATGTCGGAGACGTTCCGCCAGATCCCGCAGGGAAAGCGATATGACAGCGGCAGCCGGGAACCTCACACGTGCCACGCCGCGACTCCGAGTTAGAAGCGATTTTTACACTGAATCTACAATTGAGTTTGGAATTATTGCAAGATGTCTTTGAGATTTAAAATGATAATGTGGAAGAGGGTATAGTGAAAATTAAAGATGATGGATTTAATACTCTTGGGAAAGATAGGAATTAATATAATAATTAATGATTAATGCGATGATTAAAAAATTGTAATTTTTATATTGAGTACAAAGAGAAAGGAAACAAAATCTTTCCATTTGATTTTCTATAGGTATTTATGTTAGAAATAATAGCTACATAACTTATGTATTTAATAAATAATTATGGAAAGGTAAATCTTAAGTAAACGAATAACAATCCGAGTTTCAGTCAATGAATTCAGAGACAGCATTGTTCAAATATTTTATAGACTGTTTATCAATGAATACATGAATGTTTAAGACTTTTAATTAAATAAAGGCTATAAATTCAAAAGATCTTAACAATTCCAAGTATGTATAGTGACAGAGCTCACGCTTCTATCTTATTTATTGTTTAATTATGATTATTTAAATGCTGTTTTCCTTGAAAGCTTCTTAAACTAGTTTACGTTTTGCCAAGTCTTAAGCTTTATTTTTTTTCCATGAATCTAATAGTTTTTGCTTAATAAAAAATTAGAAATTACTTGTATTTAATAATTTATTAGTATTTAATAATTCTGGTTAATATTTTCTTTGGTTTTCTTCCCGTGTAAGAAAAGTGTCGCTCTCGTGCTCATTGCTTGTGATAAAGTGCCGGCATTTCAACTCATTTCGGCTCACTTTGTGGAATTGATTTTCAATATTCATTAAGACGCCCCCACACACAACCAAAAGCAAACACACACATCGCCGCGGGTTCGTTGCCTTGGCAGTGACGTCGACTTGTACAGGGGTGGGTGGAGTTCATCTGTTTGCCGGGGTTCCCTCACTTTTCGGGTGGGCGTGGCGGCTGCATGCGACAATTGCACTTCCGGCAACACCACCATCAGCACACACACTCTCCACTCCTTAATGCTCCCTGCCATCCCTCTGCCATTTTCTCTGTTCGCTCAAACGATTCTCGGTTGGGAAAAATTCTTGCCGTGTTTTTTTTTCTGTTTTTGGGTTTGGCCTTTGCTTCGAACTGGAGCAGGTGCTCTTCCCGGCTGCGTGCCTCAAATTGCTGGCTCATGTTGCGTTTGCGTCCATCAAACAGCTGACGGCGTCGATCAATTGAAATTGCTTTTATTTTTTTCGCTTTCCACCATCGGGCCCGCCCTTCGATGTTGCATCTCGCTGCCGTGTTGCTGCGGTTGTTTCTTGTCGCTCTGTGATGACTTCCTGGAACTAATGACTGATGAATCGTCTTTGGAGTCCATCATAAAATAGAAAAATTAATAGCTTCTATAGGGGGTTGGGGGAACTAGAGGTTCTTTGAAATCTAAGCAGTACTAAAACTTTTTATTGATATTAAAACATGATACAAACCGGAATATATAAGAATGAAACATTTATTATCTCTATTCCCTCTGAAAAATTAATTTAAAAAAAATTATAAACTCAAGGGAACAAGTAAGCAGGCAGCGCCTCTCTTTGCGCTTCTCATAAATTCAACTTAAGTGAGTGACCAACTGGATTTTAGTGCTTTATTGGCCCTCTGAGTTATGCCTTTCCCCCTCACGTCCAGAGAACACAATTTCCAATTGCATGCAGAAATATGAGCCGGAATTGCTCTGTGCTCGGAGAACTGGCTATTATTTCGTTCCGCATAGAGGGAACAAAACAATGCCTGAGAGAGAGGAACTCAATAAATTGCAGAAAAGCGAAAAGTGGAAAGAACTGCGAAAAATAAACAAGAACGAAACTGCAGTACAGAACCGAAAAAAAAGTAAAAAAGCATTGAAGAAAAACAAGCTTTCCACTTGCAGTTTTAATGTGTTTTGTGCGTTGCTTCTCGTTTTATAATTGAGTTGGCAGTTGCAGCCAAAGTTGGAGCTGCAACAGCGATGCACTCTCCCTGCTCCACCACCACCGCCAATCCCCGCCAGCCCCATTTCCCGCAGCCGCAGCACGCTTCTCCCGGCGGAGAGTGGGAGTTGTGCACTCGTGTGCACTGAATGCGAAAAAGTTCTGCACACTTTTCGACTGAAACGCGATATTATTATATACGTATTTCCCATATTTTTTTTTATTATTATTCTCATAACCTACCTTTACCTACCTTTATGCGCCGCCCTCCTGGAATGGAAGCGCAAACGCTCAAACGCTCGGGGATCTGGTGCACGGTGGCTGCCAGTCAGACAAAAACCACTATCCTGGGTGGGTTCTGTAATGAGTGCTTCCGTCGAAACCCTATTCCCTTTTACACACTTGTCAAAAACTTGGTGGAAAGGTTTGGGGATTTTAAAGTGGATTATTATTGAAATATTTCTTATGAAAAGATGCTTAAAGCATGCTTGCAGGCATCTAAAACCGAAAATAACAAATTATATACTTATAATTTAATAAAATAAATCAGCAAATTAAATATAAGAAAAGAGCTTTCTAAATTGAATTATAATATTATATTTTCATAATTTATATGAATTTTTTGTATTTCAATACTAATTTATTTTTCTCTTTCTGCTTTCAGATCTTTCCTGATATTCCGGTAGGTTTTCTAAATGAAATCTGTAGTAAGCTTCCTTAAACACTTTTTCCCAGTGCACTGGCACTTGGCCCAACTTGTCCGTATTTAAAAGCACATTTTCTTTCTATCGCCACACACGGCGGGGCTTTAAGCTGGATCGACACACCATAATCGCTACATTTCTTGCTTCATTAGCGGCCCTAAGCCCTTCTCTTGCATTGGGTCGGCAAATTGTCCAAGCAGACCAATGAAAGATCACCCGGGAAGCCAGAAAGAGAAGCTCTTAATTTGCTGGGGCCATAAACGGCACCACTTTCCTACGAACGCATATACTATATATTTTCCGGCCCAGCAAAGTGTGAAGTGTGGGGCATTATGCGTACGAGTGTATTTCATAACTCACTCTTATGGCCGGCAAACAAATGAGCAAAAGTGTGCTATAGTCGGAGACGAGACTGGGAATGGAGCTGGAGCCCAAGCCAGATGAGCCGTTAGACAGTGCTGATGGCGCCCCCAGAGTTCATTTACTCCGCTCTGGCCTCCAAGAGAATTCTATGGAAAGAAAAAGGCTTGAAAAATGCCCAGCAACGTTATTTGTAGTTTTTATTTCTTTTCTTTCAGATTTTTTGTGGCCTTTTCTTGGCTCATATTTTGCTAGAACATTTCGTTGTTTTTTTTCCCCCTTTTAAATGCTTTGTCGGACGAGGGCTTGAAAAAATCCAAGCTTGGCCTGAAAAAAGTGCTTATTAAATTTAATGACAGCACGCTGGCTTGCGAAAAGCGATTCGACTCTTTTTATTCCAAGCTTTTTTCCAGCCTTTGGTTATATCGCTTTTTTGAGTAGTTTTTTTTGTTTTGTTTGTATTTTTTTTTTTATTCCGTTTATTGGGGGCTGGGGCTCATTGGGAGCACTGAGGCCATAACAGCACAGTCTTTAAGTTTAATTATGTGGCAGGGCTTCTTGGTCCGGCTCCGACTCCATGAAATGGGTCGTAATGGACATAATAGTTGTACAGTTTCAAATTGAAAAGGTAACAAATTTTATTGTTTGTGAACCTAAGTGGAGGAAAACGAAAGTTTTGATTTGATTAATTTCACATTTCCTTTGTTACTTGGGGAAATTATTTCCTAACAATTTATTTGAAAAGAAAATATGAAGGAACTTAATTACACTTTTTTTTTTTTTTTTGTAATTGTCCTCCTATAAAGCACTCTCGAAAATAAACCCCCTTTTATATTAAGCAGTGAGCCCTGATTGATGCCAGTTAACAACTCCGGCAATCAATGTCCACTACCTGGTAGTTTAGCAACTTAAAAAGCAGTTTCCCTTTTTCCTCGACCTGTCACTACCTTTATCCCCCCGAACCCGATCCTTGGCCAACTGTCGCCTGTCTCTCTGGCTTCCCTGGCATTTCTCACAATTATGAACGACAAACTGGCATAAATTTATGGCTAGCGCGGAGTTTTGGCATTTGCAGCCAGCAGGCGGCAGTGAAAGTATTTTAATTAAAAGCCGGGGACCTGGGGGGACCTGCAGGTTATGAAGCGGTAATTTGCAATTTCCCCGCACAAAGACGTGGCTCACTCGGCTGGCTTATTATTCAACTGGTTTCTCGGTATGTTCCCCCGTATCAAGAGGGAGCTCGCTCGCTTGCTTGCTGCTCGTTGAACTTCAAATTGTGCGCGAAAAAAAGTGAAATTCGCCTTATGGCCAAGTTAATGAACTGCGGCGGGGCAAATCTGGGGAGCAGGGCCAAAACCAGGAAGCAACTTTGTAACATTAGCACAGTTCCCTCTCTTGGGCAAGACAAACTATGCTAATTTCTTGCGAAATGAATTCATTTTTGTTTTGGTTTTGGAAAACAAACGCCAGAAGACGCCGAGGAGACTGGGTTGCGTGTCAAGGCGTTGGCCACAACTGTTGACTTTTATTCACACAATTACAGGCGGCGAATTTGCATTCACTTCCTCCTCCACTCACCTGTTCAGTCCACCTGCTCGAGTCACCTGTCACGCTCGAGTTACTCCTCAGGGGAGACGAGACGCTTCACTTGTTAACAATTAAAGAGCGAACCCTTGACTTTGGCCAGAGAAATATGTCTCAATGGAGAAAGAGATTGAACGCGATTGCAGGTAGATATTTTTCGGGGAAAATAAATATAAGAAATTGAGAAATAATTTATTATTTCTGAAGAGTTCACCCCCTCACTTTGGGCCTCTAATTAGCTTTCTTTTGACTTTGCCTGGGCTTTTGTCTTCTGGGTTTCGGAATTAGCATTTTCGAGGCAGACAAAGTGGACTTGGAAATGCTCAAAACTCCTATAAATAATTCAAAACTGACCCCAGAGCGGCTTTCATTTCATTTCATTTCATTTCAGACGGTTTCGTTTTGTTTTCGTTCGTTTTGCGGGGAAACGTTTGTTTTTCATGTGACGCAGCAACAGTTGTCTCTTTGGTCGCTCTGGGCCCTGTGGGAACGTCTCGAAGAAGTCATAAAACTAACAGTTGAGCGGAAATTAACACAGATACACTCCTAAGGCCAGGTCCGAAGAGCCCTCCAGCTTGGTTCGGGCCAAACAACAATCGAGAGCCTCTATGTTATGGCATTACCTTCCGATTGAGATGTAGATGTTAGATAGCCGGCGGACAGGTGATGAGACCCGGGAGAGGCCCGGATTAGGTCTTGGTCTAAATAGCCATCAGATGACGTTGCACAACGCAGGTAATACCTTACTCGTATTCATGTGGGTAACATTAGTCGACAGTTAGGCTTTTTAGCTCCAAGAAGAAGTGGGTCTCCGGAATGTTCGACATCGGTTAAGTTGCGGATTGGGCACACACGGTTCATTGTCAAGGTATTCGTAAGGGCCTAAGAGAGAGATCTCTTGAAGGAGGGGTATAAAAGACGCTCTCAATAACAAATTGATACGCTTGAGGCGACTTCCTCCATAGATCTAGGTTGCACTGGCCCTAATTAGTATAAGATAAATCCCTGGATCTTATCGCAGTAACCTGCATTTCCTGTCCCACACACTGAGGGAAATGAAGATATTAAACTCTTGGGTAGTTCTTGAAAAACAAAATTTTTTGGGAGACTAGAAGACATTCAAAATAAATTTAAATAAATTACCTGAAGTCTCTAGTTTATTTTAACTTCTAAAACAATTTTTCTTTCCTTAGTTTAATTTAACTTCTTAAATAATATATTTTGCATTTATTTTTTGTAATTTCTATAACATTTTTCTGTGTGTTCTGCCTGTCTCCTTGGCTGCTTTGCCATTGTTGGGTGCGTTGTGCGTTCCATTTCGCTTCTCTTAACTTGTTGAAAGCGAGTAAAATGTGCCAATTTTCTATATATATATATATATATAAGCAACATATATACCATATCTTGATGTGCTTGTAATGCAAGAATCGGAGAGCGGGAGCCACAGGCTCTGTCATACATGGCCACTTCATCACGCAGCGCTGGCCAAGCGTGCTGTTGCCGCAGTTGTTGCCTGCAAAATGCAAAATGCAGCTGAGCGTCGCGTCGCCAGCAGCTCCTATTGTTCTGGCCGCGCTCGTGCTTGTGCTAGATTTATGCACTGGCTGGCCTCACCTTTCCTTTCCCCAGTTGCCAGTCGCCAGCCAGCCCCCAGGACAGTTTCGATTTCAATTTAAAGCGGATGCTCGCTTTAATTGCTGGCCGGGGCCAGCTATAATTCATAAGTGCACTGCTGCTGCTCTGGGACGTTTCGGGTTGCAGTTTTGGTGCGGCCCCTTGGGTGGCAATGAACTTGCAGATCGAGTCCAGAAATTGGATACCCAAGGAGGCAATAACTAGGCAATTGTTGTTAGCCATTAATTAGAGCTTAGATTAATGGGAACCATTAAAGCTTAGCTTGTCAGAAGGTAAGTGCCCAATCACTCAAAATCAATATCAATAACTCTGCTCTTCGGGCACCCAGGTCCTTTTGAGCAGACCAAGTCAAGGGGAAATGGCCAAGATGCCACAGGCATCAGATACTCAGACTCTCCCCCTCGCTTTCCGCTGCGGTTCAGTGGCCTTTGTGCGATGCACTTGACACAGACACTGCTGCTGCCACTGGCTGCCACAGCCACTGTCAATGCAACTGAAATGGCAATTGCAACGCCAACTATTGGCAATGCAACGGAATTGATTGTGGCAGCCAATTGAAGGGGATGAATGGCTTCGGCGACTCACTCACTCACTTTCACTGATCGAAAGCGTGAAGCCAAAGTTTAATTGAATCTGCAGCTGCTGCTGCTGCTACAATGATTGGTAACATTCAATGGTTTCCCAGCTCTTACCAACTTTCAAACTTGGCCATTTGAAAGTTATTGGCCACAAGTGCGCGCACACACATTGCTCCCATTGCAACACACACACACCAATGCCCGAACAAACGTCAAAGAAACTCGAAGTAAACTTAACGTGTCAGCAAGTCGAGCCGCAGAAAAACTTTTCGGCCTGCCCCTCGGAGTTAAGTTGCGACAAAATCAATAGGAAAACTTCGCCACCGAACCAAGGGCGGTGTGGGGCGGGTCGCAGTCTCCCGAAATGGGGGGCGTGGTCCCAGTGCAGCAATTTGTTATATTCAGGCGTCGCCCCAAAATTGGGTCACCGAAAATGTTCAATTATTCGAGTGAAATGCAACGCTCAGCCCATTGGAGCAAGTCTTTGCCGGAGAGTTTTGGTGGGTGTGACAGGAGGGGGGGTTTGGGGAGCCCTGATTTTGGGTTCACAAAAAACTCGTTTTCGGAGTTGATGTAAGCCAGATTTTGTCTGCTGGCGGCTGCTGCTGCTGGCTCGTTGAATACGCTTTATAAGAAAAGTTCATTTACAGAGATTTTGTCACTTCCACTCGAGGGGGAAGCAGAGCCGACTAAATGACTATATCTGGGATTGGAAAATATTATCTGGTAGAAATAATCAAATTTAAAGAAGTCACTGGGGTGTATTTTTAAGATGATAGCTTAAGAAGATCAAAAATAAATAAATAAGCGAATCATTAGAGTGAAGAAAATGCCTTTATCTTAATATATAATATAAGGGAAATAAAAAAATCGAATTTATAGTAAAAGAACAATTTCTAAGATTCTTCTTTCGGTTCTATAGAACTTTCAATATTTTTTGTATTTCAATTTATAAATATTTTCAATTATTTTCTTGCGTACTTCAGCAATAGGGCTATGACACTGTAGCTTTAGATTCGTAAATGGCTTTTTAAATCAGAGTGACCGTTTCGTAATAAGAAAATACTAACTAAGCAATAGCCACTTTCAAGGTTCCATACTTCACTAATTGGGCTATTACACTGTAGCTAAAGCTGCATAAATGGCCAATAAATCAGTATGACCGTACTTGCACTATATTACCATTTTTTTAAAATGTATATTGTTAAACAACACATAAAGTTATCGCTTTCAAGACTCTAATGAAAACTCCAATTCATGAAAACTTTTTCATAGTGTCAAAACCACATAATTAATTAAAATTCCTTCATAATCATACCTATTATGTTTCCCTTTAGTTTATATAATATTTTGCATTCAAGCAAAGAAAGCCCTTCGCTGATCAAAGTGCATTTGATGTTCGTTGCATGGCCAATAAATTTTCATTCGTTTTTTCTCTCTCTCTCTCTCCATCTCTTTTTCCATATTTTACGAGTTGTACAACAAGTTTATAAGCCCAAAAACCCTTGGACACACATGGGAATGCCATATACTCGCTCACACTTGCCGTGTGCGTGTGTGTTTATGCTGCGACTTTCCATTTGCAGAGATTTCCACATTTCACATTTTCGGATTTGAGAGATTTCAATATGTAAACGCCGTTTATACCAAATGCGCCATGAATAAAATTCGTCTCGTTTCGATGGTCGTTCGGTCGGTCGGTCCGGGGGGAAAAGTCCAAATGGGATTTTATTTATGAAAGGCGACGGACGCACTGCTGCTGGGTGATGCAGATCTGGAGCGGGTTAGAAGCGAGGTGTGCGGTGAGTTGAGTCGAGTCGAGTTAAGTTGGGGGCGGACCTCGTTTACTCTGAAATTTCAGCCGCCGGCTGGCGAATGCGTTGGCCAAACATTGCACAAATCAATGCACTGGCACGCACGCAGCTCAACTCAGAAGTTTGATCGATTTAGCGCCCGTTGGCTAAAGTGCACTTGGAAAAATATTCTAAATGTTTGCAGATTATTTTAAGATGCTAATTGGATAAGATTTGCCTAGAGAATATTCTCAGAGAATGTATGTACATGTAATTTGGACCAGAATATGAACAAAGATGGTGAAAAACGGTCGGAACTGAATTCCAACTTCTTAAAGACCTATAAAAGGTATAATTCACGATTTAATCGATGATATTTAAAGTTAAATAAAATTATCTATAGAAACTATAAAGATCTAGTAGCTTGGCCAGGTAGTTCCTAAGGGAGCTGTACGATATAATTTATAAAAAACTTAAAAAATTCTTTCAGAGCTTTGTTGAAGAAAGAAGATTTATGAAACTCATTAGCTTACCTTTAAGTGATCCTCTAATCTCCATTAGAGTTTTATTTTATTATTATATTTTATGACTTTAAGGCGGATCAAAAACAATTATGTGTTTAAGAGTAGTGCTTATACTTAATTATTTTCCGAGTGCATCGCCACACCTCTCCCAGCGGCGCCGGCAATAGTTTCGTAAATCCAGAGGGGCGGCCACTGGCGCTCTAAGCAAACTACAACAGTTGTGGTTGTGTCGGCCTCGGGAATGACCGGCCACAGATGACTATATGGACTAATATGGTCATATATGGAGTGGCAAAGGGCGCGTCGCCTAAATGTTTGGAACACTCTGCGGTTGCTGGCTGTCGTCGGGGGCTGGGGCTCACATTATTAAGTTGTTTGGCCGACATCATTCGGTTGATTTATTTAGCTAAATGGAATCTATTTACTGGCCTATTTCAAATATATATATTTTTGTATTTTTGGTTCGCTTATCGCTAGTGGCCCACATTTCCCACTCATTTCGGTTCAAATGCCCCGCTGATAAGCGCATCGCACTTTGTGTGGGGCACTCGGGAAAATGTTGACACAAATGCGTTGTTCAACCACTAAGCTGACACGGCCGCAGATGTTGCAGTTGCATTTGTTGCAGTTGTATTTACCCCAGCAATTCGACGTCAAATTGTCGCAAATTCTTACAAGCGCCGCTCATTAAAATTACCCAAATGCCAGCCCCAATTGCCGGCGCTGGGCCAGATGGAGTACATGGAGCCAGACGGAGCGAGAAACGGACGGGCATCGCATGACAAATGGCGGCGACGAGAGCTTCAGACAAGTGCCACCTAGGCAGGCACTTGGAGAAATTTGTTAACTAGATGAAGAGTTTTCAGAAAATGGGAAAAGTCAAGAAAAGTCTCTTCGAAAAATACAAACGCAGAATATAATTTGGATACCTATACAACCAGAGAGAGTTTCTAAGAATAAAATAATAATAAGAAAGGCCTTAAAACTTCTCATTAAAATTTATCCAGAAGAAGAAGTAGCCTTAAAACTCGTATTAAATTTTGTCCAGTGCCTTACGATGCCTTTTGCAGTCGCAGACTTGCTTTTCCTCCACTTTTTGCCGCTCAAAAAAATTTGTCGCTGGCATTTCGCAACGTGATTTTGGTGACTTGGGGCTGACTGATAAGCTGGGCAACTTCTCCGCCGATTTCCGACCGACTGAAGAGCTCTCTTCTCCACTCCGATACAAGGCGGAAAGTGCTGATTGCGGGTATTGCTTTACTTTTTGTAATACAAAGCGCGGACAGAAAGTGCTGATCGAGCGGCAAATTGCCTGATGGAGCGTGGCATATAGAAGTAACGGAACTGAACCGCCGACATTAGCCAGGTGAGGAGCTGAGCTTGGCTGAAACCGAAGATCGAACCCGATGGCCGTCTGCTGCGACAGCAAAATTGCCCCGCAAAAAAATAGAAATAAACGGAAAAGAGCAGCACGATCACCTCGATTCGATCGATACTCCATTGCAGGTGCCTTGGCAGTCAGTCGGTTGCGCAAGAAGCGAGCTCCGAGCTTTTGTTCAAATCGCGGCCAGACTGTCAACAGATTGGTCTGGTCCAGTTCTCCTCTGGCCTCGCTCAGAGACTCATTTAGCCTCATTGAAATGGAAAGCTGAAAAATTAACATTGCACGCGGATACTGGGCAAACGACAGCAACGACAAAAAATACAACAAAATTCTAATTACTCAAAAAAGTCAATTGCAAATGGAAAATTACTGAAGCAAGAGAGGAAGCTGAAATGGGATTAGGAGAATTTATTACCCTGTTTAGTATATTGTTATTGGTTTTTATAAGTAAGAAAAAATATATAAAGGGATCTTATCGATCAAAAATATGCTTTAAGTCTTATAAAAAGTATTTAATGCAATTATTTATCCAACTTGTAGAAGTGTGTAGAAGTTCTATATTTATATCCACGAAATCTTCAACTTTTCTTTATTTATTTATTTAATTTTAATATGTTAGGAAAGCATAATTATTTTTATAATGCAAAATAATGGTATGTTCATTCCAATATAATGCTTTAACCATGTTTTACTGACACATAATTATATAAAAATTATTTTCTATTACCTTTTCTTGTCCTGCTAGTTCTATCTAGACAGTGAAGCTCAAAAATTAATTTCCATAAACAAGACGTAATATTTTAAAATGTATCTTTATGATTTTATTAATATTTCTTTTTAAACATATTTAGCTTTATTGCCTGCAATACACCCACTAGTACCCCTTAAAGTAAATGATGTATGCATTCAGATCCATACTAAACGGCTGCTCATTTGGCATTCTACGTACACTTGCCAAGTTGCCGGCATTTGGCGAGTGTTACGCGACTTTGAGCGCTGTAATTGCGAGCTTGTTGTTCGGCCAACACACACAGCTGAAAAACACACACAAAAACCGTTGAAATACACACTAAAAGTAGCAAAAAATTGAAATAAAACCAAAAAAAATACACGGCGACATGCAACGTTGCACAGACGTGGAACATTTAGCTCCGCTGAAAAGCCAAACAAAAATACAGAAAAAAAAAAAGAAACAAACCAGAAACAGAAACAGAAAGAAAAACAATCGAAAATGTACTCGGAGCACAGACAAAGCACGCGACTGCGCCACTGCAGATAATTTGTTATTAAGTGGAGTGGAAATGCGTAGGAAAATATGATATAATCTGGCGGAGAATGGGCGGAGAACGGGCTGGCATGCATGGCCAGGCATATGGAACCGTTTTGTTTCAAGATCAAGTTCAAGTTTGGAACGATTATTGTGCCTTGTTGAAGTGCACAGATTTTCCGGTAGCTGGCTGGCAGCGTCGTCGTTGATGGGAAACTCGCAATTGGCATTTTCACAAAACACCGAACACTTGAAGACTCCGCGAAACGAAACCGCAAAGCCCTGCTGGGCAATTTGCCAAACGGCACAAAAAGTGTCTAAGCGCAGCGAAATCACCTTTTGACCCACTTTAAAGATGTCTGCTGTGGCTGTTTGTGCTGCATAATGATGCAAATGATGTTGCAGCCTCTGATTGATGGGCAAAGGCGAATCACAGCCATGCCACAGCTAGCTGGAAATCAATCCGTAAGCACTGTGTAATGAGGATGGAGTTTGGGCAGAGAGAGAAACTCTTGTGGTATTTTGGGTAATGAATTAAAAGGAGTTCATTATTTATTTTAGAGCATTAAAATATATTTTAATTTAAAGCTAAAGTATTTATCTAAACCATTTAAAATTAAATAAAATAATAACTCTTGGGCAGAAAAGCACAAAAATGAACCTTGATTGGTGTTTCCTCGTAGTTTCTTTTTCTTTCAAGTAAATTTTCCTTTTTAAAACCCCCTTAAATTCCACAAATATTTTCCCTGTGTAGTTAGTATCTGTTAGATACAAAACTGCAGCGGTAGTTACACCCAGCGGCTGTCTTGGGTGAAAACCAACGGAATGAACGGAAGTCAGCGGCAATTTGTGAACGCAAATCAAACCATTTACCGCCGCTGGGCCTGCTGGCTGCCTGTTGTTGTTATTATGTCGTTACGTACTGTACTCGTACATAGTTAGCTGCCGATGAATAGCTAAAATCGTAAAATGTCAAATGCGAATAAGCAGATGCTAGCGGTCTTTTGTTTTTTTTTTGTATTTCTTTAGTTTTGCACGAACGTGACTCTTGCATTTACGGTCTTTAAATTAACTGCAGCTGCGACTGTGACTGTGACTTTAAGCTGCAGTCTTTTTTAAGTGTGTCAGTCACTGCACGGAAAAGCCGCCAGCAGCAGCAGCAGCAGCATTCCACGCACACTTGCACCGCTCTCTCAGGCTCACTTAATTATGCATTAGGCAGCAGCATTGACAGCCACACTTTGCCAGGAAAAAGGAAAAAGGGAGAAAGTTCAACGAACTCGCCTGGTTGGAGCCATAAAGGAGTAAAGGGCCCCGCCGGGTTAAATGCGATTATGACAGCTGTTTGAAAGGGCAAAGAGCTTCTCCTAAATAATTAGAGGGCTTAAAAGGTATTTTTTCTGGGAGTTTGCTATAAAAATAAACTCTTTAGTGAAGGAGCAAGTAGAGTTTAAATGAGCTTAGCAATTATTTAGTGATAGTTAAACTCTTAATGAAGCATATAAATCCCTTTAATATATTATCCTTCACCTAATAAGAGGCATAGCCGTTATTAAATGGAATTTCATAAATTTATCCCCCCCATTTAATTATTTTCAGGCTCTAAAGCCAACCAAAAGCATTCCTTAAGCACATTTATCGGGCGGCAGGTAATTATAATTTACTGAAGGCCTGCAACAAACTGCACACAAGAGGAAACCCAACTGTTTTGTCTGCCGTTTTACCTAAACCGAACTACTGTCAGGACCCCTCAAGAGCGATAATTTAAATCAGCTTACCGCCTGTCCGGCCAGGGCTCTCCATTAAATCAGACCCCATTGTTTACGACAATCAATTGCCACCTTAAGATCCCCCATTGTTGCCGCTTTTGGGCCAGCTCCCGGCCAACCCTGTCAAAGGTGGTTTGGCTGTAATTGGCGAAATACTCGTACTCGCACGGCGACGACGCTGTGGCCATTCAATGGACCGTGGAGCCCCGTTGGACGCCGAGGTAGCTCTGCCACATGGCCACACTCCAGTGCATCCCAAAAGCGGGGGGAGTTAAGGGAATGCAGCCATTGACGGCTTAACCCACGCATGTGGCCGTTGTGTAGATTTCAATTGAATCTGCAGGCAGGCAGAAGCGCGACCAAATCGATGTTGCTGCCTCCATGCGGCTCTTGTCCCCCGTTGTCCCGTTGTTCTTGCCCTCGTTTACTGACCACTGACTAATGGCTTAATGTGTGTGCGTGTGCGCTGCGAGTGTTTGCGGGAGACGCATGGCAGCTGTGGGCAAATTTATATTGCCTACTTTTTGGGGGGCGGCACTGGGGGGAGAGCGGGATAGGGATAGAGAGTGCCCCGCAAGTGCAATTGATTTTGTTTTGCTTCTAAGCTGCCCGCACATGGCCGACAATGTCTCCAACTCGGGGCAGTAACAGCTTTATTACACATATAACAAATAGGGGATGTTTTAGTTAAAATTTTACTCGGAAAGTGTGAGTTTAGGGGAGTTATGTGATTTCTGAATTGAGTTTAAATGTAAAAAACATCGAATAATGATAATATGTATATCTAATTTAAGATTTAACATGTAAATTGTAGCTTACCAATATAGAATAGGAACATAGTAGAAACAAGATATTTTAGAGACAATCGAATTCTAAATATTAGCATCTCGGTTATATGTATAGCTCCGTACTCAGACACGCGAAAAGTGTTCCTAAGCATTGAGCCAAAACGAGGGGTCAATACTCACCCTCTCGCTCTATCGTACTGCTTAGAAACACTTTTCGTGTGTCTGAGTACGGAGCTTATAATGCAACTGTGGTGTGAACAGTTTAATACATAAATAAGCTTAAGAGATATCGATAGTAATTCGATAACAGAGGAATCGATGATCGGCCATCGCTACTATTTGGTGCGAAAATTAAGAAGAACTAAAATATAAAGAGGACTATAATTATATGACTTCAAATTTAAAGAAGATAAGTACTTCCTTTTGTTAATTTTCCCATAAAATTTAGCTAAGTGTACAGAATCCTCACGCCTCGTTGGCCTGGAAATGAGAGTAAGGAGGAGTGAGGAGTACAGGGCAGCGAGCCGGAAGACACAGTGTGTCCTGGGCCGCACGAGCGCCTTGTTTATTGAATTTGGGCGCTTTTGTGTGAGAGTGACAACGACGGAGGTCTGGCTCCTGCAATTGAGGATGTAATTTTTGCATGTCTCCGGCATTAAATTTAGCCACCACCTCCTCTATCTTTCTCTCTCTCTCTATGTGTGTGCTCCTGGGCAATTAGGACTATGACATTCCGCTCTAAATCTCCTGCACACTTTGCTAATTGTTTCCAATGCCACAAACACTCGTCGCCGGCAGACACATGCATGCACCCACAGCTGGGCAGTAATTGCAGCTGCTGATGTCTGACCCCACGGGCAAATTGGCCAAGGAAAGTTCAAAAGGAAAGGCCTCAATTATAATTGTTAAATGGCTTGGTTATGCTGGCCAAATGCTTTGATTCCTGCCATTTATTAATTGGCCTTTGACCCAATTTGCTTAGCTAAATGCCGATTCTATTAGCCAACTTATTTTCAGAGCCAACCAACCGTTTTCTGACTAAGGACTAAGGACCCAAGGCCCTCGACTACATTCTTGCCATTCAGTTTGATTATTCAGTGCAGTGTCCAAGGCAAACTTCTAAAAAGGTAAAATGCATTTTTATAGCCATCGACTTCTGGCTCAATTTTCATTCAGCACTTTACGGGCCAAACCAATTTGAATTTCTGCACTAAAAGGAATAGGTTTGTGAGGGAAAATTGAGGGAAAACTTAAACTTAAAGTGATTTTTAAAAGAGGAAATGGTTAATGAAAATATCTGGAAAGATAATCTTAATTTTTTATTTAGTAAGATATAAAACCAAAGGAGTTTAGTTTATTTTTTTGGGTGTAAGTACTACACATCGGGTTGAGACTCCTCTCCGCACATTGGGAAGCGCGTGTTTTGTCGTTTTGCCTGCACGTGACCTGTGTTAGCAAGCGGCGCCTTTCCCCGGCGGGATTAGGCCCTGCCGTCGCCACCGCCCACCTTTCACCCAATCTCTCTCTCTCTCTGCGTCTCCTCACGCTCCAGACCGCTTTGCATTTTGCGTGCAACGATTTGTGTGTTAGTGGGAATCGAAGCTGACTTCTGGTTTGTCTGACTTGGGGGCCTCAGCCTTTTGTTATAGGCTTTTAATTGACATACGCGTTTTTTACACGATTTCTCAGTTGTCTGTTGCTGCTGCCGCCACTGCTCCCCTTCGAGCCATATACCGATTGCATACTAATGACTCTCTCCTGTTTTCGAATTCTCTTTGCAGTTCCCGATGATGTTGTTGGTTGCCGGAGCACGGAGCAGCGCCTAAATTTATTGGCCAACACACTCGTCTAACCACAGAGAGGTGAGTTATTAGACAACATTGGGAGAAAAGCTGGGAAACTTAACTTTACTAGGATATGGCGTGTAATTTAGGAACTTTATTTAGTATTAAAGGGTATTAAAGGGTGTTCCGAAAGGGACAATTAAAGGACTTATGGACTTCAAATTGTTAAGTTAAGTTAATTATTAGGCATATTTTTAGTACCAATACTTAGTTTAGTTCACCAACAAATATCTATTAAAATTCCCCAGAAAACTCCTTATTTTTTAACTAAAATATCTCTCTAACATTTTCTCTGAGTGCCGAGTTAGACTAGGTTCAGTTAATTGGCCTCGCATGCGCTTCGATGATAATTAAAGTCGACAGCCCCCAGACGGCCGACGGGGGCAGACAAACGAGACACGAGTGTAGCTTGGATTATTGGTATTAACACCGATTTTATGACCTCGCACGCGTTCCCTAGCTAAAAAATTGCCCCGTGACTCGTCTTTCTACAGATTCATCAGCAGCATCATCAACAGCTTCAAGAGTCGGCGGAGACTTTGTATCTGTTTTCATAACTCATTTTTATGCTGCCAGAGTTTCTTTTCCGCATTTTCGACTATAGCTGCTTGGGCTAAATTAGAAATAAAAGCTTTACCTTTGGCTTAGCCGAGGCTTTTTGCATAAAAACAAGTAACCGAACATGGTGAGAGTGTTAAGAGGGTTCGGGGAAGGTGTGTGGGTTAGCAGAGCTTTCACTCCGAGTGGATTGAGTGGGATTTGTGATTTCCTGAAAAAAAACAAGGAATTAATTTTTTTTACAATTTAAATTATGTAAAACTTTAACCATCCAGGCTAGAAAAATATGTTATAGCTAAAATAAAAGTTTAAATAAATAGATCCTGTAGTTTTTTCGATTCACAGTTTAAGAAGAACTTTTAGTGCCACCCTCGAAGCTTTAATATCAGCTTTCCCGAGTTAGAGCTTCCACTCGCACCTCCTGTCGTCAGCTGTGTGTCCTTTTGGCCGAGCGCCGAGCACCGAGCCGATCCGAGGGTAGCCTGTGCTTTTCGTGGCTCGCGCGTCTCAATTCAGTCTCCCGAAGAGCCTTTCCAGGCACAGAACGCGGACGGTGCACGCTCCTCGCTCCAAGTTGGCAACGCAAAAACGACAAGCGCGTCGGGAGGCGGCAGGCGGAAGGCGGAGGAGGCGTTGCGAGTTGGGCGTTGGGCGTTGTGGGAGGGAGTGGTGCCACGCGCAATCCTAAAAGTAAAATGAATTAGAAAATGTGCGCGCCGTTGTGTTACATAAACGAAGCAATATTTTCGCCCACACACAGACTCACACACACACGGCAAGTCGCCACCGAAAATCGCGTCCTGTGAGAGTGAAATTATCCTGGCCAAGTCAAGTCGTCGTCGCTGGCTGTTGTTGTTCCTCCTCCGAGTTGTTCGCTGTGGTCGTGCTGATGGTGCTCACGTATATTATGTAAATGATTATGTGCCAGAACCAAAACCGGAGCGCTGCGACTCACGAAGACCAGACCACGTCCTCGTCAGCAGTCGTCCTCGTCCTCGTCGCCGTCGTGGATGTTTTTAGCCGAGATGTGTAGCCGTAGCCGAGCCCACTAGTGTTCATAGTCCGTGTAGACCTGAAGTCCTGAGTGGGCGGGATTTCGGGGGCTGGCCGCACGCGTCCACCTTTGCGTTCTAGCTTCCGACGCTGGACACCGCAAGCACTAAAGTTCAGCGAGTGAAAGCCTCCATTTCCATCAGGAACTGTGGCCCTTTGCCACCTGAAACTTCTGAGCCTAAGCCTCTTCCAGGGCCAGCAAAGTAAACCTTGGTTGAGGTTGAAGCTGGGAAAAATGTGGCAGGAATTCAGGAGAAGTTACTTGAAGGAGGGAATAAAATTAAGGGATTTAATTATTATAAAAATAGGACACCATAATTGGAACTATATGCTGACTAAAATTCTTATTCCCCTTATTTACAGCGTTTCTCTTACTCTTATATTTTTAATATAAATGTTCTTTTCCTCAGTGTAAGCCCCCCTTTGATTGTATCTTTGGTAAATCCTTTTTTTACTTGGAGACACATGAGTGGGTCTGTTTTCGTGTAGGCGGTTTGTCGGAAATACACAAAGAGCGCCTTGGCACCTGCAGAATGTGGCAACAACGAGGACAAAAGGCAACTAAATTGTTGCCAAGTTGTGCTATCTTTGGCAGCTCGCCTGGCGGCTCCTTTTTAAAGCAATTTATTTCGCCCGACAGCGAGTAAAATACCCACATACCCACACACCCACACATCGCCCCTCTCCGCGCATATCTAATGAATAAGTTATTCAAAAAATGTATCTACACGCTCGTCGGGCTCGGGAAAGGCACAGGCACAGGCAGCAGCAACAACAGAGGAGCAAGGACATGTGAGAGCTGGTCTGGTGGTGGCCTGTCGGCGGTCGAGCGCTTAATACAAATCAAATTTGAGCATTAATTCGACTAATTGGCGCTTGTAAAAGTTGCCATCGAAAGGGGGGCCGCCTTCGATGGTAAATTGAATGAAAAGCCTGGCCGGCAATTTGCTAGGGTTTATTCAATTAAACTACGACCCCGTTTCGATCCCCGCTCAGAGTGTGTGTACTCCACTCGAGCTGGAACGCAGACTGTATGTGGGATGGCGAGTATGAGTACCCTCCATATAAATGGTATTTAAACATTGTCGATGTTGTGTTTGGGCCTCAAGTTTTTGGGTAAAACTTTGCAGTGTCCACCTGAGTGGCCGAAAAAGTCAACACGCAAGTCAAGGGGCTCGAAATTACCATAATAGTTAGAGGCAAATGTTCATGTGCATTGTAATCGTGCTTTGGCTTAAGAATCAAGTTTTCACGCACACTTTCAGCGGGCTTTAAGCATTTAAACTAAGAGTTTTGAGGTCTATTAAAGTATTCTTTAATTTTCTGTAAAATATAAATAACATTCACGTTAGTTTTCAGGGTTAAATGTGGCCACAAGCCCTCGTTCTCCTCAACTTAAGCAGAAAGCGAAAGTTCCCTGCGGTTTGCCCTCATCAAAGAATGTTCCACTTTCTGTGTGAGTCGCGGCGGTTTCCCGGGAAATTATTTCCCGGTAATTCCCAGAAAATTGAATAATATATGAGAGAGAGTGCGGTGTGTTCGTAGAGATGCAAATTTCCACTCTCGCCAGTTAGAGAGCTTCTAGTGCCAGTGTCGCCGCTTTTTCGCATGGCTTGCAGCCTTTCAATTTTCGCAATTTCATAATTCTCATAATTTCGTAATGAGCTTGCTTAATTTCTGCATTTGAGAGCGCAAATAGAGCTGCATTAAGGGGATGTCTCCTCCACATTCCGCTTATAACCACTTAATTTCGGTGCGTGTCTTGCGGATTGCTGCCGCTGATTTCGAATGTTGCATGCGTCAGCAATTAAAACTTGGACAGCCGCCGATTCAGCGCAGCTGGTAATTGCAAGCGCAGGCAGGTAAATCTTCTCGTGGTTGGAGAGTAATTACAGAAGTCATTATGTTCCTGCGTCAGCGGATCCTTTTTCCACTGGTATGGGAGAATGTAGGAAGGGGGAAACTTCTGCTTTTGGGGCCAAATGTGAGTGGCAAAAGTTTTTGCTAAGCTGTTTGAGTTGGGGAGCCGCAAGCAAACTGTTTGCCAGAAACTCTGCATGCCAAGGTCCCCAACCTTCGCATCCCTACACTGGGAAATCGATAATTGAGAAGGTATTGGAAGCTTGAAGGATATTACAAAAGAAGTTCCAAGAAAATTAATGACTGTGAAGCTCAAGTGGATGGATATTTATTATAATGTTCTACTACTCTTGGCATTTATTAACAAGATTGTAAAAAAAGAGTTCTAATTTTATGTTTAATTTATTATTTAATCCCCATTTCAATATTTTATAAAAAAAGAAAGGTTTCAAAGGTTTCATTTACATCTCAAATTTCCTATTTAAAACAATTATTTTCTATACAAAATACTTTTAAATAGAAATCCCAGCTTATTTTTCTTTGTGTATTATATATAAAAAAACTGCCTCAAACTTCCTGCCATGACTTCTACTTCTAAGCGAAAAGTCAAGCAGTCAAAGTGCATTTCGAAATAAATTTACGGTCGGCCGATGGGGCGTATGGGTTATATTTCAGTTTATTCCCTAAACTGACGTGCAAATGAAAATAGTTTGTCTTGCCCTCACTCGTTCTTTTTTATTGAATTTGTTTGAAATAAATAACCAACGCTCCTGCTGTGTTTGTGACAGAGTGTTCTTCTTATGTCCCTTATAGTTTTATGTGGAGCATAATCAATAACAATTTGCATTTATATACAATGGTCTGAATGGACGACGTTTGGCATCGGAGAGGAGACCCCTCCAGACACAAAAATACCCACACTTGAGCGGAGACCCAAATATATGTATGTACATATTCTGCACAACAACTGAATCGCACAAAAAGGAAAACATGGAACATCGAAAGCCAAATGGAGGAGAATAAATAAAGGAAAAGGAAAGGCAGGCAGCGTGGCAGCCAGGCGGTAATAAAAACAAAATTCCACAATGCAGCGAAGGATATTGCGCAAACTTTTGGGTGGGTCGAGAAATTAGGGATTCTTTCACAAGATTCTTTGAAGTAGTTAAGGAGAAAGGAATATGTTCATTATTTTTATGAAATAAATGTTAACAAATGTTATTTATTATTTATTAATTTTTTTATTACATAAAGTTCAATCCAAAAGTAAGCACAGCCTTTCTTAAAGTTATTTTTATTAGGACTTCTTTAAAGCAAAGATTCCTTGAGAAGTTAAGAAGAGAGGAACATATATTCTTTATTTTTATGAAATATATTTTAACAAATATTATTTAATATTTACATTAAAGTTAAACAAAAAGTATGCACAGATTTTTA
This sequence comes from Drosophila tani, assembly GCA_008042535.1. NCBI lineage: Eukaryota > Metazoa > Arthropoda > Insecta > Diptera > Drosophilidae > Drosophila > Drosophila tani. The sequence goes on along the minus strand of VNJO01001547.1, from coordinate 110,139 downwards.
AAACAATCCTTTTTAAGGCAAAGAACTTTCTTAAAGCAAAAACCAAATAAGTCTTGCCTCGGACTCGTTACTCCCATATAGCCTTCGATTTGAGTCTTTGTCCCTATTTTCGGTCAACTTGTGTGCCACTCTTTTTATCCTTTTTATTTACTTAGTTTTTTTTCTCGACAAGCTGTGCAAGAAAATGCCAAACAAATACACAATAAACAAAGGAGCTCGAACCCAAACACACACCAAAACTATAGACCCACGAGCACAAAGCAAACTTTTGCGACAACTAAAAACGGCAAAATATTTTCGCTTGTCTTTGTTTCCAGAAAGGGAGAGAAAGGGATGGTTATGGAAAGAGAGAGAGACAGGGACTTGCCATAAACATGGCATACATCCTGGAGGCAGAGGGACTCGAGTGGCTTTTGTGCTGCTGCCGCTGCCAGAGGCGGAAATGGGTAACAGCACCGCATGTGTGTTTGTGCGGCGTATCCCTGTTTTTCCTCAACCTCTCTCCTCCTCCTCTCACTCCTCTCATTTTTCACCGACTCCTCCCGTGCGTGCCACGTATTTAAATTAGTATGCAACATGAATGACAGCCGCCATTGCCATCGCTCATGTTTCGCCGATAAACTGCCAGAGTCTGCGGGGTGTGTGTGTGCAGGATATGTGTCCTTGCCTTGATTTGAATTTTCAACTTGTGCAAGGCGCAAATGAAAGCGAGCATTAGCGAAATGCCAGCGCCGCCTGATGGGTGATGAAATTTTCGCTCAATGACTTATTCAGCTTCCCACGCTCACTTGGCGCGACGCCGCACTGAACTTTGGCTTCGTTTTCGAGGCAGTGCCAGAGCCTGGTTCAGGATATAGGCATCCAGCTGGGATAATCACCTTCGGCGCGGCAGAGACTGCTTAATAGTCAGCCGACCCTCTAGCTTGTTGCCTAGTTGCCATTTTCCTGCCTTGGCTGCATTAGCACCTTGGCTCTCCTTTCACCTGACGATGATAAAAAACCATTGCACCCTCTACGAGGACAACGTCGATGTTCATGATGATGATGATGATGATGATGATACTGCTCCTGCCTTTGCCGTCTGTGCCAATCAAGTCAGGAGGCTCTAAGGACAACAACACGCAGCTAGGACGACGTCAACGACAAAAGTGAAAGCAACAAAATCTTCATCATCAAGTGTCATTCTAGGCAGAAGTTGACGCATACATGGGCGCACTCAGGGAAAAAGTATATTAAAGCAAATATAGAAATTTGATAGAGAAAATTATTGAATAATTCTTGGCACTTTTGAATATTAATTATTAATATTAATGAATATTATTAATTAATTAATATTATAAAATATTTCTGGGGTCTTTTGCACATTACTTTTATTAAATAATTATCTATCAAGAGTTATTTCTTATGGATATACTGATATAAGTGATAAAACTTTAAAAATACTTTAGGAATCCGATGGTTTTGATAAACTTTATTTACCAAGAGGTTAATTCTTTAAGGAACCCTCTATTTTTTCCAGTGCCCCAAGCTGTATTGGGGCATCTGTCCATGTGCATATCTATCCATCTCTATGTGGCCCTCTCGTTCGCTCTTTTTGCACAACTATTGCCATGAATATTTATGCTTTGTTGCCACAGGACCTGCCTCCTCAGGCCCGGCATGTTTTCGGGCACCGAAGTGGTGGGTTCGCCCCAGCTGCTGTTCTTCAAGAGGAAACAACACACAAACACACACACACACTCTGTCTGGCAAATCAAGTGTGCAAGTTTGAATGGCTGCTGTTGCTGCTGTTGCTCTCGGGCATAAATGTTGTTTAAACAAAACTTTGGCTTCGTCATAGTTTACACAGAATCCCCTCGAACTTGGCACTTTGAACCCGAGAAATCCAATATCCGAAAGGTGCAGGTAAATCCAAATGCAAGGCCCCATCCTCCGGCCCCATAGCATCAATTAATAATCCGCATCGATGGCCATTGGTGTCCTGATTTATGTTATGCCAGCTAGCCATCGGCAGCAGGATCGTAACGATTGCAGCTTAATGCATGGCCCGCAAAAACAGATTGCAGTCGAATGCCATTAAGCATTATCCGCCACCCTCACACACACACAGCAGTTACACACTCATGCACTCAATTTAATGATTGATTCGAGTTTAATTGCTTTCAATTGTTTTGCGGAATGCAAATTTCACAAACGGTTGACTGCCCACTAGTCAGAGGGATCAATAAGCAATAAGCAATAAGCAAACAGAATTTTGCGACGTGTGAAGCGGGGCGATTTGTTAAATTACCGGCCATTTCGACCATTCCGGCCTCGGGCAAATATTATGCAACACTTTTGGCCCAAATTCGCATACTGCCAAGCACATATACAAATATCTCCGCCACCCCATTGACAAGTCATCAAAGGCGAACGGCAAGGTCATGATGTGCCGAATGCCCAGGGGGCTTTCAAGAAAATGGGAAAAATAAAACTAAAAGAAAGTACGGAGAATGTCTGCAGAGAGCAAAAAAAGGTTCAGGAACTAAGTAAAATAAGGAACAGATACTTGAATGTCTCAATACCCATTTTCTTTCCGTGTTGTGTGTATCTGTGTGTGGGCCACTTTCCCTGACTGCTCGTGCTCCCAAGTTTGTCACACTTTCAGCCGGAAGGAGCGCCTTCAAATATTTGTCGTCCTGCTCGCTGTATCTCTACTTTTCGCTTTTCTTGTTTATTGATTTTCCCCCCAAGTTTGTTGTACTTTTCTCGCATTATTTATTGTTCCACTTTTATTTTTGCTTCTTTTTCTATTCTTTTTTTTGTATCAGTCTCAGTAACTACTTTGGAATCCTTGCTTGATGGGTATTTATAAGTGCACTTAGCGAATTACAAGGGTCCGTGGGAAGGCCAGGGTGGCTTGGTGGAAAGGCAATACTAATTAAGTTGGCCAGTTCGTGGGCCAATTCAAACTGAACTGCCTGGTCGAAAGGGGCTGAGCTTAGAAGTTGTAGTCTCTGGGGTCGGTCTACCTTTGCACAGGGAAAAATAAATTAGCAAAATGAATTTGGGTATTAAGAAGCATTTATTGTGGTTATATTCATATATTATATATTATTCTGATATATATAACTTGAATTTGTTTAGCAAATTAAAACAGACAGCTTATATCTTATTCCGTGTAATTAATATATCCTCTACACACACGAAGTACCCACTATCTCCCTTAGTTTCTTCGTGTACCTTGGCCTCTCTTGGCCTGCTCTCTCTCTTGGCCTGAGTGGCACTTATCGTTGGTGGTAATGACGTAATTGCGGACAGTTTGCGGGGAGTTGTGTGTGTCTCCTCCCTCTACCCTTCCCCAAAGGTGTGTGCCACAGGCTGTTGCATATGTCACAGCCATTAACTTCCAAGAGCCAGGCTAAAAATACCCGCACAGCAATGCGACCCCAAAAAGTAGGCAATAGCTCTTTATTCCTGTCTGACCCGCATCACAAAAATATTTTCTGACACCGCGTTCGGGAGGGAGGGGGAGACGACCACCTGAAATAATAATTATACATATCACGGACATATCAGCGATAATTGAATTCCAAAGCACCGGCCACAGGGCGTATGCGCGATTTTATGGAAATTATTTGTGTCGAAAAGAAACTCGCACCGCATGCCAATCACCTGCCAATCAAGCAAAATTGAGATCGATTATTGGCAGCGGCATAGTTTCTGTGTCATTATCATTTTCACATATTCAAAAAAGGCCCGAGAAGAATGCCATAATTATCGGGGAGCCCGGGATGGTCAGATGTGTAAACACACCCGTGGCCCGATGACCTCTAATCTGCTCTATTTTGTTATATAAATAAGCATAAATAAGCATAATTTGCTGTGTACCATCATTGTCAGCGTCCTCATCAGGGGCTGGCTTGATGCCAAAATTTATATTATCTTGCACCATAATATTCACTATGTATAGTGCCCGTATGTGGGCCATTTATATGCACATATCTCTCATATTTTTTGGCACATTTCTTATGGCCCTGTCCCCCATCATCAGCTGGTTGTGTGCATAAAATATTTTTGTGGTAATTTTTCATGCTCACATTAGCGGGGTCTGTCAACCGAAAAGCGGCAAAACGATAGCTGCAAGCGGTTTTCGGTAAATGTTGCAGCATCAAGGAGCTGCAAGCCATTTTGCTCCGCCATTTTTCTTTTCCTTTTTCCCCGCACTTTTCCTTCCTCGCTGCCCCCGCATAAATAAATAAAAGCAGAACTCAAAAGGGCCCCAAACAGAGAGGAAAAGAGAGAGTCGAGTCGAGCAGCCAGGACTGCTTGTCGTTTAATCGGTATTGATTTTGTATTGTTGTTCCGCTGCCAATATTTTATTTGTACGCTTTACTTGAGGGCGGACACGGGCACGTCTTCTCCGGCTCCTTTCAGCCACGCTGCGCTTTTGGCCAGCCAACGGCCAACGCCGGGCGTTGCGTTAATTGAAAGCCATACAAATTGCGGCCCGGCAGGCAGGCAATTATAAAATTGTTTGTCCAAAGTTGATTGTGGCGTAAAATGGCAGGGAATTAATGCTTCTAAAGAGGACATCAGACTGTGTCCTGCCGGTATCTGTATCAGCTTATTTATGGCACCAGATTATCAACAAGGATGGCGCTTTTTTGAGCCTCTAAGCATCGTGTTTCGAGACAGGTTTTATGCACTCATGCTCGTTGAGTGATGGGAAATAGAGGAAAAACAGTGTTTTGATGTCTGCTTAAATTCTTTTCCCCTTAGTTTGAGAAATACCTTAGGAAAGCCCATTTTCCAATTGATTACATGCCTTTGGAGACATTTTCCAGGGATTTCCAAACCATTTCTAGTCATTTTTTCACACAATTTCCCTTTAATCCCGAACAGACAGAATAGAAGGGAACAGAAGCCTCGCCCAAAAGCAGGAATCCTCACATTTCCGTTAGCAATGTGTGCCTGGAGCTTCAATAAAGGCAATCCATAATTCATTTGGTTAAATGCATTCGCCATGGACCACATGGCAATGTCTGGTTCTCACAGTTGGCCACGTTAAAATGGCATTAAAATTGTCATTCCATAAAGCATTTATCGAGTGTGGTCCAGTTTTCCCCAAATGTTTGCTGCTTGTGTCGTATCAGGAATTGTTCACTCGCATTAAAACCGAATTCGTGTTCCATGTTAATGGAATTATGCGATGCGGAATTATTATTGTTTCCTTGGAGATGATTTATTTTTTTGTATATTGCTTTGAGCAGGGAATTCCCATGCGTTAAGTGAATTTACGATGTTTCTGATTCGCATTAAATAAGCAGAACATAAACAAATTTGAGTTTAATTCAATAAAAGTCGAACACTCCCGAGAATCGATATAAAAAATAAGTTCTCAGCTTGCGCCCCCTTTCTCTGCGATTTTTGGTGTCTTTCAGTTTTCTTTTCCTTTTTTTTTCGTAATTTTCGCTCTTGGCAAGCCCGGCGGCGGCAACGAATAAATCTGCGGTGCTCCTCAATAAAAATAGACACATTCACAGTTTCAATTTCAACTAGACGGCGGCTGAAATTTCCCCATTTTTTTATGTTTTTCGGATTTTGTCGGTGCCCCCGACACACACACACACACACGCGGCGAAAAGCAACGCGAAAAAGAGGCCTTGCCACATTTCAATTTGGGGGCAGCATCAGCACAGCTGAATCGAAAAGTTTTAATTGAGTTTTTGCAACCAATCGAATAATCAAATCAAAACTCATTACAATAAAAGGCGAGCGCGGCAAAGAAATTAGTGCAATCGAATTAAGGCCGGAATAAGGCCAATCAAGTTATTAATCGAATTAACGCGGCTCACGACGACGACGTCAGCAAAAAAGTGCAAAAATGTTTGGCTGCATTTATCAGCTGTGGGACTGGTGAGTAGCGCAAATCTCGTAGATCCCCACCCTTTACGTGACCCATGCCCAACCCCATTCCCAGGCCTGCAAGGTCAGCCTCCGACTGTGGCCAGCGCCGCTCTGGCTGCAGTTAATCAATTACGGTCAATTACGTGCTGAGCCAGTTGCATTCGCCATTCAGCGGAGAGCCAGCCAGCGGGTTCCGTGCCTTCCGCAGGTCGCGAAAATCAAAGTCCCCCCATTTTCCGGGGCTTAACCCTTTGGGTGCCTTGGTGCCTGAAATATTAACTAAATGTATTAATTTCCTATCAATATTTAATTTCATTTGAATAAGCCTAGGTTTAATTGGTTAAATAATTTATTTACACAATGAATTCGTTGGGGGAAACATTTTTATAGTAAACGAATTATTTCGTTCGTAAATTTTGGGGAAATATTGATTTTAGGAGATTTTTAAACTATTTTCTATTCACTTCTGACTTGTACGAACTTTGTGTGACTAAATGCCTTTAAATATCAATTAATTATTATATTAAATTTTATATTATTTCGCATGAGAGCATAATATTCATTGCTTTACGTTTTATTTTGATTTTTAATATAGAGTGAATAGTAAAATAATAAACAAATAGGTTTCCATTGTATAAATATATTGAATATTAAATATTATCTTTAAAAAGTAAAGAAAAGTAATTAAAGCTATATAATTTTCTCAAACTAATATAAAATTAAAAATAATTATAATAAGAAATATTTTTTTAGGTAAAACTATACTTCTCCGTCTTGTGGCTAGAATTATTTAAATACAAATTAAACTGTAAATGCTAATTAGAAAGTAAACATTTTTTGAGGATAAGTTTTTCCTTTAAATTAAGTAATTTATTAATTAAAATATTTATATTATATTAAGACGATGCATTTTGATTTATTATATTAAAATTAATTAGTTATTTATTATGCAATCACTGCAAAAACTGGCCATTCTAGGGTTAATTTGCGCTGTCCACGCAATTGAATTAAGTCGGACGACCTCAGCGTGATTGAGTCACAGTTCCGCTTGCCTTGCGAATTTCCTCTGATCTTCCGTTTTTCCGAATTGCAGGTTGGAGGCGCCGCCCCTCTTCACCGCCGGCACCATGGACGCTAAGAAGCTGCAGCAGCTGCAGGAGGCGGCGATTCTCGCCCAGCAGCAGAAGAAGCTGCCGCTGGCCTACCAGACGAATCTCGTCGACTACCGGACGGCGGCCTACAGCCAGGCCCTGTACCAGCAGTCGCCCACGGCCACGAGCTCCAGCGGCGGCGGAGCGCTCTCGCCAATCGAGCTGCAGCCGCAGTCCAAGCACCTCGGCCTGATGAAGCATGGTCATGGAGGCGGAGCCACCTCGAGCAGCTCGCACAGCTCGCCGTATCATCAGTCGTACTCGAGCAGTGGCGGCGGGACGGCCGCTGGCCAGGATCAGCTGTACCAGTCGCCCACGGAGCGCACCTACCTGGCGGCGGCGGGCAGGCTGCAGGCCAGCAACGCCACCGCCGGTCACCATCCCATCTCGGCTCTGCAGGCACAGTACCAGCAGCTGCAGGCGGCTAAGATGCAGGCCCAAATCGCCACCCAGAACGAGGCGGCCCAGGCGCAGCAGCGGACCTTTGCCCTGCGGCAGGCCATGAATCCGCCCACCAATCACTACCACATGAGTCAGTCCCCCAGCATGGTGTCCACGCTGACGCAGCAGCAACAGCAACAGCAGGCGCAGCAGCAGCAGCAGCAGAGGGCTCCTCCCTCGTCCCTGAACTTGCAGAATCAATACCAACCGGCTCAGGGTCCTCTAAAGCTGCAACAGCAGCAACATCAACAGCAGCAGCAGCAGCAGCAGCCAGTGATGCCCAAGCACTACCAGGAGCAGCTCTACGCCCAGCAGCAACAACTCCAGCAGCAGCAACAGCAGTTGCTCCAACAGCAGCAGCAGCAGCAGCAACATCGCCACAAGGGCGACCTGCAGACACCTGGCAGTGAGCACGGCACCGTGTACATCCAGCAGAACCATCCCGGGCACGTGGTGAACCAGGCCTGCCAGACCCAGATATCGGCGGTCAAGCTCAAGGCCACGCCCAGCTCGGAGGAGTCCTCGACCACCTCCGCCAAGAGTCCCTCGCACGCGCCTCTGGACAGGAAGAAGAGCGCCGGATCCATACAGGCTCTGAAGTCGCCGATCACCAAGAGGCCGCCCTCCACGCCGGTCACCCTGTCGGGTTGGCTGCACAAGCAGGGCTCCGATGGCCTCAAGGTGTGGCGCAAGCGGTGGTTCGTCCTAGCGGAGTACTGCCTCTACTACTACAAGGGGCCGGAGGAGGAGAAGCTGCTGGGCTCCGTGCTGCTGCCCTCGTACCGGGTGTCCGCCTGCCTGCCCGAGGACAAGATCTACAGGAAGTTTGCCTTCAAGTGCGAGCACCAGAACATGCGAACCTACTGGCTGGCGGCGGACAATGCCGAGGCCATGATGCAGTGGGTCCGGGCCCTGGCGGCCGCCAGTCTGATGCAGGCGCCCAGCAGCGGCGAGTCGGAGCCCAGTGTGAACTCCTCGCTGAATCACAGCGGCGAGAACTCCGATTCCGGGATCCACACGCTGCAGTCGCAGCCCAGCAAGGGACAGCCGACGCCCTCCTCGGACAATGCGGGCAACGGAGGCAATAGAGATGGAGGAGGCAGTGGCCAGCCGCTCTATGCCAATGCCCCACCCAAGCCGAGACGCATCAATGATGGAGGCTACTCCTCGCCCTCGCCCGAGCACCACGAGCAGCAGCAGCACTCCGGCCGCCGCCTGATGTCGCCCACGCAGCAACTCTACCAGCAGCAGCAGCAGCAGCAGCAACACCAACGATCTCAGCAGCAGCAACAGCAGCCGCAGCAGCACCATGCCATCTACGACACACGAACGGGACACGTGTCCACCGCCCTGCAGCTGCAGCAGGCGCAGCAGCAGTACTCGCTGGACCACCTGGAGGCGCAGTTCCAGCAGCAACAACTGGACATGGAGGCGCAGATAGCGAGGCTGCAGCAGCAGCGGGCCGCCGAGGAGATCTATGGCGAGCGGGAGATGTACATGGCCAAGCTGATGCAGCAGCGCCAGGGAGCGGGCGGTGTCTATCCCACCCAGCAGCAGTTACTCCAGGCGGAGCGACGCACTCCGGACGCTTACGGGCGGTCCAAGCAGCAGCGCCTGTTTGCCGCCGCAGCAGCTGCAGCGGATTACGAGGATATCTACAACATGTCACAGCTGGCAGGAGGAGGAGGTGTAGGTGGTGCCATGTCTGCCCAGGAGGCTTTGCTTCAGGAGGCGGCTAGCTATCGGCGACCCCTAAGCCCGCCCAGCTACGATGGCAGCAAGCATGTGCCGGCGATGCCGCAACGTTACACGCCCAATCACATGGAGGTAAGTTGATTAAGGGGGGAAGGAGAGGGATGAGGAGGTGGCCACTGGCCAGTGAAGAATACATGTTTTACATGTGTATCGATGATAACTATCGGTATTGTATTGTTATCGGGATCTGATGGCAGTGACCCTCTACGGACGTACTGAAGCTTTGTTAGAGCTTAAAGAATATTTAAAAAGAAAAGTGAGAGAAAACTAGTAGATCTTTTCAACTTCACTTTAATTTAGGATCAAGGGAACCCCTTAAAGTTAATAGTTCTTGTCAAGATCTTTCAAAATCCAATAGTTTGGCATTCCAGCAGTTATCTAAGTTGAACCCACGCCACCAGTGCACTTGGCAAAGGCAATCAACATGAGCAACCACTGCCCCAGAGGCAACAACGAGCTGCAATTCCGATTCCAATTGCGATTGCTGATGACCTGCCACTTGACTCACTGGCAGTCCCGGCATCCACGGCTTTATGGATACTTGGTAGCTTGGCAGTTCAAAACTGGTAACTCGAAACTCGGGGGCGTGGCTCTGGCGAAGGTCAGCCCAGCAAATCATCTGCGATGCCACTTGATGTTGTCTGATTGCAGCCAGCGAAGGAGCTGTACTCACGCAGCTCACAAAGGTCCGGGAGAAAACTCGGGAGGGGGCTGAGAAGAGGTTGCCTCTGGGTTTTTATTTCCGCTCCTCTCCGCCTGACCTAGTTGGCAACTCCCGGTCTGCTGGATTCCACCTCAGCACGTATCAGCTTTTCACTTTTATTTGCCCTTGCCTGAGATGGCTTCTTCCTCTGGGAAAGCACAAAAGCCGCCTCAGGTTGAGGAGCAGCACGGAGTGTGTGTGTGCACCGAGCACCCATTGATGGACGGGCCAGGGAGTCAGTCTTTCCCAGAAACTTTCGGTTTCAAGCAGCTGCCTCGGGTCCGCAGCTCACTCTTTAATTGGACTTTAGTGTGTCAGTGGGTTGCTAAATTGCAGACGTTCCCCGCCCCATTCCTGGCCGCAGTGCAGCAATTTCCTTCGAATGCAAGTTTATGAGTGGAAGTGGGAGTGGGAGTGGGAGTGGAGCGTCGGGAGCAGCTGCTTAGTGGGTCAGGTCAGGCGCTGCCAGTTAGCCGGGAAATGAGTCGCGTGCATGATTTATGGCCAAAGGCCCTGGGCCCAGAGACCAGCTGGGCCGAGAGCTTCTACTGCTGCGCCTGCCAAGTGTCGAACAAGTTACGCGGCCACACTCGGCCAAGATATTTTCAGAACTTTAAAAGAAAATCTTAAAATAATGTTAAAGCTAAAAAAAAGAGAGATAGAAGTGCAAGCAGCATCTAGGACTACGGGTGCTCTGTGTGGCCAGCTCTGATTTGGCTAAAATTTAATTTAATTTAAAAATTCTTTCGAATTTTTGCAAGTGCAGAACCAGTTAAAAATGGAAACCCTTTTCCCCTTGGGTCCCATTAAATCCCCTTTTTAACTCCCCTCTTTTTCTTTTTCTCCACAGGCCAGCCCCGCTGACCAACTAATCAATACCATGGACTTGCGTGCCCGCTCCGTGGCGGCCATAGTGCGTCCGCACTCCGCCGACTTCCTGGAGTACGAGGCTCGTGCCGAGGCTGCTGCAGCCGCTGCTGCCGCCGCGGTGGCCCAGAGCCAGCAGGACAGTGGCCGTGCCCCCAGGCCCAAGTCGAGTTTGGACATCAACCGGACGCCGGACAGCTTCTACTACTCGGAGGCCAGCTACGCGGACAAGATGCGCAAGAGCGCCCTGTATCTGCAGAGTGGCGGCGGCGGGGCCGCTCAGCCACAGCAGGCGGGCAACTACCGCACCGCCGCCGGGGATTTCAACTCCGGGGTGAACACCATTGGCTATGAGAATCCCTACGAGCGCGCCTACAAGCGCCAGGAGCTGCTGGCCGAGGCACAGGCTCAGGGTGGAGTGGCCAGCAGCATGCCGAGGATGAGTAGGTCGGCGAGCCAAGGGCGCTCGGTGGCCTCGCAGCTGCAGTCGCCGCAGCAGGAGGATTTACCGCCCCTGAACGTGCATCCGGGCTCAATCTTCCCGCCCTCGATGTCCACGCAGGAGATCATCAGCAAGAACGAGCAGTTCCTGCGCTCCGCCAGCGCCCGACTGCCCAAGCGGGCGGGCGGCATGGATGACGACTACTCGGCAGGCAACTCCACCACCACCTCGCCTACCGGGGCGTCCAACTCGCCGCAACACAACCAGGATGGGGAGCGGAAGCGGGAGGAGTCCATGAAGCGGCTGCTCGAGTGGAAGCAGCGCATGCTGCAGTCGCCATTGACGCGAAAGGGCATCCAGCAGGGCGGCAGCAACATGTCCGCCATGTCCAAGCTGGGCAGCAATCCGAACATCCTGCTGGCGTCCACGGCCGTGGCCAGCGGAGCACGATATGGCCCCCAGGCGGGCAAGACGGGTCTGGTGGGCAATGGCAATGGGAATGGCAGTGCCAGCTCCGGAGCTGGTAACCCGCCCTCGACCGCTGGCATCCAGCGTTCGCGATCGGAGAGCCAGGCCAATGTGGGACCTGGCGGAGTGGTGTACAACAGCTACTCCTCGGACGATGAGGGTGAGTGCGAATCAGTAAAGATTTCCCTTCGTATTATTCCCCATTTTGCTTGGCTTTAAATCTGTTCCTATTTAGTATTTCTCTATCTGTATCTGTATCTTTATCTATCACTATTTCGTATCCATAGCCGGGTAAATGCGTCTCATTATTTGCAAAACATAAGAAATTGGTTTTTAAAAATGAATAAGAAATTATTTAATGGCTAATCACCTTTTCTAAAAAATATTATAACATTATTTGCTTAAGAATTTATATTTTTCAATCTCTTCTTGGTTCGATTTTTTAAGAAACAGACTTAAATCATTTTGATTTCGTGACAAGAATATGTTTTATAAGCAAAAATAACACAAGCTTCTAATATCAGGAGTTATTCAATGAAAAATAATACAACAAATAAAGAAAACTAAAGTATAATAAAAAAATTTTCTTTTAAAAATTGATAAGAAAATATTTAATGGCTAATCTACTTTTTTATAAATATAACATTATTTGTTTGAGAACTTACATTTTTTAATCTCTTCTTGGTTAGATTTTCTAACAAACAAAATTAAATAATTTTGATTTCGTGTCAAGAAAATGTTTTTATATTCAAAAATAAAACAAACTCCTAATATCAAGATTTGTTTAATGTAAAATTATATAACAAGTCCAGAAAATCAAAGAATTTTCATTGGAGAATTAATTACAAAATATTCTCACATTTCTTTGGCAATTTTATTTGAGTTTTATATGGCTTTATAATTGTTATTTACTAATAAAATTTATAAAGCAAATAAATGTTATGTTGGCAAATAATGCGTGCGCATGAACGTGACTTATATGTATCTCTGTTTACATCAATATATAGTATAGTATTCGTAGATATATTTATCCTGCATTTTTCCCCTCCTTTTATTTGCTCTTTGGCCTTGCTTTCAGTTAGTTGCATGTTATATAACAACAGCTGCCTGCCTGCTCTTTAGTTTTCTAACTTTTGAAAGAAAAAAATCCTTAAACAAAAGCACTTTCAGTGGCAGTGACTCTTCTGTATCTGACTGACTTAATTCCCCTCATTTAACTATTTATATAAGCCTTCCCCCATTGCAATGCTAATTAATCAGACTTAACAATTAAAAGCTTCATGTAGTTTAATATTTGTGTGTTTTCTGCATTTTTTATTGCCTCATTGCGTTTTTTAATGGCTTAATAGATACGGTTAATTAAATAATAGAAAAAAGAGAGTTTGCAATTTATAGCAAGAGGCAAAAAAAATCCAACGTATAGTTAAGCGAAATCGAAACCAAACAACGAACAACCTTCCTGCCGTGCGCACACCAAACACACAACCACACACTGCACACACTATCTCTCTCACACACACACACACACACACAGCAAACAGAAGCAATTTGAAATTTCAATTTTAAGAATCCGAGTATTTTAGAGGCGTTGCCGAAAAGTAGGCAACTTTTAAAACGAAATTCCAAACGGGTTTGAGTCCGAAATAGAAATCAAACAAAAATTGGTTTTGATTTGATTTATATAGCATACATATTTGGGTTTGCTTTTAGTTGATGGAACAAGGATGATGATGGGTAAAACCAGAACCAAAACCAAATAGAAACAACAAACATTTCTGTAGTCGATAAATCTCTTTATTTCCCAAAACTATCTCTCTATCTTTCATGGGTTTGAGTACACATTTGCTGGGCGTAGTTTCGTTTCGGACTCGTTTCATTCCATATACTACGTTTTTCCCATCATGACAACCACCGGGTGCTTGGTATTTCCACTACTAAATGCCGCTGTAAACTTCGCACTAAAACCCAAACAAAAAATATACAAAAATATAAAAAAATACAAATAAAACTCAAACTCAATCCTGGGCCCATAGCGCAATCGACAACCCACTTGATTGAATTGAATTTAATTACCTGCCAACACAAGCAAGATATACAAATATGTTTTATATTTCTTCTTTTTCCATACGTACTCTATAAAATAATTCGTTTTTGGTTACTTCTAAAAACCTGCCTCATGCCTCACAATTTGTAAATGCTGTAAATTTCACAATGAACAAATCGAACAAAATACAAACAAACAAACTCGCTAAAACATAAACAAAACGCACGAAAACGCAGCTGGCACTGTGGATGATGATGATAACTTGTATAAAGCGGCGGCAGGAAGGTCACCATCCAAGGCAGCAGCAGCAACAACAGCAGCAATAGGTGCAACAGTAGCAGCAACAGCAACCGTAGCAATAGCAACAACAGCAGCAATAGAAACCCTTAACCCCAGAAACCCAGAGAGTCCCAAGCCTATGACAGGCACTGGCTCTGCCAAATTCCAACTGAAGCCCATTCTGAAGGTGCACGAAGCCAGCAAGACCCGCATTATTCAGGTGCAGCCCAAACAGGCCGAGGAGGAGCCCCAGCCCAAGCCCAAGCTCAAATTACACCTGCCAGAGGCGCAGGAGCAGGAGGAGGAGCTGCCCATTTTGCCAAAGAAAAAGGCACCCAAGTCGCCGCAGAATGCCAATTATGTGCCCGTGTACAGCAATAAGCTGGTCAGCAACTATGAGAACATGGAGTTTGGCAGGCCAATCCCCGAGAGCAAGTCCCCGGAGAGCAGTGCAGCGATTACAGATCCCGAGGAGACGCCCATGCTGATGCAGCTCAAGCTGTTCAAGGAGCAGCAGGAACAGCAGGAGCAGCAGCAGCCGGAGGAGGACCTAACACCCACAGCCGAAAGTAAGCCCATGCCGGGGGAGGAGTTAGAGCAGAAAGAGGAACATGACAGGGAGAGTGACATGGAGGAGGACGAGGACGAGGACGAAAGCACTGCCTGTGAGGAGTACACAGACGATGACATAGACGAGGCCCTGGCACAGGATGAGGATGAGGGAGCCGCAGAGAAGGCACAGGAAGTGGAGCAGCAGGAGGAGCGGGAACTGCAGCAGATATATGTCAACGAGCCCATCACGCCCACCGACCAGCAGTTCGACGAGAGCCACTACCTGCCCATGACGCCCAAGAAGGCGGAACTGGGTCAGCCTGGTGTGCTGACGCTGGTGGCCAGCCACGAGAGCTACGAGGAGGAAGAAAACCACTATGTGGAGATGACCAAGGGCATCCAGGACGAGGACAGCAAGGGCAACTACGAGATCATGTGTCTGGCCAGCACCAGCACCAGCGCCAGCACCTTCAAGCTCAGCGCCAAGACGGAGCCGGTCTACATGGAGTTGGCTGGCGTCAAGGCGCCCAGCGAGGATGCTCACTGCTCCTCGGGGCGGTCCACCCTCAAGAAGGGCAAGAAATCGGGCGGGGAGTCCCTGAAGAAAAAAACGAAGAAGCGGCAGGGCAAGGACATGCCGGACATCCTCAAGCCGGCCAAGAGTGCCCTGGCCCTGGCCAGTGACAGCTCCGATGCGGACGACGAGAGCAGCCGGCAGCAGCTGGAGGCGAAGAAGCTGCGCTCCAGGTCGCGCTTCAGCCTGTCGGACACCTTCAGGCCCGCCTCGTACTACCTGGGGGCCTCCACGCCCCTCAATAACTATGCTGAGAGCTCGGACAGCGAGATCCTGCCCCCGCCGCCCATACCCGACTCACCGCCGCCCATGGAGGAGCTCAAGACCGAGGAGATCTTCTCCTCGGAGCACTATGATACGGTCAAGAGGCGGGACAGTCACAGCAAGGTCACGCTCTCGTACGAGCAGCTGCCCAAGATGCATGCCAGCAACACCTCCCTCAACCTGCCCAAGGCCGTGCCCAGTCCCACCCTGAAGAGCAGTCGCCTCTCGCTTCCCGATCACTTCACCAAGGTGCGCGGGACTCCGCCCCAGAGGCTGCAGGTGGTGGCTCAGCAGCAGCACCATGCCCGCACCCTCTCGGACTCAAACTACAGCTGCCAGCTGACGGACAACAGCGGGTCCCGCACCTCCTCCGACCTGGATCTGTACCGGCGGCGGGGCACCAGCAGCAACAACTCCCTGCCCCTCAGCAGCGAGAGCGAGTCCGTGGAGTTCCGCCAAAGGTCCGACTCCGAGCTGGATCGCCAGAGGTCAAGGAGACCCTTGTCCCAGGAGTCCATCAGCGAGATCGAATCGCTGAGCGAGCAGTTCGAGGAGACGCTGAGCAGCCACGAGCTGGACACCTACCTGAGCCACCTGCACCTGTCCACCGGTGGCCAGGCCACGTCCACCAGCCACCACCAGCACCACCACCTGCTGAATGATGCCAATGCGGCGGCGGGAGCCGACATCCTGACCAATCTCATCAAGCCGCCGAAGACGTTCCGCAATGCCGAGGACGAGGAGCAGCACTTCTACGGCAACATCCACTTCCTCTCCTCCACCGACTCCATCCAGCAGCTGGGCGAGGCGGCGGCTCTGATGGTCATGCACAGCCGGAACAACAGCAACATATCCACCCAGTCGGCGCCCTACTACTACTCGGAGTTGCCCCTCAACAATCAGCGGGAGATCCACGCCCATGGCCTGAACATTGCCCACATCCACAACCCCATCGACCGGCACCAGCAGCAGTTCGATGTGGACGCACTGGTGGACAAGGACCAGGCCATCGATAGCAAGAACCTGTACTGCGTGAAGGACAACAACGAGAAGCTGAGCAAGAAGCTCAAGCTGGACGTAGTGGAGCCACCAGTGGAGAGTAGTGGCGGTAGTGGCGCACTAAACCCATCACATTCATATCTCACAACTACTAAAAACACAAACCTCGCTCGTAAGACGATTGGTGGTAGCATCTCAATGGATTGTGGACCTAACCACGCTGGTGCTGGTGCTAGTGAAGATTCAGTGGCAGATGCAGGTGGAGAGGATGAGGCCGAGGCCGAGGCCGGAGGCAAGAGCCAGACCCCGTCGAATAATGCCAATCCCAACCTCTCAGTTCTAGGTGGCGAGCTGCTCTGGGAGGAGGATGCCCTCTGGCGGGAGAGCTTGCGCAGGGTGTCCCAGAGGCATGCCCGCTCCCTGGACGACCTGGACAGAATAGGTCCTGCGTCCAGCTCCACGCCCAAGCACGTCAAGCTGACCCGGGAGGTGACCTATGTCAATGATAGCCTGAAGCCGCGGCAGCAGCAGCAGCCACAACCTCAAATCAACGACGAGCACGACGTGTATGTGCAGCTGCTGGACAACTCCACCGGCCTGGGCCAGGATCAGACGGACTCGGATGTGTACGAGGTGCTGCGGGAGGAGACCGCCTCGAATTTGTCGCACAAATCCAATGAGCTGGATCGCGAAACCATTCGCCAGTGGGATGCCATGTCCAGTGGCCTGATGAAGACTCACCACAGCAACACGGAGGCTGCAGGCACAGCCAGTTCGGGAGCAGGAGCAGCTGCTGCTCATCTGCCCCTCACCAGCAATGTGCGCTCCATCATCCAGCAGCTAAATAGTGGTGGCGAGGATGCCAACGGGAATCCCCTGAAAAAGCTGACGAGGAGCAGCAACAATATCCAGTGAACCGAAAAATATGCAATGCTGTGCCGGGTTCTAGTTCAGTTTTCCAATTTCCATTTCCCATTTCTGTGTTTGCCTTCCTGCGAGTTATTTTATGCCATGTCCTGGAGTTAGTCCTGACTCTATTTGTTTTTGTTGATTGATTTGTTACTGTTGCTGTTGTTGTCATCGTTATTATTGTTGTGTTGTTTTGTTTAATTAACCAACTGGTAAGCAAACTTGAATTTATTTATTTGATAAACCACAACCATCCCATATATCTCATTAAGTCATTAAGGCGCTTGTACATATGCCACTCACCACTCACCACCTCTCCACACATGAAGCACTCTATCCACCAGTCACGCTGTAGAGTTTGATATCCCACAGATAGACAGATACTTAGCATAGATACAAAGATAGATAGATGCTTTTTATGGACAGCCTCCGCTTGATCCCTCCATGTTTCTATCCCCTCCGAACGCGAAATTAAGAACTAAATCAAAGGAGCACTATTTCCGGCATTACTGATTGCTTTTTCCTAAATATTTCGCGCACGCATTGAAACTATTTTAAGCCCGCCGTCGCCTTTTACGACCATCTGAAATAATCGAATCTCTCCTCGAATCTCTAGCCTCGATTTCCGTGCGCAATGTGAGCAACCTGCCCATGGGCAACCTCACGGTGAAGCCGGATCCCTCGGACACCCTGCAGCAGGAGTCTGCCTTTGCCCCCTACTACGGCGGAGCTGCGGAGACCAAGTATGCCAAGAACACGGTGCTCACGGATCGCGGCCTCTACGCCACCTCAACGCCGCAGCATCAGCAGCAGCCGCAGCAGTTCCGGATGCGACGCACTGGCAGTAGGGCGGAAATTGACATACTGGAAAGGGAGACGAGCAGCCAGATCAGGGTGAGTCCAGACTTCCAAGGGGTTACAGGCTTCCAGGCTTCAAGGGGAATTATTTATCAATTTATGAGAGAAGAGTGGGAGCTCATCCGTTTCGCTAAACCCACAGAACTTGGATGTGTCGGCCGGGGACTTGCTGAGTCGCACCCACGAGGAGCTGGTCCTGCTCCTCATCCAGCTAAGGCGACAGAGCAGCCAGACTGCCAGGGCCATTGAGCAGTGCTGCAGCGACATACACGATGTCCAGGTGGCTAAAACGATTGATTTATCGGTGGGGGCTAACTTCTGGTGCTGGTTCTTCTGTGACTAACTCCCTAAACTCTTTATCTAACTATTCTGATGAGTAAACTTCCCTGTTGCAACCCACAGAACCGCTTGCGCAGTGCCGAGGGCTTGACCCGAGCCGAAAGCATTCAGAGATTGGACTACTTGAAGCAGCACCTTTTGGACTTAGAGCGCCACTATGAGAAGAGCAAGCCGCTGGTCAATCTGGTGGACAACATGGTCAAGCTGGGCTCGCTGTACCGCAACGATGCCAATGGTCGAGTTCAGCCGGTGACCATAGAGCGCTTGGAGTTCAATCAGCGCATGCAGGAGCGGCACATGCTGCAGGAAGAGCAGCAGCAGTGGGAGCGCCTGAGTCCCAATCAGGCGGAGTTGCAGGTGGGATTTTGGAAAAATAAATCATAAGTAATATATATAAAATCAATCATAAATTCAATTTCTGTAGGCCAAGGTACGTGAGCTCTACCAGCTGGATCAGCTGCTGCAGGAGGAGTCCGGCACTCTGCAGAGCTTGCAAAGGGACAAAGAGGACCTTGAGCGTGCTCTGGGCGGCCTGAGGGCCCGCATCCATGACAGCAATGCCACGCCCATGGCCCTGGAGGCGGCCAAGAAGCAGCAGCACATCCTGGAGCGCGAACTGTCGCGAGTCCATCAGCTGCTGGCCGAGAACTCAAAGGTAGCCAAGGTGCCTAGTAGAAGTTTTTTGCATTTATTGCCCACGCGTCCACGTGAGTCGTGGTCTGCTTTGAGCTTCGCATGTCGCTTGTGTAACTAACAACTAATTCTTGAGTCCCCCTTTTTTTAGGAGGATAAGTCTTTGACTTAAGAGAGATGAAGATATAGTAAATAACGATTCAATTACATTATTAAACCCATAAAATCAGGATTAATGCAAAAGACTTCTCATGTTTGTAGCCTCTGCTGCATGTGCCATTGCCGTAACCCAAGGACAACCGAATCTAACCAAATCTAAATCCTTGCAGAAACTAGAGCAGACAGTGGCGGGCAACGCTCACCTGGAGCAGGAGCTGCTGCTGCTGCGCCAGAAGGTGCAGGCCAGCCGAGGAGGAGACGCCGCCAACGGAGAACAGACACACATCAATGGAGACCAGACCGCCGCCGTCCTGCAGTCGGAGCTGGAGCGAGTCCAGTCCCTGGTGGGCGACATGCAGAGGCAGCGCCACGAACTCAGCTCGGCGGTGCGCCAGCTCACGGAGAACTCAACCAGGTTGTACCAGGAGATTGGGAATAAGGAGATCAACGGCGGTGGCGGTGGCTCCACCAATGGCAGCCTGAAGAAGCGCAGCAACTCCACCAGCTGGACGGAGACTGATCTGGACGCCAACATGATGCGCAGCGGCAGCCGCCAGCAGCTGAATGACTCCACCCTGAACCTATCCACGCCCCTGTATGTGGACACCAACAATGCCTCCACCAAACTGAGCGACTACAGCCGGTACAATGGAGGCGGCAGCAGCGATGCCTTGGAGATGAGCGGGGTGGACAGCGATGGGTTCCTGGACAGCAATCCCTTTGCCACTGGGCTGGAGAAGCAGGAGATCAAGACGGTGAGGATTGTGAAGCGCGAATCCGAGCGGAGGCATCGGGATCGCAGCGAGCGGGGCCTCAGCAGCTCCACACAGAACCTGGACCAGGTCTTGGAGGAGGAGCAGTATGCCCAGCAGCAGCGGGAGCGGGAGCAGCAGCAACTGTACGCCCAGAGCCTGGAGGAGCAGATGAGCAATGGCCACCACAGCCGCTCCAAGTCGCTGCCCCGAAACTACAGTGAGCCGCCCAAGCCGCGGCACAGCCGCCATATGAACGGCAAGCAGAACGGGCACCACTACAACGGTGGCTACGACTACGACCGGAACAGCAACTACGAGCACCAGCCGCCGCCGCCACCGGCACCGCAGAGCAATGGCCACCACCACCACTCGCAGCGGGAGCAGAGGGAGCACCTCAATCCCCTGGCCAATGCCTACTTTGCCAAGCAGCTGCAGCAGCAGGCGAACCCGTCGCGGGACAGTGCCCGCGTGGCCCTCAGGACCAAGACGGACTCCCTGCAGAGCCTCAACAAGAGCTTGACAGACATCAGTCCGGAGCCAGTGTTCCAGAGCGTGGCTGCCCGCCAGATTATCAACGAAATGTCCGCCGGTTCGGCCTCCGAGGACACCGAGAAGGTGGTGGAGAAGGTGCCGCCGCCGCACAAACATCGCCGGGCGGTACCGCGCGAGAAGAGGCGACACTACACGGCGCCCAACAATGTCAACCAGAAGGCCATGGAGAAGGTGCAGGCGGAGAACGATATGAATCGGAATGTGAGTAGAGAACTAAGGGATTAAACTTAAATTTTATAATAAATATTATTTAATTAGAACACAAACTGGCGAGCTCGCGATGATCTGGACATGGAGGTGGCTCTGAGACCCCGAATGAATGCCCCTGATGTGATTCGCTCTGCTTTGGGTCAGGGTGAAAAGATTTCGGAGAATACCATTGACAACTTGCTCTTGGCTCCCAACAAAATAGTCATACCCGAGCGTTACATACCAGAAACTGTGAGTAGAGGACTAGAAATATTTTTAAATTTATTTTTAAATATTTAAATCCAAAAACAGACGCCCGAGCTGTCGCCGGAGGAGAAGAAGCGTCGACAGGAGAAGGTGGAGTCCATCAAGAAAATGCTGTCCGAGGCGCCTCTAAGCAGCAATGTAGGTTTATTGATAAATATACTGACTTAATTTTACTAATTAACTAATGTGCAAATTTAATTCAATTTTCCAGGAAAATGAGAGCCTGCCGCCGAGCAAGATCAACGCGGAGAAGAAGCAGCGCGAGCACCTGCTGCAGCTGAATCAAATCCTGGCCCAGCAGGTGATGCAGGTCAGCAAGATCGTGGCCGGTAAGTACAGAGAACCCAGGGTACAAGGTCTCCTACCCACAGAGAGTTAGGTTAAGCAATCCCTCAGCAAATCCCAATATTCCAATATTCAAACGTATTATGCAATGCCTTTTGCAAGTTGAGTTTATGTTCCATGTTCTTTCGTTCTTCACCGAATCGAACCCCTATAGACCCAAGTGTTATGTGTGTGTTTATATACCTAAGCGTTTATTCAGTGTAATCTAACCATGCCAGAGATCTGACCCCTCATCCCCCGAACTGTCAACTCTATGCTCTCTTCTAATCTCTATATCTTCTTTCAACTCTTTCTGATTTCTAGATGATTAATGATAATACATATCATAAGCTTACCATCTAATCTAAGCGTTGCTCCCCTCGTTCGAATCAATTTTCTCTCTAAGATCATCATCATACCCCTCTCACGATGTCCATGTTGGCGATGATACTCCTTCATGACCCCTTCTCACACACCCACACCCACTGTCACACCCACTGTCACACTTCAGACACTCTCAATCGTACATCATACATAACCTGTGGCCCACACACTGCCCTCTCATACATTTTGCATTGGCACCTGGCCAGTTTATGTATTAATTAATCGTAAATTAAGTCACCAGCGTTGGGGGTTCCATGAACTGCAGATATTAAGTATACGCAGTGTTGCTGCATACTACAGATATTGAGTGTACGCAGTGTTGCCAGGCTTAGAAACATATCAAGTTGAACAACGTTTTTCTTACATATTTCCAAAGATTCTTGACATTTTTATTAGATTTTCATTTAGAAATTAATAAAAATTTGTTACTTATTAAAATCAAAATATTTAAATTAAGCAGACTGAGTCTTGAGCCATGGAGGAACTTAACTTTCCATTGTTATTATTGTTATTTTAAATTAAATATTTATAGTTGAGGCTTTTACAATATTTCCTTACTGGATACACACATTAAATAAAATTTATGTTACATATTGAAATATTTTATTATCAATACTAACCCCTTAATGAAATTATTTTATATAATTACCTGTTTTTGCATTTGCATTCTGTATAATTTCTTATATGTTTATTCGTTTTGTTTCTTGCATATTTTCTAGGCAATCCCACTAGTCACAACTAATCCGCAAGTAGCCAGTCGAGTTGTTTCTGTTCACATTTTGTGTTTTTATTTGCATTGCATTTGATTTTCACGTTCACGTTGTGTGTTTTTGTTTGCAATTTTCGAATCGATAAGTGAGAGAGAGAGGGTTCGCGATGAATTTGTAATTTTTGCATACCAAACATACATATTTAGAACGTTACACCTAAGCATACGGTAACTGCAGTTAAACCAACAAGAACACACGCGAAGTTGAGATTTAAAGCATGCTAAAAACTCACTGAAAACTCACTACAACAAATTCACAACAAGAATACTAAAAACAATACAACAAAAAAAAAGACAACAAGTATAAACAGCAACGCAATAGCAACAAGAACAAGTACAACAACAACAACAAATAAGCACAAAGAACAACAACAACAACAACAATGAACAAGAACAACAGAAATACGATTCCGTAAGTCCAGGTTTGTACACATTTCGTTAATACGATAACCATAAATAAACAATAAACGAACGATTACTATATTGTAGCTTCCATGCTGTGCATTGTATTTTTTATACTAAATATAATCACGCCCAAAACTCTGCTTACCCTAGAAACTATATTGGCCCAAATATAATTAATTAATAAACAACCTGCACGCTTTATTCTATAGCTATAGGTCTTAAAATATAAGTGAACATTGCACTCGCAACACTAATCCACCAAATCACAAACCACACAAAACTTACCAAACACTCTAAAACAAAAAACAAATAAAAAACTCAGCACAGTATTTAATACAAGCACCAAAGTGCAATTATATTGGAAAGTTATAGAAGGAAAATATTGAAAACAAGGATAAGATATTGTTATCCCATCATATAAAGAATATTACTTTGTCTTAGAATTATTAATAAAATATTTATAGGAGATATTTTAGTATAAAATCAATATTTAACTTCAGTGTCCTGTCTGATCATGTATCACGGTGCAGCATTCCGTGCGGTTGTGCTACCCGACTGTACTAAGCCAAGTATATTGTGAGAAATGTCAGTTTATCGATTTTTCTATCGATATAACTAATAATCAGTTTTAAAATATTGCAACCAGAAATACTAATAATGAAAATACAGGTCACGAAAAATCAGAATATAGAATTAGATTGAAGTATTTAAAAAGAAAATGTTTGAGAAAGTTTTGGAATTAAATTTCATGCAAATTTAGCTTAGTTTCGAACTAAATTTGTGCACTGCCTAACCTGCGTGTAAAAGTTGCCAAATCGAGCCAAGAACCAGACCGAGTAAGTATAAGCTCAAAGCACCAACAAAAACAGTTAAGACAGGAGCAAGAGCCAAAGAAAAATACACCAAACTTGTACCAAATAAATCCACACACAAACAAAAACCTACAAACATCTACTTGCGTACGGTTATCGGTGTATCTATACTTTTTTATACTCCAAACTTTTTACAGCACGCTTGGGAAGGTTGTGGTCAGAGAGAAGAGAACACTTTTTCGATTTGACAACTAACTTGAATCCGTTTCTGTTAATCCCACAGAGAAAGCCATGTCAAAGTCGGCCGAGAGGGCGAGCCAGGAGGACGAGAATCGATCGGAGTCACCAAGCGAACCACTGCCGATATTCCAGCAACGCGACAATTTTTACAGCTAAGCGCGACGAAAAACTGCTAACTAAACTGCAACTAAATAACTAACTCCGATTAGCGAATACACTATTTTATTCAGGCACATTATCCGCTGCATTTATCTTGAGAATCAAACTAGGAAATTTGCTAACAATTTTAACCGAAAATCGAAAACAATTCATAGATGTGACGACTGAGTTATATGGGAGTTATATACCCACGATATATCCGTGGAAAAGACTATTGCTAATCGAAAAATCGAAATCAGAAAGGGAGGGAATATTAACGAATTTTGTGCGGGAGCTGAAGGCGAGAAAACGATTGTTATTGCGTTAATGATATACTATGCATATTATATTATATATATATACACAACATATACAATATGGAAATCAAAGATTCGACATATCAATGTAAGGGTGTTACAAGTCATTCAAACGATATCAATTAAACCACAATTAGCGAGCGTTCTTGAACCGTAGGCAAGTCATAGTGTCAGCGATTAAATATAAACGATTAAATTCGGAGTTGAGGCGAATCAAACACGTTCCTGAGCGGCAGATCGGTCAAAACTCATTCACGGCAACTAAAACAATAACTTTGAAGACTTTTGTAACCGACTTTTCGAGAGTAGCGCATTTTCTCTACAAAAAACGAAAGTAACCAAAACCAGCAGGCAGTTACGACGGCATTTGAACAATTTTTGGAGCCAATATTATTGCATTTGATATGAAACAGTTTTTAAGATCAGTCAGTCAGTCAATCTCAGTCAGCAGAATATCAAACCTATAGCAGATCGCACAGCGCACTCCGAGCACTTCTCAGACCTTTGCAATTTTTCCCAAAACGTACCTATCGCAATGACGAATAATGGAATACTATAAACTAAAGGAGAAAATATAATTAAATTGTATTTAGACGGAAGGAACATATATAGAGAAGGCAACGCTGAACTACAACATGCATATATTAATTTAAAATTATACATATTTAAACGAGCATACTGCTATATACACACAAGTACATATAATTATTTAAATGTAGGTCAATTAGCCAGGCAATTAAGGCGCAGCAAGAGGGATGTTTTAACAAAAATAAATACAAGTCAATGGATATGAAATTAAATGCTATCGCTGGTTGAATTTAATGTCTACATAACTTTAAAAGTTATTGAAATCGCAAAGATCTATTCACAAAAATAATCGTATTAGCCCACAAGAAACATTAAAAAGAACAACGAGACATTGTTAAATAGAGAGCAGCATCTATAGGAATTCGATCCATGCAAAATTGTACAAAAATATATTTTAAGTTGATAGTTTTTAGTTGTTATTTCGATTATTATGTTACATCTATTTGCTATATATGGTTTAAGGTTCTCTTAATATTATTATTATTATTATTATTACTGCTAAGTTCCCGACGATTCCACAAGTTGTTTGTACATTTCGCGGTGCTATATGGATGTGTATACATATGTAAATTATTTTTGACCCCGAGTTTTCTTCTAAGTTCATGCACACACTGAAAGAAATATAGTATATATATGTCGGCTTAAAATTGCAAGTGCACCAAGCTTAGAAGCACGCATACTCCCTAGATACCGATACCGAGAAATCAAGATGGAAAACATTACACAACAAAATATTTATTGCATATATTATATATATAAATATACATAAACATATACATACAAATTGTACGTCATAATATGATAAGAGTTGAAGACGATAAACTGCGAACGAGAAATGTTATCAATAAAGATTATAGTTGAAAATTCACTTCCCTTTGTTTCCATTGTAACTTGCCCGAAGGCTTTACGGAACAGGAACTGGTCACTCACTGGGCCCTCACTATGACGAATCTCAGCCTCAATTGCCGGCAATATTCAAGATCAATGTTAAGGGGACTTCGTTCGTCATGAATCACAATGAGTCCCAGCCCGCCGACAGCTCAACATTAAATATTGTGGAATTAATTTTATTTTGGAAGACGCTGCGAGCATGGCAAGTAGACCCAGAAATCGACGCAGCAGTCGGTGGGAATGGGAATGTGTGGGCGTGTGTAGACGGGGCATATCGGGAGAAATGTGGAGCATTCTCGATAACTTTCTAAACAAGCCGAGCCAAGTCTTATCAAAGTTCGATATCTCATTAACATAATCGTGACTCTTGTGCCTCCTCTGATCGTCACAACGAAAGTAAGTGCCAGCCAATGGATGAGCTGGTTTGCATATTCATAATACACTGGAAAATATTTTTATTGGAGTTAAGTGGGTGTTTTCTTTGTTAATCTTGAATATTCCTTTCACATTTCATTTTCTAAAATTAAGTTCTTTAACTTTAAAGGTCACTGAACGTCTTAAAAAATATTTTTGAACTTTTAATAGCTTCCTAAAATAGTTAAGTGTACTTCCCATCTAATTTTGAGACAAATACGTTAATCTTTAAGGCTTTCGCACTCTCGCTCAACCACTGTCAATGGGGTTCAATTCAGCGACCGCAAAATTAACAACACTTTGCCACATTAACTGGCAATTACAGTGCGTTTGTGGCCATTATTCCAGACCAACATCATCGACGGGCAGGGCCAATGCAGCAGGCCGGGCTAATTACAATACGCTCCGAAAGACAACCGACCGATTTATGCACGTAGCCGCGCGTATGTAGATGGGGAATATGGGTATGAAAAAAACCTGAATTATCATTAACCAATCAGGTTTACGGCGTCGCTCGGCGATGATGCGAATAAAAACAACTCAAACCCTGAGTGAGTAAGGGAGCGGGAGATAAAAAAAACCCCGACCCCGAGACTCCGACATGCGACATTGTCCAAGTATTAATTGTGCGGAATAAAGTGAGTCGTCGCCCCGCGAGCTTTAGTCGCCGTTCCGCGGCTAAAGAGTGAGGTTCCGTTCCGCCCAGAAGAGACGTTCTTCAGCCAGAATAAACTGCTAAACAGGGATTGCCAGCTGCTGCAGTATGTTAGCCTCAGTGCCCGCCCGAGTAAGTCCAGCCAGGCCGTAAATTTCCAGCCCCAAACCCCATTTCAATCGCATATTTCACCCAGCTGGCGCTGCTCGCCGTGATAAGCCTGCAGGCAGCTCCCTGGCTCCAGGCTGCTCCGTTTCCCGGAATCGAGAATGCGTTAGTATCCGTACACGTCCGTATATTCTTCGCTTCACCTGGTTGTTTTTTTTTCTTTCTGTCTCTCACTCTCATTTTAGAGCCTTCACCAGCCAAGATTTATTGGCCGAGGAATCGTCGCCCGTTGCGAGTTTGAGCCCGGTCCACGTCCACGTCCCGCACTATCGGCATCGCCGCCATCATGGGGACGGCAATCACGGCTACGGACATAGCCACCACAAGCGGCACTGGGATCACCAGTTTCCGGGTCCGGGCCCGGACTGCCATCATCATGGCGACTTTGGTTTCGAGCATCCACACCATGGGCCAGGACACCATAGATTCGAGCCGTTTCCGCATGGTTTTGAGCCGTTCCCAAACACCTTTGGACCGCCGGGACATGAGGAGCATCAGCGGCCCTTTAAAGCTGAACTGGCGCCTTTTGAAGGTAAGAGTTTGTTTATTATATTTATATATGTATATTATAGATGTTAAGTATATATTTGATATTATTAACAAAAATGTAAAAACAGAAAATTAGGCAAAAGTAAACACTTTCCATTTCCTTAGCCATATATATGTCTTATAATCTCAAAGATTCTTAGTTTAGGCTTTGCTATCTTACTGATAACAAATGGTAAATATTTTTAAATAAATTTTGGTTTACTGAGATTACACAAATAGATATAAAAATGTAAATAAAGTGATAAATACGGGTAAACTGGTTTATCTTAATAAGAAATAGATTCTTAAGATATAATATAAGATTATAAAAAAAGGTAGTTTGTAGAAAGTCTTAGTAATTATAATTAATTAATAAGAATTAGCTTCTTAAGATATAATATATGATTATAAATATAGATAGTTTGCAGAAAGTATTGGTAATTATCTCTAAATGTTTGTCTTGGCTTTTAGAAGCTTTAATAGCTTTTCATTTTAATATTTTTTTATAACATGCAATAGAATAAATTCTTAAAAATAAGACACAGTTTCCCAAAAGCCTTGATTACTACTTAAGCATTACCCGACTTTTGACACCACTTAAAACTCCACTTATTTTTTTTTTAGATAACAAAGAAGGATCTCCAGTGACGCCCCAGCAGCCCAGCTCAAGCAGCGTAGCTTCACCGTCGGCTCCTCCTGCCACGCCGCCACCTGCAACCCCAACCTCCTCCTCATCCACGGCAGCACCCACCAGTTCCAGCACCGAAGAAGCCCCCCTGGCCATTGACATACGCATTGGCTTAAGCTAGACTTGAGCTTCAGCTTTGTTTTAACGTGTTTAAACAATAAAGTTACCTTTAACCACAAGTTATCTTTTTCATTGCCACTTACCATTTACCATTTACCCTTTAACAGGGCCATTGCCCAGCGAGAGGCCTGGATGCACACAGCGTAACATTATCCAGGCCACTTGCAGGAATCTGAATGAAATATGGTAATTCTAGAGCATAAACAACGGCAGGGGGTGACAACAGAGAGAGATAAAATGCGAATGCAAAACAATCGGAAAGAAAGTGGGCAAAACAACAAGCTAAACTGGAAATGAGCACACACTCGGAGGCAGAGCCACAGCCACAACCAGAAGAAACACAAAAGCCCGTTCTTCTCCTCCTCGCTCCCACCTGAGCGACCAACCGACCGACCATTCCCGTGCGGAGGGAGAATCGCACACCTCTCACGCACTCTACGCAGGAACAAAGGCGCAATCCAAGAACCGGACTGCAAAAATAACTAAGCCGAGGCGACATTTCGCCACCGCGCCGCCCACTATAAAAGCCGGACTGATCGAGAGTTTGACTGTCATTTGACGCCAAACGCGCGTCGCACGCAGAACGTCCGAGATCCCTCCTCAGCATATACAAAGCATATATTCACCGATTCTCCGCCGATCGCCGTCTCGTGGAGGAGCATTAAGAAATGGGTAAGCCTGGCCGTGCATACAAAGTGCAAGTCGGTGAACGAACTTGGGCGTGCAGCATTATGGACACTCAACCTTAGGGAACCATAAACCATCTGAATTATAAATGCGGGTCGCGTGGATCTCGAAAACAAATCGTAACCGGGAACGGAGAAGGCTTTTACGATTGCAAAACAATTCAGAGTGTTCCTGAACACGATACAATTATCTAAGGTAGTCTCATCCAGAGAGCTGCTCACTCTAAGGATTCTCTCTGAGAGCTAACAAACTTATCGATAAACGATAAAGTTGGAAAGTTCAACAAGCCTTATTTTAATTAAATTTAAAATATTTTAAACCCCTTTAGTGCACCGCTTGGCCCTTCTGCTGGTGGGCCTGATCTGCTGCGGTCCAGTGGCCATTCTGGGCAGTGACACGCCCGCCCGAATCGTCTGCTACTTCAGCAACTGGGCCGTCTATCGTCCTGGCGTTGGTCGCTATGGCCTGGAGGATGTGCCCGCCGATCTGTGCACGCATCTCATCTACTCCTTCATCGGCGTCAACGACAAGGGCTGGGATGTTCTGGTGATCGACCCGGACCTGGACGTGGATCAAGGAGGCTTCAGCAAGTTTACCGAACTAAAGAAGACCCATCCAAATCTGAAGCTTGAGGTGGCTGTTGGTGGTTGGGCCGAGGGTGGCTCCAAGTACTCCCAAATGGTGGCGGTTCGCGAGCGGCGACAGAGCTTCATACGCAGCGTGGTCCGCTTCATGAGACAGTACAACTTCGATGGCTTCGACCTGGACTGGGAGTACCCGGGAGCCACGGACCGTGGCGGCAGCTTCGGGGACAAGGACAAGTTCCTGTACTTTGTGCAGGAGTTGCGACGCGCCTTTGATCGCGAGGGTCGCGGATGGGAAATTACCATGGCGGTGCCAGTGGCCAAGTTCCGCTTGCAGGAGGGCTACCACGTCCCGGAGTTGTGCGAGTAAGTTATGAAGCCATTCTTAGTCAGTCCCTGGAAAACCTCACTAACTCCAATCCCTGCAGATTACTGGACGCCATCCACGCCATGACCTACGATCTGCGAGGAAACTGGGCCGGATTCGCCGACGTGCACAGTCCGCTCTACAAGAGGAAGCACGACCAGTACGCCTACGAACGCCTCAACGTGGTAAGTGAAAAGCCAAGGGTTTAGGATGCGGTGTCCAAGCTAATCAGCATCACCTTCCAAGAACGACGGCCTGGCCCTGTGGGAGGAGATGGGCTGTCCGGCCAACAAGCTAGTGGTGGGCATACCCTTCTACGGACGCACCTTCACGCTGAGCAACTCGAACAAGAACTACAACATGGGCACCTACATCAACAAGGAGGCGGGTGGTGGAGCCCCGGGTCCCTACACGAATGCCAGCGGCTTTCTGGCCTACTACGAGATCTGCACGGAGGTGATGGACAAGTCCAAGGGCTGGACTCTCGAATGGGACGAGGCCGGCATGGTGCCCTTCACCTACAAGGACACTCAGTGGGTGGGCTACGAGAACGAGGCCTCGGTGCAGATCAAGATGGACTTCATCAAGCAGCGTGGCTATGCGGGCGCCATGACCTGGGCCGTCGACATGGATGACTTTCACGGGCTGTGCGGCCGGAAGAACGGCTTGATGCGGATTCTCTACGATAATATGCGAAGCTATCGGGTTCCGGAACCAACCAGGGAGACAACGCCAAGGGTAAGTGATTACCTTAAACTGAGAACAACTGAAACTGAAAATAAATTAAATTACTTAGCCCGAGTGGGCGAAACCACCTGCCACCCCACCAAATCCGGATGAGGGTCCTGTCCTGCAGACTGAGGCCACGCCGACCACCACGCGGAGACCCAAGCCAAAGCCCCAGCCAACTTCCAGCTCCACATCTGCGCCTACCTTGGCCAGTAGTACTCAAAAGCCAACCACTAAGGTAAGCACCTGGACAGGGCTCATATATGGAAGGATACATACATAAATAATATTTATATATCCAGAAACCCAAAAAGCCCAAGAAGACAACTACCACCACGACTACGACAACCACTCCTGCGCCGGAGAAGACCACTGAAGAGCCTGAGGAGGTTGTGGATCCGGAGCAGCCCGTTGAACCCCAGTTTGATCCCAGCGAAATCGATTGCACCAACCGCGATTTTGTGCCGCATCCAAACTGTCGAAAGGTGAGTGAATAAATTATAATTAAATCATAAATAAATTATTAAAACTTAAATAATATTTGTCCTATTTTTTCAGTACTTCCGCTGCGTCCATGGCAAGCCAGTGGAATTCGAGTGCAAGGAGGGCACGGCCTTCCACACGGTCCTGAACGTTTGCGATTGGATCGAGAACAGCGATCGCTACTACTGCACCCACAAGAAGGGTAGAAAGCTGGGCCATAAAGCCCACTAAGGATCCCCATAATAAACTTTTAAATTATTTTAACTTAGAACCCTAGACTAAGATCAAATTTTGCAGATAAGATTAAGCTCTTAATTTAATAGCTTCTTGGGGACATAAACCAGATCGAAGAGATTACCCCAGACGAGACGAAAACAATAAAAATAAATATGATTTTCGAAACCAATAAACCACAAGCTAAACGAGCCGTTCGATGGAAGTGTGAGCAATCGTTTCTAGAATAACACAAAAAAATTAGACATGTGATGGGGGAGAACGTGTCTTACATAAGGCCTTTATAAATCGGGGGCTGCGCTCCGCAATTCTGACGGAATTCGCCAATTCTAATTGCGCTAATAAACGCAATGACTTGGGACACATTGGCACTTGTCCGCGGCGAAGTGAGGTGAGCTGAATTGGGGTGCTGAGGAGGCAGCGTCGTCAGCCTTGGACCAACCAGCGAACAGCTGTTCGTGCAATCAACCATCCAAGCAAGAGCAAAAGCGATCCTTAATCGCAACCCACGTTCTGAGATGTCCCAAAAGAGAGAGCCTCCGAAATTTCGAAACTTTGAAGCTCAAAAAAGAAAATAGAAGGTGCTCTGAGTAATTTGGCGGAATGAGCACCGCATTATCTAAAATTAAACATTCCTCCAAATCCAAAATGAAAGTGCTTCGAGAGAGAGAGAAAGTCTAACCAAGATCCAATCCGTCAAGAAATTCATTTTTAAACAGATTATTTAAATAACTTACAGAGTAATTTATTTTCTTAACATTAACGCCAAAGCCATTTATTATTGGCTCCTTGCCCCCAGACTTCCGCCCGAGATCCGGGAAAATCCACAAAGAGAGAGCGCCACCCGGCGAGAGGAAATAGAGGAAGGAAAATATAGAAAACTAAGAAGAGAATCACTCACTCTCTCAACACTCTCAACGGTGTGTGCTTTTGACAAAAATTCGTGCCACGAAAATATCAAAATCGAATAATTTTCGCGGTCACAAGGTAAATTCATGGTATATGCATGTTGAGTTACGAATTGGTTTTGGACCGGGAGAGATCGTCTCGTATACTCGTGTACGCCGCAACAGCCAAGTTTCCTTCCTTCAGACCAGATAGAAAATAGATAGAATAAATTCGAGCTGCCTCTGGTTCAAAAAACGACACGCACACGACGTGCACAGACGACCAAATCGAAAGACGACCACGACGGCCAGAAATAAGCAAATTATTTAGCTAACAATCGTCGAAAGGGACACTAAGGATTACCCAGCCGACGATTGTTGGTTAAATTTTCCCAACGGCAGCGCGAGAAAAACTCGAAAATTACCTTACTTAAATTAAATATTAATTAATCAATCCATAATCGATCTGCAAAGTGAAAAGAAACGACGAACAAGTGCAAAATTGGAAAACCCACTAAAACTGTGACAAAATTTGTGCGAGCCCAATTAAATATCTATACAGATAAC
Source organism: Drosophila tani (assembly GCA_008042535.1). Classification (NCBI taxonomy): domain Eukaryota; kingdom Metazoa; phylum Arthropoda; class Insecta; order Diptera; family Drosophilidae; genus Drosophila; species Drosophila tani. The sequence goes on along the minus strand of VNJO01001547.1, from coordinate 77,071 downwards.
TCTATATATAAACACCAGATATTCCCAATACACTCATATCCTACATTCACGCATATCTCAACAAAAAAAATTTAAAAAGAAAATATCCATTGGCTCTCTGGCCTTAAATAATCGTTGGTTTTCGAATTCTTCACTCTTTCATTTAGTGCATTTAAACGAGCGCATATATAGCGGATGCATATATATGCAGAATACGAGCAAAAGTGTTAATTCTAATTTTCCCTAATTATTCATAATTACGGAAAACTTGCAAGGAGAATTTATGACGTGGCTAACGTGTTAACCACGCTGGAAACTCGAGGATAATAACTTGTTTTGATTATTATGGGGCGGCTAACAATTTGGTTCCTGCTGGGACTAACGTTACTCGCCGTCACCAATCATGGTGAGTATATAACCCCTCCCTCACCCCTTAATTTATTATTATATAAAAGAATGTATTAGCAAAGGGCCGCGATTGTTTCACGCAGCCTGGGCAGGCATTATGCAATTTTATAACAAAAAGCCAAGAAAAGAGCAAAAACAGAAGGAAGACGTCGGAAAAAAAGAAATATGTATTAATATACGTTTAAAAATATTTGCCTGAGTTTGTGCGTTCTGTATCTTTTTCGGGTCGGTGTGTGTTGGTGTCTGCAAACGTCAGTGGACGAACATTAGTTCTTGGCCAACCACTAGTAGATACACAGATACAGATACACGTTCGCCTATGCCGATTATTCTTCTTGGGAGAACTGAGGAGATTTCTGCTGCTCCGCGCTTGGTTGCTCTTCGTTGTCATCGTTTGTAATATTTTTAAATTTAGAATTTTTAAGTTATTTTATTTGCGCTCAGCGAGCGCTTTCTATCTATCTATTTTCCCCACCATCGGTGTGTGTGAAATGTCTCTGTGTATTTTGTTTGGTTTGCTCAAGTTTGCAAAGCAAAAATAATGAAAAGTACAAAGATAAATGATGAGAAATGGCGCAAATGCCGTGGACTATATTATTTTTTGCTGGGGATGGGCTCGATTGCAGCAACGTAAACACAATATGCAGGCAGCAGGCAGCAGGCCGCGGGCAGGCCTTCTCAAAAATCTTGTATAAATAATTCTATCAATGCGGATAGCGATGAAATGCGAAATAGCCCAAATAGCTTCCTGCCCACATACGCCCTGAAATAAATCAAATGAATTATCCGCTGACGGGCAAACTGCACATTGAGTGGGTCCTCCATAGACGCACTCATTTATATCGGCCTTAATTAGACCCGGCTTGTTGGCTGATATATGGTCCAATCACATGCAGACATTTGTTCTAATTGTGTGACAACAATAGTAATTAGCCGAGCGACCTCACCGCGGGCAGGCGTCACTCAGAAGACGACCTTCCATCACTGAAAAAATCTCTCTAATTCTAAAGATGTAGAATATTCCATTGCAAATGGAAATGGAACGCCCCCGCTTTTTTTATGGCAGGAGGAGGAGGCAGAAGGGGCAGCAGGACAGTAAGGTGACCAAGAGAAACAAAAATATAGAAGTAAAGCCAAAGTGGGCGAGCAGCCAACAAAATGGTACAGCAATTTACTCATCCATCCGAAAGCTGGCGAAATGTGTTTGAGTTTTCATCTTTTAAAAATAAAATTCATAAATCCGTCGCATCTACATACATATTCGAGAAGTGTGTATGTTTGTACAGTGCGAGTACCATAAATAATGTCAAGTTTGAACATATAGAATGACCTCGTCGTTGGCGCTGACATCAAATTGAGAAAGTGCGGCAATTGTTCTTTGGGTGACGAGGATGAAAATAGCCTTTAGGGCCTGTCCTTTTCTAGGGCTTCCTTGCATTTCGTGGATGTGAATACACTCGGATTACAAATTGATCTGTCATTTCGTTGATTTTCAGTTGGGTTTGTCAATGCCGATGTGGGACCAACCGAATCACAATGTCGACCCTACATTGAGAAGGCCATACATGAATTGAAAACAGGTAAGGATACGGCTTTAAAGTTTTATATATATAATACTAATAACTACCTCTAAATTTCTGTTATATTATTAATTAATTAACAATAGATTTCCTTACTAAGTTAACCATTAATCTACGATGTTTTTCCTAAATTTCTCTGCTTACTATATATCAAATAAATTATATCGCTGTGACGGACAACGAACTGCAATTACTTTCCAAGTACTTATTATTCCTCGCATAATTTAATTAATTTTCAGATGGTGTCAAAGATGGCTCTGGAGAACTGCAATCCGATCAGCCACGTGGGGACGACGACGATGATGATGGTGGGCTATACGCGAATGATGAAAAAGAGACGATTGAAATTGAAACTGTCGAATTGGATTCCACAGAGGACGCGAGAAGTGCCAACGATTTGGATGGCGATGGCATTCCCGATGACGAGGACGATGATATCGATGGGGATGGCATACCGAATGATAAGGACGATGATATTGATGGAGATGGCATACCAAACGACGAGGATGAGGACATTGATGGCGATGGCATCCCGAACGATGAGGACGACGATATCGATGGCGATGGTGTGCCGAACTCCAAGGACGAGGACATTGATGGCGACGGTGTGCCCAACTCAAGGGATGAAGACATCGATGGCGATGGCAAAGCGAATCACGGCAAGTGTTATCGAAAGCTTAATCGATAAAATCGAACTAATTTATTTTTATTCAAACAGAGGACGATGATCTAGACGGCGATGGCACTCCGAATCATGGTATTATTTCTTTAATTATTTATGGTATTCAACAGCTATTTAATTGCTTTCTAGGGTTTTTAACGAATTTTTTTATATTATTTATTTTAATCCATTTATATCGATTTTCGTAATCTTAAAGCTTCTTTAAATTGCAGATAGTTGCCATCTTAAATCTGTGCTCTATTTTATATTTTCTTTCAGCTTATTAAATTGCTTATGGATAATTGAAAATTACTTTTAGATTCTCATAATTATTTTATAAATTTTCAGAGGACGACGATTTAGATGGCGACGGCGTGCCGAATGAGGAAGATGATGACCTGGATGGTGATGGCAAAGTCAATCACGGTAGGTTATTCAAAACTGGATTTTTAATTATGTTATTATAATAAATTATTGCTTTAATGCTCTGATATATTCCTTCACAGAGGATGACGATCTCGATGGTGATGGAGTGAAAAATGATGAGGATGACGACCTCGACGGCGATGGCACTGTTAATCACGGTAAGAAAAATCACAAAATATCGATAAAAAATATTTCAAACTTATAATCCCTTACAGAGGACGAAGATATTGATGGAGATGGTGTTAGGAACGAAAAGGATGACGATTTGGATGGTGATGGCACCAACAATTCTCGTAAGTTTATATTAAATTTAATATTTAAGTTTATAGGAATCAATATTTTTCCTAAACATTTGCAGAGGATGAAGATCTCGACGGCGATGGAGTGCCGAACGAGAAGGATGAGGATTTGGATGGGGACGGCATCCCGAACGACCACGACAAGGATGTGGATGGCGATGGAGTTCCCAACGAACACGATGATGAGGACAGCGCTGAGGATGGCAAGGTCAAGAAGCGCAGCAAGCGTGAAGTAGACGCAGCTCCTGTTCCGGACAATGAAGCTCCACCAAGTCCCGCCGAAGAATTCCCCGTTGAGGAGGAAATCGTAAAGGAAGAATCTGCCGAAGTCGAAGCAGAGCCAGAAGCTGAGCCAGAAGCTGAGCCTGAAGCTGAACCGGAGCCCGAAGTTGAGGAAGTAGAGGAAGTCGAACCGGAACCAGTCCAGCAGGAGGAACCAGAAGAGAAGGCCGAGTCTGAGGAAGAAAAGGAGGAGGAGAAGCCAGCTCCAGTCGAGGAGGCTGAGGAGGAGCCTGTACAGCAGGAAACTGCTCCCGTGGAACCCGAAGCCGTCAAGGAGGATGCCGTGGAATCTGAGGAAGCTCAGGATGAGCCTCAGGCCGATGCGGCTGTCAAGGAGTCCACCGATGATGATGATGACGATGACGAAGACGACACCAAGCCAGAGGACGAACTCCTTTGGGTAAGCGTAAACTCGAGTGATGAAGCTAATCCTTAGGAATGCTTAAGAAAAATCTCATATTTATAGGAGGGAATTATTCCCGAGAACCGTCGCAGTCGCCAGCACATTTCGGAGCTCCTTCAGCTGGACGAGGAGTTCAATGCCCGCGAGAAGGCCACCGATAATGTGGCCGAGATTATCCTGCGGGACATTAAGCGCATCTACGAGAATGCCGTCAAGCCCCTGGAGACTCTGTACAAGTATCGCGATCTGAGCAACCGCCACTTCAGCGATCCTGAGATCTTCTCCAAGCCTCTGATCCTGTTCATGGGACCCTGGTCGGGTGGCAAGTCGTCCATCCTCAACTATTTGACGGACAACGAGTACACGCCCAACTCTCTGCGAACTGGTGAGAAATAATCATAGTTTAGAGCCATTAAAATGTAAAATAAATATTTTTAAATATTAATGCTAAGCTTAAAATATTTCTAAAATGTTCTCAACATATTTTATTGATTTCCCACAGGTGCTGAACCCTCTCCGGCCTACTTCAACATCCTGATGTGGGGCAATGAGACGGAGGTTCTGGATGGCACCCAACTGGCGGCCGACTACACCTTCTCCGGACTGCAAAAGTTCGGCCAGGGCTTGGAGGAGCGCCTGCGGGGCCTGAAGATGAAGAGCAAGATTCTTGAGAAGGTAAGCAGCCGGCAAATAGCTGCCAGGTCAGACCACATTAACTTGTCTCCCAGGGCGAGTCGATTGGGAAACTGCACACTGCTCTGCTACTGCTGCTGGCCACCTGCCAAAGGGAATTTATAGCTTTTAGCACACAGCCTGCATTAATTTCGTTATTAATAAATTGATGCGGGATGGCAGAGTGGCCAACAAGTACAGACAGTAAAGCAGACAAGGCAAGAGAGCCAAGAATTACTAAATTTAAGCACTTGGCAAATCCGAACACATTTTTCAGGTCAACATCGTCGAGATACCCGGCATTCTAGAGGTGCGCAAGCAAGTGTCCCGCGTCTTTCCCTTCAATGACGCCTGCCAGTGGTTCATCGATCGGGCGGACATCATCTTTCTGGTCTACGACCCGGCCAAGTTGGACGTGGGCCCCGAAACGGAGGCCATTCTCGATCAGCTGAAGGGACGCGAGTACCAGACGCGCATCATCCTCAACAAGGCCGACACCGTCAAGCCGGAGGAGCTGTTGCGCGTCCAGGGCGCCCTTATTTGGAACATCTCGCCGCTGATGTCCTCGGCCCAGCCGCCGCTCATGTACACCACCTCGCTGTGGACACATCCCTACCAGGATGGTGCCCCAGCCCGACTGCTGCTGGCCCAGGAGCGCGCCTTCCTGCGCGACCTGCGCACGGCCATTGATAAGCGTATCGAGCACAAGATCTCCAGCGCCCGACGCTTTGCGGTGAGTACTGAAGTGATTGTGATATATGTAAATAAATATTAATTATTTGTAAAAATTAATTACAGGTTCGCGTGCGCAACCATGCCAAAATGGTGGATTGCTACCTGAACACGTACTACAACCACAAGACGCTGTTTGGCAACAAGAAGCGCATTGCGGACGACATCATTGACCATCCGCAGAATTACCACATCTACGAGGGCCTCTCCACGCTGACCAACATCTCGCGCTACGATCTGCCCGATCCGGAGGTCTATCGCGACTTCTTCCGCCTGAATCCGCTGTACGAGTTCAAGAAGCTGACGGACACCTGCACCTATTTCCGCGGCTGTCCGATCACCAAGCTGGACCTGGCCATTGCCTACGAGCTGCCCGAGCTGGCCGGCAAGTACAAGAAGATGTCCGAGTCGGCCTTGGCCAGCATCGAGGCGCAGCAGGATGAGGCCCAGAACCCCGTGCCGGCCGATCCGAAAAAGACGAGTTGAGATGTTGGCTCCCACAGAGGAGAAAACCTGCCATTTAGTTTGTTTTAATGAGAGATAGAGAGAATGTGACATCGGCACCGGCAACCGTCTATGGAGAATTAATATCGAGGGAGACTTGGAGAGGGACAGAGAGTGAGAGAGAGGGGTTGCACTTACAGGGCAAAGGAGAAAGCTATTCTATTCTTCTTATTTTGTTAAAGTACCCCCCATTTCGGTGGAGAACAACAGCGCAAGACCACACAGAGCCTTTGAATGTTATTTAGAAGGGAGGAGAGAGATCGAGGAGAGCCACAAAGGATTAAGATTGAGAGCGATTCAAAGTAGCAACGGTTGCTTTAGAGAACTTTTGATTTCAACCGCGTTGCAGGATATCTTTATTTTCATTTGTCATAATACTTACATGTAACCGAACTGAGAGCTTAATGAGAGGGAAACTAATGCAATAACGAGAGCCAAACACACACACACAGAATACGCACCTGTACTTTTTTCCCCATTTAACCGAGTAGAGAGAGGTAGCATCGAGTCTTTTCTAGGCGAGTAGAACAGCACTTAACCCATAACTGAGAGAGCAATAACTTGTAGACGAACCATCGACGATTTCTAACCCATTTACATGCCCCCCACCCACTCAGAGAACCCCTCATTGGCAAGCACACCCTGTTATAATTCCCAAGTGACAATTTTTCTTTTCTTTCCTCGAGCAGTAGTAATGAACAACAGAGGAGCCTTTTGATTTTGAGATCTGATTTTTGAGAGATTTGAGTTTTGAGCAAATGAAATATCGTAAAGTTTTGATTTTTTGGTTTTTTGGTTTTCAGACCCTGACGATGCCGTAGTTGATAAGACTTTTTTTGATAAAAGCAAACAGTGAAGACGATAATAATGAATTTAACTTATGTAATCATGAATGACTTAGACGCATGTGAGATTAAATGAACTTGTTGACGAGAGCGAGAGCAGCTTATACGCATAAACTAAACATAATCAATTTTACACACTGAAAGCCTATGTAAAATGAACTGTGAGAGCGGGTGAAATACATAAATAAATAAAAACAACAGAAAAACCCCAAGCAATCGTATGTTTTATTGATTTATTCAGAAGGAGCTTTTGCTGCAGGTACTACGATCTGATTGCAGGATTCCGTGTTATCACTAACTTAGTGAAAAGTCAATTTTAATTATTTATTTCAAACTTTTGCTACATTTTCCTTTAAAAAGTTATGTTTTCCCCTTCTTGTATTTAATGGCTATACTTCAAATTGATTTTTTAATTATCCTTAAGCTTCAGATTTCCTTGAAAGTCGAGCGCCAAAAATGCTGCAAAATTCATTCCTAGTGGAAACGGAGCTTCAGGTTAAAAGAATACCGTTACTATTTAACAGAACAGCTGATTTTGGCCGGCATCCGTTATCGTTATCGAATTCATTACCTAACACAGCTTTTGACAACACACAATTCGGGCACTGGAATAAATAAATAAAAACCAAGAGAGGAGCTGCTGAAAATGCATACGGATCTGGCCGCCCACCTGCACACACCCGCTTGCAATAAATTAATTGAGGAACTCCAGGCCTGCCACGAAAACGTGAGTGTGCCGAATCCGTCTTCCCACCTGAAATTGTGCTAAATGAAGGTATTCTCTTGCAGAACGCGTTCGCCAAGTTCGTGGGCGTGTGCAACTCCATCGACGACAAGGTGGTCAAGTGCCTGAAAGGTGAACGTATCGCTCGATCGGCCGCGAATCGAGCCCGTGCCCGCGAGCGCCAGACGAAGTACAAGGAAAAGTTGCTTCAAGGGGAGACCAATTAGAGGAGAACAAGATGACAGCTGCAGCGGAAAGTCCCGTGGACCTGGAACCCTACTATTTCCAGCACGAGGAGCAGATTATCTGTGGGCAGGCTGTTAGCCCCATAACCGACGGATTCGATGTGGAATACCCCACCGTTGTGGATCGCTTCTTCACAAGGTATTATTACTTCAAGGGAGATGTGCCCTACCAGGTGCTCTACCACTCCAATCGCATTTGCCTGATTTGCCTGGCTGCCGGTCATCCTGCTCTCGCTCAGGGCGTAGCCTCCGTCAGCTTTGATGTCGGAAATGTGGATCGTAGCCAAAATGTGGTCAAGGGCAAGGCCAAAAAAGGCGGAATGATCCTGCAGGCGGAGTCCACCTTGGCCTTACTAACCACAGAAACCGGGGAAACCTTTAAGGTTCCCAGCTGCATTCGAGGCAAACTGGTCGAGGTGAACACGGCCTTGGTGACGGAGCCAAAGCTCTTGGAACACCTGCCCGAGGGGGCTGCCTACTTTGCCATCCTCTTGCCGAAAATTGAGAACTGCGATTCCATCAAGGCTAGCCTACTGACTCAGGAGCAGTACGAACAGCGCCTCGATGCGAAGAAAATTAAGCTGGATACGTGACTTTTGCTAAAGCATATGTATAATAAAGATTCAAGTGCTTAAACTTTTAAAAAGAGTTTTTATCTGTATTTTTTGTACTTTGTTTTTAAATTAACAGAGCTCTGTTTCTGTTAACAGCCCACGAGCTATGTTTGGGCTAACAGCTCTGTAAATAGTTGGCAACGCGGCGCACTAACACCGTTCAGCTCTAAAATAGCCAGTTCTGGCCAGAAAATAGCTAAGTTGCAACACGTGTGACAAAACAGCTGTTGATGCCGCCGCATTATTTTCATTTGTTAAACAATTTCAATTAAACATCATGTCGGCGAGTAAGCAGAAGAAGCTGAATAAAATGGAGATGGATCAAGACGAGGAGAATTCCAGTTCCAGTGAGGACGACGATGACGAAGCGCATCCAGACGCCTACAGAGGCAACGAGGTAATTGGACGCTGCACCCAGAAAGAGAATTTCCCTGTGTTAAATGTGTTAAATTTTTTAGGAGGTACAAATTGACTTCGAGGGCCGTGCTCCGGTTGATCCCGATGCCCAGGGAATTTCGCAGCTGTTGCAGCGTTTGTTCCTACGTGCCCACATCAACTGCAACCAAATGGCGGACCTTATCATTGGTGAGTATTGCCAGCACACTCCGCTTTTTATTACTTACATCTATAACTTTCCCAGCTCAAAACTATGTTGGGAGCGTGATCTGCCAGTGCGACGACGAGGGGGCCGAGAGCGAAACGGATGACGATAATATGGTTGAGGATGGCACTGTCTTTGGCATCACCTCCGTCCTGAACTTGACCGCCAAGAAGGATCAGCCAAGCATTGCCCAGTTAAGAACGTACTTACTCGATCGGGCCAAGGCGCACGCCCCGGAGCCAGTGCAGGCTCAGTTGAGAACGATTCTAGAGAACGACCAGTGCCAGACAGGATTCCTGGTCAATGAGCGGTTCATCAACATACCCGCTCAGATATCTGTGCCACTTCTGCAGAATCTGCATCAGGAAATGGAAGCTGCCAAGGCCAAAAAGATGAAGTTTGACTTTGGCACGCTGCTGCTCCTGGTCAAGTTCTACAGGAAGGAAGCAAGGAAGGGACAGCCAGCCGAGGATAACTACACGAATGCTGAGGATGAGTTGCTTTCGGATCGGGCCAAGTTCTCCTTCGAGTACTCGGTGGCCTCCGAGACGGACTCTGGCATGTCCGGTGATTGGCTGGAAGGCGATGCCGTGATGACGCCGTACAGGAAACTTCTCGCTCTGGACGCCAAACAGCTGCCGCAACTCACCAAGGACATAGAAAGCTTTATTAATGGCGAATAAATGTTTATATGTCTATATTATTTGTTATTTTGTTATTTTCGATAAGTTAAGGTGTCTGAAACGTAAAATGGGGCGAAATTATTCCCCGGCAGAGATAATTCCTGGAAATGATAAGTCGACCGGCAAAAATTAGTCATCTTTCATGAATTTTGCATAAATTTTTTGGGTTTTCAGTATTTTTTATATTTTTAAGCTTTATTACCAGTGAATTTTGTCACCAGCGAACTTGGCGAATGTTTTACTAGTAAATTTTCCACTAGAGAATTTCTATAGTGAATTATTAGTCTTACGAGTGAGTATTATGGGTTTATTACTCTTTTTAAAGCAATATTTCAAGAAAATTTGTCTTTATTTTCTCAGTGCCTTGAAAGGTAGCATCAAAAGCTCATCGCAGTCCCTGCCCGGCGATTGGCAACGCGGGCAAACGGCAAAACAGCTGGTCTCCGGCATTTGAAAGCTCTGCACATGCCGGCTGGTCTGGCTGAACACAGCCTTTGTTTTCGCGTTTTGGCACCAACTACCAACTGCATCCACCGCGGACGTGACTGGCAAGAGGAAACCGAAACCAATCCAACAAATCCCAGCTAGCGACGTGAGTAGACTTTGCCTTTGTTATTACTGTCAGGTTATATCCGAGTTCTAGCGTTACACTGGCGATCATACAGGCGATGAATAATCGTTCGTGCAATCTGGTTTCGTCCAATTAACAATTAACAAAAGCCCCGGGTGGCGTTCTCGTCGGCTGTAGTATAAAAAGCTTGGCCACCCAAGCCACAGCATTGCAATTTGTGTTCTCGCCTTCGTGGCTCGGCTCGGCTATAGAGAGTTTTTTATCAGCAGCGCTCCTTATCGCCAGCCGCTCGCTTTCTGTTCCAGATCCCGCGCCCGCTACCGACTTTCCAAATTCCAGTTGCCAGTTGCAGCGCTTTTGTTTCCATCCGAGGTTCAGTGACGCCCCATCTGCCGATCAACCAAGTCGCATCCTACTCAACATGGGTATCGAAAAGTAAGTACAAAGAGACTTCTATCTGGAGTCTAGAGGGTGTGTTTTATTTATTAAGAGGGCTTAGTTAAGTTAGTTAAGAGGGCTTAGCGACCGATGGCAATTCCCACGAGAAAAGCTCTCAGCCTTTCGCCATCTTTTACAGCGAAGGCCAAACAAAAAGCACACTGAGTCTTTCCAGTTTTTGAATATATTCATAGTTAATATTTCCAACAAAAATGAGGGCGTAGTGCTAGTCGAAGCAATCCACAAAGTAAAATAATTTGAATAAGAATTCTTGCCTTTTAAATATTACATAGATACATAAATTATAGAAAATATTTTTAAACAGTTAAACATTGACGTAAATTATTTTTCAATGTCTACGAAAAGATTTTACATAGATAAATAAATTATAAATATATTTTTAAACATTTAACCATTGACGTAAACATTTTTTGTGATGATTAAATAAGATTTTATAATTTTCTTGCATTCCTTATATTTTAAAAGTTGTATATAATCTTATCTTAATCTAGGTTTAGATTGTGGGTTACTATAGCTGTTTATGTTGAGAGTTATTTTCTACTTTTTCGTTTATGTTATTTTTGTTTGACCGCAGTTACTTTTAATTGCGAAATTGGTTTATGATTAATAGGACCATTTCAAAAGCTTATCGCAATTGTTTATAGCACTTAAAGTTAAGATAATCTCAGCGCCAGGACAGACTCAGAGGCAGAATTTAAAGAAAATACACCAAGACATAGGCATTTTAATATTTTTAATTCTTAGGGATTTTCTCAAATGTTGTAATTAAAAAATTCACAACAAATTGGACATAAAATGCGTAATTTTTTAAATATCCGCCTTCTGGTTATGTCATGTCGAACTACATACATATTTCATCAGTTAATAACAACCTTTAGCGACGTGATAAAACGACGTTGCAATAACAATCACGTGCCATTGCTTATTGTTTATTGACACTAAATGAAATGTTTCTCAATTGAATGTGGCGCACTTTTCTCCCGCTCCCCTTCAGAATGGTTCCATGCACCCTCCGGCTGAACAAGTTGATGAGCCGCGCGGGCAGCGATTGTCTGTGCATCATCGATCGTGACGCCGTTCCCAATGAGCTGAAGGAGGCCTTCGAGGAGCATCGCTGCTTTGACAAGTCCTTTGACAGCAGCATCTCCTGCTTCAAGGCGGCCAATGTGGACCAGCCGGTGGTCTATGCACCCGTTCCCGAGTTGACCGACTACGATGATGTGAGGAGCTACCAGGAGGCGGCCAAGAAGTCCATACAGAAGGTGCTTAAGGTGGGTAACGAGAATTTTAATTACTTACTTATTTACTAGTTAAAAAGAATGTTTTATATATGTACAAGTGTTTTTTTTGAGTCCAATTAAACTTTTAGTTCATTAAATAATAAACCTATTGACTGTTTTTCAGGCTGGTTTCCAAACCCCATTACTGTATGTGCCCAAGGTCAAGCGTTTCCCGCAGGCCGAACTCTGCACCGTTCTCGGCGCTCTGGAGCAGCTGTATGTGGTAAGTATTAAGTATTATTATTAAGTTAAATAATTAAATATTTTAAAAATATTATTAGCCCATTCAACTACGCGAAGCTGGTCCGAGGGCCAAAGACCCCCGTCTGACCACGCTGAATATCCAGATCGACGATCCCAAGGCTGATGAGATTCTCAAGGAAGCCATGATCCTGGAGGCCGGTCGCTTTGTGGCTCGCGACATTGGCGTTGGCGACCCGGAGCGCATGACCCCCCTCCAAGTGGAGAAGTACATCAAGCCGTTGTTCGACAAGCTGTCCGTGACTGTGATAAGTGACTCGGAGGTCCTGCGTAAGGAGTATCCACTTTTTGCGGCTGTTAACCGGGCAGCTGACGCCGTTGAGCGTCATCGAGGTCGCATTATCTTCCTGGAGTACAAGCCCCCGAAGCCAGCCCGGAAGACTCTGATGCTGGTGGGCAAGGGTGTGACCTATGACACCGGTGGTGCTGACATCAAGGCCGGTGGTGTAATGGCTGGCATGTCGCGAGACAAGTGTGGAGCAGCGGCTGCCGCCGGATTCATGCAGGTGGTCAATGAGCTCCAGCCGGACGATGTCCATGTCGTGGCCGCCCTTTGCATGGTTCGCAATTCCGTGGGCGAGGAATGCTATGTGGCCGATGAGGTAATCACATCGCGTGCCGGACTTCATGTGCGGATTGGCAACACCGATGCCGAGGGCAGGATGTGCATGACCGATGCTCTGTGCCGCATGAAGGAGCGGGCCGTGGAGGAGAATCTGCCGGACCCACATATCTTCACCATTGCCACATTGACGGGTCATGCCTTCATCTCGGCTGGCGAGGGTCAGTCGATTGCCATTGACAACAGCGTGGCCCACCGCGAGGATCATGCCAGGAGGCTGCAGGCTGTGGGCCAAGCCTTCGGCGAACCCTTTGAGGTTTCAGTGCTCCGTCCCAGTGACTTTGCCTTCAATGCGGGCAAAGTAATTGGTGAGGATCTGGTTCAGGCCAATAACGCGCCTTCGGTCAAGACGCCTCGAGGACATCAGGTGCCGGCCGCCTTCATGATCAAGGCTTCGGGTTTGGACAAACATGGCCTGGACTCCAAGGTGCCGATCAAGTACACCCATATCGATATTGCCGGCAGTGCCGGTGAGTTCCCAGAAATGCCCACTGGCGCTCCACTGGTTTCCCTCGTGAAGACCCATCTGAAGTAAAGCCCAGAAGTAAAACCCCATCGAGTTACAAATTCATTATGGCGTACCAATTTCAAAAACAGCAACAACACGTACTTAGTCACTTAAATGCATAGCTAACCAAACCAACAATATTATCCTTCTGTCCACTTACTGCATCACTCTTCAGAATAAATGTCAAATCATTGAAGATTAACTATATATTGTTTTTATGAATGCAACTAATCGGTATTAAGGGACGCCTTTTTATGGGGATATTTGGTTTTTGATGAATAATAAAAATATTAAAGTAACATAACCTATCTTAGTATTTTGATATTTTTATAGTATCAGTTAAAGGGAAACTCTGTTTATTTATAAACTTGATCAAAGGGTGTTACTTTACACAGTTTTAAGATGAACTCACTGAACTGAACTCGTAACTATGAATTGTTCTAGGTACTTCGCCGCCAGAAAGTATGCAATGATTTGTCTCTAAAAGCAATAAATATATTACCTTGGCTTTATAAAATATAATAAACTTAGACTAAAGAATCACGATCTCCGGAATTGGTTTAAAATCTACAAAGGCACTTTGACTTCGGCTTTATTTCTGATTAAACTTAATATTTCTTGCCGTTAAGATCAAATTCCTTTAACATTTCTTTTTAAATTATTTTATATATAACTAACGAAATACACAATTTTCCTATGCTTTCTTACCTCATTGTTTGCATAATTGGCTGAGCTCCGTGCATTTCGAGCTCTTTATGGTTATCTAAGGCTCCCTCTCTCGCCCTGCCCTCCGCCTCGACTGCTTTCCCTGCGAGCTCCCTCTGTTTCAGCGCGCGCCTTCTTCTTTTTCAGCTTGGCCCACAGCCTAGAACCCGTTAGTCGCTTCTTGGCCATGCTCTTTTCTTTGTGCCGCCTTGTCTTGGGGCCTCCAGCTGGAGCTGGAGCTGGAGAGCTGGGGCCTGGAACTTGGCTCTGTTGGTTGGGGCCACTTGTCAGCTGTCGCATGTGTCGTGGTACCGTTATTGCCTGCCTTTGGAAACTCGGTCAAGAGTGTCTCATTCATGCTGTGATTGCATAATATACCGTTGCCTCTTGTTGGCCTTCTTCTGTGCCCGTTGCTGTTGCAGTGGCTTCTTGTTCTTGGCCTTCTCCCCGATCCCGAACCCGAAGCCAACTCGATGGCTTCCCTCCTCTTGGGTGCGCTTCTAGGTAATTTATTGGCGCGGGCCTCCACATTCGACAGTCGCACGGCCACCACATTTGGTCATTTGGCCAAGTCGGGAGACTTGGACTAACGGTACCCTGGTTATTGATGAACGTAAAAGTCTCTTTCGCCGACTGCTCTCCCAGTTCGCCCCGTTAGTGTGAATTTATTGCCAAAGCGAGTCAGGAGAAAAAAAAAACAAAGACGATGCAATTGGGGAAGTGTTCTGCTGTATTGGCCATTTAACGGGCCGCAAGCCAAGGCTTGACCTGATTATGGCAGGACTGGTTAAGTGGCTTCCTGAAAGATAATGCTTATAAATATTATCGCAAAAATCGATTTAATCGGGGAAATCGATATGTCTAGACCTGATAAGGGATTTATCATTATTTGTCGAGCAAACAGGAAATTAATATTCATATTTTGTTTAATATGTAAATGTATATAAAAAGGGTATTTTTTTATTAAAATCAGCAGCCAAATACCTAATTTCTTTCCTAATTAATTAAATATTCTGAGTAACCTTTACAGTTTAATCTTTAGAGACTTCAGACTTGATGATAGATAGTTTCTTTTAATTATTTCTTCTCTTATTCCAAAACTAAACTTGATTAAATAATATTATATGTACAAAGAGGACCTTAATTTTTCCAAAAAATAGTTTAGTTTGAATAATTATTGCCATACTATCCGTCAGCTGAAAAGTTGCTGCCAAAAACGGATTTAATGATTCAACTATAGTTTCTTTATTTATTTATTATATTTATTTTTTTATTTTAATAATTTACTAGTGCTACAAGGTTATCCTAGTACACTAGTCACAAAAATACAAAATTCATTGCTCTTAAAATTTATATCATGATATATCTGAAGCCTACATTTCCCTCCTCTTAACTACTAGTTTTTCCGTGCAGTATCTAATAGTAATCCCATTGAAAATTGCTTTGGATCAGCTGGCCCCCCAGAGTATGACATCAACAGGCACTGGCTCAGGCACAGGCACTGCAATGAGGAACAGTAATCCGGTATGGACAATCACCAAAACACCTTGTCAATTGGGCGCCTGTCTTTGGGAAGCAGACGAACTGGCTCCATATGTGCGCGGCGCGCACAGTTGCTCCCCGATCCATAAATTCGCGAAAACAGCGAATGCAGAAACGGCAGCAACATCACCGCCGCGCCGGTGGAGGAGCCTGTGCCTGGAGGAGACGGGGGTGACGGTGGCGGGCATTAATAATAGCAAACAACAGACAAGCAACACCAAATGAGGGGGGCTGTGTTGATGCTTGTTGCAACTTGCAACTTGCAACTCTTGCACCGGCAGCAGCAGCCACGGCAGCAACCACTTGGAGCAGCAAACGACAGAAATGATCTTAAATGAATGCGGAAGTTTTTCTTGGGGTTTCGTAACCAGCTACAGCAGCAGCAGCAGCCACTGCAGCAGCAGCAACATCGGCGTTGGTAGCGCCAAAGAGGTCGCAATTCCAGTGGCAGCTATGTTGCTACATTTATGTACATGTGTTTGAGACTCCGACTCCGAGTTGGAGTACTCGTACGAGTCGGAATCGATGCCGTGAGCCCATAATCAAAGATGCTGCCCCGGCTAGGTCGAAAGCGGCCCAATCCATGGACATATTAAAATTAATCCAATGATTGCAGCGGCCGCCGCTTGAAAATTGTTAGCCAATTTGGTAGCCGCCTCCGTGTTGGCCTCGCTTGAGTAAGCACGCCAGCATCGTGTGAATCGGAAGCTGGGCCAAAACCAGCTGCCAATAGTCATTTGATCCTGGCCCCAAAAGCTCTTAGCCAGTTTCCCATGTGTCCAATCAGATGGAATGAAGATGACCATGCCTCTGGCAAGGAGCAGCAGCTGCTGTTGCTGCTCTCGACCGAAGTTCAAGGCTGTCCAGGATCCATATTGAATGTCCTGCCGCAGTTGTTCGTTCATTCATGACCACCAAATGCCCAGTACGTGTGTGGGCCACCCAAAAAAAAGGGAAAAAAGGAGCGAACATCCTTGCCTGAGAACAGACAAATTTCTGCATAAACCCATAAATATCAAATTGATCTAAACGGGATATGGCCAGAGGCGCCGGCGCCCCGAACTTGAAAATATATCCAACAAGGCCGACAAGTCACGTACCGAAACACCTTGACAACTCATAAATAAACGCTAAATTATGAACTCCAGTTGAATTTCAAAAAGAAATTGAAATGTTTTTGCCACACCAAGAGATTTTCCTTTGCCAGCAGCAAAACCAACACAGAAAAATATTCACACACAAAACAGTCGGCTGCCCGCAGCAACCAGCAAAAAATACACACAGAGAAAATATTGGATAAATTGTATATATTATAAAGAATAGGGTATTAATTATTAGAGATTTATTATAGCTTATTAGAGTGCTAAAATTTGAATTTGAAAGCATTTTTTGTACATAACTTTTTAGTAAAATATGTAAAGGTCTTACATTTTAAAGTGACAGCCACAGAAATCTCATAATTTCTATATTTATCTATTTTATTGGAAAATATTTATGTAAATAGCATTCTCGATATACAAAACTTTGACATACCTTCGGAAGATTAGTTAATTCTTAGGAAATATATCTCAGTAAGTTATAATAACATATCCTTAATATTATTCCTTTTCTCTAAAAAATTCTATATTTAATTTTTAGCTAAAAATATACTTCCTATTTTTTCCAAGTGCCGAAAAGGCCCCTCATAATCCATAATATTGTGTCATGTTCATGATCAACGCGGCCTCAGCCTTGGCGTGGAAAATGTGTGAGGCCGGCCCACACCTTGTTGGCAAAATTATTTGGAAAACTGCTCGCCGGGGCGAACGAAAGTAAAAGACAGAAAGAAAGGCCCGAAAAACCAATGCCAAAAACCGACAACCGAATTCGACCCGCTCGCCGGCTAATGAAGTGGTAAAAAGGGGCTTGGAAAACTGCATGCCATTGCATTTGATGGTGTTTGCTATGGCTGTTGCCGTTGCAGTTGCTCTTGGTGTTGCTGCCACCAACGCCGTTTCGCTTGATGTTGCAGTTGCCGCCGCCGCCGAGTCGAGCGCAGTTGGTTTGCCATTTTTATGGCCTCTTTGGGTAAAATGTTAACAACAACTATGCCTGGGGGGCGGGGGGTAAAATTATGAATTTTTACTTTCACCGCATGTGGCAATTTCAGGTTTGCCGGCGGGCTTGAACTTGAGGCAAAGGTAAAGGCGGTGGCGGCATTAACGACGGGAGTTGTCAAGGCCAAAGGTCACAAAAAGGTGTGCAGGGCGAGCAGATGAACGAGCCAGATAAGGGATGTGCCCTATACCCTATAGATTTGCGATGCAACATCCTGATTAAAGGTGACAGAAATTTGAAAAGGATTTAAGTTTCTATAGCGATCTTTGGAGATAATTATTTTATTTGAGTTTTGTTTAAAGGAGTATTTGATGATTGTTATTGGAGGTTTAAAACAATTATATCTGAGTGTATTTTATAAAAAAAGAATATAAGGAAAAGGATAGCGAATATATTTTTATGTGAAAAATATAAGAAAAAGGATAGGGAATATATTTTTATGTGATTTCGATATATTTTAATTTTAACCTAAGCCGAATTAATTTATCTCTATGAATTTTATGTGAAAAGTAGATGAATCGTATGACTAACACCTTAAAATATTATTTATAAGTTCAATAAATATATCTAAAAGATACTCTTATATTATAAATTAAATAATAGGGCACAGTAACAGGTAAAGGTATAATACAGACAAATTCCTATGTATTTTATGTGGCTAAACACAAATCTATAGACTGTTTTCATTTCGGGATTTTATTTAATAATCAGCTTAATAAAATATGGTTTATGTCTGGAAAACTCATAGTTAATGTAAAGATATTGTATTGAAGGGGATATTAAAAGGCTATGTTTTCTATTTAATTTATTAATACCATAAATAGATTTAGTAACTATTTTAGCTAAAAAATACATTTTCTTCAGTGTGCCTCACACAGATACTGCCTAGAGACGCACACTCCGATGCAGCTGGGTCATAATTGATTGCTGCAACAAATATTTTTACGATCAGGGCCGACGAAATCACTTTGGCCGAGCGAGAGCGAAGCTGGCCATCCAATTTGCTTTTAATCTAGCCAGATGAAGATGTCCGCAGCGATGGGATTAACACGCCGCAAAAGATTCAGATACAGATACAACCACACCGAGGAAAATAGGCACCCATACACGGCCCGGCCAATGTGTAACTTGCAACATTTCCGCATTTCGGCCCAGAGAGGGAGAAGGAGAGCCGAGTCGTGCTGCTCTTTAAGCCCTCTTAAGCCCCATCGGCCCCATTGGCGTGCTCTTAAGCCCCACTACCCGTCGTTGGCAAGAGGTTCGCTCGGAAGAGTAAGCGCGGCCCAAAAGGTTTGAGCCGGGTTCGTTTCGGCCTCGTTCGAGCTTCGGCTCCGGCGGCGGCGGCTGCTGCTGCTGCTCCGATCATGGGGCAATACGTCACAAGGGTGAACGTACTCGCGGATGTTAGTGGGTCACTATTTGTACGGTCAACGAACCTTTGGCCGCTTGTAAATACAACAAAAGAAAAAGCCAGCGACTGCTGCTGCTGCTGCTGCTGCTTCTTCTGGCCAGCAACTTGCTTTCTTTCTTAACTTTTCTCACACACACAGAGCGTGGCGATGCGATGCGACGCGACGCGACGGGGAGATGACTCTCGTCTTGACTGACTCGACTGGTTGACTTGCAGTCGTAATTTACTTGGGCTATAGGTTGATCGTCAACATCAGAGCGGCCTGCACACCGAAAGAAATGCATAATGGGCATTGATCATAATTTAAATGGTTTTCTAGGGTCAACACATATGGCTTTTAATTGAATAATGAGTGGATAGTAATGACTTTTTGAAAGATAGAGATACTACGGTACTCGAAATGAATGAAAATTAAAATATTAAAGATTTTATATTACGTTATAGCTTTTAAGAAACGTTTTCCAAGGGATTAAACTATTTGGGGCCAATTTATGGAAAGTGTAATAATTTTAATTAAGATATATATCAATCCAAAGCAAAAAACCCGAACTTTTAAGGAAATGTCTTAAGAATTAGGAGAATTTGTTGTACATAAATTTCTGTATAATAATGGTTTACTTTATACATAAATCTTAAATATATTCTTAAATATAACCAGATACCTGAGAAATATATATTTTTCTAATTAACTTATTTTTAATAGAACAATTAGAAATTGTGCAGACACAGTTACAGCTACCAGGTATCACGGATTTATTTTAAATAAATTAGGTTAAACGTTGCCCTTGTTCTGAAACAATAATATTTATATTTAGGGATACAATAAATAAAATATAAAATTAGATTAAGCCTTTTGAAGCTTCTAGGAGTCCATGTCCTAAGCTAGGAGTCATTGATCTAGCGCCAGCTTAACTTCCACTCAATGGAAACAAATAAAAATGCCTTTAAAATTAGTTTGTTTTCTGTGTAGCCCCCCGGAAAAGCCTCCACTCAGTTGCATCCTGCTGGCCGTATTTGTTGTTGCCATTTTGGTTGCATTGCAATGCAACCCGCTGATGTTGATGCTGCCGCTGCTGCTGCTGCCGGAGCTGCTGCTGCTGCTGCAGGCAGCTGCATTGCTTGGTGTTCTTATTATGCCCCAAACAGGTCCATGGGAGGCTCTTCGGATGAGGCGGAGGCTTTGGCTTTGGCTTTGGTTTGGTTTTCACATGATTATCATGATCATCATTACCATCCGCAGCCACATTAATATCGTCATCTTCGGGCCAACACACACGAGCAGAGGGACAGAGAGAGAGGCAAAGGCAGTGGCAGAGGCAGAGGCTCAGTTCACATGCAAGTTTCGCCCGGCTGGCATGACTTGTGGTGTTTGACTTGTGTGTAAGTAAGTCCATAGAAATGCATTTCCGCATATTTTACACCACTAAAAAGTCCAAAAAGAAGGAGGGAAAAATTGGAAAAATATACCCATACACATGTTTGTTTACTCTTTTGTTGCTGGGGCGTTCGGCCGTTCGTTAGGCTGCATATCTCTCTCGGTCGGGTAATTGAAACCATAATCATTATCTGCTGCCAGCAGCCTTCAGCCTTCAGCCTGCAGAGTGCAGCCTGCAGCCTGCAGCCTTCTGCGGCCTCTCAATCAGTTCTCGGCTCTCGGATCAGTTCAGTTGTTGCCGCCGCTCCATTATAATGGAGTAATTATGGCGTGTTCGAGAGTCTGAAGAATTTTCTGCACCGCACCGCCTCAATGCCAGGCGATTCCCTTTTGCCATGATACGGCTTATCATCGGTGGCTCTCTCTCCCCGGTCAGGCCCTCTGATAACGTGTCACTGAACCCCTCCTCGATGGAGCTGGACTTTGTTTACCATCGCCCCAAAGCCGGGCATTCACAATCATTTGCATTATCTTCTCGGAATATTCATGCTGATTTCTTGAATCAGCCATTGGAATGGTGGAATTATTTAAATTTTACCCTGTGTGGGGAATTTATATGTTAAATACATTCTGTGCTGGAATTAGAGCTTTGACATCTTAGCATAAAGATTGTATTACAACTTACTTAAATTCAGAGGGAATTCTTTAAAAATGATCTACTTCTTCAGGGTAATTATTAGACATTTAATAATATTTTCTATATACTTTTTCCCTAACAATTGTTATCGATCTTTTTCTAATAATTTACCCTTTTTGCCCAGCTCATTTAAAGAGATGGCAACACACCATATATCCATCATCTTAGCACTTTTATGGCCAGCCATCCATCAACTTTCTTCCAGCGATCTGCGCCAGCTATCTTTCTACGAACTTCTTTATCATTAGGAGTGCACGATCATGCCAATAAAAGAAAGAAATCACGGCCCGCGATCGTTCGCCATGGTAACAAACTTAATGCATTCCGCGTTAAAGTGTCAATGATCTCGTTACCGAAAAAAAGAACGAAGAGCTTCAAACATTTCACGCACCGGAGTTCATTGTACCACAGAGTTTGGACGGAAAGCCACAGAGACATGGGGCCACCATATGACGGAGACAGTCATAGATACAGTCTAGCCTCGAGAACTAGGAACTAAACTAAATCAAATACTATATAGTTGGGAATAAATTAAAATAAAAGAAGAGGATTTTAGCCTGATTTTAAGCTAATAAACAGGAGCCTTGTTTTATTCTATTAAATTAGAACCACCCTCCCTTGAAGATTCCGAATCCAAGAGCGATTCGGCTTAGACAAGTTCGACTGTGGCTCATGGAGAGCTCATAGAGCTCATGGCGGATAGGTAAGGGGGCAGCTCCATTGGTGGTAATGGCCAAATCATGCACGAGCTTTTGCAGAAAGAAGATAAATTAATATGGTCAGCATGTCATGAATTAGCTTTCTTCCTATAGCTCTGAGCTGCGCTCCAGCTCCGCCACCATCGCCGAGGAAGGCAACAAACAAAATACTGCCCAGATTCACACACGGCACACAAACTTTCACGCAAAACGTACATTCAACTCCGGCGGAGCTGGAGCTCTGGAGCTGGGCAATACAGGCAGAAGCTGAGGCAGGCCAGAATCGGAATAGGAATCAGAAGCAGAATCAGAATCAGACTGGGACTGGGATAGGTATACGAATATACGTATAAATTCCCATAAATCAGCTGTGAGCCAAAGGGTCAAATACCTTGTGTGGCGGGTCTAAAAATTACACACGAAACGAACATGTGTTGAAAGGAGGAATTAAAACAAAATTAGTTTTACACGCTGACCAGTCAGGGAGAGGGAACTAAGTAGAGCAAATTATAGAGAGGGTGCTCTGTAAACTAGGCATTAATTAAAGGTGACAATTATTACTCTTAACCCAGTTTAATTATTATTAATGTGTTTATTTATTTACCTAATATTACAGGATTTAGTCTACAAAACCAAGTGTTATCTTATGCTTTAATATGTATTTATGATAATTGTTCTTGTAAGTTTCTTTATCATCATCAAAGTTAATATTCCTTCTCAAACCCCTAGTTTACCTGATCTAGTTATACCTTTGCCTTATTGCCATTACCACCGCTCTGCCACGCCTCCTCTCAGAGTTTGTTCCAATTTTGTTCCACTTAAAAAGCAAAAGCGGCTTAGATACGGATATGACTTGCTCTCCACTTCTCCACGCACACACACGATATGAACTCATCGGCCGAGGATCAGTGGGTATATCGCAGTGTGGGAAGAAAGCGACCAAACAAACTTAAACAAAAGCGAAGAGCCCCAGTGAAAAGGCTATAACGTCGGGGCAAGACTTTTGTGTGTGGCCATAAAAATGCCTGAGTTAAGTTCGGGAAAAGAGCCGAAATAAAAAGCAGAAGCAGTGGTGGAGTCGTCACTCAGTCCGTCCGTCAGTCAGTCTTTTAGTCAGCTTTCTGGCTGAACGATCGACGCGGTTGGAGTTTTGGCCAAACAAAATGCAAAGCAAATTAAACATTACTCCGCCTGACCTGCCCTCCTCCTTGCACCGGGAAAAAGCTTAAGATAACTACAATTACAGATAAAAATTTAATAAAAATATTTGCAGTTAACACTAGGAATTTTTTTTACCTATTTTGTTATATTATTAAGGAATTCTATGCTCACTGTACAGTTTTGCAGTAATTTTATTTCTCCCCCCCTTAGTAATTATATTTCATTGAATCAAAATAAAAATCTAATAAAATATAACACTATAATTTCTATATTTTCTCTCTGTGCCTATCCTCCTCCTGCTCACCCATCCCACCCCAATCTCCTTTGTGTGCCAAATGTACTGGGATCCGCCATGGTTGGTGTTCACCATGATGATGATGATGATGACGACGTTGTGGCTTTGGCTTTTGGTTTTTGGTTTTTGATTTTTGGTCCGCCGCCGCCACCGCTGCTGCTGGTGCTGGTGCTGCCACTGCTACGTTTAATACGCCACGGTGTTACCAAAGTGGCAGCGACAGTTGCGGCCATTCACCTCCCAAAAAACCAAATGTCCGCCGCCCGTGTGTGAGAGCCCACCTCGGCGCACACACATGCAGCACAGCACAGCACACAGTGTGTAAGTCGGGCTCCGGAGAGGAAAGAACAACCAAGCCGGCCAGCCAGAAGCTATCCCATCCGCGTTGTAACCAAGTTAAGCCAAGCTCGCTAGGCCCACACCCATACTTATGCAGGCCCACGTCCATGGCCAGTACGTGTGAGTGCGTTTCGGGCCCAAAGTGCGAGTGTGTGTGTGCTTGAGCTTACCGAACTTTCACACAGGAAAATACACTGTCAATTATTAGGTGATTTATAATAATTAATTTATAAGTAAATGTGATTTAGACCTCGATAACTCGCACTGTAGAACCTGTAAAAATCGGCACAGACCTTTTATTTTCGATAAGCGGACTGCGACTGTAGAGAATCGGCTCTCACAGTTACTTCGGTGATCTTCGGCAAGCTTCGCGAGAAAGCTTGGTTAAAATTCTCAAATACTTTTTAAGCTTAGTTTATTATAAAGGATTTTAATAATATTTAATTGCTTTAAAGTCATTTTTAATGTTACTAAAGCTTAATATTAGAAAGGTCGGTTATATCCTTTAAAAAACTTAAGAACAAGGGCAAAAAACGTTAAATTTTGCTACAAATAATAAAAAAATATTATTTTTCTTATAAAATATAAATTTGTATGCTTTTTATTGATTTATATCAGATTCCTGTAACATATTTTTTCCCAGTGCCCCCATTTTTTTTTGGCGGTCTTTGTTGGGTTTATTTTTGGTTTTCACTGTCAGTAAGTGAAGTCCGGGCCACCGAAGATTACAGGCCAGCCCGGCTCACACACACACACACACGCACACACACAACCATCATAGCCATCATAAGCTCGTTGTAATGGATTTCGCCTTTTTGGCCTGCTTCCCTCGACTGGAATGATTGACATTGGGCAGGGTCGCCTCGCCGCAGCCTCGACTGACATGCTAATGTGCGCCAATGTGTGTGCGGGGGGGCACAAAACAAACCGAGCAACTGTGACGGGCAGAGCGGAAGGGGGGCAGAGGCTTGGAGCGCGGCTTGAAAACCGGCAAAAGTTCAAGCAAAACAAAATCAGCTGACGCCCAGCAGAGCCGAGGAATACACATACCAGCTTGTAAGAGAGCTCCAAATGTAAGAGAGCGAGATCAGCACACGGGGAGCAAGAGAGCGGACTGCATTGCAACTGGCCTCAGAAATGCGGAAGTGTATGCAGCTCTCATGCATCCGTCGAGCATGCAATGCAGAGGGACGGGGACGGGGTGGAGGAGGGGGCGCGATATTGAGAGATCAACTGGTTTGGGGCTGTCCGTTTGTATTGGTGTGTTTGTCACTGTTTAGGCAAACATTGTTTATAACTTGTTTATATAAATATTGTTAATTCCATGCGAGACCTGGAAACTGGCCCCCAGCCGGCAAAGCTCTCTTTCCTCGCTCTCTCTCGGGCTCGCTCTGCGGTCTCTCTTTCTGATCGTGGCTTCGATGAATATTACAAATTTATTTCGAGAGCTTAAAACTCGATATCGGACAGAGAGCCAGAGAGAGAGAGAGAGCTAAGCGAGAATCGTTAAAAGCGCAATTAATTGCTCACCGCCAATATCAAATCAAAAGCGTTTTTAATGAATTGCACAAATTTGCACAGATTGCCGCTGATTTGTCGCGCTGTGGAGAGAGAAAAAAGAAGGAAATAAACCGAGTTATGGGTCGAGGTTCAAATGAAAAATAAATAAATGTCAGAGTGATTCACACGGAGGGGAAGTACGCACGAGTATAAATATCCCTGGAATTATGTAGGTTAGCTTCTTGGAAGTTTGGTTAATAATAACTTTAATGTACTATCAGGAAATAGGGGGTAACTAAATATAAATTAATTAACACTTACTCACAGAAAGAAAGTAGTAAATACCTGACTATAAACATACAATAAACGATTTATCGTAAGGATTCTCAAGTGAAAACAGTGTGACCATCAGGATACTAATAAAGGCCTCCCTCGTGAAAAAGCAGCTTACATTTTGGTGTAAAGTCCCATTTTTATTTAATTTAATTAAATTCTTAAAGTGCTTGGCTTTTAAATATATTTCAAAAAGTATAATACCCCAAAAAATAGGTCAAGATCCTGGAATCTTAGGTTACAACACTTCAAGTCTCTATTACGCGCCAATCTAAATCACCTTAAACTCGGTACTCCACCTTTTCCCATTCCCAAATCGGTCAATTAAATCGATTATCTAACTTAGGGCGCGCTCGAGCAATTCGTATCATCGCAACAAATTGGGTATATCATCATTTTATTTATAGCCATCAATTACCATTTATGCATTTCCAATTAGCCTGGCAGTAGTAGTGGTAGTAGTAGTAGGTGCTGAGCCAGCTCCACAAAGCCGCAAACTCCGCGCAGTTGGGCACAACTGCCACATTCACACGTGCAACAAAAGCGGCAGCAACAAGCAACAAGCAACAGCAACAGCAGCAGGCAACAGCAACTATGAAAGCATTTTCCAATTCCGATGCATGACATTAGATGCGCTCTCCCATACACGAAGTTACATATGCATGAAAAGAATCCCAACTGGTAATGAAAATAAAGTGCACGTCGCATGCGGTAATAATAACAATAAAATAAAATAACAAATTACACGCAACACTGCCTGGGCCTGGGCCTGAGCCTGGGACTCTCCGCTTGGGGCCCCCGACTTGGCCTGCACTGAGAAAAAGTGAAGCGGGAATGCAACAATTGCATCACCGGCAATTTGCATTTTATGGCGCTTATTTAGAGCAAATATTTTTATGTGTGTAGTGGCGCCATGCTCGATGGGATTTATTATCGCGTGATTGACTTCTATTCGGCTGCCTGTGGATCTCTTATATGGTTACACAATCGATTTTGTCTTATTTAATTAGCCCTGACAAGTAGTCTAGTTTATAAAAATATATTTATTATTTATGATTATGATTATGATTTATTATTAATTTTAAGCTGTAACGATTATTTAAGGGAGTTTGCTCAAAGCTGACTAGCTTAACTTTTAGTCTAAATTAACCCGCCGCCAAACGACGTAAATGCAAACGGTTCTCTTGGTTAATCATTGGACTATTAACCGAGGGTTATATGATAATAGGTGCTAAGAAGTATGCTCTCAATTATTAATTTAAAACCTTATTAAAAAAACGCTTTTCTTAACTGGCAGTTTATTTGCAGGTTAACTGGATAATGAAAGTTTAAGCTGATGCATATCAAAGGAATGAAATTTAGTTTTAGCTAGAAGATAAAGTTCGGTATTATCGGTGCTAAGAAACGTGCTCTTAATTATTAATTTAAAACCTTATTAAAAAAAACCTTTTCTTAACTGGCAGTTTATTTGCAGGTTAACTTGATAATAAAAGTTAAATCTGATGCAAATATTTGGTAAATTATTAATTTTGTGTGTAAATTATTGATTAAGGATATCAAAGGAGTGATTATTTTTTGAAAATTAATTTCAGCTAGAAGTTAAAGTTCGGGTTAACAAACTTCTAGTAAAAACCTTAACCAAATGTGGTGAGTTACATTTTTCTCCGTGTCGCTTGTGGCTTGAATTGGAGTTCGACTTGAGTTTTTGGGACTTGGTCAGGCGAGGAGGAGCGATAATTACGGAAACACGGCAACAAAGGCAATCGAGCCGACGACTCACTGAAAAAGTTGGCAGAAGAAGGAGTCGCTGTCGCTGGCTGTGACTGAGAATCGTGTGTCCCCATTTCGGAGAAAGATCGGGACGGGGACTGGGGGATTGTGGATAACTTAGCCCGGGGCAGAGAAAGCGGCGGCTGCTGTCCAAGAGTCGATCCCGAAGAAGAGGTTACAGCCAAGGGCAGGCCAGCTTACAAGTCCAAGCTAAGAGCAAGCCAGAGCAAGCTGCCTAGCTTGGCGGCTCTCTTAGCCCGCTCTTTGTTCTGAAGAGCCGGAGAAATGTGGCCAACAGAGACGGCGCACAAGCACACACACACGACTACAGCTTAGTTGTGCAGCTCAGACAATCTGGGTCACATTTTGCCATTGAACCGGTGACGTCACAGCGGGGCAACGACCGCAAAGCACGACCAGCTACAACAACAACAACAGCAGCAGGGAGAGCAAGAGCAACAACTACAACGAAGACATCGGGCAACCATTGGAAAGCGTGCAAGCAAACATTTTTACAACGACAACACGAAGCCGCGACCGAGGCTTTCCAGCTTCTGGTTCAGCCGCAGCCGCAGCTTCGGCTTCATTTCTGGTTTTCGGCCTGGTCGCTCGCTCGCTGGCTGATTTGTTGCCCAGCAAGCAAAACAGTGTGTGTGTGCGACACCCGGGCCCCAACACCCTCCCCATTCTGCCTCCCCCCTGCAGGTGATCCTCCTCCCCCGCTCACAATAGTTCATTAGATGCCATGTGCCATCGTGGCGGAACAAACATGATTTGGCTGCAGACTGAGGAGGCAGCCAAACAGCACTTGCAGAAAAATAATAGATCTTACTCTATTCTTAATAAATCTTCATAAAGCATAGCTGCCCTCACTGGTCCCTGACGGGCCCCCGGCCATTCGGCTTTTTACATAAACAGCGCACGAAGCTTGCCGAAGTGCCTCTGAGTGCCGATTCTAGGCAGTCACTTCAATGATTTTTAGAAATTAAATTCAATATTCATAAATTGATTATTTAAATATAAATAAACATATTTTTAATTTACTCACCAAATTAATACGAAAGAGTTTGGAAATATAATTCAGTTTTCCTTTAAATATACATTTTCCTAATCATTCCCAAACCAAGTTCTAGAAACTCAGGCGAATATTGTCTTACAAAGGAGTAACCCATCCGATTTCTTTCCAATTTCCCTTAAAAACAAAGAATAGTAATCTATCTGCAAGTAAATATAACATTTTATAATGATTTTATATACAAGCATTAACATTTCTTCCTGTGCAGCCATGCACCCACTTCCAACTAAATCCGAAAGCCGGCTATTTGCATTTGAAACGCCTTTGACTTTGAAGGCTTCGGGGCTGGCGCTGCAAACTATTGCCTTTGCCTTTTTTTTATGGAAGCTCTACACGGCGGTCAGGGCAAAAGGTTCTATTTTTATTTTGGACGCGATTAGATAAGCCCCCGGCAACAGCAACCAGAGCAGCCGGAGGAATGGAAGAGCCACCAGCTATGGGGACGGAGCAAAGCACGCGTGACTACAAGGCTTTTGGCGCCGCTGCCGTCACAGCGCCGAAATAGCTCAGTTGGGAGAGCGTTAGACTGAAGATCTAAAGGTCCCCGGTTCAATCCCGGGTTTCGGCAAGAAATACTTTTTTTACTTTTATTTATTTAATAAACAAGGCTTTTTTTATGCACATACTTTTTTAAAAATTTAGATCAATTAAATTATAAAATCATGAAACAACAAACAAAACCCGCAATAGGTTTCTGTTTTAAGTAACATTTAGAACCTAAATCTTGTGATAAAATTCCATCCAACTATTTTTTATAACTGCACAGATTATAATTATTATAAAATAAATAATTATTGTTAAATAAAAAATATATAATATACATTTTTATGCTGATCGCAAAGTTCTTCATGGCTTTTAGCTCTGGGGAACATAGCTTCGTCACACGCTTGGTACACTAGTTTTGTAGTTTCCTAATATTAAATAATTCTCTGAATGGATAATATAAATTATTATTATTAAAAAAAATATAGTTCAGAAAAGAAAAAAAATTTAGAATTGCCGAAACCCGGGATTGAACCGGGGACCTTTAGATCTTCAGTCTAACGCTCTCCCAACTGAGCTATTTCGGCGCTGTGACGAGGGTGATACCAAGTGAAAAGTTGCCATGCCGGTTGTCCATTCAGGGTAGAAATGGAGCTGGACTTCTTGGACTTCAATCTATAATTTCGATTAATTTAAATTAAATATTAATCAAAAGATGAAAATAAAAACAGAGATGTTACGCTCTTTACATTTAACTGATATAAATCTAGGTAATTATAAACTAACTAACCTTAACTAGCTAGACAGATCCATTTAATTATCTTTGCCCTTAATATTTTCATGGTTTCTATCTTATAACTCTTTCAACCTTAACTTAAATCTCTATTTAATATTTTTATGACAATTTCAGCAGTAGAAACGCTCTTTAATTAATCGAATAAATATTTTAAACTATCTAAAAACTCATTTCAAATTTTCAACGCTTACCAGAGCACCTTTCGAATATGTTTCCTTGCCCTTGATATTTTAAATGTGGCCTTGTCCTTGGGTCCTGTATGTCCAGTGGCATCTGACTGTCAATCAAAGGATGTTCGCAAAATTAAACTAAGCCGGCGCAGCAAATGCTGACCCGGTCAGGTCGAGACAATGAGTGGCAAGATGGCCAGGATAAAAGGTGTGGATTAATGGGCACGACGACTCAATCGAGCAGCAGGCCACACGGCTCAAGGCCGGTGAAAAAGGAAAAGTGAAAAGGGAAAATGCAAATCGCATTATTAAACCAGCCATTGACGACACACTGGACCTTGGCCACGGACCATTGTCCAGTTGACTGATACGCTCTGGGCTGGGATAAAGCAAAAGTGTGACGAATGCGCTGACAACAATTAAAGATTCGCAAAAGGTGCTCCCAGGTAGGAACACCTTCAAGTGGACACCGGATTTAACAGCGGCAGTGGGGGCGTGATGATAGATTCCTGGCAGCTGCAAATTATATGCAAAGGAACTGGGCCGGAATCGAATCCCATTCAGGCGGTGTCCAGGAACAGCTGCCAAGTGGAGGACGAGGACGCGTGCTAGGCGACCGACCACAAAAGCCATTGACTCGCGCCGAAATGGAATGGAATCGAATGGAGAGATTGCCACGGCCTACGCCCCAGAATATCGCATATCCGCTTGGCATAAAAAACCAAATGCTCCATGGCAACTGGCACGCACCACATGGCGCCCTCGGTGTCTTTTGCATAAAAAAAAACCCAAAGAAAAAACTGAGAGGCTCGGGTTTTTTTTCTATAATTTCATTGTTATTTTCTTTTTTTTATTGAAAGTGAAAGATGGAAACACAGGCACCCTCACAGGCGCTCGTTGCAGCAGCCAGGAAGTGTGGCAGCCGCGAAAAAAATTGAGTTGAGAACAAGAGAGGCCTGGAGAAGAAAAAAAAAGTGAAAAGATCCTTTCGGGTCTGCGGTCGGGGTGCCGATTGTCTATGACGCAGTCTCAGGTTCTTTTTTTATTGTGTGCTGCGCCCTTCCCTATCACGGAAATCATGTGCTGCTGCTGCTGCCGTCTTTATTTGGATATACTCTGTGGTCCTCGAGCTCCTGGGTACTCTCGTTTTCGTTTCGTTTCGAGAAGCGTCGGAGAGACGCCGTCCCCCGATGCCGGGTCCCTCAAGCAGATGCGCTTAGAATTTAGAAATATGCAAACTTGTATCAGGGCCTCAGCGTTCCGGGAGCGTCGACGGCGTCTTCAGAGTCCACACCACACCGCCCACAGGTTACATGGCGACGGCGTCTGTAAGGGTTGCACGCTAAGCACAGCGACTAACTGCCGTAAGGGGTGACATGTAAATTTTTGGTAGATTTGTAGTACAAATTCCTGTAAAAGCTACTAGGCTAGCAGGCTTCGCAGCGAGGCAACAATGTATGTTGATTTACAGACACCCCGTCCCCCCAAGGCAATCACAGCCAGCACAGCCGGAGTGGAGGGGCCACATCCACCCCTGGGCGCTGGCTTACACAATGTGGCCATTGCAATGTGGTTTGCTTTACAAAAGGTACTCACCAATACCCCGACAAAGCTCCTCGGGGGTGGTTTTCACAGTGGCACAGGGGCAGGGATTTTCTGAAAGTTAAATAAAATAAAATAAATAATCTTAAGGAGGTTTAACATGTGATTAGGGAAGGGAATACATACTTAAGGAGGGAAATTGAATTCTAATTAAAACCAGTCTTTGTTTATTTGGTATTTTATTAAAAACAATTTCAAAATAAAACCTTTTAAATCTCTTAACCATCATTCATAAGCCACTGTTTCTCCCTGCGCAGCGAGAGTCCTGCTGCTCCAACACTTTCTCCTTCGCCACTCTCTCCACGGCTGCGCAGAGGTACAGTCCTTGGTTTAAGGATACCCGCCTTGGAATGTATCCACTTGCTGGCCACTGCTGTTGGCCCGCTAACAGAATCTACAATATTTCTTTTTCTCCAACGGAACGCGACGCCCACGCAAAAGTCAATTTAGGCGCCAAGTTTGTCACGCAACGGCGTGCATTGATAATATATGCAGACGCTCCCCCACGTGGCAGGGACATAAAAATTTCTTATCATTATCGTAAGGGTAATAGGCAACCAAAGTTGGCCAGTAAGTCGGGGGCGTTTGTGGGAGTGGGCGAAATGCAAAATAAAAAAATATATAAACGAGAGAGAGCCAGCTTCTGACATTACTGGCGGTGGCACTCATAACTTGGGCTCC
Organism: Drosophila tani; assembly: GCA_008042535.1. NCBI lineage: Eukaryota > Metazoa > Arthropoda > Insecta > Diptera > Drosophilidae > Drosophila > Drosophila tani. Next base: position 44,982 of record VNJO01001547.1, on the reverse strand, counting down.
AAAGTTGTTGCCACGCCCCTGCCCCAAAGCGAGCACTGCGCATGTCCTGCCAGGAATTAGAGCCACCTCTCGCGGGCGCTGCTACCCTGTTGCCAATCGACGCCGACAAGTTGACTGTTTTCGCATTAAAATGCCAGATTTATTGCCCCGGCAGTGGCGGCGAGAGCGAGAGCGAAAGCGTAACTTCTAATGCCGCTTCTAAGCTCGCTGCCGGCTGCACTTTCTTTTTCTAACATTTCTATGAGAAATATCTGGCTAACAGGCGTCGAGGAGCTGGCAGTTGGAGATTGGAATGCGGCATCTTTGGAGCTGCGCCAGCCACACAGCCACATGTATCTATCCGGGCCTCCTGTTGGCCTGACAACGTGTGACGAAAATGGAAATTTTCTAATGGCCGCCCTCGCGGCCTTCCTTTTTGGCCGAAAATTGCCTTGGGGCCCGGGGCCCGGGATCGGAGTTCTTGGCCCGCCTGCGAGCCTGTTCGAATGGGCCAGAAGATTGATGACTTGACGTTTTAATGACGTGCTAAATGCCCATAAAAGTCAACGACAGCTCCCGCATTTTTTTCGGCTCTCTTCGATTTCCTTTTTGTCAGCTCTTAACGGCGGCATGCACATTTTTTTATCTAGAAACACATGTCTCTGGGCATGCTAGCCTGCTCGTTTCGGCTCGAAAATATTTTTTTAAAGCCACTCAAAGGGGCACACACACCACACACCCCACACCCCAGCCAAGTGTGAGATAAGCTCGGAGTGGTTGCAACTCGAATTACTTCCGGGGGTGGCGCCGCAATGTGTGTTGCCTACTTTAGAGGGCTCCAAGTTCTCAAGTTTATTGGAAACTCGCTTGATCCCGGAGCAGAGAGAGAGAGAGAGGGCTGCACTTATATAATATACACACATGCCGCCAAGCATAATATTTAAGTGGCGCCTCCTGCTGCTCCCAGCTGGGCACCTGTTCGCATAAAGCCACAAGTTGGCACTTTAAGAGACGGCGCCATTTTGAAAATTTTGCTGGCATTTAAAACTTGGCTCACGCGGCGTATGCGCGATTTGCGTATGCGCCATCATTCCCGGGGATATTCCTGGATGGCATTGGGATTCCCGCGGGGCAGTCGCCTGCTTGCCGCTTCCTGGCCGCCGTGTGCCACACATGCAACGGATCAATAGCTGACCCGGCCACGCCCGTCGAACGGAGGATTGCGATATACAGACGGATATCGGGGATGCGATGCCCGAAAGCTGCCACACATGCGGAACTGATGCATTTTCATTTACCAGGCGATCAGGGCTCTCAAACCGGAAGTGAATTCCTAAGCTCACTTCCGCCTTCTCGGCGCTTTAGTGCCGAAGCTCTGCTCTCGCTCTCCTGTTCGCCTGTCATTCAGGCGTCCTGAAATGTCGCCTTGGCCAATGTTGCCATGGGGCCTTGGCCATGGGCTCCAAACAACAACAAGGCGTTGTGTTTACTAAATAATTCGAGATGTTTTTTCGGCAGCAGCAGAGAGAGTGTGTGTGAAATACTTGTATTTTTGGTATGTCACTTTTTTCGGGCCACCAGCGTCATCGGATTGGAATGCGACGCCGCCGCTTTTACTGGCATCTGCTGGCCTAATGACGGTATTCCTCTGCCGGCTCCAAAAATTCTTTGGACTTTCGCCCGGGTGCCACGACACGAAAGTGTCTGGCATTTGGCATTTTTGTCCACCTATCGCCCGGTTCTCAGCGCCCGACTCTCCACATCGGCGAGGGTTACTTTCACTTACTGTGACTACCGATTTGCGACCCTTAACTTTTTCTGCTTTCGGGGTAGTTTACACGCTCGACTGTGCCGCCTGCTTTTTGTGGGTGGAAAAAAATATGTCCGGGTTGGGGGTTGGGGCTGCTTAGATTTTTTTTCGCCGGGGTTTGGGCAGCTTCTTAACTTTGCTTAGACGCCTCACATGTGTAGTTTTCGGATGCCAAGAGCGCAGGACACTTTCCCTTTCGAAGGAGAGCCGCATAGAGCCTGAGCCAGAGCCCGAGAGAGAGAGAGTAACTATTATCCGGTAGTAAAAGTCCAACTGAGATAGTTGGTCGTCCTGCTGGCAGTACTGGTGGCCTGATAACCTGGTATGGTAATACTGTTAGTTTTGAAACACTATAGTTTCGTAGTTTTAGTTATAACAGCAGTCGCCATCCCCACACCCACTGCCACCCACACCCCATGTGTGTGTGCGTGTGTGTAGTTTTATCTAAGGGCCCAATGGGCTTTGCTGTTCGCCTTGTTGGAATATACGAAAAAATCCATTATTATGAGCGCCAACTCCTGCCGCAGGAGTCGATTGGCTCCTGTCGCGCACCTGTCGCCGTTGTCGTTGCCAAAGATTGCATAATTTACCTGGCCGCAACAGGCAACCAGAAATTGGAGCTCACCGACCGAGTTCCCGCCCTCAGGTGTCACAAAGCACGGCTACCGCGTAAAAAAGGGCAATTGAAAAAGGTAACAAATTCTAATACCTTTGAGGGGGCGACGCCAGGCAAAGCTGGAGCGACAACGCCTAGGGTTGCGTTGCCGTTAGAAATTTCTAAGCGAGAATTTCAATATTAGAAGCTATCAGGCGCCGAGGACGCCGCAGCAGGCGTTGGTATGCATTAGCACAGTTAGATGTTCCAGCCACGCCAGCTATGCGCATGACACATAACACCAGACAGCACCCACAACCACCAGACACAACCAGCCAGACACCACCCACCACCCATCGTCCTCTACTACCAACCCCATTCGAAATCTCAGCCATCGCCCCCGTGAAGAGGTGGCGGAGTACATACGTGGGGCACTCGGAGAAAATGGTAGCAGGAATGTATACGATTTTAATTATCAGTTCAATGAATTTGTATTAAATTATTATATTTTAAAAACTTTACAACTATTTATAAATATTTAAATTACAAGAAATTCAACTGAAATATGTACAGAAATAAAGAAAAGATTTTTATTACAAATCAGAGAGCCCTAAGGCATTCTTTTCTAATTGCAGGGAACTTGGCATTAATGAAATCCGATGAGTTCCGGAGTAAACTGTTGCTGGGATTTATTTATTATTATTTTATTATTATTATTTAATTGAAATATTTCCAACTTTTAAGCCACTGATAAATATTAAAACTTCAAGGAATTCAAATGAAATATATGCAGAAACCAATGATTTTCCCCTTATATCAGAGAGTTCTAGGGAATACATTATGAATTGCAGGAAACATGGCATTTACTAAATTCGAAGAAATCCGGAGAGAACTGTAGCTGTAATTTATTTTTATTTATTTTATATTTAACCAACATTTAAGTCACTGATAAATATTAAAACTTCAAGGAATTCAACTGAATATATTATACAGAAACAAAAACGATTCATTTACTATCTGAAAATTGGCCGTGCTTCAGATTTAGTTACGAAACTAGTTTATTCACAGGAACACTAACTAATTAATATCAATTGTATAAAGTTTAATATAGTTTACGATTTTAAGAAAAGTCACAAATTATTTAAGATGGAAATATAACTATTTTTATATTCAATTTAAATTTACTTAAACAATATTTCCTGTCGGCTCAATCGAACTCATCACGTCTCTCAATTTCCATTCCACTTTTCTTTAAATATTTCTTTGTATCTAACTTAAATTCTCCAAGTGCACCTCTCGTGACCTGGACATTGAGAGCGCTTAACCGAACGGTAAATAATATTACAAAAAAATATAATGCAAAACCGAAAAAGAAAAAGCGTGACAAACACACATAAAGACGGTGTGCAAACACTGCCTGCTGCTGCCTCGGATCGGGGGAGCAGCATTCCAGTGTCCTGCTCCTGGCCGCTGGCAGCCTGTTCCAAATGAATTTCTGGAGCTTTGAAGATTATGGACTCACTCAGGAGACGCTTTGATGTCGTCACGCTGAGCATGCTCAAGTCACCGCCGCCGACATTTAATTAGTTTAAGAGGATCAAAAGGGAGCTTCAAGTGGTTGCCGGGGCCAACACGCCCAGCGGACGAGGGCCGCACAAGTTGCATTTAAAGGATACGCCAACAGGCGAGCAGCAGGTCCCAGTTGGCGGATGACAAATATTCGAAGAGCAAAAATAAATACAAATACGAGCCCGAAAATGGAGGAGAGGAGTGAAAATAAAATTGATAAAATGCCATAAATAAATTGCTGGTCAAGTAAACACACATAAAGCCACGGCATGTGGCCGTGTGGCGTGTGTAAGCCAATCCCATGGATACGGTTACGGATACCAATACCCCGTCGCGGTATCTGTGTGGGAGTGCCCTGCCCGTGCCCTGTATCTGGCAGATACATGTGCCTAGGCATGTATATCTGTGGCATGTACTTAATGAACTGGCAACTGGCAACTGGCAACTGGCAACGGGCAACTGGCAACATGTGTAGCATATTATTTACACAATTTAATGTATTTAAATGCAATTCTTTGTGCCGCGCCCCTCTGCCTGGGCTGAGGGGAATCCCCGTTTGCCCCCGGAGCCACCCCACTCGCACCCACACACGTGCCGCGTGCCAAGGGGTCGGCACAAACACCATTGCAGTGATGTAAGTATATGAAATGTGAATAGGTTCGCAGGATACGGGCGCAAGTGGCGCTGCCATTGAGTGGCGGCACGGGGGTTGGAGTTGCTGGGGTTCCTTTTTGGGTAGGGGTTCGCTCTGGTTCAGGGGTTCCGGGGTTCAGGGTTCCACAGGGTAGCAGCTATCATCATCATCATCGTCGCCGGCAGCGACAATCCGAGCAGGGGAGCCGAGCCACACAGCCTGCCCCATGTTCTTGGCCCCCGGTGTGTCTCTCTGCCTGTCTCTCTGGGTGTGTGCGCCCTGTACAGGCCCCGCTCGCCACTCGCTACCCGCCGCCCGCCACCCCATTTGTATTTTTCTGGCTCTTTATTTTTTTTTTTTTGCCTGCTTTCGGCAGGGGTACACATATTTATGTGTAGTACATATGTTTAGATTTGTTATTCATGCCATGTAACGGAGCCAGCTGAGCTCTCTATCTCTCACTTGTAAATGGCATTATGTGCTTTGTACATGAGCCGCCTGCCGGTCCTTTGGATTACCCGACAGAGGGCCCTAAGCCCGAATGTCCTCTTATGTATGGCATTGGCATGGCAGGAGCAGCGTGCTCTTGGACACTGATTGTCCTGCTGGGCTCCTGAAGTGGCCCCCCAAAAAAAGTGAGGGGCAGTCGAACTTGGTAGCTCAAAACTAGCAAGATGATATTTATATTATTTACTTCTGAAAACCAATAGAGGCTTAGCTCCAGGAAAGTCAGAGCTCACATTGATTAGACTTTCTTTAATGGCAAAAGAATTGTAATTAAATATATTCCAGAAATTTAAAATGGAATAAAAATAAAATAAAGGCTGAGACTAGGTTTTTTTTTAAAGTATCTGATACCCTTGCATATAATTTATTTATTTATATATTTATCTACTACAGTCAAATCCTCCTAATTACATCTCAAATTACTTTGTAGGAATAAGGCTTAAATTGAACAAAATAAAGGCTGAGTTGGGATTTTTTTTAAATATATCTGATAGCCTTGCATTTAATTTATTTATTTCTTTATATAGTTATCTAAGAACTACAGTCATTCTAATTACATATCAGTTTACGCTGCAGGAATAAGGCTTCTTCAAAATTTCTATTGTACTAAAGTTCCTTCCAATTTAAAATCCCCAAAAAAAACTTCTCAATTAAATACCTCAACCCGTGAATCCTCCGAACTCGGCGGTGGCCCAAATCGTTAGAGCCCAATGCTCGGGCTTTCACTTTCGTTAGCTCGCCGGCAGCGCGGTTGGCTGGCAGCATCCAATAATAAAGCCATTTGGCGGCTAAACGTTCCGCTAAATGTTTGCCATAAACCGGCGCCGGCGTCATAAAACCCAGCCAGATACAGACTCGAGGTGGAAGAGGTGGTGAGGGAATAGTGAATTCTCTAGGAGGAAGAACGACGGCAGCAGCGGCAGCGGCAGCTGAGGGCATCGTGGAGAGGAGCAAGTTCAAAAACCCCACGACACGACAACTATCACCGGGACGGGCCTCGCCGGGCAAGAGTGTTGCAATCTGGGTTTATTGTACTTTAAGCGTGCAGAGTTGCCAGCTCTAATTGCGGCTCTGTGTGCGTGAGCCCGTCCGTATCTGTGTGAGAGTGAGTGCTGAGTGTCCACCAGATACGAGTACGAGTACGAGTACTCATACTCCATGGTGGCGAGGCGGTGGCCCTCGATGGGCTGATGAGCTGATGGGCTGATGAGCCCGTGTCCATGTCTATGAAAATGCATCGCTAACTATGTCCACAGCAGATCTAATTGTTTGTATCTGTGTGACTTTGGACGGTGCAAGTGTGTGCAAGTGTGTGTATCTCGTTCATGTTTGCTATAATTTTTTGACGCTTGAGTTAAATTTCAAAGCATCAACGTCTGCGTTCCAGCTCACAGCCCTCTCCGTCTCCATGCGTTATCAATTGGGTATCCAGAGGGTATATGGGATTTAAGAATCACTGGCAAAGTCTGCAACAACTTTAGGAATTTAAAGATAAATCTTTAAATTAATTTAGGAAAATATCAAAGGTTCCTTGGATATTTTTTTGAATTGTCTAAAAATTCGGGCATTAATCTGAGGAAGGACTGGCGACTGGCAACCTTTCGAGACACGAGTACATCAAAGCCTGATCCATTTTAGAAGGAAACATATCTAATTTCTTAAATATTCTTCTTTATTTCCCTCAAAAGCTGAGGATCACATAGTCGTATCCCCTTCGAGATCATCCGTTCCTACTGCGATTGTTAATGAGGAAGGAAATCGCCCTAATTGGATGTCAACAAACATATTAAACGCGAGCCGCGAGCGTCTGTGATACGAGTATTTCATTGCATTCGCTTTCCCAGTACTCGGTACTTGCCACTCTCGAATTTCCCCCGCCGCAGCCATCCGGACTCCGGAGTGCTCCCCATGGCAGCAGCAGCGATTGTGTGGGCAGTCAGCCAGTTTCCGGAAACTTTTTCGCGATAAGTTAATTGTATCTGTCGTCTGCAGCCGGTGCCGCTGCCGCTGCCGCTGTTGCGAATTGCAAAGCACAAGGTTTAATTGAGTGAAATTGAGACTGCAATCGCGGCTCAAGCCATAGGCAAAAGGCCACTTATTGATATATCCGGACTGGCAGGCAGCCACAAACAAGTTGCAGAGCGGCAAATCACATTTCTCTGCGAGTTCATTCAACCTCGCCCCAGTGAACTTAGCTGAGGTTATTTTTACTCCCAGGCAGCCGCACCTCCAGCCCCTCGCTTGGCAGCCTCCTAGGCCATTCCAAGTAGTTGCAGCCGGAGCAACTGGTCTGGTCTCTTGGTCTCTTGTTCGGGCCAAAAGAGCTGGCTGGTTGGCTGCCGGGTTGGTTGCTTGACTGCTGGCTAGATGGCTGAAGACCAAAGCCTCCGGTCTCGCGAGGCACAGCAGATTTATAGAGCCCGCGGCGGCTGCACTGAGGGAAATTCACAAAATATAATCCTAAGAATATAATCTGCAAACATTTTTTGTTATAAGACTCCTTTTTGCAGATATAACAACGCTAATTTATTATATGATTGCTACTGAAAATATATAAATAAAATTCTGTAACTCGTGGAAAATGTATTATTTATTTATTTCAAGTCTGATTAGGTCAGGCTTAAAATAAAGATCTATTCATCAGGTTGTCCCCGAAAAAGCGCTGCATTGGCGGCGTCTCGAGAAATCACCATTTACTGGCCCGAGATTATTCCTAATCTCGCTCGGATATTCAAGTGTTCTGATTTATGATTTTCCCCCAGTGTACGCGGCTGCTCCGCTGCTCATTTTATGTTTTGCTTGACTGCAGTTTCTGGTGGTCGTTGTTGTTTCTGTCCGCAGTTGTTGCATGTGGCCGGGGACGGGGCTGCTTTTGCTTCCTTATTGGGTGAAAATCGCAGCGATGGGGAGGGAAGTCAATTTTGATTGCCAACAGATTGATTTGTCATTTTTTTCTGGCCACCCTCACCACCTCCTTCGACTGGAATCCATTCAGCAGAATGCGGTGCCTTTGTTACGCATGCGATTCCGGTGCATTGATCTAATGGCCATTGACAGGCGCTGCTGATAAATTATGAAATCAATAACAGAGCTGTAATAAGAGCGACTGCGCAAGGTTCAGAGTTGGCATGCATAAGATACGCGCACGCACTCTTCAGATACCAGATACATCTACGAGAGATCTGAGATACATCCACACACTGCAAGTGCGGCCGGCGCGGCGCGATAATTACAATTACAATTGTCACATATGCAAATCGATGCGGAATTTTCTACAGAGCTCCGTCCGGTGATTTCCATAGCCCTAGCCACTGTTTCTTTGATTGATAGCTCAGAATCAAAGGCAGCTCTTGTCGCTGTACACTCTGGCAGAGTAGAGAAAGCATGTTGCATTCGCTTAACTTCAGGGAGAGTTAAAAAAAAAAAATGATCAGAAGCTGTATTGATCTTAAAATGTCCATCTGTTTAGAAACTACCATGAATTTAGGCCTCAGACTTCTAAGAACTCAACACTGAACTAAAAAAACTGAGAAACAATGTCCTAAGCTTAATTAAGATATCATGGTTATTATGAAACAAAAAAAATACAAAATACACTTCCTTGAGTTATTTCTAAGATCTAGATGTTCACACTGAGGGATAGATGGATCTATTACCTCTACTGTCGAAGCTGATACAGAATATTATCATCAAGTTTCGGGAAACTTCGATCTTCTTCAAAAATCCCCATAGACCTCTTTGTTATCCAGTAAAAATAATCAAATAATCCCAAAGGGTATCACCAGTTCCGGCCATCGATGCAGTGTTGTTTTTCTCGTTGCCGGGCCACTGTGTTTTCATAAATAATTTTGCGTAAGCTGGTCGAACACATGGGGAAAGACGCCAGCCAAGCCAAGAGCTGCTTACGTGCCAGTGAGCTGCGAGCGGAGCCGGGCAGCATCGAAGGAGTATCTGCAGATATGCGTATCTGCATGATGCGCAAGCAGGCCAATGACCGTTTGACCGCTGGATAATGATCACCGGTCCACATAGACCACATCCATATGCAGATTCTTATGCACCGCCACCCACTCCGACGATGTCTGACTCTCCAATCGGTGCCATTAACGGAGATCGACCCCTGTGACTTACCTAATATCCTGGGCCGTTCGTTCTTTCATTGAGTTTCGGCAACTGCCGTTGGCCGAAAGGTGCGCGAGAGGCAGCGGCGGCATTTGCATTTGTCGTCACTGCGTCAGTGCGTCTGTGTTATGAACCGACCGGATCGGTTTAGCATATTCAATTCCCCGCGATTTAGCATTACAAGCGACTGGGGACTGGGATCCGGGGGCCCACGCACTCGTAGGTGGCATTTCGGTGGCTGTGTGTGGAAATCAAGGAAAAGTTCCATCACAGTCACGTTTACTTGATTTAATTCGTTGACCAAATCTGGAGTAAAAGTTCACCGAGTAATTTATACGGGAGTGCGAATATCTCTAGCCACCGCCGAGCACGTGGATCACAACGATCTTGGATCAGTCGTTGCCCTGGCCAGGATTCTCTGACGATATATAACAGCATGGCCACAAGGTGTTGCTTACAAGGCAGAGTTGGGATATATAACTAGTTGTTGACTCGGATTTTTATAGATGGATAGATGGACTCGACTGCTGATGCCTTTAAAAATCTATCTTAAATATCTGCAGATATTAGAAATCAACTGCAATCCGTGCTCACAGTTAGATGTGACCACTTTGTCTCCCAGCTAATTAAAAGTGTCAAGCGGTAGGAGCCACTTAAGTGGCTTGGCCAGTTACCACAATTTATCATCTACCAGTTGGCCAAAAAGCCAGTCGAAGCCGAAAAGCACGAATGCTCAAACTGTCAACGCGGCTGCCACAAACAACGCCGGCAGAAACAATAACAAGTTTCTGACATTGCAATTGCAAATTATTAAAGAAAAAGAAATGAAAAAAAAAACCTAAAAAACTGCAGCATTGCATGGGCAAGTCCAAGAGCAAGAAAAGTCAGCGCAAAATACTGTTAAATGTGCAAAAAGCGAACCAAACAACTTGGGGGGAACATTGACCCAAATTTTTATGAATTTCCAAGACCGTTTGAAGGTTTTCCTTAGCAAACATTGCATAAGTAAGCGTAAACCGCAGCAGCCGTCCTGGCTCCCCAAAAATGAAGGAAAAAATAAACCCAAATCGATCGAATTACAAGGCAAATGCGGCAGGGAAAGTGACTCTGATCGATCATCGAGGGGGAAAACTCACCGACTGACAGTTGTGCCAACAAATGTTGGATGTGGCACGTGGCGCCTTAAAAAGAAAAAGTAAAACAAAAGGTGCAAAACGGAAAGGAAAACGAAAACCCAAACGATGCATAACGAATTCGTTAATATAAAAAAAGAGGGGAAAAGGAAAAACTGTTTGGAAAGTGAAAACCCAACAGCGGAAGCGCCAAAATGCAGCGAGGATGATGCGCATCCGGGGCAGCACTCAAAAAAAGGTAGATTTCCGTGTGGATCCCACGCCACGCCAATTCAAATAGCTTAACGGAACTGCAGACGGGATGTCTTGGGCAACATAAGGTTAATGGACCCCTGAGGCAGTTTTTCCGTAATTAAACATTTATGGCAAAGCAAGCTGGCAAAAGTTTAAACATCGGTTGCATGATCCTTCAAACCATCTACGACTTAATATACGAACTCAAGGCCAAGCAGCCTTGAAGATTCCCGTCCTAGCCGCGTGCCAAAGGCTGTGCCGATCATCTTACAAGACCCAAGGATCATCTCAAGGTGAGTCCCATCTCCAGTCCCCGTCACTTAACCCGTGCCAAAAGGGTTGCCCGATCCCCGCTCGTGCCAAGCAGCAGCCGCCGCCGTTCCATCGAATAGTATTTCCATGCCGGAAGTCCTCTGGCACTCCTTCTGCTGCCTCTCTCGTATTTTGTGAGTTTTTTACGTCGTTGTAATAAAACGAAAGGATTTATATTTCCTATTGTGCGACAGATGACACATCTCTGTAATCTGCCTTCTGTCCGGGCCGGGCCTCAACAGCTGACTTGGCTACAGGCTGATTTTTGGGTTAAAAAGATGAGAAAATCGACTAATTCCGCAACACTTCTGCAGTTTCTGCAGTTTCTTATTTTTTCGTTCGTTTTGGTTCTTTGTGCCTTTGTGAGTGGACCTGCCTCCGGTGTCGCATTTCGCGGAAGCACCCGTCGTCGCTACGGTGGGCCGGCCTGCTGAGTCATCTTGAGCGTTTATCCTTTTTATGAGTCGGCAGTTGCGGCTTAAGCCCTTTGAGTTTGGCCCGGCTTAGCTACGGCAAATGTCACGTAAAGTGGGCAGTGGCCCAAGCAGTCGCGTCGCCGGCTCAAAGACCATTAATTTGGGACTTATGCCACATAAGGATATTAGCATTTTCGCAAGGATGCTCGAAGTCTCTGTTTGACCACTGGCGACAGTTGAGATCCTGGGCCAATATCTATATTTGAACGATTTCACTTCGAAAAAGGTAGAGGACTGAAAGGGGATTAGTAATTGCTTGTTTTTAGGTTGACAGGTTTTAAACTGATTTAGCTATATGATAAAGTGGTCAGATTTTGGCAGGATTATTGTCTTTCATTTATATATTAAAAATATTTAGTAAAAGTTGGCCACATAGAAGGACGAACTGATATGGCTAAGACAACTTGTAAACTTGTGAACTATTTGGTCAAGCTGATCAAGGATTTAATAATTTTTTTAGAGTAGGAAGTTTCTCCTTGTTTTGAACATTATAATAACTTTTACGGTATTAATCAGGGTATAATATGGTATAATAATTATTTAACCTAACTGTTTTTGTTATTAATGACGGAATAAGGAGATCAAAAATTATTTACTTTACCTCCTAGGAAATTTCTAACTATTTCTTCCTTCTTCTTCGAGAATATAAATATGATTTTCTAGGACATTTCATTATTATTTTAACCTAATTTTTTCTGAGATTAAATCATCCTCAAAGTCCCATTTATTTTCCTCTGTGTACTTGGCCTGAAACTTACTTAATTCTTGGCCAGGAGCTATGGATCTCAATTAGCTGCCAAACCCCGCAAAAAGAAGGTGGAGTCTCTTCATCTTCTTCGGTGGAGGAGAAGGGGAAGGAGCACCAATAGCGGAGCAGCAAGGATAGCATTTACCTGGAGGAGAGCCTGCGCCGCTCACACACACATAGACGCAAGCCTCATACACCGACAGGGAACACACACACATGGACGAGAGCATAACGAGGGCACTCGATCGTGTCGCAGTTCGAGTCGGAACAGCTGTTTCGTGAATGAAACCCAGGTGGGTGTACCTCTGACAGAGAGGGAGAGAGAAGCAGGCAGAGCTGAGCAGAACCCACTCTCTCCCTCTGTCTCTCTCTACCTGGGCCAGGTAACCTGGGGCCACATGAATGAAAACACGATCTCTCCGACTCGCTCTCGCTTAGCTAAGAGAGCGGAGATCGGCCCGGAAAGAGCAACGCACCTGCCGCCTGTCGTGCTCTTTCCTCGCTCTCGTGCTCTCGGAGCTCGGTCGCGGCCAGCGTCGCTGCCGGCGCCGGCGTAGCAGCCGGGCGTCAGGCATTTAAGCTTACGACTTTACGAAAATCAAATCATAAGATCGACAACGTTCCAGCTATATAGACAGGCAGCAGTCGTCAGTTGAAACAAAAACCGAAACCGAAACCGAGAAAACCAACCTGAGGTTTCGAAGAGTCCGCAGATTTTCACGTAACGATTTTCACGGTGCGGTTCCAAAACCCCAAAAAAACACTCAAAAACACCAAGTGTCAGTGACTTTCAAATAAAATCAAAAAGAATACACACACACCAAGCCCAAACGTGACTGTATAATCTTAGCCAAAAAAAAAACCCAACAAAGTGGTGATAATAAAAGAACTTACAACAACAGCGCCGGAGAACCAGTATAAAGTTCAATAATAAAGTTGATTCGAACTGAAACAAAAGGAGAGAATTACCGGCTGTATTGTCATTCAAGTATTTTTTTGGTATTCTAAATGGCAGCCTACTTGGATCCCACTGGCCAGTACTGAAGAGAGCTAGAAGAGGAAGCTCTAAGAATATAAATAATACCCAAAATTTATATACAAATCTCCGAAAATATGGCTGCCTATCTGGATCCCACGGGTCAGTACTGAAGGAAGGAAGATCGCACTTCAGAGATCAGAGATCACTCTACAAATCCCTCAAGCAAACAATCACAAAAACCGTCTCAAAATGTCGCTCGATTTGGATCCCACTGGCACCTACTAAGCTTCAGATTCCCCCTCGAGAGTCACAATTTAAATATTAAATAATCGGGAATACCCCTTGGAAGAAGAAACAGACACAAAACAAACAAAATGCTGGATCCCACTGGAACCTATAGGCGACCCCGCGACTCGCAGAGCACACGCCAAAAGCGTCGACAGCAGGATTGCCTGGATCCGACCGGGCAGTACTAGGGGAGAGTACTGGAGCCTGGAGCCTGGAGCCCCGTCGTAAAGCCCTTTGCCTTAACTCCAAACAACAAATTCTGGGCATGATTGGGGGAGCGCGCTGGCTGCGCGTTCGTGGCCGCGAGGAGACTTCCAGCTGCCGGCGAAGGAGAAAGCTGAGGACCCTCCTCGGGCCCCATCCGATGCGAACTTTTGTATTTATGTAGTTTTTGTGTGTAGAGAGCAGTCTACCATATGCCTATTATATATTAATTATTTATTATCATATTATTTAAATTAAATACTGTTCACTTGCATACACACACATATATCCTATCGCACACCATATATGTTATATATATATATTATATACTTGTAATTGTTCATGCAAAGAGTATTACGTTTAGTGTCATATCTGTATTTCCCCTCGAGCAAAACTTCATTCGTAATCCTATTTATTCTCTCTGATTTTTTGACCAATTGTTGAACATTTTGCCAGCGATAAATTTTTGTTTAGACCTTAAGAGATATTAAGAGTATTTATATGCGAGCATCCATCCCCATTACACATTACACACATACATATTAATATTAAAGAAAAACCATATTTAAAACTGAAAACAAACAACTTTTTCCTTGCCAGTGGAACCCGTCATTGGCTGCACAAAATTGTCGCATTAAATTACAAGATTTTCCAGATACACACACACATCTCTCTGGATCTCTGGGGGATCTCTCGGGATCGGTATCGGTATCGGTTTCGGGATCGGGATTGGGGGATCCCCGCGCAGACAAATTGCTGCCGGGGGAGCTGCGGAAGCGTGAAATATGATTTTCCGAACGGCCGGCGCATACTTGATGAATCTGTGGGCATTAATTAATGTCACTGGGCGGTCGCCGCCGCCGCCGGCCGCCGCCTGGAAATGATCAATAAAAAAATTGGAAAATTGCAAGTACAATAATAATAAAAATAAAAAAACATACCGAAGAGCAAATCTCGCATGCAACACGCTCTCATGCGGAAGTAAAAGTTCAATGTTCGTTTGTGCTCCACAAGTGATTAGGTCAATAATAGCACACAACAACAGCAATAACAACAATTGAGAACTTCCACTGCACTCGTATTCTGAGAGCGAACTTAAGAGAGCGGAGATCGGAGAGCTAAGCTTTTGCCTCTCCTCAGCCGCAGCCAGTTTTTCCGGCTCCTAAGAGAGGGCAGCAGCGAGCGGCGTGCGCTATTAATAGATATATGTACATACTCGCACATTAGCTTTTCAGTATGAAGTTCAGGGAAATCCACTCGCGGCAGCGGCAGCAGCGCGACAGCTGATCGAGCGCCAAGGTTGCTGCGGATGACGTTGCCATCGCCTAACGGAAAGCTTTCCCACACACTCACACACACACACGTACATCGCATTGAAAAAGTGCAATTGAGCGATCATCATCCGCATCAATTCCGTTCCGTTGCGATCTCTTCCGATCCGGTCAGGTGCAAATCCAGGTGCCCAACGATCTTCCCAGGCCCCAACACACGCGCTGACCTAGTTAACGGGGATGTGTGCGCCCTGGCTGGCTGTCGGTGCTCGTGTGTTCATTCATAAGGCCTTTTTGGCCACAGACACACCACAGCCAGCCAGTCAGCCAGACAGCCAGCCAGCTCGCAGGCCAACTTGTAACGCCCCGAAAAAAAACACACACACAGCTCAGTAGAGCCCTAAAGGGGGAAAGAAAGTTCAGAGAGAGTCTTTGGATACCCTTGCGGAAAGTTATCCCTTAATATTATTATTTAAATTTGTTTTTGTTTTATTAAACCCACACTTTAAAGAAAAATTAAATAAATAAGTTATTTATTATATTTTAAATATTATTATTTACTAAAAAAGCTTAATCAAAGGACCAGGTTTTAATAAAAACAAAAAGGGAGATAGGGTGAAGGTTGTTGAAGGGTAAGGATCATCGATTGATAAATTATAAAAGGAAAACAAGCGTGTTATTTTTGTGTTTATTATTTTAAACATTTTTAATAAGATTTTATTATTTTAATTATTATTCAACAATAAAAGTACAATTAATTTCTTATTCTTTTATTACATATTTAACCAAGTGTAAAATTTATAATGAAATTTGAGAGCATAATAGCACTTTAATCTCTAAAAACCCACTTCTTAAATTGTGTTAAGATCAATAATTTTATTATAATGCTTTTATTACTTGCCAATACTTAAGATATACAAATAAAATACCTATAAAATAAACTAGTTCCTTAAAATATACCTAAAAATCTTACTGGCAGATATAAAGACTTCTTTATTTCAGCTTTCCTGAAGACTTTCTTCCAAGCTAAGTGTGAATTCTGGGAACAAGAGCCTCTATATATATCGAGGGGAATAAGGGTATTCAAATAAGAGCCCACTAAAGCCAAAAACCCAATCCGAATCCACGAGCAGAACTTTCTAAGTGAAAGTTGGCCCGGGGATGAAGCTACTAGAAAACTCCGGCTCTTCGTCTGACTTTTAGTCAGTCACTCGGAGAGCGACGGGATGACAGGCCCCGATCCCCCCGTACCCCTTTGCCCCTTGGTGGTACGCAACTTCGTCCCACACTCACAGATACTCACACACACACACTCACTTGGCGGCAGTATAACTTGACCTACATTCGTGCAAGACAATAACAACGAAAAAAAGCAAGAAAATACACACGAAACAAAACCCATATACCCAACCCGTACTCCGTACTCCGTACCGTTCGCCACTCTCACACTCGCCCGCTCGGGGGAGCTGAGAAAAGAAAAAGCAAGAAATTTCCAACGGTACATGGGCCGGTCGTCGGACGTCTCTGATTCAATATATGAATCGGCAGGGCTTCACATTCACAGGGGCGGCCGTCCGTTCAAAAATTATTATCGTAAAATTGATTTCATTGAAGTCAAGTCGCAGTCGCCATCGAAGTCTTCGTCATGAGCTTTTGCACGCGTCCCCCCTGCCCCGTTCCCCCTGATCACATATGTATATCTTTTTGGTACACTTCGCTTATGTATTTTGATAATTAGGCGAAAGGTGAATAAACTCCGGCGCCGTCGTCTGTGTTTAATTTACACATTTCGGTAAAAGAAATCGAGTCGGCCGACTACTGCAGCTCGGCGTGGTGGCTCCGTTGGTTCCGCATTTGGAAAACGCTAGAAGACACCACAAATAGAAAGCGACAGTGGATGTCAATTCAATCTGGGACACCACAGGCCGCAGGCCGCTCTCCAGATAGCTCAAAAAGTTCCACAACAAGTTCGAACTGATTAAAACAAAATGTACCTAAATATTATATGGGAAAATAATTAATTTAAATATATATATATAGAAAGATAGGATAGAAAGTACTTTTAGAAAAGGTAAAATAGTTAAGGAGTGAAATAATATGAGATGTAATTTTAATAAAATTTAGATCCCATTCAGTTATCAGTTTAAATAATATAATATTACAAGCGGGGATATTAAGGTACATATGTATGTACCATTTTATTTAAGTACCCTCATAAATTATATTTTATTACTGTTATTCATTTATTACTAATAAAATAAATGTAGCTTAAATTGGTGGTTCCCCTTTGACTTATTTTTATTGTTGCATAGATATGAGTCATATAATGAAATTAAGGTCTAAAGTTACCGGAGATCAAGTCGTTTTATGGTCAGATCTATTTAAGGCATCCAAAACATCATGAATAATTTAAAACATAAATATTTTAAGGTAAACAAAATCGTATATTTCCACTATTAACTACAAGGAATCACAAAATATTTGTATATAATCTTTACAAAATAGAATACCTTTTTGAATGTTTTTTTTTTTAATTAAGTTGAAAAGTCTTGCATTAAGAATATTCAAATAACTGAATGCACTTTCCGTTCTTCACTAATTTAAAATAATATCCCTTTTTTTTACCGCAACTGTGTACAATTTTCCAGTAAATTTCCCTTTTATACCTACATTTTCTTAACTTCAAAGATCCACCAGCAATACGACCAATAATTGCATTCGAGTAAAGACCACAAGCATCGTTGTAAAAGCTTCTCTTTCACTGATGCTTTTTCCCCGGAGCAACAAAACAACAACTGAATCCGAAAAGATAAACAACGAGCAGCACTCTCACTGCTTTTATTTTTTTGGGGCATCACGAAAAGGTCAATGACATGGTCCAATTTCCAGAAGATTGTCGCTGCGAGCATCTGCCTGCCGTTCGATGTGCGTTGTTTTCAGTGTAAACAACCAACAACGGCACCCCAATGAAGACGAGACAGCGCAGCGTCAAGAGCAATGAAGCGAACGGACAGAGCGCCAGCGAAAACAAATTCAATTCACTTTCTATTCCAATGAAAAATCGCTCAAAGCTCTAGCGGCGGCTCGAAACAAAAACAAAAATAAAAACAAAAACAGAAAAAAAGGCTAAAAATCAACAACAGTAACAACGAAAGTGGTCTTGGTCTTGGTCTTGGTCATACAATCCATTGATCTTCAGTCGCTTTCAAGTGGGGTAAACAACGGAGCACGCCTCATCAACAGCAGCAACATCTACGCCAGCAACATGGAGCACGGAAAGAAAATAAAATTGTTTAAAAATAGAATATAATAAAACTAGAAAAGAAGCTTATTAACGATGTGCGGAGTTTATATAACCTTTTCACAGCAGAAGACATATTAGACAATATATTTGTTCGAGTTATTTCAGATAGAGATCTCCTCCCTATTATTAATATCAATTGTATTTTAAGAACTATAAACAACATCCTTGCTATGCCAGCTTAAAGAACTATATTTATTTTCAAAAATATTATACCCTCATTCGCATGTATTTCCTATTAATTTCACAGTTAAGCCGAATATTTAAGTTTAAAAAATACTTGCCACATAAATATTATCCCCAAATATAAAACCAAATAATTTCCAGTGTACAAAAATTTGAAAGCGACTCCAAAACTAAGTTTTAATGTTGTTGTTTGTGTTATGTCTTTGACTTTAACGGTTTCCGTTTTTTGTCTGTTGGTTTTTTGTTTGTTTGTTCAACACAACCAACGAAAGCACAAACAACATACACAGCAACACCAACAACAGCAGCCTGCACAGCAGCAGCAAGATTTGTTGTTGTTCATTTGAATATCTAGTGAAAATTTCACCCAGACAAGTGCCTTTTGTTATATATTCAGTTTCAGTTTCATCTCCATCTCTCTGGGTACCATCCACAAAAATATGAGAGTTTCTCCTAATTTGCAAATATTTTTACTTTTTTGGCAAAATAAACAACACTAAAGGAGAGAAGATAAATATTTTAAATATTTTCAAAGTCGTTTATGGCATAGTTTTAGGACGATTCACGTGCCAAATGCTGGATTTCGGCTTAAGCAGGCATTAGTCATGATTTGATTCACCAACGGGGCGTATGCGCAATATGCAGGCTAAATGGGTCGGCGGCTTGAGAGCATAAAAGTGTTTTTGCCCGCGAATGAGGGGGGTTTCGGTTTTTCCTGGTAGTCAGCGCAGACTTTGGCCAGCGGCCAACCAAGAACCCTTTGGGCCAGAAAGACTTAATAGGCCAACAGGGCAACAAAAATATGCACCGGGAGGCACGTACGAATGGGAAAATAGATGGAAAAGCGCAGTATGAAAAGTGAAAAGTTTGCCAGCGGCGGGGCAGGCGGCGATGATCGGCGTTGACAGGAATTGTTGGATGTCTTGGACTTGGTTTTGCCAATTGCAAATTACGTGCCATAAAAGCCAACTAGTTTGGCGTTGGTGTGGGCAGTCTTGCCTGCAAAATTCACCCACTCACTCACTCACTCACTCACTTGGTTGGCCACTGGTCGCCGTGGCCGGGCCGCAGTGCAAACTCGCAAACTCGCACTTTCACGTCTAATGCCAAAACACGTTGCAATTTTCATTGCTTGGCACTGACTTTAGGCTTGTTGGCCAAGTCCAAGTTAACCAATTGCGCAGCCAGTCGCGAAAATAGCCACGCTGTTTGTATATCTAGTACTTAGTGGCGTGCCTAGTGCCTGTTTGCAGCCACTATCAGTGACGTCAGCAGTGGCAGGCAGGCACCTGTGCAAACGTCGTCGTCGTCGGCGTTGAAAATTGCGTAAGACGCCTTGCGTTTCAGTCCCAGCATCATCTCCCGCTCAGCCCGCTCAGCCTGCTCCACCCACTCGCGGCTAGATTGTGTAATAAGCACATGACAATTAATTAATAGCACCCAAAACTCAAGCAAATAAACAAACAGCAAACAGCAGCAGGCACTCGTAAAATCAAACAAAAATAACTTCGAAAGCAAACAAGTGCGCGGTTTTTGCGACAATTCAATTAAAATCCTATTACACATTGTTTTTGGCCATGTGCGGCCCTTGAATTGGGTATATCGAATTTCGGCAGCCAATTGAAACTTTAAACAAATAAATACGATTTTATGACCATGTATCAGTAAGGTTATTACTTTTTCATTGCATTAATAGTACTTTTTTTGGTATTTTAATACTTATATTGGTCATCTTACTATATTTACAATAATATTATTGATAATAATAGAAGTACACTTCAAGTAGCTTAGAGAACGAAATATATTTTACTGAAATACTTCCTTAACTAAACTAAGGGAATTGTAATTGTTGAAGAATTAAATAAATGCTAAATAACATCTATGGTTTGAAGCGATATTTTTGTTAAAAATAATATGTATCTTAATGTTATCTTAAGTTTAATAGGAAAGACTAATTGAACTAATATATTTTTGATGGGACTTAAAATCTTTTATAGATCTAAATAAATTGCAAAATATTTAAATAACAATTTAAGCGTTAGACATGATTATTTCTTAATAATCATAAGTTTAAGAGATGTTAATTAGATAACAATATCTTTTGATTGGTTATATTTAATTTTAAATACGAAATACTTACCAATAATTATAATCTATGTTTTCCATGCTAGAAATTATAGCAATACTGATTGATTTATCATAAAAACTCTAATTTTAACTCTAAAAATGTACCCTTTAAACGCTGTTACAACTATTTAAGGGCATCAATTATTCGAATCGTCTTTAGGGCCACATTATTCATAATTGTTTTAAATGTAAAAGTATCAAAGTATATTTGGGCAAAACGAAAAAAAAAGACCTCTCAAGTTTGGAGCTCCCCCCAGACGACAAACGAAACGTGAGCTGGCTGACGCACACACTCAGGCAAACACCTTGCTACCTGTGTGTGTTTGTACACCTGTCAGGTGAGACGGAGACTCTTGTACGCTTTTTGTTTTTCCTTTTAATTTGTGTGTGCTTTTTTTGTGTGCCCGAAGCTGAAACCAATCCATCTAGCGCCTCTATCAGCATAACAATTAAGCTTAAATACTTTTTGCTTACTGACTGGCCCCAAAATGGGATTATTCACACTTGATTAGAGGCATGTGAAAATGTTTATTTTGTCCCCTCCCCGAAGACATGCATGTAGCTATCAAAATTCATTCAAAATTAACAATCAGAAGAAGAACGAAAGCCGCTGGACTACGTGACAATATTTTGTGAGAAGCGCAGAAGAACAGAAAATTAAATGCAGATCAAAGATGGAAAAGAAGACGACAAAAAAAAAGAAACTTAATTTGCCTTAAGAGTCGCTGTAAATGTAAATGTGACTTGATCTTCGAAGAGGTATTTTTAAGATACGTGAAAACCAAACCGAAAACCAAAGTGTGTGGATTGAGCTTTTAATGCATTTCAGTCCGCAGGCCAAAAATATTTCCCACCTTGCGGCCGCCACATAAGAAATGAATTGAAATAGACGAAATAGACGAAACAAATAAAAATAAAACATAAATAAACACACACACAGTCACTACAGAGAGAGGGCGACCAGCATAGCAACATACATACAAGAGACAACAACAAAAGGCAAGTTCATTGAACTATTTGTGAGCTTTTTGGTGTGTGCCTGTAAATGTTTGTATCTGTGTGTTGGTCGCTGGTCGCTGGTTTCTTTAGTTTTATTCGTGGATTATGGTATCATAGCGCATAGCTTCTTCTTCGAAAGGTTTCCGTCTGCTGCTTCTTCTCCATTTTTATACCCTTGCAGAGGGTATTATAATTTTGACCAGATGTTTGCAACGCAGTGAAGGAGGCATCTCCGACCCCATAAAGTATATATATTCTTGATCAGCATCACCAGCCGAGTCGATCTAGCCATGTCCGTCTGTCTGTCCGTCTGTCCGTCTGTCCGTCTGTCCGTCTGTCGGTTTCTACGCGAACTAGTCTCTCAGTTTTTGAGCTATCGAGCTGAAATTTTCAGCATAGTCTTATTTCTTTAGCACGCAGTATATATGTCGGAACGACCGAAATCGGACTACTATATCCTATAGCTGCCATAGGAATGATGGCGAAATTAATGTAAAAAAAAAATTTACTTCTCTGTTTTTCAACGAATTTCTATAAATTTTAAGACATAGCAGTTTTTTAAGGTTCTAGAATTACGGTTTTAATTTCATTAAGATCGGTCCACTATATCATATAGCTGCCATAGAATCGATCGGTCCATTTATATGAAAATGTAAAATTCTACATGTAAAATGTAAAATTTACAAAATTCGATGTTTTTTCAACATTACTAAAATGGTTCGATTTTCAATGATCCAATTACAGACTGCAAGGGTATACCAACTTCGGTTTACCGAAGTTAGCTTTCTTTCTCGTTTTGTATATATTCTTCTCTCTTTTTTTTTTTTTTTTTTTGTTTGAGGTGTCATGTGCTGCTTTGGGGTCTTGGATTTCGGTCTTTGTTTGCTGGAAGTCGATTGTAATGTAAACTTTTATAATGAAATTAAAATTGATAGCAACACACAATTGTGATTAATCATAACCGGCAACACACAGAGAGAAAAGTAAGGAATGGGATGATAAGTGCGATGTTTTCTGGTTTTATTAGGAGTTTGGATCTAGCAGATAAAATTATATGGTTTGGTAATAAGCTGTATTACAAGATTTTAATATTAAGAAAATTCTTCCCTTACTTAAACAAATAACAAACTTATTGTATTAATTATACTTACCCTCTTTTTCCCGGTGCATGGGAAGTTTACCCTTTTTGCAGGGCCTTCGGTAGCAGGCTTACATATATATCTTAGCTTTCAGCCAAGTCATTGTCCATCCCGGAATGCCCCGAAAACCAAGCCCAAATTAACCCATTATTTGCAATCCACACTCTTAGTCTCCGACATTTAATTCACCATTAAAAAGCGGAGGCAAGCGAGGCGACCTTGAGATTAGCAGGTGAGAAGTCCATAAAAATCAGGTCCCCTCCTGTTTGTATTAATTTCAATTAAATGTCGAACAATACTTTGGGGCTTGTTACGATTGGGAGTATTCCTAACACACATTAAGCCGGGGCGAAACTCGTCTGCTTGCTGGCAAACAGAATGCACTCAATTAACTTAATTTAAAATTTATTTTTATTCAAGTGTGTCGTTTTTTTGTCGCTTTTTTGTCGTTTTTGAACTGCGTCAGTGTCTGAATAGTCTTGGGACTATGCCAGACGCTGCCGCCGGGCGCTGTGCACATTAGTCTTATTGTTATTATATTTCTTTGTTGCACAGATTAGTACCAATTAATTAATTTAACGTATTTTAAGCGAAACAAGTATTTTACTTTGTTTATTGTTATTTTTGGTGGAATTCTTATTTTTGGAAAAATACAATATATACAAATGGAACCGGTATATGACGTTAAGCAGAGGTAGAAGCAATTACATGGGCATAATTGGAGTTAATATTGGAGATATGTTTATTCCCCAATACAAATATCTAAGAATATTTTCCAAATAATTTGTCCACTTGCTAGGAAAATAATCTAGCTAATTTATATCCTTACTTCCTTACTTCATATATTACAAATGCAAGGACTTACCTTAAATAACAACAAAATATTACCTTTAAAACCTATCAATGGTACTAGGAAAATAATTTGTTTATTCTTAAATCCTGTATGCCTTTATCGAGCACAGTTTATAAATAAAATTTAAGATTACTCACTAAGTAAACTCTGAACTTGTAAATCCCAAGACTTATTGCTCTCCAGTTAAAATTATCAAAGTTCAAAATATAGAATGACGTTCACCCCATTTATGGGCACATGTGTCGTATTAAAAGTTTGGCTTTTGCATAAATCAGATCCCATATCCATGCAAATGGCTCTAAGGCGTTTAATGCACAAAATGCGCCACAGAAAAAGCCCGTCAGCACCCGCTCCCCATTACCACCTACGGCGAGTAACAGCGATCGCTGCTGACAACATAAATAAATAATTAATAAATTAGAATAAGACGGAGGAACAGCGGCGGAGCACATGAGCCCGTTTACGTGTGAGAACTCGTGCCACACTCGGCTCGGCGCAAGCGTCAAAGCCAAGTTCAATATCAAATAACACGCGCTATGCTCGAGCTTGAGATCAGTCAGCTCAATGATCGGCTGGGAAAAGACGCCTAGTCATAGTTACACACACACACGGGCACAAAGCATACAGAATGCAGTGCAACCTCGATAGAGTGAACCACGGAAGTCAAAGGTTTTCACTGTGCATCTTATTTTTACATAAAATAAAATAAGGAAATAATATTACTTTTATATATGCATTATCAGACGAGTCAATGAAGCCATATCCGTTTGTCCGTCTGTCCGTTTGTCCGTATGAGCCTTTAGATCTTAAGGACTATAATAGATAGAGTTACCAAATTTGGTGGCAATATTCTTATAGGTTGCAATATTCTTATAAAAATTGTTCAGGCCTACTACCGCCCACACATATCATAAAAATTTAATTTTTAAAGATTTAGCGCTTCATTCGGTTTTTTTTTCAATAGAAGAAACATTTTTACAATTTATAGCATGCAAATATAATGTGAAAATATAACATTACCCTCGAACAATTAAGAACATTATAAATGGTAATGAAAGTCCATACAATCAAGAGTTCACTGTGTTAAATACGGAGACTGATCTGACGGAGAACAGGAAGCATTACGATGATAAAAACGCCATAGAAGGCGACTTGCAATAAATCAAAATTAGCAGCATACAACTTTGGGCCAAAACACACGCCCTTTAGCCGCGGCCGAAACTTCACCTCTCTCCCCCAGATTCACCGTTTCTATCGCACACACTCGCCTTCCCTCTCTGTCGCTCGTAAGTGCAGGTTGCAATCAATGCCGTAATAGCAACAACAGCAATAACAACTTCCGTATTTCATGCGCTGTAATTTAGCTCAAGTAACAAAATGCAAAGCCAAACTAAATGTTGACGGTGACGACGCGCCGCAACGCTGCGACTTAAAGCTGAGAGCTGCCAAGTGCACCGTGAAAAAATCTAGATTAATTTTATATAAATTACTTAAAGCTTAAAATGATAAAATTTTTATTTAAGGGGAACGAAGTAAAAAAAGAGTGTCAATAATTAAATTAATAAAATACAATATGTTAGCATTTTAAAATGCATTACAAGTTTATGGAAAGTATATTTGGGACTGAACAAACTATAAAATGTTTAATATTTTATTCCCCGAGGGGAGAATGTCTTGATTACAAACTCCATAGGTCAGTAAAATATACTCTTACCTTTAATTATCTTATTTAACTGTTTTATAACGAAATTATTCCATTCCGAGCTGTCACAATACGAAATTCTATTCCCAAGTCTATTAAACTACTTTGACAGTATCAAAAAAATATATAATAAAAATCGTTATTTACTTGATAAAAGAAACCATATTATATTTCACTAAATATTACTTATTTTTTGCAGTGTACTATCTGGAATCAACGGCAAAGTGCCAGCTGTAAACTGCAATCCAATATTTGCAATCTGTGAGCTGGCGGACCGAAAGGCGACTCTTTGCACGTCTGCATTCGATGGCCGGCCACTCGCTGCTGCGATTTGATTCGATTTCGTGTTTACATACAAATTGACATAATTTGTTTATAAATGTTTAATGATCGGCGGGTGGCCAGGCCCAGACGCAGACTGTTTACCATTGCAATTGTGCAAATATACAGGCGATCGCCAAGTCCGAGTCAAAGAACAGGCCAAATGGTAATGTAGATATCAAAAAATGCGAGGCCCAACACTGAGCAACACTTGTGACATTTGCTGCCATAAATTAGAATACTTAATGCACCGCGAGACACACGCAGTTGTTCAACATCATTTCAGACAATTTATAAATAATATTAATTGATTGAACAAACGCCGCCAGATAATTAGACTTATTTACAAGTCTAACTCGTTGGCAGCAGCAATGCCAAAAAAGACCACAACGAAAGCAGGCAATGAACATAAATAAAATCCCATGAAATTCCCAAATCCAGAAAATCGTGCGATTAAAACTGGATATGCATATCCTTAACTTTTTTTTCTCCCCCAATTCGGATCTTTATTATTGTAGAAATGTTGAAATTATTGTCATGATTGCATAACACCGAAATCGTCAGCCAGAAAAAGAAGAAGAACCCAAATGCGCAGCCGGGAACGTTTAAAGAACAAAAAAATAAAATACAAAAATAAGGAATAATAAGGGGGCAAAAAATAATTAACATATTCTTATATTAAGTTGGCTGACGAAAAGCTTTTGCATATAATTAAGGGTCTTATGTACACAATAGCTCTAACATTCATAGTTAATAACAGAGTCAATTTGAAACACCTTTATTTTTAGATATTGATACGTAAATACTTATATTGTTGGCAGAGTCACTACTTCTTAGAAAAGACTAAGGTGTAAATAATGGTCAAAATACATGATTAGTATTTATTGGCTTATATTTGAGATACTGAATTAATAGCAAATATTTTTGTGATAGAAATCTGTCATGATACCCTGATATGAATGTATACAAAATTATTTCGAACTTAAGATAAACAAGATATTAGTTACATACGTAAAATTATTTCTATATAACCTATATAAAATAAATGTAATATCATTAAAATGCAGATTCATTTTGACTTGTTAAATTCCTGTAGAATAGAATGAAATTTATTTAAAACCAAGTTAGTTTTATTAAGAATCAGATGAGAGGTTCCGGTGCATGGCCTATAGTCACTTCGTTTAAGCATTAAATGTAATTTCAAGATCAATCACTTTTAAGCATTGTATTTCATTATAGAATTTTATTCCAATTTTTTTACCGATCAATAAACTTCAACAGACCTGATGGAGTGTTAAATCAATTCTAACAAACACACAAACCAAAAATCTAATTCGTGGCAAAATTTGTATAAAATTAAAAATATATTACCATCGATTTAGCGAAATCTACCCGTGCAATACATATACATAAGTGCATTATTAGCACTTTCATGGAATTGAGAATGAAAATGTCAAATGGGAATCGCCAGTGGTCGGCGATTCGAGTGCGTAATAGAGGGTTATGCCGGTGGACTGTTGACCAAAGTCGAGTAGATCGGTCTCTCTGACATGTAGCTGCTGGCCATTACAATTATTATTACATATTAACATTTGTGGCATTCTTACATACTTAATACATTATTACAGTAATTTAATAACATGTTCTCATGGCCAAGCCAGCAGCCAACCTGTAGTGGAGTGCCGCCAAGTGGATTCCGCCCGAGAGCTGGATGGAGTGGATTGGATATATATTGACAGTATCGCCCCGCTGCATATTTTAAAGAGTCGCCAGCGATTACATTGTAGCCACAACAATAACAGGAGGTCATAATGAACGACACTTTACGGGCAATCCGCTCCACTGCTCCATTGATGGCTCAATGGGGTTCCGTTCCTGGTCAAATCACAGATACTCGCATCAAATATCACGATTTTCAGCTGTCAGGCATGGGGGGAGTTGCCGTAGATGCGGATGCGGACTCGGACATCTGAGACAGATTGGGGTTCGCTGGGTTTGGCTTGGTTTGGTTGGTGGAAAGTGAAAATGCATCGGTCTAATTATAACACGTGATATCATCGGACGCGCATGATTTATGCGCCGAGTGCACCAGATCCGGCAGCAACAATATCGGCCAGAACCTGATTGGATTGTCTTGGATTGGATTGTGCTCCGCCGCCGCCCGGGGAGAGATAGGGAGAGCTCAAGTTCAATGTGGAAGCGGCTAATCCGAGCCGGTAGACAAGGCAGCCCCTTGAAAATGGAAGCGCCTCACTCGCCATCTAATACACTGAAATTAAAATATAATAGATACCAAAAAAACTACGGATTATTATGTTGCATAGTTTCCATCATAAATTTAGAATCCATAACGCTTTCTTTGTCACTCTATAATATTTCTTTTAATTTCCCATTATAATGAGCTGTATAAAAAGTATTATTATTTTCCCACTGTGTGGGGGCCTCCACCATCATCCACTCGATACGCCTCTGGACACCCAAAACCGCAAACCTCGACGTGCAAAATGTCTATGCAAATGCCGGCTGGCATCCCCTCTCACCTCTCGGGTGCGCGCGGCATTTTTGCACAAACAATTTCATTTCGCTTTTAATTTCTCTGCGCTCACATCTTTTTTTCTGTGTGTTTGTTTGTCAACTAAATTGGGTCTAGTTTATGCGGTTTTTATGAATCTGACCTTAGTCATGATCATGAAATGCTCCAAACTGTTCCACTGGGCTGCAATTAGGGCATGAATAGGGGATACTCAGTGCCAGGCTACCCACTGCAGAAAAGAGGCTCGAAATTGGATAACAAGAGTAGAAGATTGGGATGATTGTGTATGAGATGAATACAAATGATACGGAGGCTTTGTATAAGAAGGAATGGTATCAGTTTAAGGAAAAATACAAATAATATAATATATATACATTTTTAATATAGTATACATAATATAGAAGCTAGCTTAAATTAACCTTTTGAGGAGAAACATGCATCTAACATGTCGAACAACATTTGGATTCTTTTTAGACCGAGAAACTCATTTACAACCTTTTCAAATATTTATTTTAATCATTAACAAATTAGTTCTTTAGATGGGATTTTGTTAAATATTTATTAGAAGTAAAATCCAACATTATAAACAATATACCGGAGGAGTAAGATTAACAAAAGATGCCTAGCAAACATAACTTATTCTCTGACTAAACAAACATGATTTTTCAGGCTAAATAAATAATAAAATAGGTATATAAGTAACTTTAGAGTGAGTAAATAAATAAATAAAGCGAAGTCTTATTCTTCCCAAACTGATAGTGGGCTCCGTTCTCGACACCGATCGCTGAGCGATGAACCCCCCCAGAAGAGCCGACTATTGACACATTTGGCGTTCGGCGTTTCGGCTTCAAACAAGCTCTAAATCAAGTTCAAAGTCAAACTAATTATCAGCAATTTAGCTGATGATCAATAATAGCAGGCGGGCATACATAGAAAAATCCCCAAGCAGCAAACGCCCAAAAAACATGAAACATGTTTGGTTTCAGCTGGAGTTTGGGCTTCAGTCTTGTGTTTATATTTAGTTTTTGTGCCTTTTTTAGCTGTAGCTTCAGTTTGGGCAGGCAAAACAAAGCGACTAGCCAAACTACTTACTTACACTGACTGCTACTACTACCACTAACCAAACCAACACAGCACACATCGCACATAAATGCAAATAAATAATTAAAGGCAAATATACACGGCGGCATTCGGCGGCAGGCAACAACAAATCAACGCAGACGGCAATATTTTGGCAGCGAACTTGTTTAATTTGCATACAGAGTCAGTCTCACAGATACCAATACGAGTGATAACCCCCCTGGGAGCCTCTGCCGAGGGGGGGCCAGGAGGCCCACGCAGATGCAATTAAAAAGGCGCGCGCGCGTAGATCAAGTCAGCTGATGATGGGCTCGGATTGGTCGGGAGCGAGCGCACGGATGAGCTGGGAACGGGGCGCGGAGATCTCCGATCCGACCACTGGAGCCGGCTGCCGGGGTAAAAAATTTAAATACATTTTTTATATGCACTTTGTTGACGTTTTTTTTTCGCCTCGCCGCTGTTGAATTTTGCTCGGAATTCAGGAATCGGAATCGGAATCTGCTGTGTCGAAACTAGTTCGTCGCAGAATTAGTGCAGTAAATATACAAAAAAAAAATAAATAAAAGTATAATGTATATAAATATGCACGGCTGTGTGCGAGATAAATATGTATGTACTTGGACTGCTAAAATGAGTTTTATTTAGCGTGTTCTATTGAAAGGACAATAAACTCTCGGCGGACCGTCAAGGTCAACCACATCGCATTAGAAGACGTCGATCGATTCTTATTCGGATACACGAATCTTTGTTCTAAATTCAGCTCAACTTGATCGCTTTGGTTATGCAAATGTCTCCGGTATTAACTAATAAGCTCGTCAGCAAAGGGGTTTATGAATAATTGCATTATATTGTAATGGAAAATATTTATCATAGTAGGAAGGGAGAAGTGGAACCGCCATTGCATTCACCTGTTGAGTAAGGATCTTCCCCCTAGAATTTAAATGCAATTATTAAGCTCCCACAATTTTATGAACTTTCATTATGAATGAGTAGTCTCAAATTAGTTCTTGTGGTTCCTGGATTTTAATAACAGCTGGCATTGTGCTTTCATGGATGAGGATAGGTCTTGTTAGAGCAAATCAGCTTGATTCTCCCTCCTGTCCGATGTCCTAGCAGCAAGGATAACCACAGTAGCAGCCGCCACAGGGTCCACACGCGTAGCACGGACCACAGACATTGGGGCCGAAGCAGGGTCCACATCCTCCCCAGGGGGAACAGCAAGGACCACAAGGTCCACAGCAGGGTCCACAGGGTCCGCAGCACATGATTAATCCGTACAAGTTCTAGAAATTAAAAGGTTCCTAGGGGTTTTTGTTCTTATTTTTATTTAATTTTCACTTACTTTGAACCGACCAAAGAAATATTTTGAGACTACACAAAAAATTTAGATGTTTTCAAGGCGAGAACACGAACGATAATGATTCAGAAGGTAAGATCAGACAGGAGAGTGAAATATGGATTTGACGGAAGGCTCTATGGTTGACATTTTAAAGGTAAATAAATCAAAATTTAAAAAACATTGAAGTAATAAGATAGTTGAATTTAAAACAACAGTCCATGAGTTCTCTCCTGCCATGCAGTCTCCAAAGATAGTCCAATATGTATCAGAATCCCTTTGTTTCACGCGTAAATGATAAGTTTTAATCACAATTATATTTCCGCAGTGCATTGTAATACATAAAATAAATAAAATGAGATTTAAATTTGTTGTTTTGTGACCGTGTCATGTGTTCAATGCACCCGCGGCTGAACTTCGAATCGCTGCCGGTTCTCAAGTCGAGTTCTGCGCTGCAGTTTTGTTTACTCTTGATTTTGTCGTACTTTTTGATTAAGTGCATGGCGCATAGTAGCCGACTCCGACTCCGACTCCGACTTCGAATCCGATTCCGATTCCGAGTATATATACGCAAGTGTATATAAAGTTCATTATCTGGCTGAAGAGCAGCGTTGTTTCCAGCCCAGAATGTCGCATTGAAAGAGGTCAATCACCAGAGATCGGGATTGCGCCTTGGATGTCACTCGTGTAATTGAGCACAATTTATTTTATTTGCTAACGATTTTACGATTTCGCTTAATTAGCTGCCCAAAAAGCAGGAAGCCAAGCCAGCTAGTTGGATCTATATGTGCCCTGACCGAGGTATATGCTTATACAATGACTCGTATTTTTGCATGACTGACTCAGTCCAGGCCGAGCACTCATTCGGGCAGAAAAGTATGGGTTTGCAAATAAAAAGCGCATAATAGGCGTTTAAATGCAATTTTCTCAGCAAAATGGTCGGGCGAAATATCAAAAATTCGAATTATATGTTTTGCAGCATGTTGATTAGAACGAAATATGTGTGTGTTCTGTGTGTGTGAGCGGAGAGGGAGGAAGGATCGAACGGCAGAGGCAAAAACCACACCGGAGAAGCGCACAGAAGTCCTGTCCCTTCTAGCTGAAATATTTTTGGGTAGCATCTCGCATCCGATGAGACACGGACAAGTCCAACTCAAAGTCTGAATGCTTCTTATTTTTCTGCACTCAAAAAAAACTAAGCTAAAGTAAATCACAAAAATATAAATAATTTTATACCGAAAATCATTGCCATATTAATTACTTTGATTTGCTATTGTATACAAATACTGATCTATAAGGTTTAAGAGACTAGAAACAATTTAATAATATAAAAAATATACCATAAAATTTTGTTGTGATTTTCATCAATATATTTTGACTCATTTATTTTTCCCCGTGTGGGTTCTTTTTTTTTTTTGTGGCTTGAAACTCTGGTCAATAATTTTGTGAGGGTGCCGCCAAAAGGGCAGCAGACGCCGCTCTAACTCAGTTTTTTTCTTCATATTTTTGCTGGTCTGTGTTTGAAATAGATTATTGGCAATACATATGTATACAAATATTTTTATTTCGTCTGGCGACGTGTGGAGAGTTCAAGGATTTTTCTTGGGTTCAGTGAACCAAATGTCTTTCCTCCGGCCGGAAATATCAAATTCGGTTTAATTATGGCCCCTCCCTCGCGCAACTTATTAATATAAGTTTGATGAAAAGTGAAACACAATGGGCACACACAGATGTCATCATGACAAGACGCTGAAAAGCGCTGAATAGTGTGCCAGTCAAACCCAAGGAAATCAATATCCGCCAGGCGTAAGTGTGCGCCCTAATGACTTGGAGGCGTGGCGGTCGCAGGGCCAAAGGTGAGGAAGGGACTGAAAGGGTAAAAAGGGGAAACCGACTCACAGGTAACCCGAGTAGCCGAGGAAAGTGAAGAAAGCACGTGCCGCCCTCGAAAAGTGGCAGCTGATCTTCTAAAAAAAAAAGAAAGTGATCTGCGAGTCAAGATAGGAAATTACAGAACCAGATAATGAAATTAGAGAAGACTGAAGAAATAGTTATAATTTGTCTTAAATTCTAAATTCTATATTTCATGGAATAAGGACCTTCTGTTCTCTTACATATCAAATTAAACTTAAACTACGTTTACCAGTAATAAGAAGTGGTCCATGAAGGTAAAAAATCCCGAGTTCTAGGCACGTGCTGCCCTTTAAGGGAGACTCAGCCTTATTCTGAAATGAAAGGGAAGTTAAACTCAACACAACTGATCCAGATACCGAGTAAGATCGAAATCACAGGCTCCTGGAAGCCAGCAAATTCTGATTGATCGTGCGACATGGGATGCGGATGAGAGGCTGCCAGGAATTCCTAAGAAAATGAAGCGCACAAAAAACGCAGCACGCAAAAAGGAAGAAAAAAGGGTGGAATACAATATAATAATAATAAGGAGCCACAGAAACGATCTCTTATTATTTAATTTGGAACTGGGCCGCCCTTTTTTAGTTTTAGTTTTTTTATTTTTCTGGGCCCCCGTATCAATGAATCGAAATGGAATAAATAAAATGAAATGCGAATGTCTCGATCGCGTGCGGCCACATTTTCACAGATTTCAGATTTCGAGTTTTCGAACTTTTTGCCCCCGGATTCTGATTCTGTTCCTGCGATTTGATTTGTGCCTCCTTTTGATCGTACCCCGTTTTTTCGTCGACTTTCTGTTATTGTTTGTGTGTAATCTTGGGGGTTGTGTCTTCTGATTCGACTATAAATGGCATACAAATACATATTTTTGTTTAACCCATGGATGCTTTTGGGGATAATTTGCTTTTCTTTTTGTTTCAACTGGGATTTTCCAAATGGTTCAAAATAAATACAACTTTAAGAATTTTTATATGTACAATTTAAAACAGTAAGTATCATAGTTATAAAGTCACTTAAAGTTAAGGTCGTGTATTGCTTAAAAATCCACAGATCCTGTAATACTTTATTATATACATTTTTTTAAATATTATCCCTAAAAATATATCTTAAGATTTATTTTCAACTTGCTTATTATAAAGAATATTTAAGATATTTAACCCACTCTATCGTGAATAATTTCCAGGGTTAATCCCATTTGCTTCCCGAAAATTCCAATTCCTATCCCCAATGAAGATAATTTTTCATGGATTTTTTTTTTAGCAGCCAGAGTTGATGACGAATACGCATGCAAGTTCCACGAAAACCACCGACATAAATCCCCTAGTCTCCCGAAATTCCACAAATAGTTGGGCAGTGCCAGCCAAATTGCAAGTCAATTATAAATTGCAAGAGAGGAAAAAGCGGAGAAACCGAAAAGGCGAAACCGAAGCCGGTGGAATAAAAACCCCCAACAAAGTTGCAGTGTAAAATTGTAGCTTAACAAAAACTGCTAATTTAACTGCTAGTTTCGCATGCTAACACACACACACACAGGCAGTCGCCGGAAAATATCAATGGACATGCCATGAAAATGCAGCTTGAACTCTGGAAAAGCCATGAAATGTGTGTGTGAGTGTACGGTGAAAATCTTCCGCGTGTGTGCAATGCAGGAAGATTTTACTTTATTATTCGCTTTTACATTTGCAAGAGCTAAAGATACATACTTACTTATGATGATTTCTTTTTACTATTAGTACTTATATTTTTTAAAGAGTTTACAAACTATAATAACAAAACAAAATAATATTTAAGTAATAAATGAGCCGAGTATCAGCCATGACTTGGCTTTTTGAGAGTTTGCCTAGTTTCAATCTTATCTTATTCACAAACTCTTTAGTTTTATTTTTAACTAAGTGCCGATAAATCAAATCTTCCAGAAAAAATGTGTAAGATAAAGAACAGCCTGGCTAAATCCCCTGGAAAATTCTGCAAAATCGATTCAACAAGTTTCTCTTGGAGCAGCAGAGATCGAAGAGCGAAAGCACACCGAGCTCCGTTCGGAAGAAAGCAGGTGAGAGCGGTGATCGCTCGTAAAGCGCTCAAGCCGTGACACCTCCGATGCGCCTGCTCCCGCTTCTGGTGGAGATCGGTTCAAGGGAGCAGTGAGGGGGATGGGGAGAGAGGGGACAGCGTGCGAAAGTGAAATCGAACCTTTGCTGCCGGCGTGTGGGCTTTTGGACGACAATAACAAAAACCACGAAGCCGGGCCGGTTTCAAAGTTTACGAGGGGCGCGACAGCGGCAAACAGTGGATCAAATTCCATTAAAATTATCGCCGAAAAAATAAAACTGGTCTTAAAGTAAATAAATCTAGTGTAACTATATAAATTTAAAGTCATGATCCATAATTTAAGTATATATTTCTAAGGGATTATTATAAATTAATAGTATTTTTCTCAATAGGAATGGGTAAACCAGTAGCTTTACCATCTCAATATTTTGTATCTTAAGGAATTTGGGAATTATCACCATTTATTTCCTATGAGTAATATCAAACTGATAAATTTTTGAGATAATGCCTACGATCTTTCCTCACTGTACATAGCAGACTCAATGTTGGACAAGTGCAAAGTGCGGGGAGGAGGGCGGCCCCACCACTGACTTAAATTAATAATAACAAAAAATACAAATTTGTAAAAGTTTCGCATTTATTTTTAAAGGCGGTGAATGAAAATCCGTTTCAGTTTTAATTTTGGCTCCTGCAGGCAGGCAGCGGGCAGCGCAGTTTTTATTATATTTTGGCCTGGTCACTGAACTTTGTCCGAGTGGACTTTCGTCATGAAAAGTTTAACATACGTGAGTGACCGCTGGTGACGCGCTGGCCAGGCCCAAAACTCGATAATTATAATTAGCCAGCGCCTGCCGGGTGGGTGGGTGATGATGAGTCGGCTGGATTTCCTCGGACTCGGACGCAATTCCAACATTTGGGGTGAACTGCGGACTTAACTCGGTCATTCTTTAGCTGAGTTTTCGATTCGATTCGCTTACGAAAAGCTATAAACAATAATACTATATTAAGAAGCCAAAAATAATGTTCTAAATTTGTAAAAAAACATTTTTAAACTGTGAAAAATGTAATTTTTGTTGGATTTTGTCAGTCATTTATTTTCCGTACTTATTTATTTTCTGTTGTCTTGTCTTTGATTTTCCAGAAATTCTCTCGCCGTCCCTGATTACGTCTAAATAACTCCATAGACGGCAATTGGCAATGCAAATCATTTTAAAGATCTCAAGAAATATGCAGCTTTAATTAGTTAATAAGCGGCGCTGGCTACCACCTGACACCGTCTCGACATGGCCATGGCTTTGGTTGTTTCTCTGGTTACTGGTGGCTCTGGTGGCTCTGGCTACCCAGGATTCCTCAGACGACGCTGATAAAGCGGCGCTCCGACGGACTGGACCACAAATGGGCGTCGAGCGCAATTAGCGCCATATATCAATTACTATACGGCAGTGCTCCACTCCACATTACGTATACGCAGACGCAGACGACGCTCGGCTAAAGTGTTTTCATTATAAATCATTTATTCAAATTACATATTAGAGCGACGACTGGTTGGTTGTGTTGTGGTCAGCACTTTGGGACAACTGCTCCGATTGGGTTCCGGCGTCGAGTCGCGTCGCTGCGAACAGCTGATCGATGGATCGGGCGAGCGAATATGTATATGGTAACAGGCACCGGCAGCCGGTAATAATCACTTGACGCCTTTGGGCTGGACAGCTGTCTGGCGGCGATTGTCTAGCATAAACAAGATTCAAATTAATGGAATTCTCAAAGAATTTCATTTCAGTTGTGCAGAAATGGAGTCTAATAATAATTAGCTAAAGGTAATAAGATCGGAGAACGAAGTCCACAATATAGTTTTATCTTTCGGCTCATTCTCTTAAACTGGTAACCAAATAGTTTCCTTTTTAAGGGTTAAATATCTTCTATATCATTTTACCTCTTGTATTTAATTTGCCTCTGCAATCTAAGGGAAATATAAATAAAGTACAAAGAATATTAGTTCTCAACTCCATTTATTTATAATTCGTTTGAAATATGTTCAATACTTATTAGGTTAAAGATACAAGGTTCTATCTTAGTAATCCATTTCGGAACATTCCATTTATCCATCATGTTTACATCAATAATTAATTATTAAACATTAAGTTTAATCTTTTTGCCGATCCTCAGTGGCCGAAAAAAGCTTCAATCGAATTTCGCAACCGCAAGTCGAGACCTAAACCTTTTTAAGTAAGTTTTGAAACCGAAATCGATCTAGGGATCACTTATTATATTTTGTTTTAGGAAGAAAATCACTAAAAACCTATTAAAAAAAGGTACATTCTTAATTAGGGGTATTTTCTAGCTGTGTTGGACAATAATACTTTCAATTCATTTATATTGTGCAATGGTTATCATTCAATGTTTAATCCTTATAGCCTCTACATGGCTCTCAATATTTGCACATTCCTTGGCTGAAACATGGGTTGCGTGTTCATTTCAAATCCATTTTCGGGCCCTATTTTTTTTTACTTTCTGAACTTGTTTTTATATGCGATCTTTCAGATAAAGTCCGCCATTATAAAATGTACAAAATACACAACTTATGCATATAACATCTATTGTTTCATGGTTTTATCATTATAAGAGTAGGTGTGCCTCCCCCTTGGCAGTATGACATCATTTACTGATGTTTCGGTTTGGTTCTCTCTTCTCTGTCAATAAGATCAGCTTTTGTAAAACCTTACAAAATACATAGGATTTGTATAAAATTGTATATTTCTGTGCGTAACTATTTTGTGGTATCTAAGTTGGAGGTTTTGTGTCTGGATCCTTAGTTAAAGTTCGTTGGTTTAATCAAATGTTCCATCAAGTCAAATGCTCAGGCTGTGTGTGCTTCAGTAAAGTTTTAATAAAACGTTAATAATATAGATACGACGGTTAGTTGCAATAATAGTCACATATACCTAAAGGATAATTAATAACACTCAGGATTGAGCTTCAGCTCCTTGTTATTCGTATTTTAAAACTGAAAAGTTAATTCATAATAGTGCACTAGGGTGGGTCGACTTTTCGTGGCTTAAAGAAAACTATAACAAAAATACAAAAACTTAACCTTTACAGAAATCGAATCTCAATAAAATTGCACACTTCCAGAAAGCAATCAAGTTTCTATGTTTCAAACCGTAAAATCAGTGAATCCCCGATTCAGTGAGTTTGGTTTGAAACGGCAAAACTTAAAAGTTCTCTGGAATTATCCCATTTTATCAAGAGACGTTCTGTAAAAATTGGTTTGCAAATTACTTTGGAAGTTTAGTTATTCTGCGAACACAGAATTTAGAAGAGAATTTGGGCTTTGGGCCTTTTGTTTACGCTTGGAGAATACAGATAAGTCGACCCACCCTCGCCGGCTGATGCTGTGTATGGAATGTCCACTTCTTTCTTAAAAGGCATCGTTTAGCTCCACAACGGATAGCCTCAGCTCGGAGATGGGCGGTAGCTAGTCCGTTCTGGACACCAAGTCTAGGCCGCCCTCCTCCTCCATTTTGCTGAGGAACTTGATCACTCGCTGGTGTGGCTCCGACTGCCTCACCATGTCGATGAGCGCCAGCAGCTTCTTGATGCCGATACACACTCGCTTTCCGGCCATCTTTCTGGCGACACTCTGCAGTTCTTCGGGACTGAAAAAATCGGAATCATCCAGCACGGCAAGGACATGTTCCGGACTTGAGAGATTGGACACATGGAGCACGGATGTAAAGGCCGGCAGCATTTCCATCTCTTCGAGAACGTCTCGCCGGCTGGAAGTGCATAGGATGAGAAGTTTGCGGCCCTTGGGTGGCTGTTTCTTCAGCAGCACCAGCAGCGCCTGCAGCGTGAGATTGGAGTACCGTGGCCCAATGGGGCCATAATCCAGCAATCTCTCCACATTGTCCACCACAATGCAGCTTAATGTGGAGCGGTAGGCATCGTCGAAGATCTTGCGGATGTGCAGGCACTTGGCGGACTCGGTGAAACCTACCATATCCTCCGGCGAACAGACCTTGACGAACGGAAAGTCGCTCATCTTGGCCAGATTGGCGGCCAGTGCCGACTTTCCCGAGTTGGGTGCACCTTCGATAAGTACCGACACGAGGCCAGAGACCTCGGTGGCCTTGGCCTGCTGCACAGACAGCATTCCGTCCTCCAAGAGTCCGGTGACCGGTGGACCCCAATTGATAATACCGCGAGCCAGCATATTCTCCAGCATCTCCTGGGCGGTTCCAAAGGCTGCCTTGATGTCGTTCTCCAGAGCGTGCAGGAAGTCGGAGCGGGTTACGCGCAATTTTTCCATGGCCTCTGGATCCACATGAACCTTGGAGTCCGCTTTGATTAGTCGATTCATGGCCGTGGATTGAGCCGCTCTAACTAATCCTTCCAGCTCTGCGCCGCTAAAGTTCTTGGTCCTGGCCGCAATTTCATTGTTGTCCACATCGCTGGCTATCTTGTTAAAGT
Source organism: Drosophila tani (assembly GCA_008042535.1). NCBI lineage: Eukaryota > Metazoa > Arthropoda > Insecta > Diptera > Drosophilidae > Drosophila > Drosophila tani. Next base: position 6,114 of record VNJO01001547.1, on the reverse strand, counting down.
CCCGCATCCGCTTGGTGTGAATGTTGAGAATCTGGACGCGTCCCTGCTCATTTGGCAGGCTAATCTCCATTTGGACTTCCAAGCGTCCCGGGCGCAGCAGAGCCTCATCGATCATGTCCCGCCTGTTGGTCATGCCTATCACTAAAATATTGTTCAGCTGCTCGACACCATCGATCTTGGCCAGCAGTTGATTGACCACCGTATCGTGGACACCACTATTGCCGGCCACCGAGCCACGAGCCTTGCATATGGCATCGATCTCGTCGAAGATGATGATGTGCAGGCCACTGTTGGGTCCCAAGCGCTTCTCCTCCTCCTCGGCCTCCGCGAATAAACGCCGAATATTCGCCTCCGACTCGCCGACATACTTGTCCAGGATCTGCGGCCCGTTCACGATCTTTGGCTCGCGGGCATTCAGCATGGTTCCTATCTGGCGGGCCATCAGGGTCTTACCCGTGCCAGGTGGTCCGTACAGCAGTATACCCTTCACATGCTTAATGCCCAGCTGCTCGACCAGTTCCGGTGGAAAGACGCGCGACGCAAAGGCTCGTCGGAAGATCGCATTGAACTCGTTGTCCAGGCCACCGATGCCCATCTTGCCGAAATCCCAATCCGGATTAATGATCGACTGGCGTACGATTTTCCCTTTGGAGCGTCCTTGAAGATTCAGCACCGAGTTCTCAGCCTTTTCGAACTGTACCACAGTGTTGCCCAGAATGCGACCGAAGCGCACATTTCTGGCTTTGGGCGCAGAATCTCCCACCGTTCTAGGGTCGATAGCCTCCAGGGTTTTCACCGCGAGTCCCAGAAACTTCTTGTCCTTGAACTGAAAGTCACAAAGAGAATATATAATTAGTTTAAAATATTATTTTGTGCCCCAAATCAATATACCCTTGGAGTCTATGTAAAAAGCATGGCAGAAAGCCAATTATTTTGCTTGGCATAATCTCTCATAATAAATCTCGGTCCGTTGATAGTTTATTTTTAAACCTCTGGCTGACCCTTACTAATATTGCTCAGTTTCAATGCTCTTAAACCTTTTAAATTGCAGTATTAGTCATCAATCCCAGTGATACGTCATCTATGTAAATAACTTTGCCGGTTGTGAAATTGCCAAACTTTGTTCAGAGTTCGTTACGATGATACATCAAATTAAATACGATTCAAAAGATTTCAGAATATTTCGTAACCAGCTTCTGAATGCTTTTTCGAGTGTAGTTAAAGCCGAATCATATAACATGGGATATTAGCTTTAGGAATTAACTATCCTTTTGTTTCTATTGTATCAGCTTTAAACTAATGAGAACCAGTATATTCCATAGCTACCCATTATATTTAAAATCCGTTCAAGATCAATCCTAAACGTCTTAAAGAGAACCTGATTTACCTGAAAGACGAGCGTTTGTCCTACGGTCAAGGGCATGCCTGCAAACTGCATAAGGAACTCCTTGGCCATCTCGTCCGAGTCGTACGGCTCCTGTGTGGTGGTCTTCTTCTGCAGAAAGTCCGTCTCGAAGGACACCTGGGTGATGAGATCGGCACTGGCATCGAAGCGATATGGCCGGACATCTATCTCCTGGTTAATCGAGAGCGTGGCCCACTTTCTTTGCACCAGCGAGAAACCGACGTGGCCGCACGGCATTTCAGCGCCGCTAATCTTTTTCAGAGCGAATATGAAGTGCAGTCCCGGGCCAGTCGAGATGTCCACATATCTGGGGAAAGTAGGTGTAACTCAGTGAAACCGTACAAATTGGCAAATACGCCCACGTCGCCTGCGGAAAACACTCACTTGACCTCATCGGTGAAATCCGATCCGTTCACAATCGCCTTGTTGGTCAGAGATAGTTCGTCCGTGGGGCACTTGATTGCCCTCATCCGGTGGGCCATTTCGCTTGCCATTTTCCCAATAAAAGCAATTAATTTCAACTCGTTCGATTCGACAATAATATTTTTCAACGTTTCATTTAACACCAACAGCTGATCGGAGGAACAGTGTGGCTTTTCTGTTTATTTTCCGTTTTTTTTTTTAATCTGAAAAAGTTGTTTTTCTTTTCCGCGGCAGTTGGTCACACCTAAATTAACAAGACGTAACGACTTACGACGTAAGTGAACAAAAACGTGAAGATTTACGACGTAAGTGAACAAAAACGTGAAGATTTACGACGTAATTGATTTATCTGTTTTCTAGCCAGATCTGGCTCGAAAAAACTCGCCAAAGGGGGGATATTCGCCTCAGCGGCAACTGGTCAGACTAAACGAACAAGGACGTAATCAAACTACGTAAGTTAACGTAACGATTTACGATTTAGCTATTTTCTAGCCATATCTGTTATCGAATTTGAATTTAAGAATTGCCAATTTGTCACCGCAAATATAGTTAAGCTAATTTTTTTAGTTTATTTTCAATATACTGTAATCTCGTCGTCGATGCTACATGTTCTATAGGTCGAGGAATAGGTGTGAATACTGCTGCTCCAGCGGATACTTGACGAGATCTCGCCGCAGTCGTGGCTTATCCCCAGCTCTTTCACTGCAATCTTCTGACTAAAATTAAAATACCCCCAAAGGTAAGAAGAATATGCTTTAAATTGATTACATTTTATTGTTGGAGTAAATATTTCTTATAATTAGGTACAAAGCCCATCACAGGTGGCTGTATATTTTTCGGTCATAATAATTAATAGCAAATACTTTTATAAAATAATTGCAAGATTCCCTGGAAGGATACAAGGTTGCGAACGAGTTACCATTGGTTTTCCTTAAAATTAACAATGCATTTGATGGAATTGTCTTTGTTGTTAAGCGACGGCGGGCTTCTCCCATCCCATTTCAGCGCCCATTCTCTCAAGGAACTTGGCAACCCGCCGATCCGGCTTTAGGGGGTTAACCCAAATGATGAGGTCCAGCAGTCGCTTGAAGCCAATTGAGATTGGTTTGTCCACGATGGCAGCTTCAATGGCAAGTAGCTCCTCCCTCTCGAAACGTTGTGAAGCCACCGCCACGGATAGTATGTGCTCCGGTCTGGAGAGATTGGGCACATGGATCACCGATGTGAAGACTGACAGCATTCCCAGCTCCTCTAGGACATCTCGACGACTGGAAGTACAGAGGATGTGCAACTTGTGACCTCTTGGCGGTTGCTTCTTCAAGAGCACCATTAGTGTCTGGAGTACTTCGTTCGAGTAGCTCCTTCCCAAGGGGTCATACTCCAGCAGGCGATCCACATCGTCGAAGATTACCATGCTATCTTGGGAGAAATATGCATCCTCTAGAAGCTTGCGAATGTATTCACATTTTTGGAACACACTAGCTTCTAGAAAGTCCTCCGGTGAGATGACCTTTACAAAGGGCACATTACTTTTCTGGGCAAAACGAGCAGCAATTGCCGATATTCCACACTTTGGAGCACCCTCGAGCAACTGGCAAAACAATCCCTGATTCGGAGCCCTCTGAAAGCCTCCTGGCTCGGCGAATAATAGCAAAGAGTTCGCCAGTAACTCGGCGACGTACTTGTCTTCAAACTGAGAACTGTTCATGATCTCCTGGTTTTGCCTGGTTCCACTGCCACTCCAGCCTGCATCCACCACACCTCGTCCGAGTCTTCCATTGCTCCAACGACTTCCATCCGGCTCTGCTACCTCGAGTGACTTCCACGAGTTCAAAAGCAGCTTAAGGAACTTGTATTCCTCGGATATTATATTGAAGATCTCAAATTGCCGGTCGATCGGCTTGGGTCCCACCTGCGGAACCGGGCGTATCCAATCGTGGAAGCCACCGGGCATCATCTGCTCAAGTTTCTCCACTTGTACCCCAAATCTCGGTTGTATGGCCTTCAGAGAACACAAAAAATCCTCTTGGGTAACCAGCAAGGCATCAGGATTAATGGTGGCGGAACGAGTCATTGCCCAACTGGATGCGTCACGCACCAATTGGCACAATTCGTCCTCCGTAAAGTTCTTGGCCAATTCTGCGATTTGAACCGGACACACGTCGTCGGCGATCTTGTAATACATTCCAAGACGCTTAATGCGCTCTCCCACCAGCTCCAGCCTCTCCTCCCTGTCGGGCAAGGTGATGTTGACCATTTTTCAAACTGATTTTAGTCACTATCTTTTATAAATCGTTCTCTTCGATCAGCAGCTTCAAATTTTCACTAATGAAATTGGTATTATTTTTTTCACGTTCGCTCGATCAGCTGTGCAGGGTTGTCAACTTAAGCTTAAAAAGCGCTGTTTTTGTCGGGAAAAACGATAAAAAAAAACAAAAGAACAATCTATCCCGCCTTTACCGCCTTTACACGCGTAATTCAGCAGCGCTGAATCTAGTGGAAAAAAAGCTTAATTAGGAATACAAAAAAAAACAAAAGAATCCCGCCTTTACCCGCGAAATTGAAAAGCGCTGGATCTAGTGGGAAAAAAAGCTTAGCTAGGAACACTGGAAATGAAATAGACGATCAGCTGTTGGTAACCTGTTGCTAACAGATGGGGATAACAGACTTTAGCGGTACTGCCAATTTGGTTTATTTTAGCTGGCAAAGAAAAGCTAAAGTAGCCTTAGAAAAAAGCTAGAAAATATAAAAATAAATAATTACTTCCTTATTTTAAAGTCTTTAAATTATCATTATAGTGCTTTAAAACAGACACAAAGTTACATTTAAATTTCCAAATCTACTTCTGAAAGCATTGATAAGCTTAATTAACTTCAACGAGAAAGAAAGCTAACTTCGGTAAACCGAAGTTGGTATACCCTTGCAGTCTGTAATTGGATCATTGAAAATCGAACCATTTTAGTAATGTTGAAAAAACATCGAATTTTGTAAATTTTACATTTTACATGTAGAATTTTACATTTTCATATAAATGGACCGATCGATTCTATGGCAGCTATATGATATAGTGGACCGATCTTAATGAAATTAAAACCGTAATTCTAGAACCTTAAAAAACTGCTATATCTTAAAATTTATAGAAATTCGTTGAAAAACAGAGAAGTTAAATTTTTTTTTACATTAATTTCGCCATCATTCCTATGGCAGCTATAGGATATAGTAGTCCGATTTCGGTCGTTCCGACATATATACTGCGTGCTAAAGAAATAAGACTATGCTAAAAATTTCAGCTCGATAGCTCAAAAACTGAGAGACTAGTTCGCGTAGAAACCGACAGACGGACAGACAGACGGACAGACGGACGGACAGACGTACAGACAGACTTACATGGCTAGATCGACTCGGCTGGTGATGCTGATCAAGAATATATATACTTTATGGGGTCGGAGATGCCTCCTTCACTGCGTTGCAAACATCTGGTCAAAATTATAATACCCTCTGCAAGGGTATAAAAATGGATCTATCTACGAAATGACTAAGCTGAAAGTTCTGTCGAAAAATATGGCTTAGCTTAAGGCCGCTTAAAAGAGCCCCCTCCCCCCTAAAATATTTCACGTTGAATTTAACGATTACATCAGCCTTTGTCTAAAAATGAGTCTTAGATATGTACAATTACGGGATAATTGTTAATCGTTTCGTTAATCGTTTCTCTTTCAAAGTGAACGGTCGTGTTTTTGTTTTGCTCCTCGTATTTGTGTTAATTTCTTGCTATAAACCACCGGGGTTTTATTTAAAACTTCTATCTTGTGTTCAATAATAACTCACCGTTTCACTTCGCGTGTGCATGCAGCTGTTTTTGTGTATTAATAACTATATTAATTGCAAATTAGTTTGGTGCAGCAATTGCTTATCTTCATTTTTGCATTCCTCTTTGTGCTATATCCGTTACGCCGATATTACAGCTTGACGGCTTAAGCTCCCTAACTCTCGCTCTATTGCTCGCTCTCTCTCTCTCTCTTAGTGCACTTAACTTCTCTTATTTTCTCTTAACTTCCATTGGTACAGTGGTAAGTAACTATAATGTCTTTTAATATTGTCTGCGCTATAAAAACCTGCAAAAAGGTAATCTCAAATGATGACCCTAATATCGGCTGCTGGCTGTGTGATAATGTTGTGCACGCCAAGTGCCTTGATCGCACAGGCCGGGCGGCTGAAATTATTAAAAACAGTGGAATGCGCTACTGCTGTGAAACTTGTCGCGAGGTTGAAAAGGAGATGAGGTCTTT